>CM076680.1:171412255-172612255 GCA_038501925.1 Xenopus petersii | reverse complement strand
CAAAAAATAGTGTATCTGTTGGTGCTGGATGAGCCAATGCAAACTTTAAACACAATAAAGTTATTACATTAAAAAAATTTCTAAACTTTAATTTTGTAAGCAAAAGCATCAACTATTATAATACTGTAATGCCCTTACACTTTAATACATCTCCAAAGAGCCAGGGTAAGTTAATTAACTGTTCATCTTATTCTCTCTCTCTCTCTTTCCCCTATTTTAAATATGATTGAGCCCAAGGAAAGAAATTTGTTCTGCAGGAGTCATAAAGTAGCGTATATTAAAGATTCATGGCAGTTATGTGGAACCATCATTTACAAAACTCCATTTTCCAGAATTATCCAACTGCGGTTTTATCGCATGTGAGAAAATCTTTCTCACTTCCAATATAAATGAGATTTTACTTTTAGTATAAGAAAAAAAATATGATAGTTTGATTCCTTAGCCTAGCAGGAAGCCAGAGAATTAATCTCCTATGAGACTGTATCGTGCAATTTAGTAGCTCAAAGCAAATGCCTGTACAATAATGAAGTGCATGTCCAAAAACCTGTAAGATTTACCTAAAATGTTTACTCTTTGCAAAAAGCAATTATGTCATTTTGTTGTGCTTAAAGGCGATACATGGACTCCTTTGAGAGTCCATGCATTTGAAATAAATATTTTTCTTTCCTTGTTTCCACCTTATGAGCAGAGTGTAAAGTGCACGTTATTGACTGCGTTAACCTGCGGAGTCACTGGGGGCACTTCCAGGTTCTGTAGAAATGTTGTAGAAATCAGGAATATGAACATCAGTGGGTGAGGAAAAGTATATACAGATGTGGGTAGAGTTATGCCTAAATTAATTCAAATGCTCTTAAAACATCTCACATTAATTACTTAATTATTAGCAAAATATCTGGCATAGCCTGCAATATCAAGCCTAACCCTAACCATAACCCTCTCAGATACCTCCAACTTTTTTTTTTCACTAAAATAGCACGTATCTCGTTAAAAAGAGCAACCAGAAATAATCATCTTTTTCTGAAAAATGTCATGGCCTTAACTGAAACCAACATTGATGATGTGGGGAGGGCTATTTATCATTGTTATTTTGTAACTATTCTCCAAGGCCCTGTAAAATGAATCCCTGGTATAGCAGGGTGCACAGCACAGGGCAAGAACATTGCTGATGGAGAGAAGGTCAAGGCAAACAGACCAAGCATGAACCACTGGGGGTCACTCTGTGAGCTGTTTTCAACACACTAATTGATGATATGGAGTCTGCAATATGTAGCGTGTTTACGTGTGCTGATTTAGCTCTATCATTTCTACAGAGACATGTGCTGCAGTACAAATGCAGCTGAGAAATTCTATTTAGTGTTAATTTTCACTGTATTTCCACTCAGTAAGGCTCATTTATCACAGAAGTCACAACATGCAAATCTATTGCACCAATGCACCAAAGAGGCAAGACTAAAGCTTGACCGGTCTGGTTATTAGGACCAGTGGCTCCAGTCTGATTTTGCACCTAAGCAGAAGGGGGGCATGTGTTACAACCACCAAATGATTCTTCCTCACTCCAGATACTGTTTCAGGTCTCACCTTAGAGTTCTCTCTGGCATACTTTTCACTCTATCATTTTGTTGACCCCACTATGTCTTAAAAGGCAACTGATTTCCAAGTATAAAGCTTATAAGTCAGAGCACCTTCAGCAGGACCACATACTAATGATAGATTGCTACTTTATGACATTGGGGCAGATTTACTAAAGGGCAAAGTGGCCAACGCTAGCGAAAATTTGCCAAAAACCGCATCTGCAGAGACATCGGCAATTTACCAACAGGCATTGATGATAATTCACTATCGGAACAAACCATTGCTAGCACAGTTTTGCGCTCTATTGCAAGGCAAATTTTTGCTCAGGCAAACAATCGTTACTCTGCAAATTCACTAAAGTGCAAATTTTTCAGAACATTACCCCTTTCACCAGAGTTTTCTTTGCCACCTTACACCAGGCGAACTGATAAGATGAAGCTACATCCTCCTCAATCTTATGTCAGTGACATCATATCCTGTATGCCGGAAACTCATAAAAGTTGTTAAAAAATGCTGCCATTGTTTAATTTTTTAAAGCGCCATTGCCTTCTACAGTCCTAACTATTAAAGATTTTGAGGCAACCTATTTTTTTTTAACCAATTGGACGGGCATGCCACATTTGTTTTAGGGTGGGCTCATGTCTAGGGCAGTCGATGATCTGTTTATTCATAGGCGGAGGGTGATTTTTTTGTTTGGAGAGGCTAAAGTTGACCATGCTAAATTAAAGGGAACAAGTCATCCCAAATTTCTTTTACCCCATTAATAGAGCTAATAGAGTTTGCACGCTGGTTGGGTTAAACAGTAGTTTTTTTTTTTTCAAAATATATTAAGTGTATTGAAGACACTGGATCCTGGCACATTATACTCAGTGGGAGACAGTGGATCCTGGCACGCTATACTCAGTGGGAGACAGTGGGTCCTGGCACATTATACTCAGTGGGAGACAGTGGGTCCTGGCACATTATACTCAGTGGGAGACAGTGGGTCCTGGTACATTATACAGTGGGAGACAGTGGGTCCTGGCACATTATACTCAGTGGGAGACAGTGGATCCTGGCACGCTATACTCAGTGGGAGACAGTGGGTCCTGGCACATTATACTCAGTGGGAGACAGTGGGTCCTGGCACATTATACTCAGTGGGAGACAGTGGGTCCTGGTACATTATACAGTGGGAGACAGTGGGTCCTGGCACATTATACAGTGGGAGACAGTGGGTCCTGGCACATTATACAGTGGGAGACAGTGGGTCATGGCACATTATACTCAGTGGGAGACAGTGGATCCTGGCACATTATACTCAGTGGGAGACAGTGGATCCTGGCACATTATACTCAGTGGGAAATGAAATGCTAATTCACATATAAAAGCCTCAGGAAAAATGGTAGGTATAACACAGGGCTGTTTACATGAAAACAATGAAAAAAGTCAGAAAACTAGTACAGTATAAAGCAAGAAGAAACAGAGCAAAAAAAAGAAAAAGAACTTAAAAAAACCTTTAATATTTATTCAAGCTGGTGGAGAAGCTGCTGTATATAGTACCTGTGAGTTGAATGAAAGTTCCAACTGCTTCATACTCAGGTCTCCCTTCTGCCATGCTGCCTTCAGTCGGTAAAGGTTTCCCAGCCACGCCTACTCTGAACCTGGTTGGTACATTTCACTGTCTGTAAAGTTAGCTGTGCTCTGATTGGACAAGCTACAAACCACATATATCCAATCAGAGTGCAACTGATCTCTTCAGCATCGTGGTTTGGAGGCGGACCTTAGCTACCAATCCGTGATTAAAGAAACAGTGCAGTCAGCAACGGAGCAGGTTTTATTTTGTTTTATTTCTTTTTATTTTAGGGGTCAGACAGGTTTGGGGAGGCTTAGCCTCCCCTAGCCTTATTGAAAATCCGCCTATGTGTTTATTCTTTATTTTGCTTCCTTAGACATGTGAAATAATAAGTGAATGCTTCAAGCATTTGTACCAACATCTCTAATAAAGATGTCTATACGACCTAAATGTACCCGCCCTATTCAAAATGACCTAATGAAGTTTCTCTAAGCAAAATTAAATGCTAGCGAAAGATTGTCAGCGTTCGGCCACTGAAACGTCACCTCACATTTTAGAGTTTTAGCTTAGTGGTAACTAATTTACGCCTGGCAAAGTGCTGCAAAGTGTGGAGGTGCGTTCACTGGCGAAAATTTTCCCTTTAGTGAATTTGCCTTATAGTATCTAGTTATATATCTGCACTTTGCATCCAAATCCTTGTGTGCATCTTTGATCTTGAAGCACATGCTAAAATATACAGGACCTTGTATGAGGGCATATGAGGACATCATTTTTCTGTTAACAGGTTGCTAATGGAATAACTAGAATTAATGTTCAGTTTTTTCCTGTAACAAAGTGATTAAGAAGATCTGTGTTTTAATTAAGTGTGCATCTCCTCTTTCTTTCCTGGGCTAGACAGGAAGGTTCTAATAATAAGGTTAAAGCTCTTCATGGTTATTTCTATGAGATATTTTCATCGGCAGAAGTTAACATTAAGCATTCGAATAATGCCAGTGGAGAAGCATTTTTCTCCCCATCAGCCATTACCCTAAGTGCAATAGACAGGGCCACCATTAGAAATCAAGGGGCCCGTACAACAACATTTTTGGGGCCCCCTGGGCCCCACCCACCCTGGTGCCCAAGCCCCAGACCCTGCCCACTCCACATCACAGTTAAAAGATCACACAGACATCAGCGCTAAAAAAGTAACCCACCACACACACAAGTTCTAAAAAGCTATTGATGGTCAGGGCCCCCTTATAAGGTTAAAAAAAAATTGGTGCCAGGGCCCCAAAAAAATATTTAAAAAAAAAAAAAACATTGGCGCCAGGGCCGCCCTTGCAAGTTAAAAAAATTGGGGCCCCAAAAAAATATTTTTAAAAAAAATATTGGCGCCAGGGTCCCCCTTACAAGTTAAAAAAAAATTGGGGCCCCAAAAAATATTTAAAAAAAAAACATTAGCGGCAGGGGCCTATAGAATATGAAAATAATACTTTGGTGGTCAGGGGATTTAAAAAAAAAACACAAATTGTGGCTTCAGGACTTCAACTTTGCCTCCTTTTGTGACTTTGGGTCTTTTCACTGCTTCGGGACTTCGGCTATTTTCGTGACTTCAGGACTTTCCACCACTTCATGAGTTGGGCTGTTTGGCACTTCCGCATTTTCGGCTGTTCGGCTGGCCGCAAGATCTTCGGCGCTGGGGGGCCTCTTTCTAAACTGCAGCACTGCTGGGCCCCCCTTCATGTCCAGGCCCCCCCTGTCCCCTCCTGATGGCAGCCCTGGCCATAGAATGGAGAGTCTAAACGCAATACAGATTCTACCTTTTCTGTCAGCCATTTGATCTATGGGAGTGCCTTTATTTACAATGAAAAGGGCAACTTAGATCAAAAAGCTGACCGTGAAACTTGTGTACTGGATAGAGCTTGAAAGTCAGATGATGAATGTTTTCATCTTTTTAACCTGATTTCACAGGCAGCAAAAACTGTGTTTAATGCAGTCCTGTTATACTGTATGTCTCTATCATCGAATAAGTAGTGGAATGGTTAATTATGGGAAATTGATGGTATTATTCTCAAAAATACACTGAGCAACCAGGGAGTAGTCTGATAAAGTGATTTACAGCTCTGTTATGTCTACTTGGAGAATTATTCTGAAAGTGATAGTGTCTGGAGGCAATTTTTGTGGTTTCATTAAAACATGTAATGCCTCTTGAGTACAGGTATAACCTTGGTTTAATTGATCAAAATCTGTATAAAGCAGAAAATATGCTGGAAGCAATCATTGCACTTGTACCCAAATTGCATATTTTATTACGATCTACTGGGCTACATTAAAACAGTCAGTCTCGTTCTTTTATAGCACCTTAAAGTGGAAGCGTGGCATCCACTAAATAATTAGCTGCATTATATCATAATTGATAGGTAGTAATGTTGCTTTTTCTAAGTAGCAGTCTTTGAAATGCAAAACATGATGCAAAAAAATTGAAATGCAAAACATGATACATTCCAACAATACTAATTATTTCCCTTCAACGCCATAGCATAGGAGTTTTCGGGAAACATTAATCATGCAGTCGTATGATGTCCTCAACTTCTACAAATTTGTGATATTGGCTGAAGCAATCAGGTCTACTTCTATTTGTCCAAAGTATCTGAGCTTCAGCTTTTTTATTAGTTACACCCCTGTCTGGTATCCATGCATTTATTATTGTACATGTTACACCAACTAGGTCAACAAGATGTCCATATTGTCAGGACATCATTAAAGTTGTGTCGTCACATCTCCATCAAACCTTTAATTTCTAGCATGCTTTCATTAACGACTTTATAAAACCCAGAGATAGTACTTGCCTTTACTTGTCAATAGGTAAGTCTTAGTGCTAGAAGCTTCTGGAAAAGACTCCTGTCACCTGTGATAAAATGTATCCAACATATCACTCTAAATATTCTAGTGATAGACATTAATACTCTAGTGTGAACGTTAATGAAAGGTGTCAAGCACGCAAAGAAAATATTTATTAAAATAATACACGCTCATCAAAATATACTACTGCCAGGAGGAATTGATCGTTTTTACTGTGGGATTTTGTTCTTTAAATAACAAGATGTATAGCAGAAAATAAGAATATGTTTTAAAGGGATAGTGTCATGGGAAAAATGTTTTTTTTCAAAATGAATCAGTTAATAATGCTGCTCCAGCAGAATTCTGCACTGAAATCCATTTCTCAAAAGAGCAAACGGATTTTTTTATATTCAATTTCGAAATCTGACATGGGGCTAGACATATTGTCAATTTCCCAGCTGCCCCCAGTCATGTGACTTGTGCCTGCACTTTAGGAGAGAAATGCTTTCTGGCAGGCTGCTGTTTTTCCTTGTCAATGTAACTGAATGTGTCTCAGTGGGACATGGGTTTTTACTATTGAGTGTTGTTCTTAGATCTACCAGGCATCTTATCTTGTGTTAGGGAACTGTTATCTGGTTGCCTTCCCATTGTTCTTTTGTTTGGCTGCTGGGGGGGGGGGAGGGAGGGGATGATATCACTCTAACTTGCAGTACAGCAGTAAAGAGTGATTGAAGTTTATCAGAGCACAAGTCACATGACTTGGGGCAGCTGGGAAATTGACAATATGTCTAGCCCCATGTCAGATTTCATAATTAAATATAAAAAAATCAGTTTGCTCTTTTGAGAAATGGATTTCAGTGCAGAATTCTGCTGGAGCAGCACTATTAACTGTAAATATGCCACAGACCATCTGATAAGCATTCCCATTAAAACAATACAACTACAACAAGAACAGCAGAAAATTACAGTGTATGTGAAATTTGTCACTTGCACCATACTTGTTAATGAAAAAAAGAACATTTTAAATAAATTCCATCATAGGGGGCTTGTCCTTAAAGTCCATTGTATATTTTCCTTTAGAAATAATGGAATTTTATCAATTAATTATATTTTTTGTAATGGGAGCATTCAAATTGTGACTGGTGGGGGGTAGCCTTGATTCATTGTTTTTAATCATAGAATGTTAATTTGTAATCATAGCTATTATACATATGAATGATGTGACTGGCACGAGAACAAAGATACCAGAATCTTACAAAGGTCTTTGTGATATCAACTCCTGTGTGTGAGAACATGTCAGATCATCTGATTAAAGTGTTCATACCGTCTTTCTCTGGGTCCCATTGGTTAAGCTACTGAATATTTAAACAAACAGTTCAGTCAGTACAAAGGAAAGGAATTCATGGAAGATTCCACTAATAACTAAGTGATGGGGAGAGGATATTGATGTGCAACAGCTGCTCAGGGAAAATGATGGTGGGCATGAAACCTTGGTAACTATTTTGGCAAAAATATTTAACCAATTGAAAAGCTGTGTTCATTGTACTTAATGTTGAATATTCTTTAATAAGGTGGTGTACTTGCAATGTAGTCGTTTGCTTAGGAATTCATCACTGAGTCACAACTGTGTTACCAGAGCCAGGTGGCATAAGAAATTATCGTTTTTACAAAGTATGACTAATGTAGCAAGTAATTGTTGCATGTAAATGATAATCAAATAAATATATAAAAGGCCATTTAAATATTATTTCTCATAGAACCAATTAAGAAGCAAATATAATATTTTAGTTCATTATATCATACTAGTTGCATGCCATACAGTATGTACAGTACTTTGTTATAGTTAACATATATAAGCATAGCACTGCTCCTATTGAACAACAGATTATGTATAGTGATGGGCAAATCTGATCCTTTTTGAGGTCAAGGGGAATTTTTTTTGGCGTTCAACATTTTTTTTCCCTGTACATTTTCACTGTACATTAGAGTCTATGGGTGTTTTTCCATGGGGAAATATTTTTGCTCATCAGTGTTTACAATTAGTGATGGGTGAATCTCTGCCATTTCGATTTGCCGAAAAAATGTGCAAAATTTGTGAAACGGCGAAACATTAGTGAAATTCGAAAATTGATGCCCGTGTTAATTTTGAGGCCAGCGTTAAAGTCAATGGGCATGCGAATAGTGTTGATGCGCAACGACTTTGATGCGAGCAACTTTTCCAATGCTTCCGAAAATTTTTGAGGCCGTAGAATTTTTTGATTTGCCAGCGAATTTTCACAAATGTATTCGCCTGCAGCGAAATGCAGAAATTCACCACAAATTTGCTCCTTTATTCACCCATCACTATATACAATGAGAAATAGCTTTTATTCTACAGTGTGTCAAAGTAGGTTTGTGTATTCAGTTCTGGACTCCTGTTATACACTTAGCAAACTTCAAGAGCTGAATGGTGTCAATGCTCTGTCTCAAATCCCTGTTTCTGACAGGGAGGCTATCTCATTAGAATAAATAAATAAAGCTTGTTCTATAATATGCTTATTTAGCACAAGAGTGAAAGTCCTGATTTAATTCTCCCACCAAAACCAATAATTTCCAAGTGGTGCACATCACAAATGACTTCATTTGCAACGTTTCTCCAGGGCAAAATTATCAGGCCTCGCGTTGCTTGTAGTCCATCCACTCCCTTCACAGTCGCCTTGTGATTTTTATTCTATGCTCTTGGTCATGCAGATGCACACAAACAATCCTTCTTGCTCTTCCTTAGTGAAATTCGGAAGGAGAATAAGAATGCCTTCATATTTGGCAGATTGTATTCAACCTTTTTTCAGTTTGTTGCCAGTAAACCCTACTCTTATGCTCATCTTGAATAATTCTGGAGCTTATTTACAATTCTTGGAGCATAAATGTGCACAGACTGCGTATATATAAAAATAGAATACGGAAATCTCTTGGGAATAGTATTCTTGACTCAAGAAGGTGTAGGATTCGTTATGTGGAAACCATTATCCAGAAAGCTTGCCTCCCTTAGACTCCATTTTATCCAAATAATCCAACATTTTTAAGTCTGATTTCCTTTTTCTCTTCAATAATGAAACAGTTGCTTGTACTTGATCCCAACTAAAATATAAATAATCTTCATTGGATGCAAAATCAGCCTATTGGGTGTATTGTTTATATGATTTTCTATTAGACTTAAGGTGTGAAGATCCAAATTATGGAAATATCCATTATCTGGAAAGTCCCAGGTCCCGATCATTCTAGAGAACAGGCCCCATACATGTACTTACTTGTAACTGAATTGCAATATGCAGAGCTGTATTTTCTATAAACCACTTCTTTTTACATATGAAGGATGTGTAAGAAAATGCCTTTTCCAACACACATTATGGAACAAATGGAAGCTGCCCACCATTTACAAATGGGCACACATGTTAAGCCAATATGCTAGCAAAGCCGTAAGCTACCAAAGCTTCAATGACACAGTAATTCAGGGCGAAATACCCAGTTAATAAATAATGTTCTGTTTTATATGGTTTTATTCTCATTTTAAGGTTCAAAGCACATTAAAGGCATTCTGTCATGGGAAATAGCTTAGTTAATAGTGCTGCTGCAGTAGAATTCTACACTGAAATCCATTTTATAAAAAGAGCAAACATTTTTTTAAAATTTAATTTTCAATCTGACATGGGGTTAGACATGTTAGTTTGCCAGGTGTCCTCAGTCATGTGACATAAGTCACTCCTTTCTGCTGCATTGAAAGTTGGAGTGTTATCACCCCCTCCCTTTTCAACAGAATAATGGGAATGTAGCAAGATAACCACTCCCTGGTCAGTATGAGAATAGCACTCAATATTAAAAGTCCCACTGCAACTCCACCAGTTATATTGAGCAGGAGAAACAGCTTATTTGAAAGAAGTTCCATTATGAAGTGCTGACTGTTTCTAAAAGCACAGGAAAAGGCACAATGACTTGAAATGAAGGCCTTCACACAAATATTACAGCTAAAAAAATACACTTTGTTCAGGAATACAATTTTATATGGTGAAGTGAAATATTTGTACTGTAAACAGGGTAATTTAGAAATACAAGCTGCATCATACAAATTATGACAGAATCCCTTTAACTGATATCTCCATCCCCCAATAATATGACTAATAACACTGTACCAAAAAAACACCATCCTGATCAACTCTGAGAGAGAACTGCAAAAACCAAAGAGACTTAGTAAAGTCATGTGACTTTAACACAATTACAATAAACCCTAATAATAAATATGAGGCAAATCGGCCTATCAACTGAACTCATAAAACCACTTTACAATTTGCTTTCAAGTTTTCTTTTCACTTACAAAATAAACTTTGCTCAACATTAAATGCCATCTTATGGAGAGTGCTATTAATGCTGATACTTTCCTGTGAGCTATGGATGCTAAAGTGCAGCTTATTTTTAAGCTATTTTTCAAGTATCTTTTTACAATTAATCACGCATATAGAGAGCTAATTTGGATTTTGAAGAAGGAGAGGTAAATTGTCTGTGATAGAACAAGAGTGTCTGAAAGCATGATTAGCCCACTCCAGACCATCCATAAGCCATTTGCTAATTAAGTAGGTCTTGTGAAAGTCATTGTGTTGTTTAAATGCATGTTTCCTTCTGCAGCAAAATACATCTGTGCAATATATTCCATTTACAAGTAATTAGACCTTTCATGGAAGTGCTGTGTCAAAGAGATATAAGGGGTCAAGTGATTACACAAACCTTGAACTCATGCAATCTGCATAGATAATTTGCCAACTCGCTGTCTCAACACAACATATAAAAAAAAACAAAAATTGGCATCCAAAACTGCCAAGTTCATGTAAAAGTCAGTGTGAGCTATCTATAGCCAATTTAAAGTGTTTTATTGAATACAAAAAAACTACAAAGAAATTTGAGGTATTCAAATGATTTTTTTCCCATTTTTAGTCAATCAAATAGTTAAAATTCAGATTTTTAATAATAGAACAAACATTCACAAAATTAGAGGCCTGTTTTAGAGGTTTTGCAAACCACGAATAAACAAAATTTCTGTAACATCACGAATGTCATGTGAACTATCTGAAAAAAATACGAGTATCTCTAAAACCTCTTAAAATTTAATTTTTTCAGACAATTACTAGTGAACAAAATATGAAAGTCAGAATGGCTAAAATATGGACCTATAGGATCAGTGCAGCTCCCATTTACTTCTACAGGACTGCAACTGCTTTTACTTGCTAAAGTTTTGTGGGTTTTAAAAAATGTAACAAATTTATAGAGTTTTGAATGTTAATAAATAGGCCTACTAGCATTTATTTAAAGTAGAAATAAGCCACTATACTATACACATTACTCAAATTCAAATTCTCAATAACAATAAATTATGTAGCCTCTGTTGTTATCCAGGGATCCAGACCATAACCTCTAATGGGGTTATTTATCAAAGTTGATTTTTACAGATTTGTGAGGTTTTTTTATACCTCAAATTAACTCACAACTCAAATGTTTCCTGATTTATGAAAAACTTGAATGGAAAAATCTCGAATCAGTGAATTCAGGGTGAAAAACCCTAAAAACTCAGCTCAATTGAGTTTTCGGCAAAAAAAAACCCTCAAATCACTTGAATTAACCTGAACATTATGAAGGCTGCAAAAATCTGCAAATGTTTGAAGAGACCTCTTCCATTGTCTTCTACATAACGTCAACAGGTTTTAGCTGGAGTATTTTCAGATTCAAGCTTTTTCCAGGTTCGGAGTATAATAAATCTCTCTTTTTTTAAACCGAAAATTCAAGTTTTGACTGAAAAATACTCAACCCTTAATAAATAATCCCCCTAGTGTTATGTCAAGTTATTCTGTTTTGCTTTTGAAAAAATGTATTCAGACACACAAGGGATCTCATTATAAAAGAGCTTTGATTTCTATGAAAAGAAAAAATTAGAGAAAAAAAACTCAAATTTTTATAGATTTATTAATCCCCAAAGCAGCAAAAAATCTTAATCCAAACATACTCCAGCTAAAACCTGTTGAATTCATGTAAAAGTCAATAGCAGAGGTCCTTTTTTTTTTTTGGTGTGTTTGACACACCAAAACTCAATAAATTCAAGGTTTTTAAGATGATAAACTTAAAGCATTTGAGGTATTAATAAAAACTAGAATTTTTGAGGTTTTTTTAATCTGATTTTTTAGAGTTTAATTATTAGTAAATTTGCCAAATTTGTGGATGGAGGTGAAGTTGAGTTATTTTCTGGTAAAATATGATGAAACAAAAACAAGTTTAAGTAAACAACCCGCTGGCCCAGCGCTTACCGAGAAATCAACAGAGAGTGCTACATGGCTTTATTTAGGCACACATTGTGATTCAAAAAGGCACTGCCTGTTTGAATCACGATGTTTGTCTGAATAAAGCAATTTTGCTACAAAGTTAGAGAAAAAAACTAATCCCAATCAGTGGAGATTGCTATGTTTCTCTCCTGTGGTGCCCAGAAAGATATTGATGTTGCTCGTCTGGTTCCATTAAAGTCAAACAATTGATCCAACAGAAACTTGAGCTTGATGCCTTCAGTGTTTGGTATTCTTCTTGCTATAGTAAATTGGGAGAGGTGCAGACCCCTCCCACCAACACGGGGCACTCGCTTTCGGGAGAGATTTGGGGAAAAGGAAAATTTTTTACAGGAGGGTAGGGGACATGTTTGCAGTTATATTTAGATGAAACAGGAAGTTTACATGATTAAAAAAATATGAAAAAAATACCTGTGGTTGAGAATTTAACTGTCTTTCCTCATTTCATGTTGTAGAAGGTAAAACAAACTGGTCAAGGGAGGGAAGGATTCTCACCATCTGTTATAATGACCTATGCTACATCATGGCTTAATTCCTAAAGGTTTATAAATGCTACTACCAGAGTAGTAAGTAGCGATGAACCGAAAAGCGTTAAAAGTCATTGGGGGTTTTTTTAACTACATTTTTTTCTTGCCTTGAAGTCAAGTCTTTGTTGCTGAGTTTTTTTCTGCACAAAACACATTGGAGTCAATAGGCATTTTTACAGGTTTTTTTTCGCAGTCAATTCTTTTTTATTGATTTTATCCATAAACCAGCTAATTAATTTCAACAGGTTAATTGCAGGTTACAAAAAGTTTAGAACATTTCAGATAACAATGTAAAGTTTGAATTCATATGAATTATATAAAAAAACTCAATAAAGTAATATATGATACCATGAAAATAAGCAAAGTTAAAAATAAAATAAAAACCAACTTAAAGATTACTATTCCAAATTGCAATTTTCTCCGCTAAAGGGGTTAAACTACTCTTAAGAGTAATATACCATCAAAGTGAATGAGTTGACTATTAAGTTTGTATAGAAGAGGAGCATCTTTCAAAATCCATACAATTTAATAGAAATGTCCTCTTATTTGCCTCTATAATGCTCAGATATCTGGACCATATATTCAAGAAACGATTTCTTATTTTTTGGATATCCATTCTACAGAGTATTACCTCTTGTACAGGTTTTTTCCATGCAAAATGCATTGTCAGTGGGTGTTTTTTTTGCAATGTCTTTTATCACACTTTTTTACAAAAAAAATTTTTGCGACAAAGGTTTTGTGTGCGTTTTTGGGTAAAAAATTGCTGATGACGAAATGCAGAATTTCGCCAGGGATACATGTCTCTTGAAAACATTTTTTTCATCTCTAGTAGTGAGATCTTTCATTATATGTTGCTGATGTACTAAAAGAAACTGTGAAGTTTGCAGATGGCTTCGACATTTAACAATGACTTAAAGACAACCAGATTCTGTGCTTATTTTATGGAGCAGTTTAAAGCCTCCTGCTTAAAGACTTGTGTTTTTGCATTGTTGAACCTTAAAGGGCTATTAAGCACGTGCTCTTTTACAAGTGCTTTTAATTTTAATATGGGGGAACATTGCTATAAAATGTTATAAAATGGTCAAGGCATTCAGATCCCTGTAAGGTGATAACTGGCAGTTTCAAAAGTGAGTTTGTGACTATGGTTTCCAACATTTTGCATATAATAACACATACGCTTGCAGACAAACGTGCACAGACACTAACACACAAATACACTCTGTTACATCAGAAAATAAAAACAAAACACTTTCATCTTTACTTGGTATAGCTTATTGCTCCATAAAACTAATGGTCCATTTCTGTAGCAGTAGCACAAGAACACTCATTGAGAGCATAAATCAAACAGACAATCTTCTAGGAGCCAAAGTGGCTAATAGCCAGCGTATAATGTTAATGCACTTGGAAAAAGAGCTGTGGGCTAAGTAATTCAGACTTGGAAAAGGAAAAGGGTAATCACCATTGGAAAGAGTTGAAATTGAAAGTCAGAGCATAAGTCGGTTGATACAAGATGACTTCTTCCTTGTCCTGGGGAAATAATCATGGTTAAACCTAAAATGTTGTAGTGGCATTAGTCATTGTAATGAGCACATAAAGAAACCTGTTCAATCCTATTCCTTAGCACATTTATATCTATTTGCACATCGTAGCTTCAGGTTTGCAAGATGACAGTTAGAAAGGGGCAAAAGTCATTGGGGCTCATTTATTAACGCAGCGCAGTGCTAAAAAGAGCGCAGTGGCCTGACATTTGCCCAGCGCATGCGAGTATTTAATAATGTAGCGCACGATACCTTAACAGTGCGATTTTGTGCGCTAATGTAGGTGCGACTTGTGAAACTGTGTGAAACTGCGTATCAGCTGTCGCAGTGCTTATAATAAATTGTGCGCACAGGAAGATACCGCAAAGGTAAGGATTAGTTGTGCTCATGTATGAATGCGCTGCTTTAATTAGTTGCATCACATATTGCGCATATTGCGTTCACTTAGACGCATCTGCATTTGTTTCTGTGCTAATATTTGTTTGGTTGCAAAGGTGTTTAGCCTACCTGATACCCTTAAAGGAACCTTGGTCAATATAAACATGTTGGGTGGAAGGTGTGGTTAATATGCACTTTACAGGGGTTGTTCATCTTTGAGTAAACTTTGAGTTAACAAACATCCCCACCAACAGCAGCACCATTGTATTTGCCAGAACCCAGTTTAGCAGTGTGGCTCTGCTAGCGCAGCTGGGCAGGAATGCGCATTTTGAAGAGCGTTACTATTACGCCACAAAGAGGCAGTCGTAAAAATTGTGGTGCTGTTGACCGGGTGCAGTTTTGCACATATACAGACGCAAATCTGCGACGGCCGCAGTGCAAGCGCATTGTAGCCACGCCCACAGCCACGCCCCTAACAACCACGGCATCGTTTGCGACATAAATGCCCAATCTTTTGCGCAATGCGCATAAACAAAACCATCGCAAAAGCTCTGTGTTATGCGCAATATCACGCAAATATATTAGCGATCACACTCGTGATGTCGCAGACAATCTTTTGCGTCCACTTATGCGCTGCGCTGCGTTAATAAATGAGCCCCATTATGACTATAGGTACAAATGCAAGTAATAAAGGTCTTTTAGTCATTCTATATGCATTTTTACTCAATTTTATATGCGATTATACTAATTACTTAAGTCAAACACTTCTCATACACAAAGGGGGAGATTTATCATGCTTGATTATGAAAAAAAAACATTTTCAAGCACTAGTATTTGTAAGGGAAAACTCAAAAAAAATGATTAATATGATTCAAAATGAGGGTTGCCACTTGTCCCAGACAGCTCAGTAATCAGAAGGTTTTTCTAGGAGATTGTCCTAGATCGTCACTGATTGTCATGGCATATCCCCACCACACCATGTCAGTAGTCTGCACAACGATATCAGCGGTTTGTGATGTCAATGACACACCCCCTCTGCCCAGATCACCTGTCCCGAATGGTGGCAACCCTAGTAGAAATCCTATGCACTGGTGTCTGAAGGTCGTCTTCATACCTTCAATAAAAACATGCATATAAACAGGTCACACAACCCTACAATGAAAAATTGGCTCAAAAAGTCGTACCCCTTTTAGGATCAGCTACCATAGCAGATGCTACTGTACCTCTTAATAAAAGGGAATACATCCCACATTCAGAAATACAATCTTGTTGTTCACCCACACAATATACAATGACAAAGTGTGAATTAAATGAAAACACGTGATCATTAGTGATGGGCAAATCTTACCTGCTTCACCAAAAATTTGCAAAATAGTGAAAATCCTCCAAAAAGTGGTGAAGTCTATGGCCGACAACAGTTTTTTTACACGTGACAAATTGTGCAACAAATTTTTAAAACGCGACAAATTTTTTCACCCATGAGAGTCTATTGGCATCATTTTCACAGCAAAACTTGGCAAAAAAAATTTGCTCATCACTAGCGATGGGCAAATTGTCACTTGTGTAAAAATTTTGACGCCTATTGACTTTCAAAGCAAATTCTTCGGAGTTTTGCAAAATTTTCGGCAAAGCAAAACTGCGAAAAATTTGCAAAACGAATTGAAGTCAATGGGAAGTACAATAATTTTGATGGGCAACAATTTCTATACAAGCAATATTTTTACACATGCAATTTTTTTGTCCAAATGCATTAAAATTATTTTGACGTGCAACAATTTTTTCACAGGCCAATTTTTTCGGCAGGAAATTTTTGTAGCAGTTTTACGAAACAATTCACAATAAATGTGGAAATTTGCTGTGAATCCATGCATTCCTGGGGAATAAATTCACCCATCACTACTCATCACTAGTGATCATGGCATGGTAATGGTGGGACATATGAGTCATCTGAGTCTATCGCTTTAAAGATTTCAGTTTTATAGAATGCCCCATAAGCTACTCATCAGTTACTTGGTTTTAAAGCATAGGTGGAGAAGATCAGATTCCAGCTACAAATTCACTGTTGATTGGGCTTATAAGTGCAGTGTGGAGCAACATCTTTCTATTGAGAAGAACACAAAAAACTGATTGGCAGCTCATTGAACCACATTCAAATATATAACCTTAAACATTATTCAGTACTACCCCCTCACATACATAATACATAAGTGTTGTATATGAATGGATGTACAATGTGTTTTTTTTTTAATATAATTAAAAAAAAAAAAAAAAAAAAAAAAATATATATATATATATATATATATATATATATATATAGCAAGAATGAAATGTGTAGTTCAGCAAAGGTCAATCTGATTGCAGAACAATTATCATTATTAATTATGCTGCATGTCGGTGCAATCAGAATTCGGCATTTATCTGAGGCAATTGCCCTTGTCGTACTTTCATTTATAGCTTGAGATGAGTGCCAGGGTCACTACAAGTGCATTCAAAATATATTTTACAATGAGAAATGCTGCAAATAATTATACAAGGTATTGTGTATTACTCATATGAGCCTTATGTGTGTAATCCTGAAACCAAAATTGAGCCAACATCAATAGAAGGTATGGATTAATTGTCTATGCATAAGTGGTCTCACAGATCCATGCCTTACAAATAAAAACACCTCAAGATGTATTGCTATTTATTATCCAGACATATTTTTAAATTATTTGCCAAGAACCCTATAGATCAGTGATCCCCAACCAGTGTCTCTTGAGCAACAAGTTGCTCACCAACCCCTTGGATGTTGCTCCCAGTGGCCTCAAAGCAGGTGCTTATTTTTTAATTCCAGACTTGGAGGCAAGTTTTGATTGCATAAAAAACCAGTTGTTGCCAAACAGAGTCTCCTGTAGCTGCCAGTCCACATAGAGACTACCAATAGCCTATCACAGCCATTAGTTGGCACCCCCAGGGATTTTTTCATGTTTGTGTTGCTCCCCAACTCTTTTTACATTTGAATGTGGCTCACAGGTAACAAAAGGTTGAGGACCTCTGCTATAGAGAGTAAAGGGTCCCAAGATTGAAGGAATGGTGGGGAGAAAACTGTAAATGGGGGGTTGTTGGGAACTGAGTATCCACAGGTTTTATATTCTTAGTGTATACACTAAAAGATCTAACAATTTCAATGCAGTGGATCTCCTGTGCTTAGGGTGTGCAGAGGAGATGCTGTCTCTTCTCTATCCTCAGAGCAGACCTGGATCCATCACTGTCTGCAATTTAGTTTGCCTCATGCAATTACTGGAACCTCAGAGTCCTTCAGAAGCCATCTGAGAGCTTTTCTTTTTTTATTCCTCATTCCACTTACAACGGCAGCCTCATAAATCAAGTGACAGGCAAGGAGAAATTAAAAGCATTTTTTTATTTTGCAAAATCATAAACCTGATTTTAGCAGCAATAAAAAAAATACATTCTTTTAGCATCAGGCTGTGGATCTGAGATGCTATTTGATCTTTATATTTATATATCGTTTTTAATTATTAAGGTATAGTTGACGAAAGTTTGGAAGAATGTAATGATTGATGTCTGACCCCAATTGTTCTCTGTTTTGCTTCGTAACTTTGGAAACACACCAGCTTCAAATAATGTGCCTTCTCTTCTGGCTGTTCAGCTAAAATGCAGGTTACAGTCTCATAATGAAAGAGATTATATACTCGCTTATTATAAACCTGTCTTTTTCCAAATCCCCTGCAATTTCCAGGTGCACAAATGCCACTAAATTGTAAAGTAGTGACTTAGTCATTGTTGCAGTCTATTTTGATTCATTACTCCCCTTCATTGTCTCATTGATGTTCAACATGTATTTTTCCTGGATTCCTGAGCTGGCACAGATTTTGTGAAATCACAGTTGTTTGTTAGATCAAAAAAATAAATTCTTCAGCCTGAAAGAAATGGAAACTTACTTTAAAGTATTTGCAAGTTGTACTTTTTATGTTTTTTAAGAGGGAACTGGTAGCTCAGTGCATCCCAAAATAAAATCACTAACAAATACACAATGTAGGGGTTTGCAACTTTGAAATGAAGTCATGAATGCAATCAATAGTCCCAACCCAACAGCTGTCCCAAAAATGGGGTGTTTTATAAAAATCTCAAAATCTTTCAAGATTTCTCTACCTGAATTGTCACAGAGCATTGCTATATTATTTTATTGTATCATTAAAAGTACTTTTTTCTAGATTTTTCTTTCTGTATCTGAAAGATGAAAAAATATCAGAACATTTCTCCTTCTTGTTCATGCTCTTAAATGTATCAATAAATGTATCATGAAAATGCCTAAGGATTTTTGTTCTAGAGTTTTCTACCGTTATGTCCCATGTAAGAAATGTCATGGAGCATTTATTCATTTTTCAACACAAAGGATAATGTGGCAAAAGATTTGAATGGATCTTTTTTATTGAAAAACACAGGCAAGAAAAATGAACTAAAAGATTTTCTGCAGGAGAAAAGTAATTTTTTTTCTGCTGAGAATGAGTAAATTTGCACCTTGGCTTTTCAAAAATTTGTTATGATTTGTTCACATTTTGTTTTATTCTGTGCTAGAAGATGTTCCCAGATGGCCCAAAGCTGCTAGCAATCTTTGGATTTACAGCCCTGAAGGCACATAAAAATCATAGAGTAAGAAGCAGCCATGAAATCAATTACCTGTTGAATTATGGATATTAATTTACTTTGTTCTTGTAACTCACAAAGATGACAATAATTGCATCTGAAATACTAACTCCAGGCAACAGTACATTCCATTACATTCCTCAATATGGAATAAAAATGTCAGGCTGAGGACCCTCAGATGTAAACATTGTACATGCTATAATTCCCCATGTGGTCCCATAATCAAAGAACATGTTCTTCTTGCCTGTTGTGAGCTCCTCGGTACAAAGGGATGGCATTCACATAATACCACACCTTTAGAGATAATGTTTGGAAAAGCAGCTTATTAAAGGTATCGGCCTGCATCACAAATATGGTTTTGCAATCAATGAGACACTCTCATATTCTAGCTGAGACTGGATTTGTCCCTTTCCTTCCATTCAGGAAAATGGAAATTTATTTTAATATCAATGATGTTCATGGTCTATAGCACATTCTAGTATAAATGAAGGTGTGCTTGTGGGAATTATGTCAGTGACTTTATCAGTATGGTACTTGCAATGCACATGTTCACATTAAAATGTGTTCTCAACAAGTATTAGGTATCCGTGGTTAATGTAAGGAGTACTGTTCAGATTTGTAACTAAACCTTCTCTACTTGCATACATATAGTTTTATATTTTGAGATGTTTAGGTTGGTTACCCAGTACAACTAGGCCAGCTAAATTATCTGGCAGATATGCTAAGGACAGCTGTGTGCTTTGCTCTTGAGTGGTTAACCACAGGTGCTTTATTAATTTCAGGGATTATTATTTTTATTTACTCTATAATGGGTCCTTGATTATTATAATAAAATACCCTTAGAATAGATACCCTCTAACCTTTTTTACATGTGAGTCATACTCAGATGTAAGAAGTGTTGGGGAGCAATGCGAGCATTAAGTTCCTTGGGGAGGTCAAATAAGGGCTGTTAATGGCTATTTGGTAACCCCATGTAGTCTGCTAGCCTACAGGAGGTTCCTCATGGAATAAATGTGTCTTTATGCTTTTAAAACTTGCCCCCCAAGCCAGAAATTTAATGTGGGCACTTATTCTGAGGCAACTAGGAGCAACGTCAAATGGGGAGGTGAGCAACATGTTGCTCTTGAGCCACTGGTTGGGGATCACTGCCTTAGACCATAGGCAATGATTGTCAAAGCTGTTGGCCATTACCTTAACAGTGTTATATAAAAGTAATTTTTAAAATTTAATTTTACATTTTTTCACAAATGTCTAAAAATGTAACGGTTTATGAAGCATAAAAACCACAAAAACCACTAATACAAGAAAGTTGTGGAGGTTCTTCAGAAGTCAATGGGAGCCGCGCTGATCTTTTTGGACCACTTAAAATCGATTTGGACTTTTAGAGGTTTTTGGATTTTTTTTGCTAGGAATAGTCCAAAAAACGTAGAAGTTTTTGAGGTATTCATATTTTTTAGCGCAGAGTTCAGCGTAATTTCTGGTTTGTGCATTTTTAATTTGCATTTTTAAATAAAGTTCATGACATTCGTAGTAGATTTTGTGAGTTAGTGCTTGTTGTGGTTTCAAAACCACCAAAACTACGAAAATGAGGCCCCAAGAGTTTCCTTGTATCTGGAAATTTATTTATGAATTATTATTACTATTATTATAACTCAGTTGCATAATTATATTGGTACTTAAAGTACTTGCCACAGGAGCATATTTTGCATTTGATTAAAATACATTATATGAATTACTTTCACAGATAAATTAAAATAAAACCACTTAACAGTATAAATAGAGTGAGTATATATAGAATATTAATGTCAGGATTTCTGAGTATCTAAAGCCAGTCAGTAATCAGACAATTTGATTTGTTGGGGAAATGACAGATGGTCACCCTCGGCATTATGTAAATATTCTGTTGTAAAACATGACTATGACCAGGAAAGATCACATGGTTAACATGAAACATTATTTCTTCCATCTGTAAACACTAGTTTATTGTCTAGGTTTGCAGTCTACAGCCTCCTGGACTGATTTATTAACATCAGTGATACGATGCAGCAGGGAAATTACCAATAGCAACCAATCAGCTTGAGTTTTATCCATCTACTGCAAGTTACAAAATTAATGCAATATGATTGGTATATATTGCGAAAAAGAGATTTTAAAAAGTATTTAAAGTCACTTAGCTAGGCCCTTAGGATTCTGGAAAATAAATGCTTAATTTTGGATTCAGTGAATCCCTAGCAGTGACCCAAACAATAATATACATATTATTGATCAGATTCCCAACTACAGAACAGTTTCACCCTCATTTGGGCTCATCAGTTGAGTGCAGAGTTTGCCATTGAGCATTAGTAAAGCTAGGCAAGTGAAGTAATTACCATGCACAGTGGACACCACAGGCACAGGGTCTGCTGAATGGTTCTCCCATCTCAGTTCTTACTGCTGCCCTTCTCCACCCACTGCAAACTAATGAGTGAAGAAATAATGGCAGAGGGGGACAGGGCAAGGAGTAGGGAGTATGCACATTTGAGTTTGTGAGATGGGCCCCCTGAAGAATTTTTGGCATGGTATCCCAACCATGGGACATATTTATCAAGGGTCAAATTTCGAATTTTGAAGTTTTCAAAAAGACCAACCGAAATTAAGTCAAAGGTTATTTTTTTTGTCCGAATAGGTCAGTTTTCGATCGGATAGGTCCGTATTCGGCCGACTTTGAATCAAAGTTTTTCTCAAAAAAACCTTTTTCAAAGTCCACCAATTCACTCCAAATGGGTTCTAGGAGGTCCCCCCATTGGCTAAACAGCAATTCGGCCGGGTTTTAGATGTTGAATGGTCGAATTTTTAAAGAGCCAGTACATGATAAATTTTGATATTCAAATTTTCTAATTTTTTTCAAATTCAAATGGAATTTGGACTGTTCCCTAGTCAAAGAACAACAAAAAATAGCTTTCTTTACTTGGTCATACCTGGTAAACTGATAAGATGAAGCTACATCCTCCTCAATGTTATGTCAGTGACATCATATCCTGTATGCCGAAAAGTCATAAAAAAAGAAAAAAACGCTGGTGTTTTTTCATATTTTAAAGTGGGATTATATTTAAAAGTTGTAAGTAAGCCTGAATAAGGGAGCACCACCCCTAAATCAAAGAGAAACAGACAAATGGTGTGCAGGGTTATATGGATAAATAGTAACACAAAAGAGAAGGGGTGGTGGATATTTTAAGGCCTAAAAGCCATCATACAAGGTTGACCCCGACTTATGGCTGTTAAATGATTGAATGTGACTTACCAGTATTTACATTTGTAGGCTTGTGGGTTACTCTTTGACATCCCAAACACCCACTGTATGCTGTGTATGTTTTTGCCCATGTGAATCCGGGTTCTTTGCCTCCCTGTCCCTAACCTTATTTTAAACGCTCCTCTGGACTTACGGTTTTAATTTATTTATTAAAAGTTACGTTTTATTGTTCCTTGAGTCATCGGATTTAAAGATGGGGTGGTGCAACTTTAAGGGTTAATCTTTTTCTCTTTTGTGTTACTATTTAAAAGTTGTAACTGTTAAATATATTTTTTTTTTTAACCATTTTAGGGTCATGCCAGAGTTGTTTTAGGGTATTGGTATTTTGCTTCCTTGGAAATTTGGCCACTCATTATTAAAAAAAATAAAAATCTCTAATACAGACATACTGCTTATTGCTCTTAAGGGTCTTTAGATTTGTGTTTTTTATTTAGGGAACTTAGTTCTCATACAAACAGATAGGGAAAGTAAAACCTGAGACCACAGTCCTAGGTACACTAACTTCTCCGTCTTTGTGGTGTCCCATAGCTAGAAAAAAACATGAGACAGATCTTGTGGGACAACTCCACTTTCTATGCATTTCCCCTTTCTCGCTTTTATTAATGAACTTGAACACAAGATTTAATTAATTGAAAATTGATCAAGAATTAATGAATTGCCCCTAAAGTCACTTTAATTCTATGAATTTTTAGCTAATTTATTATAATATTGCACGGCAATTGAAGAAACTGTTTGGTCTTGAAGTCACATTAAATCAATCACTACTTGGTGGTGAACCAGACACAGAATATTATTTAAAAATATATGTCAGTGAATATATGAAGTTTAAAAATTAATTCATCAAGTTTAAAAGAAAATATGAATTCATATTAATTCTGAGGTTAAAAATGAATTGGTTAAGTTAATTATATAATTAATTTATATTTATCATGTAGTTTATCACTTTAAACAATTCATTGATCGATTGTTTTCTTAAAATAAATCTTGGGGAAGTATGGGGTACCATATCATCAGAACACACAATACCTGTCCAAACCCTATTTGAGTAATTAAGTTAAGTTGTATGTGGATCACGTTACCTTTGACACATAGTTTATTTAGTAACAACACATACTGTAATGCTGGCCCATTATAAATGTAATTAAATATTTTTTGATACAGTGCTTTTTAGATATGCAGCGGCTTTAAACAGATGGTAAATATGCTTCGTACAGCAGTGCAGCCCAATCACAGGGTTCAGTGTTAGTAAAAAACTCATCTGACCAACATAACGGTGTGTTTAAAGGCTTGTAGAAGAGCTAAGCAGAATTGGCCAGCTGTTCATCTGATACCACCAAAAAAAACATTTTAAGAGGATATCTGAAAGCACTGAGATGCCAGTAAAAAATTAACTGAGTGAAGAGTTTTATAGGTTGATAGAGGAAATGTTGTCATGAATATCCAGCATTGGTAAAGTCTTAAAACAAGAGATAATACTATGCACAACATGTCCCAGAATGTGTATCTGCATTTGACAAAATGCCCTTTGAAATCAATAGCAGCTAGTGTTTAGAGTATGTTCTCTATAGAAATCAGGGGTCTCAAGAGGAATAGGATATGGTGAGGAAGCCCTTCCATTACAAATATCAACTTCCACCTCAACAAGATATGCTGTAAAGACAAAATACTGTAAATTTAATTCCAAGATCAAAGATATATAAAAACCTTGTATAAAGGAGCTTCTATTAACCCAAATAAATATACATGGGATGGATAATTTTTTCATTCATTTTTTTTAAATTATCAATCTTAAACCCTAAAATGAATAACAAGAACTAGGTGGAAAAATGTATTTACAAATAAGTATATCATACATTAATCATTAGGGAAGCAACAATTTCACTATTTTGGGATTTATGAGATATTTTGGGATTTGGCCAACCCCCCTAATTCTTTGTAAAAGATCTGAACGAATACTGCATATGCAAATTAAACTCAAATGAAAATCGTGTAACGGTGAAAAATTTGCGAAACAGTGCCGGCGTCTCATTTTTGACGCCGGCGTCCATTTTTTGATGCCAGAGTCCATTTTTTTTACTTTTTTTTTTTTTTACGGCAGCGTCCATTTTTTTTTTAAGGTGGCGTCCGTTTTTTTTTAACAAAAATGCGCTGGTGTCAAAAAAATTGCATTTTTTTTGATGACGGTGAACTTTTGCTGGTGTTTCACGAATTTATTTGCGGGCGTTTCGCAAATTTATTCGCCGGCGGCGAATCACGCAAATTTGCTCCGGATTTGCACCTGGCAAACAAATTCGCCCATCACTACTGCTGAGTAGGATACTGCAGATGTGATACAACCCTGTGAATGTAGGCCATCAAAGATCTTCCCAATAGCTTGATTTGTTTTTGTGCTTGGCTCCCAGTCAGCTTTGGGCTTCTGTATGTGTTCAGTGAGTAAACTCAAATGTTGATCAGCACATTCTCTGCATTCTCACATAATAAGGCAATTTTTAGATTTGCTTGGACACCCCACTTCCTGTATTGCTGAACAGTTCCTCTTTATCCTCCAGCCAAACACAGTAGGGGTAACTCCAGCACTGTTATGGGAAATTACTTCCACAAAACTCAGCTCAGCAATTGCCAGTTTATTAGGATCTAAACATATATGGAAACATTGCTCTATGAATGCACAATACAAATAGCTATTGACATTGGAAATGATATTCAAGGAAAATAACAGTTTTTGAAGCACACATTAAAGGATATATTGATGTAAAAAAGACCATATATTTATAGAACAATGAGAACTAAAGCTCCCTATAGATGTGACAATTCGTCTTGCCGAACAACCGATTTTAGGGAAGCCCGACCAATCCTTTGAAATTATCATGCAGTTAGTGGTATTCAAACGATCATACATCTTACGATTTTTCGGCCGACATCTGTCAGGAAATTGATTGGCCAGCTCAAAAAATCTTTGTCTGTCCCAGTGCAATGTATCTATGTTTGCATGGCCAAGCAGGCAGCTCAGCTCCCCTTTGTTTTCCTGCTAAATTGGTCTTTTTAGTTGATGGACAATTGATCGTTCTGAGAAGATTGTGGTCTCCCGATCAGGATCTGATCTTTTAAAAATCTCAGCATCTATGGCCAGCTTAAGAATCTAAGAAATAAATAATTATTTGTTGTCGTAATATTTGAAATTACTTTTATTTTGCCTAAAGTGATTGAGCAACCAGATTGCAGATTTATTGTAAGATTAGATTTGTATTGTGATTATGTTTATAATTATTTATCGTCCTATCCAACCTCTCCCTAATTTCTGTATCTTTCACTCTGTCCTCATGTCACTACTAGTGATCAAATAGCCCTTTAAATGCCAACCCAGAGAACTATAGAAAAAGTAAAACAAGTTAAATTTGCTAATTTAAAATGTGTTGTTGCAATGTAGTAACTTTGTATTTTATAGTTTCTAATTTAGAAAAAAATACGTTTCACATCCTAAAATGTAAGTAAATATTATGAGAATCTATTTTTTTTTTTAAAACTGAGTTTTGAAAATATGTAAGCTTATTATCTAGTATAGGTAAATCTAAAAACAACTGGACTTGCTGAGTAATCATTCAACTCAGCAAGTCCAGTTGTTTTTAGATTTACCTATACTAGATATACCATGACCTGGATGAATGAAAATCTTCATAGGCATGTAAGCTTATTGTTGCAAAAAAAAACCCCATTATTTTAAATATAAAAAGTAATTATAGGGCATGAAATTATAGGGTATGTGGTTATAATTATATCATAGCAAGGTACTGGATTTAAAGATAGGAGAGAAAATGAACAAAGCTTAATGAAAAATTGGCAAAAGAAATGTTTTCAAAATATAAAAGTGATTCATTGAATTGGAGAGACATTGTAGGTGGAAGACAATAGATTCTATAACTAAAACTAAAATGACTGTTAGTACAGTTTATGGGAAAGTAATAGTTGATTCATGAAAGCAAAATTGTGATTGGTTGCAATGGATTACTTGTGGAAGTGATTGCCCCATGCTTCTAAATTGTTTTGCTTTCAAAATGAATTTATGTTATCTGGAATTTCGTATATAGTATGAGTCTTATATATATATACACACAATACCCCATTACAATATAAGCAGAGTCTTGCAAGGAAGGATTACTCAACAAACATTATTTATTGGATAGCTACTGGGGATTTTGACACTGGTTTTAATTTATGATGATGTATTAATGTTATAGCACTATATTAGAACTATATCAAGATAATAATGTAAGTGGATTATGGATTTGAATTGTAAATTCAGCACCTCAAGGAACCCCACTGTTGCAAATTCTCTGTACTTCCTGTGCTGCTGTCAACACCTTCACAAAGTGGGACTTTGTTAACAGCACAGTTATGCTGCTATATTATCAAGAATACACAGCAGGTCATTTACATAGAACACAGCTTTGATGAGACTGGTAATAAAGATAAAGAAATCTGTAATAAGACGTTATTATGCAACTAATCTCATTATCTGTAATATGCAATGCTCTTTATCTGGTTTCACACTTAATGATTGAAAGTGCCAGTTTAAGACAAATGATGGGAGGAAAATCTGTGCTAATGTCGCTGATGCCTACAGCAAGTTATCTCAGCTCCAATTATCAAGAACCCCCAACATTGCAAATGCTCACGATCTTCCTCCAGAACAGGTGGACCTGTCAGAATGACTCATTCAATGACTGACCCATCTGGATGCATCAAAGAAGCTATGATTAGAATGTAGGTATAAGAATGGAAATCTGTCCATTCCTTGAAAGCAGCAATCTTGTGGTGTTGCTACACTACTAAATATCAATAGATTAGTCAATTCAGACATGGCTTTTTGAATATGATAGAATATACATGAGGGAACTATAATTTCCTGTTTTGAATTCACTTATCTTCTGGTTTTAACCTGGTCAATG
This sequence comes from Xenopus petersii, assembly GCA_038501925.1. Lineage (NCBI taxonomy): Eukaryota > Metazoa > Chordata > Amphibia > Anura > Pipidae > Xenopus > Xenopus petersii. The sequence goes on along the minus strand of CM076680.1, from coordinate 172,584,624 downwards.
GAAATTGGTTAGGTGCAACCACAATATATTGCTAGGGGGTCCAGGACAATTTGTTTTGAGTCATGTTGATTAATCATATTTTGCTTAGATCAAGGAGCCTTCTTCTGGTGTATTAGATTGGGTAATTGGAAAAAGATCTGATGCATCTGTCATATTGGGCTAAAGCAACTGCATGTGGCATTTTGCATGTTTTAAAGACATGATGACAATGGATCCTTTGGATGGCTTGGAAGGCGGCCAACCGAAATAGAATAAAAGCAGATTTTCTCTTTGGCAGCAGAGAAGGTTTTAAAAGTATAAAAGCCACCCGGCACATTTACTTGAATGCCAGCTGAATACGAAATGAAATGTTAATAGTTGATAAGTTTCCTTTTAGCCTTCCCACATTGCTATGAGTGTTTGCAGAAAGATTCAGCCACAAAAGAGGATTGTGTACTGCCAGATGTAGGGCAGTGCGTTCTTTGATGTCAGTAACGTGCAGGGAGATAGAATGGAAGGAGACAATGTGTGAGCATATTTTTAGGCCAGCCATTACGTGTAGTAACACTTGCTCTTTTTTATATCCTCTTTGATTTATTTCTTGAGTACAACATATATCAAGTTAGGAGGTTAGACTGCTACAGAATAGCCACTTTCTCTCTACAGTAGTTCTATTGCTACATTGCTTGGGTTTCACTGTGTTTTATTACAGTCTGTCTGATGTCTTTAAACTTTACATTTGTTTCTGGGTATTCTACCCATGTACAGTATCAATGTACTGTGTTTAGCACCCAGAACGTTTATGTGTCTTGACTGTACTCAAGTAAATAGGACTTTTTTTTCACTTTGTTACCTTGTCTGACATTCTGTCTTACGTCTGTGCACCGAAAGTTATATGTATGTATGATGTATATGTGTTCTCAAGCCATGTAAATGCTGGTGTGTAGCTCCATTTTTTGGAGAAAAGAATCGTAAATTAAACAAATGAATAATAAAATATACAAAATCAAGAAAAGCAAAGTGTTATTAAAAGATGGTCTCTTATCAGGGTTACCCCCAGTCCAAGGGTTGCCATTTTTTGGGAAAACACCAAGCATTCAAATGTAATAAAGCAGTAGCCAAGAATGTTTTTATAAAACTAAAACAATCACGTCAGGCTTACATATGTCCTAATAAAGATTTTTGACTACTGCTTTACTACAGGATGATCTCAGGAGAAGAAGTAGAAGACCCAGTTGCTTAGAGAAGATATATAAATAATTGATAGAGTTCTTTTACTTTTCACCTCAATTTTTGTCCCTTGATTTAGTAGGACCTCTTTTTTTCAATAATGAAACAATGGTCAACGACTGAAAATACTCTGGGCTTTGTGTGTCGGCAATGGCTTCTGCTCCAAAGGGGAGGACCAAATACACCAATATACTCTTATGGTAGTTACCAACAGAGGTAGTGTGTTTGGCAAGGGGTTGGGAGCTGAATCAATAAATTATCCACTGTGAATATGAGCTAAATACATTTCCAACATGATCAGTTGGAGTCTACTTAATCATCAGTGTTGGAGAAATGTAATCAAGATAATGATTTATTTCATTAACTATATATCATTCCTCTATAAGCTTCGGATAAAAAGATTTCTTCAAAAGGAAGGTGAAATAAAAGAGTCTAACAATTAAATAAAGAATTATAACAAAATAGTGTACAATAAATCAGTCTGACATTTCATAATGTGACCTGAGTTATGGTTGATATTGTTTAGTCATCCTGTTACTAGTACATTATCTATAAATCATTTATTCTGTCAGTTTTTTCTGTAATGTATTGAAGATTAGGTCCATGACCACATATTTTTAATGTGAATACACTTAAAGAAAATGTAATTCTTTGCAATATATATTTATAAAAAACAAATGTTCTTAAGGATATTTGTAAAATTCTGGTAATCCCTTTTTATTTTCTGCACTCACTCCTGGTCCGGACCAAGTGTTGGGAGGAAAACAAGTTCAAAATCATAACAATTTGACAAGTATTAAAAAAAGATAAATGTGTGGCTGTATATAAGAGAGAACACAGAATATAAAGTACCTCAATATGTCTTTCTAAGTTGACTTCTTTTTAGCACAACTTAACAACAAGGGGCCCATTCATTAAGTTCTAGTGAAGGAATACAAGAAAAAATGCTTCAAATTTCAAAGTGTTTTTTTGCTACTTCGACCATCGCATGGGCTACTTCAACCTTCGACTACGACTTTGAATCGAACGATTCGAACTTAAAATCGGTCGACTATTTGACCATTTGATAGTCGAAGTACTGTCTCTTTAAGAAAAAACTAGTTCGCCACCTAAAAGCTACCGAACTCAATGTTAGCCTATGGGGAAGGTCCCCAAAGGCTTGCTTAACTTTTTATGGTCGAAGGATAATCCTTCGATCGTTGGATTAAAATCGTTCGAATCGTACGATTCGAACGATTATTCCTTCGAACGTTCGATCAAAGTATTTGCGCAAAATACTTTGACTTCGATATTCGAAGTCGAAGGATTTTCATTCCCTAGTCGAATATCGAGGTTTAATTAACCCTCGATATTCGACCCTTGATGAATTTGCCCCCAAATATTGGTGGATCTGTTACTTTTAATAAAATATGATGAATACTAGCGACTGCTGCACTTTTTGCCCCCTGATTTTTTAAAAGTATCGGTAACTGTCGGTGCATACACAGTCCTAAAAAAATCAATATAATTCATGTTGAAACAAAATTTGACTAGGGTCAAACATTGTCTCATGTATATACTATTTACTATACTTTAATTCGATTTTATAAATGGGGGATAGAGGCTGGTTCCGTAACCTCAGATAGGTAAATTTGCTTATACAATGGTAGAAATGCTGTTATTTCCACGTTCCTCTGTTATCTAGAAACCCATTATCCAGAAAGCTCCAAATTACAGAAAAGGCTGACTCCCATAGACTCCATTTTATCCAAATAATCCACATTTTTAAAAATGATTTCCTTTTTCTCTGTAATCATAAAACCGTAGCTTGTACTTGATTCAGACTAAGATATAATTAATCATTATTGGAAGGAAACTCAGCCTAACAAGAGTTTTTAGTAGACTTAAGGCATGAAGATCCAAATTATGAAAATATCTGTTATCCAGAAAAGCCAAGGTCCTGAGCATTCTGGATTATAGGTCCCATACCTGTACTTTCAACATATTATGCTAAGATAACTGATATGGATATGTTTGTTTCATTTAATGCGGTACCCAAAAAAATACATATATACATAGGGTTATTATATTGATTTGTTTAGGACTGTGTACGCACTAAAATAAACCAAAATAAATATTAATGATATATCATTTTCAAAATGTTCGTGATTGGATTTCAGAAAGATAACTATCAGAAATAGCTCTTGTGACGGTTTGTGAAAAACATCCAGGAAATAAGACACTGATGTTTTATGTTAAAGCTATTGTTTTCTGAGACCGAATCCCTGAAAATTTATTTTTTGTAATGCAAAATAGTGCACTGGTGATCTTCCCTTTTACTGTGCTTTAGAATAGTATGGTTCTCAAATAAAACTCTTTTAAAGCCTGCCTTCTCATACAAATGTCATCAACCTTTCTGACTGATGGCAACTCATATCATCCTTGAATGTCTTAGTAATCACAGAGAGTAATTGCAGTGGAACAATTTTCTAGACCATGATGTCTTTCATGCTTATGTCAGGCAGATTAAGCACAAGGCACCCTAAGTTCTACCGTATCATTGCTAGAAGACCCAATTAGAGCTGCATAGGTACATGACGATCTTTAGCACTAGTAGGGCTTGACAACCAACAGATTTCAACTTATGAACCTTCAGCTGTTGCTGAAGTCCCAGGACCCCCACTGTTGGATGGTGCTGTAAGATCTACTTTGACAACCACTAAAAGAAGATACAGTATCTCTTGTCGCTACAGAAATCCTGTAGGTTACTGTGTCAGAATATCAAAGGCCACTATGTCCTAAGCCTTTGTTTGATTAAGGCTCAACAGAAGCAGCACTAACGGAGAAAGGGGTAAGGGACATGAGAAGAAATATGGGAATGAGTAAAAAAACACATTCGAGAAGCATGAGAGGAGATTCCTCCACTACCAAGACATTTCTGTGGTTCTAATAAATAATACACTAATAATAACTTACTAAAAGTCATGGGGGGGAAATGTAATATGTAATTGGTATGCTATAGCAAACAACCTGTGCAAAGACATTTGTGAACATTGGCAACCATGTTTGTGTCCTTTTTGACTGATTAAAGACCTCAATGACTTAATTGCAAAGTTTGCAAACAAATTACTTTTGCGAATATTCGCAGCATATGGAATTATTACGCAAAGTCTTTTTAGCATCAAAATATTTAACGAAACACCAGAGCAGGTGAAAATTCACAATGTAATATTTGCCAGCAACTGATTTTACATTGAGAGCAATGCTAAGCATTTGCAAAGGCACCATTTTAAATAACGCCATGCAACTTTTAATTACATTCCCCCATGGTCTTATAAAAGAATATCTCGCTCTTCTAATTGACCTTCCTTCACCTGTGTCAGTATATTGTGAATTAATTAATGATTAATTAATATGTTATGGTGCTGCTATGGTGGATAAAAAGCAATCTTGGTCACCACTTTTTATAGCTATTATAGGTGTACATTATCAATACCTTGCCATATACAGGTCCCAAATCCCTACTGCTATATTAAAGAGTACTGAGTACTTTTCTCAATGGTAGTGCCTCCACCCAGTGGGCTCCAGGGATATACCTGGGGTGGCACCAAAAGGAAACAATAATTAGCCACACCGTTGCAGTAACACAGATAAAACATTATATAACTGCAGAAAAGTAAAATGTAAATACATAATATCACATGCCCTGGGAATCCCATGTGGTAGTCCCACCCTGGTACAGTCTTTAACAGGCTAAGTACCACACTCTACTCTGGATGGATAAAGAGAGTGACATTCACTTTTTCTGAAGAGCTCGTAGCTTTCCCCAGGTAGAGCTACCTGCCCAAATACAGGTACACAGACAACACCTGTCTTCACACAGGGTACACAAGCTGGAACCTTTGAATACCCTTGAGCAGAGTTGGCACAGGCACCTTTGAATACCCTTGAACAGAGTTGGCACAGGCATCCACAAAATCAGCCTATTGAGTTTATATAATGTTTACATGATTTTCTAGTAGACTAGAAGATCCAAATTATGGAAAGACCTGTTAAACAGAAAATTCCAGGTACAGGGTAGACTGATTAAAAAAAAACAGAAAAATAAGATGCATTATATCTAGCCCATGTTTCTCTTTTGGACAGTAAGAAGGGGTGCTTTTTTGGACATGATAATACTTAGGCAGCAGCAAATTTAACTTCTGATCTGGATCCCCAACCATTAGTATAAAATATTTAAAAAATGTGGCATCATGAGAAGCCTGACTTTTGTCATAGCCAGCTAAATGAAGAAAATACCCCTATGTGCCTAAACAAAAGCTCCCCCATTACACAAAATGACAGATTCTACAAAATCCAATTCTTACATGAAGATCTGACTCATCTATTCTGAAAAGTAATCCTGTTCTAATCTACTTTTATCCTAGGTTATCTTATACAATACAGAAAATATCATGTTGTACTGTACATCACCCCAACATCCCCCATTACAAAGCTTGCACTTAAGCATGGTGTATCCTCCAGTCAAATGCTAATACTCCCCAAAGTCAACCTGATGCTCTGTGACGTCTTGTGCTCTATTAGAGTAAGCAATATTATACACGTTGATGAAGGTAAAATAAATCTTTTTGTTCCAAATGTTCTGCAAAAGTAATTCCTGCAGAATTACATAACCTATATTTGTCCAACTGGAATTAATTTTTCATTAAGAAGTGTCTTCTCTACAGTTTCCTGCAAAGCCTTTCTTGAATGATAACTCATCTACTTTCTCATTAAAACTGTATCTCTTTTTCCTTCTGTAATATAAGCAGGATTCTGATCTCTGTGTAATAGCGTCTTAATAAAGATGGAAAATTCATCAGGGAAGAAGGGGCATAGCTGACATTCCGTGCAGGACGGAGCACCGGGGGGAAAATCCTGTATAAATGATGTTGGTCTGAAAACAGAGCAGAGCTAATTAGCAGCTCAATTGTTTAATTACAGAATACCAATTGGAAAATGAGCACCTTGGTTACAGAGTATTGTTAGACTTGCAGATAATATTAAAATGTTACAGTTTTATTTGATGATCCTTGTGGCTACTTATATAGAAGACAACAACAAAACTGTTTTTGAATTCAGTGTCAACAAGAAATTGACTTCCATCTCTTTAGATAATTTCATTCTCTTTATCATTTTTTTCCTGTTGCCAATTGAAAACGATATTAATGTTTCTTTTTTGTTGGTACATGCCGGCTTGCAGTGGTACTACCGGATGCACAATTGTGCCTGTGACCTTCAGACATTTTTGTGAATAAAAGTTCAGGGCTTAACTAGAATTTCATGAAAAGCTCTGAGATGCAGAGAACTTAATATCACACGTCAGCCAAATGGTTTTGTGCAAAAAGGCTTTTAAGCAATCAAATTGCCGATGGATTTAATTTGAGAATGATAGCCAGACAGATTACCTAAATGAAATTAACATTAGCATTGGCTCGGCTCTGTACATGTGTGCATTGAATATGCATTTGGACTAATAGAATATCACATCTGTGTGTGTTTAAATGGTGCCGTATTTTTATGCATGAGAACATTGAATAAGCATAACATATGAGTATTCTTCCATTTTAAATCCATCCCCGGGCTGAATCGGTGCAAGTTCTATATCGCCAGGCAATTATGAAGTATTTGCTACATTGTAATTTTGAAATTGTGGATAATTTCTGAGCATTCTATAAAGGGGAAATTAAAAAATAATGAAATAAGGACCCTTAATGCAAGAGTTTAGCATCTAAGAGCACTGCTATATCAGTCCTTTCATTATCGCAACTCGGAAGCACTGGAAAACAGAAGGAAACAGAAGTGGATAAAATCCAGGAATCAGTTGATTTTATTCCCTTTAGGTTCTTCCTGTTTGTCTTCAGAATTGTGTGAGTGTGCAGCACAGTGGCCCAGTAGTTAGCTCTTCTGCTTTACAGCACTTTTAGTGTAGATACACTTTCCCAGTATGTACGTGGGTTTTCCTCTGTGTACAGAAACCAGAAACCCTTTATCCATAAGGCTCTGAATTATGGGATGGCCATCTCCAATAGACTTAATTTTAATTCAATTATTCACATTTTTAATTTTTTAAATTTTAATTTTTTCTCTGTAATAATAAAACAGTACCTTGTAGTTGACCCCGGCTAATACCTGTATATAATCAATACTTATTGGAGTTAAAACCAGCCCATTGGGTTTATTAACTGTATACATGATTTTCTAGTAGACTTACAGATACAGAGATCCAAATTATGGAAAGATCCCTTATCCAGAAAACCCCAGGTCCCTAGCATTCTGGATAACAGGTCCCATACCTGTATCTACATGGGTTGTGTACTTTGTTTCCTCCTACACTCCAAAAACATACTGTTGGGTTAACTGTCTGTTAATGAATTTTACCCTAGAGTGTGTTGGTGTGATATGGACCTTATAGGCAGGAGTGCCCATACTTTACTAATGCAAGGTCTACTTTTAGAAATCCCATTAAGATTTACATACATAAAAGCATTGTTAGTATTTTGTTCCCTGGAAACTATTACTTAAATAGTGATTTATGAGAAAATGCATTTTGCTATATTTAAACATCTGTTTCTTATGTAACCTTAATGTAATAAATATCTGAAAAGAATGAAACAGGAGGGTGATTTAGACAAACCCCCCAAGTCTGGGGGTTGACATCCAGACCTCCCAGCTGGCTGGTTGAGATTATATTGCTCTGCATTCATCTTAATTCATGCAATCATTTTAGGGGCAGATTTATCAGGTTGATGTGAAAATGTGAATTTAAAAAAATTGAATTTTGAGCTAATTTTTGTGTACTCCTTCTAGGGAATAGTCCAAATTCGATTTGAATTTGAAAAAAATTTGAAAATTCGAATTTCTAAATTTATCATGCACTGAGTTTGACATTCAAATTGCTGTTTTAGCCTATGGGGGACCTCCTAGAACTTATTTTGAGTCAATTGGTGGACTTTGATAAATCAACGTTTTGTTTTAAAAACTTTGAATCAAATTCGATTGAATGTGCTATTACTTTGATTTGTACAATTCAGATTCGATCGAAAATGGACCTATTTGATCGAAAATGGACCTATTCGGCCATTCGATTCAAATTTTGAATTTCGAAGTTTTTCAAATTCGAAATTTGACCCTTGATAAATCTTCCCCTTAATGTTGATATTTTGGTAAGAGAGCTTAAAGGGATTCTGTCATGATTTTTATGATATAGTTTTTAATTCTAAATTAGACTTTTTACACTGAAAATAATTCCCTCTACAATATAGAATTTCGTTCCTGAACCAGCAAGTGTATTTTATTTAAATTGTAATATTGGTGTGTAGGTGCATCTCAGGTCATTTTACCTGGTCATGTGCTTTCAGAAAGAGCTAGCACTTTAGGATGGAACTGCTTTCTGACAGGCTGTTGTTTCTCCTACTCAATGTAACTGAATGTGTCGCATTGGGACCTGGATTTTACTATTGAGTGTTGTTCTTATATCTACCAGGCAGCTGTTATCTTATATTAGGGAGCTGCTATCTGGTTACCTTCCCATTGTTCTGTTTTAGGCTGCTGGGGGAGGGGAGGGGTGATATCACTCCAACTTGCAGTACAGCAGTAAAGAGTGACTGAAGTTTATCAGAGCACAAGTCACATGACTGGGGGCAGCTGGGAAACTGACAATATGTCTAGCCCCATGTCAGATTTCAAAATTAAATATAAAAAAACTGTTTGCTCTTTTGAGAAACGGATTTTAGAGCTGAATAATGCTAGAGCAGCACTATTAACTGATGTGTTTTGAAAAAAAACATATTTTCCCATGACAGTATCCCTTTAAACCAAACAACAGCATATCAATATTAACACATATTTAGCTTAGATAATTGTTTGTATAAGAGAAATACAGACAAGTTATATACAGTATACATTGATATAATGACATATAAGTACTATGTTTCATTTCATTGCCTACACTTGTCTCACAGGCAGCTGTAGAAGATACACCAATGTCCTATAATATTCCATAATATATTCCAGCAGTGAGACACAAGAGGGCTGCAAAAGATGTTCAATGGGTAATGAAGAATTAATCTGACAGTATATTGCACAAAATAAAACTGATTAGTAAGAACAGTCTCCTGATGATTTAGGGGCCCATTTATCATTAATTGCTATCATTTATAGATGGAAGCCTCTCGTAAGTGATACCGATCATTTTTCTATTTCACAATTTGTTTTTCGATGCTGGAACTGATTGTTCCAGTGCGGAAAATAGCTCATCTGTTTGCCATTATATATATATATTTCAATTTGTTAACGCAAACGGTCAGTAAATAAAGGAAATAGAACCCAACTACTGGTTTGTCCATTTTGATCTTTGATATATCTGGACCTAGAGCTTCTGTATGTATTTGTAGCACTCAATAGAACTGAATCAGAGCACCTATACTATAGACCACTGAGTGACCAATCAGTATTGTTGTTTTTTATAAGATAAGATGCTCCCAAATAGGGATCACTGTGAGGGTCCATTATATTTGCTAACAAACCTCAACCCCTCTGCTTTTATTTAGTTCTAATCTATATTTGTATTAACTTCAAGTCTGCATGAGAACTAACCGTTGAGAATCCTTCTTACTAGCCCTATGAGAAACTATTTTTAAAGCTTCTAGCTCCAGTTCCAGTAGCCAGATTTCCACACGGGGGATCCTTATTGGAGAATTTTCTTGCATTACCATTGTGTAGTTGACTCTCTGGTCAATGGAACAGTGTAGCTTTAAGAATGCAGCCGCAATGCCCTAACCTTAAGATCCCATCATGCTGTAACCCTTGATAAAGTATGTTGGGATTTGTAGTCCAGTAACAACACATTATAAAATGTGCAAACGTTGTGTTGCGTAAAACTTGTTTACATTGCTTACATTTTCTCCATTAATGGATTTTATTACTGTATATCCCTCCTCATATGAGTGTTTTAATAATAAAATCATCATAGAAGGAACATAATGAAAGCTAGGCTCCTCCGACAACCAATTATCAGCATTTAATTAAAATCTCCTGACAAATACAAACTCCCTGTAGCCTCCTTCAACACATAAAATAGCCTAATCCTATGAGAATAATTATTCTGACATTTCTGATTTGGGTTTAACGCTATAACACAATGTTACTGAGGATTTCGGTGTTATATATGTATGGGAAAAAAACGCTATTTCTATTAAGTTCAGTGGCATGGATGTTCCGCCTGAATTCAAAGCTATCATGAATGAAATAAGTGCAAAGCCAGTGTTATCTGAATTTAAAGGTACAGCTTTCCAGATTTTTCTAGAACAAGCAGTATAATCCTTTGTTACTAATGTATTTTAATTTAGCTTTTTGTAGATACATTTGTAATATTATACTTTTCCAACATAGTCGTATACTGTATATTTGTATCTTATCAACTGAACGTCCAACATTAAAAAATGGATAGGGATTGATACGAAGCACACAGTTAGTATATAAGCATGATGTCTGCTAATGAACCTGTAATAAAATCTACTTACCCTGATGGTCTAGTGGGCCGGTGGGGATGCCCACATCTTACTGATCCGCCGGTTAACTAAGGGTGCGCACGGCACACCTCTGCTATTTTTATAGGCACAGGCACGCTGGCATTTGATGTCAGCGCACAATGGTGTGAAGCCTTATGGGTATTTAAAGGGCCATTGCACTGGTCCTATTTGCCCATGATAGGATCTTGTTTCCTGGTGCTCCTGAGCCTTGTGCTATTTGATTCCTGTTTCCTGATCCTTTTTTGAATCCCTGTTGTGACCGTGCCTGGCTATTTGACAATCCTGTCTTCTGAATCCTGACCCTTTCCTGATATCCAACTCCCCAACCCTTTGATTGACTACCTGGTTTGACCCTTGCCTGCCTGACTAAGTTTGATCTCTGCTTGCCTCGACCTGGCCTGTTCTGACTTCAATTCCATCTAACGCCTTGTACTGTGACCTTCAGTCCAAAAGACTCTTGTTAACAGTTGTGCCCCTCTGCTTGTCTAGAACCCCTCACATTGCACCTCTCGTTTTGAGACCAGGAAGCATCTGAGTAGCTGAGGGCTCCTCCCGAGGCCAAAGGCGGCTGCTACAGGCAGAGGCATGAGGCAAGACCAGGGTGCTTGGCATCGGTTCTAGATTTAGGGTGCCAACAGTCACACAACCATTGAGAAAGAACCAAAATAAAGATGTGCTTTGATGCCGTATTCCACACCCAAGTGTTAACATAAGTAGCTCTCAGGGTTTCTGTTTGCCCCATAGAATAATAAGTAGTAAGATGTAATGTAGCTTCTATTGTTCAAAAGGTCAATTAGAAGGTTACGAGACATTGCTTTGAAATAATTCAAGGATCTCCAGGTGTCTTAAATGTTGGGGTTGGCAGTTCATTATTTATTTTTACACATAGGGTTTGGTAGAGGGATGCACTGCATGTTGGGTTAGAGATATTGCAGAGGGCTACATATGATGGGAACTGGAGGGTTGGTCATGCAATACAATGGGTCTTCAGTCTCTCACACCACTCACTTCAGGCTAACGTCACACTGTATGGGGCTTTATTTGTTATGATAGGGTTTGGAATAGGGAAGCAATTCTTGGGGGATCTAAATAAGGATTGTGATAGAATAATTTGTATCCCCAAGTGGACTGTTTGTCTGCAGGAAGCTCTGTTAGTATAAACCTTTGTGTTTGTTCCTTCAAAACTTCAATTCAAACCAGGAATTTCAAAATAGGCACTTACTATGAGGCCACTGGGAGCAACATGAATGGAAGTGGGGAGCAACATGTTACTTACAAGCCACTGGTTGGGGAATCACTGCTCTAGAATAAAGGCAAATTGTGGACAGGAACAGAATTAGCATTTAATCTCCCTGCATTTTTAGGCTGCTGAAGAAAACAGCATGTGGAACATTAACCTTAGTATCTGGCTGGGCTGCAGAAGCTATATAAACTTAATGAATTGCCCACCTGTGAAAAGTAGAAGAAAAGGGTCCAAAATGCAAGCTTTTGCACCTTAAATGTGACAGATATGGATGTTAGTTCAGTACATGCAACCCAAAAGTATATCCGGACAAAGGATGAATATTTAGCTATACCATGGAACACACTAGTGCTAAATTGTGAGATTTCATTCAGCAAGGCCTGTTTTGCTTAGTGGAGATTCTCATTTTTCTGTCTTGTGCCAGAATGGCATGTGGCAGCATATTTATTAAAGGGCATGTAAAGGCAAAAAAATAAAATCCCATTTTAGAAACCTGACTGTATGTAGTGAAATTTTCCTTCATTTACTCTGTGGATAGGAATTGTCAGATGGTCCCTAACTGCTGAGCATAGATACAATTATACTTATGAACAGCAGGGGGAGCCCCTGCCTTACTTTCCAGCCATGCAGAACTCAAGCAGCTTTGTTTATGACGATCCCTAAGCAGCCTAGACCACACTGAGCATGTGCACAGTCTTGGTCTTGCAAAGATGTATGACAAAGTTACAAGATGGTGACCCCCTGTAGCCAACTTTGATACATAAATTATTTGTTTGATGGTGCAGTAAGTTCATGTTTATATTTAGTATACAAAATACAGCATTTCTAGCCTCATTCTATTTAGTGGTTTTAGAGGTTTTTGAAACCATAACTAAACCACGAATGTCATGACATTTATAAAAAATAAAAAATACGAATACCTCTAAAAATTTCTAAACCTCTAAAAGTCCAAATTGATTTAAAACTGTCCAATAAGATCAGTTCAGCTCCCATTGACTTCTATAGGACCTCGACAACTTTAACCTGGCAATGTTTTGTATTAGTGCTTTTTGTGGTTGTTACACTTAGAGGCACATTTAATAAATGGTCGACTTTTTAAATCTTAATTAAATTTGATTGAATTCAAAATTCGACTTTGAAAATTTATAAAAAAAAAAATCTAATTTTAAAAACACGGGCGAAATTAAACGACCGAATACTTGAATCAAATTCAATTTGAATTCAATCAACTCAATTTTAATTTTTTGTCTTTGATTGATTTATACAGTAATTCAGCAGGTTTTAGATGGCATATATTCAAAATCAAACTCTTAAAGGGCCAGAGTATGATAAATCTCGAAAATCAAATTCAAATTTTTTTTAAAAAAAACTCGAATCAAGTTTGCATAATTCCGTAGTCGAATTTGACAGTTTTGACCATAAAAAAATTCGAATTTCCCTTAATAAATCTCTAATTTTTAGAACAACAAAAAAAACACATTTATGTAAAAAAAAATCTAAATTTGTTATTAAATGGATCCCATAGCATAAATTTAGTGAGTTGCAATGTATTTTGCACCTTGTATAACACTTACATACTCATCTATTTGTCTCATTTTCAGGTCGTGTATAAAAACAATGACGTTAGACTAGAATTATCTCGACTTGCAAAGCAAGGTGACGCCAAAATGAAGGTTCACGGCGTGATTGCATTTAAATGCGAAAATGTTGCCACACTGGACCCAATCACTTTTGAAACTCCTGAGTCTTTTATCTCTTTGCCAAAATGGAATGCTAAGAAAACAGGCTCCATATCATTTGACTTTCGCACAACTGAACCCAATGGCCTAATACTTTTCAGCCATGGCAAGCCGCGGCACCAAAAGGATGCAAAGAACCCTCAGATGATCAAGGTTGATTTTTTTGCAATTGAGATGCTTGATGGTCACCTGTATTTACTTTTAGACATGGGATCTGGCACCATCAAAATAAAAGCCATACAGAAAAAAATAAATGACGGAGAGTGGTATCATGTGGATTTTCAGCGCGATGGACGATCAGGTAAATACCTTCTTTTTCTTCAAGACAAGCTTAGATGGGATTGGGGTGTCTGATGCAGCTATCACTTTCTGCACACATTCATTTCATTATATAAAGGGGGTGTGGCCATGTGGTTCAAATACACAAATCATATCTGATCCATCTGTACATTTTGTGATTTGTGGAGTTTTCTTCAAAAAAAACCCTCAAATAACAGTTTTCATTGACATATGATAGATGATTCCAATTAGATGTATATAAAGCAATATGCTCTTGCTCCCTCACTAATGGAAACTGATGGATAGCGTTTATTGTTCCTAAATGAGAAAATTCGATTTCTTGAGTACAGCAGAAATGGAATGCACAAATAAGCTAAGATGGTATGGCATGATCTACTGAAAATGTGGTAGTAACCTCACTCTGAGTATATCATACCATATTAATGGAATAGTCATTCCCACAGAACATGTGTGCTTCTAGTTACAAGTTGTTCCATTACAGTAATATTTATGGTTTTTGTATATCTATACTGCCTTTCAATTATAGTGCCATATTTTGGAAAATCAAATCTAATAGGAGGCTAACACTATTATCATTTCTCAGCAAGCTAGGTGAGAACCGGTGTGGCCTACATATTGACATTGTATTCACTAGATCTTAAAGAGAAGATCCAGCCTGAATCCTTCACAAGCTAATGCCATTGCTAAAACCTGTCAGTTAATTAGGGCCGGATTTACATAGTGGGCACCCCTAGGCCCACTGTCATTCATCGCCCCTGTTCCCACCCTTTTATTTACTCAAATTTTCATCATCAGGACTGGAGAAATGGGGGTGTGGTTGGGCAGCATGCCATCCCATAAAATCCTGCTGCCCTAGGCCCGGGCCTTGGTGGCCTCTCCACAAATCCGGTTACCAGCAGTCTACAGCCAGATGAAGGAACCTAGAATTATACAGACCTTATTCCTCCCAGAAACATGCTTGACTTATTATTCCTGGTCACAATTCTAACCGGCAAGTTAAATACACTCTAACTGAAAAATTACTGATAATATCCAATAGGCTTGTTATCCACACCAACCATATCCCTTTTTGCTTATTTAATGTAGTTACCGAACTTGCATAACAAATTAATAAATAGCTGTTTGTTTTCAAGAATTCTCCCAACATGTCAGATGTACACAGCAGCCATGACTTAAACTTCTCCACAGGTGTCCAGTTTCAACCAACTAGCTGTCAACCAGGTTATAGAGGTATCCATGCTACCTTAGACCTGCTTAGCTGTGTCCCTTCTTGGGTAGGTACAAGCCTAAATAATAACTACACTACTGCTCTTGAGATAAGAACTGCTCAGTAAGTTACCCCAGCACTATCGCTTACAGTCAGTGAACTATAACACAGCTAGTCCTGCCACTCTACGTCTACTGCACTTAAATTTGAAGATTAGAAAGAAAGAAACCAAAGATCCAACTAGCGCCACTCAGTTCAGTAAATTGACAACCTTCAGGACTTTTTCAATACCATTTAAATTTGCTATGGTGTCCTATGGTGCACTCGATCATGCAAATACAACCTTAATTCATTTTTAAAACCATGTTTATTAATACATTATAATATAATATAACATAAAAACACCATGTACAGGTATGATCAATGCTAGACCTGCAGGGTGGCCACCCTATGCTTACCATTCACTCCCACAAGCTGCACTCTATCTGGGACATTAATCGTGTTCCATTCTGGCATCACTGTTGCAGGTCATAGATCAAAATTATTATGTTGATCTGGGACCTGCAACAATGATGCCAGATAAAGCGAAGGTTCTGTGAGTAACCAGCTGTCCCTCCTACACAGATATTCATACTACCACCAAGAATATTGTCTGCCACGGTGGGCAATTGCAGTAAAGGAGGTAGCGGGAATATGAGTGGGGCAACAACAGGAACATGCTGGGACCCATGAGACATGGACTATGTACTGTTAGTTGCCACAGTCCTTCACTATGAAAAGCAGCTCAATAGTAGGGATGGGCGAATTTGACCCGTTTCGTTTCGCCCAAAAAAATTTTTTGATGCACGTTTTTTTTTTTGACGCACAAGGCCATGCAAGTCTATGGGTGTTGTTTTAGCTGAGAAACAAGGCAAAAACATTCGCCCATCCCTACTGATGCTATATTCATCAAGTGAACTATAACTACCTTTAATGAGCTCATGGACAAACCGTTTCTATGGGAAGCATAGGGTGGCCACCGTGCAGGTTTAGCATTGATCATACATGGTGTTTTTATATTATTAATTAATATGGTTTTAAAAATGAATTGGGTTGTATTTGCATGATCTCGTGTACCATAGAAAACCATTGCAAATATAAATGGTATTGAAAAAATCCTGAAGGTTGTGTTACTGAACTGAGTGCAGCTAGTTGGATCTTTGGTTTCTTTCTTTCTGATATTCAAATGGAAATGTTGTTTAACATCCAACAGAGCACCACCCCATTCTAAATGTGTTTATAGATGGGGTAATTGCTCACATTAGATCAGAGGAGCAGTGCCTTTCTCTATAATCACTTTACATTTACTCCCTCATCACAGGGCCCAATTGACCTTCACTGAGATGTTTCCAACCTTAGCCCTTCAAAGAGGGCTTCCTTCTTCCTTTTTGTGCTCTATTTCTTTAATGTTATTTCATTTTACCCATCATATTGTCTAATGCTAAACAGTAGATTTACCATGAAAAATGATTGTCTCTTAATATTCGTTTAAAGCTCTACATTTCCATCAACATTGTCTTCTGGAATCCTGTGCCCATGATTTATTATACTCTTCCTTTTCTTATCTCCTTGTCTTGCATCTAAAACATCTTTTACATTGCAGTCAAATAAGCAACATTCCCATGTGCATTAAGGGGTCGCTATCACCTTTTGCTTTTCTGTTCTTCTGAAGGAGTAACCCAAGATTCTATGGCATAATACACTTTACTCTTTCTAATATTGTTCTGGTTCCACATGTTTTCATGTTTATGCATGTTGATAAGTTTACTCCTTTATGTTAATATATTCATCTGCAGCTGCATTGCTCAGTGACTGGACACCATTGAGAAAGGTGTTTCACATCTTGAAATCTTTCACCAGATTTGCCTCTGAAAAAAAATGCAGATGTATTGACTCCAATGTATTGTGCGTTGATAAAGATGCTGGATAAAAAAAGTCATGTAGATTGGAAAAAAATGCTCATTGAGTTCAATTTTTTTTTTGTTTAATAATTAATCAATAAAAGCAAAATCATTATGATCTGATAGAAAGTTGAGCATTGAAGTTGAATTTAAGGGAATCAAATTAGCTGGGTCAGCTGAAACGAAATATGTAATTACTGCTTACTAATATAAAATATTAATTACAAGTTAAATAAAGGAGGTCACATATTCTAATAGCAACTAGAATGTGAAAAAAAATCTGCAGGTAATACTTGTAAAATATATGATTTTCTAATAAGATATAGATAGGTAGTACCGGCAGATATATGAAATACTTTCAACAAATTGTAATACCTTTTTAGCAACTGAGAAAATACAGCCTCTCTTAAATAAGAAGAATTTGCCGATGCAGCTTGAAACCTTTCAACCTATTCATTATTTTCTAGATTTGCATAACTGAGAAATTTGATTATGAAAATATTACCTTCTTTACCAAAGTCACAAAAATGATAAAATAATAGCTTTTTCGAATTTTACACACTCTAGTCTAATGGGGCTTAACAAAAAATTTTAATCACTAAAAGAAGAAGTTGGTGCATTTTTAGAGACGTTTTAAGTATTAAAATAATTCCTGTTACCAATTTACTGTCTATCAAGTAACAGAGTCATTTACTTTAAATGTACTGTTGAGCCCAATTGAGGCAATTTATTCTGATTTCGATGAAAACGGCTTTAGTGGTTTGGGGGGAACTGGGAAAATAGAAAAAAAGGAAGAATTAGCACGACTAATTAAATAGTCACGGGATGAGTTTGGATTGTTAAAGTGCAAGTGCATTTTAACTCAAAGGGATTTGTTTCAGTAGAAAAGTACAGTTAATCACCAAATGGAAATTCTAGGCAGTTTTTGTTAGCTGGGCTGCCGCAATGATGCTGAATGTTCTGTAGATCTAGCTAGTAGTGTGTCTTTGTTATTTGAAACCAGGTTTATGGAGACAGAATTGCTGAGATAATGAATCAGTGAAGAAGCTCATTAAACATACCTGTGGGAGGTTTGTTTGGCTGGGCTTGCTGTACAGTATTGCCAGCTAGGCAGGAATGGATAGAAATAGAGATATATTAGAAAGGCAAAGGCAATTCTTAGTCCAGAGAAGTGACCCCGCACATTAAAGTAGTAGCTATATGAGAAGGCTGCGGCATTGTAAACATATAAAAATGTATTTAAATGCATCCCCCTAAAGAATTTCTCATATGAATAGTGACTCATTTATGGAGCTACTGTCTATCTGTGCCCTCTTTTTGTTAGGGCGATAGAGAGTGTAGAGAAATGGCAAATCCCACATCTGTCTGTAAATGCAGAGGCCTGCAGATAAGATACGCTATGTTAAACAGAATGTGTACTAATTGGCTGTAAATGTTACATTTATTTATAGTAGTATATTTGTCTCCAGCAGCTCTGTACAAATATGCCAACATAGTAACAGTACATGTAGTTAAATAGTAAACCAGGTTCTGTAATAGTTGTAAATCACTGGAAAACAATAGGGGGGATGGTTTTGTTCGTAAGAGCTTACAGTCAGAAATGAAAGGGAGGGTGTGTAAACCTAAGGTGTGTTTAACTTGTGGGACAGGAGAGTTTGGATCTGGTATGTCTGTGGCAGTAGTGCTTAAGGGTTAGATTAGTGTAATGATAGGAGCTTACCCTAGGGGTCTAGTGGCCTAAGGCTGGGATGCCCGCCTCCAAGTTTATGCACCAGCGTGATGATGTCATCGCACAATGGCGCGGAATGTAAAGTATTTAAAGTGGCTTTGAATGAATACTCATTGCCCATTGTTAGGTTCTATTTGGTAGTTCCTACAGATGAAGCCACTTGGATTTGTGAGTTAAATGCGCCATGACTCGTGGTTAATTGAAGAAACTGTGTTATCTAAAGTTATCTTAACTCATTTAATGCATTTAACCTTTTCATTAGCATACCAAAGCACCATTGTTCACAATGATGAATGCTTTAATTAGATGGGATGTTGTGACACAGTTTTCTGTGTTAAATGAGATAAATGGGATATCTGTGTTTAGTTATTCTGTGTCAAACAGACAAACCAAAGTGGCTGCATCTATGTGTGCTTATTTCTATGTGAATCCTGTTTGTTCTTCTGGTTTTGACCTTGCCTGTTGCCTGACTATTCTGAACGCTGTATCCTGACCCTTTCCTCCCTGTGGATCTGAACTCTCCAATCTGACCATTGCCTGCCTGTTATTCTGACCTATCCAAGCTGACCCTTGCCTGCCTGACTATTCTACACTCTCCAATCCTAATCCTAGCCTGTCTGACCATTGCTCGAACTCTGCCTGCACTGACCGGCCTGCCTGACTATTCTGAACTCTGCTTGTGCGGGCCCGGTCTGCCTGTCCACGTTATATTGTCTGGCCAGTCTTCCAAGCTGTGTTGTCTTCCATCCAGTATTCTTGGTGAAACGATCGTGCCCCTTTGCTCGTCCAGAACCTTTAGCTTTGCTCCTCTCTTAATAAGACCTGGCGGAATCCAATTAGATGAGGGCTCTTCCTGAGGTGACAAGCGGCTGTTAAAGGCAGAAACTAGAGCCGAGACCTGGGAGCCTAGCATTGGTTCTGGATTTAGGGTGCCGTTCTTGACAATTAGTTGGTTTGTTTTGCAGGATTAGGTTATATACCCAAATAAAAGGGAGAGGCTTCAGCGACTGTGTAATGATTTGGAGCCTATGGGAATACCTGACTGCATGCCAACCGCTGTTCCAGAAGATGGTTATAGAATAGGAATTGTCATAAAGCAGTGAGTGGGAAGAAGTGGTGAGGAGAAGAGCATAATGCAAAGGGGAGACCAGGGACTGTACATGGATGTTAGAAAAAAGACATAAAAAGGGTCATTAGAAAAATTAATCTGTATAATATTTATGCTGTTGGTATGTTGGGAATGTATAATAGTTATGCTTGTAAGGTGGTGAGCAAGTTTCTTTATAGTTTCTATTATACATACTGTTGGTATGTTGGAAACATATCAGTGGGAATCAATGATGAAACAACAAAAGTAATAACTGCCCCAGCACATTGTTTTATTTTGAACAAGCCATTGATGTTGTTCATCTTAAGGCTAGTAGTGTGGGAGTAAGCAGGCCCATGAGTATTGAATGGTCAGCAAGTAGTTCCTTGAGGAAGGCCCTGGCTTAGTGCATTATCTCTAAGTGCTAAATTGTTTCACAGTTAGGAATGTCCAGGGAACCCCATAAAAGTACATATGGGGGCAAAACGTTGCCTCATCAGAATATTTATCTACGAACTTCAAATGGACAGTATTAGTGACTATAAACAGAGACAAGTTTAATTTTCAAGTTTTTGAATTTGAAAAACTGAAAAAAAAAATTTGAAACTCTCGACTATGCACAACCAAATTTCAGTCAGTGAAATGTCATTCTCCCTAGCATTTTCAATGAGTCTGCCAAATTTTGATTTATAGACAAAAACTTGAATCAAAAAATAGCTTGAATTTTGCTATTGCTTCTCCCTCTGACTTAAACATGAACTTGTCAGCTTTTAGATTCCAAAGCTTTTTATTTTCATTTTCAAGTTTTTTTTGTGCTTAAGGAGTTTAAGGTTTGTTTAAGGTTCTACTGCATAATAACACTTTTTACATTTTGTTTAGGTACCATTTCTGTCAATACTTTACGCACGCCCTATACAGCCCCTGGTGAAAGTGAAATTCTTGACCTTGATGATGACTTGTATTTGGGGGGTTTACCTGAAAATAAAGCTGGTCTGGTATTCCCAACGGAAGTTTGGACTGCTCTTCTTAATTATGGATATGTTGGCTGCATCAGAGACTTGTTTATTGATGGTCAGAGCAAAGATATTCGCCAGTTGGCAGAACAACAAAGCACAGCTGGAGTAAAACCTTCATGTTCAAGAGAAACAACGAAACCCTGTATCAACAATCCATGCAAGAACAATGGTGTGTGCAGAGATGGGTGGAATCGCTATGTCTGTGATTGTTCTGGAACAGGATACCTGGGTCGCTCTTGTGAGAGAGGTGAGGGTTTTTTTCAAATATCAGTTTTCACTATAGTACTACAATAAAAATTTAGAAAAGCAACCTTTTTTATTATAGAAAAGGTGATGATTCTAAATCAGGGGTCCCCAACCTTTTTAAACCGTGAACCACATTAAAATGTAAAAAGAGTTGGGAGCAACAAAAGCATGAAAATGTCCCTTGGGGTGCCAGATAACGGCTATGATTGGCTATTTGTTAGCCCCTATGTGGACTGGCAGCCTACAAAAGTCTCTACTTGGCACTATACTTAGTTCAAGCTTGGAATTCAAAAATAAGCACCTGCTTTGAGGACTCTGAGAGCAACATCCAAGGTGTTGGAGAGTAACATGTTGCTCACGAGCTACTGGTTGGGGATCACTGGTCTATATGGCAGTGGTCCCCAAGCAGTGGCTCATGAGCAACGGGTTGTTCTGTACACAACCACTTGGATGTTGCCCTCAAAACAGGTGCTTATTTTTAAATTCCTTTCTGGGAATTCAAAAAAACTGATGTACTGTAAAAAAAACCTTTTTGTAAGCTGCCAGTGCACATAGGCGGCTACCAAATAGCCAGTTATAGCCATTATTTGACATCCCCAGGAAACTGTTTTCATACTTGTGTTGCTCCCCATCTCTTTTTACATTTGGATGTGGCTCAGAATATAAAAAGGTTGGGGACCCCCACTATATGGTATCTCAGCAACTAACCCATACCTATGTGCGTGTTATAGCCTCTTTTCTATTGGTTCTGTTCTTTACGACAAATGATCAGAACAACAGGAAGGGAAGTGGAGATAACATTTTTAAGCCTGGACAAACAAAGAACTGGCTGATATCCATAAAACAGTACATATATATTGGCAGAGAAAATTCCTCCAGTATACCCAAAACTAAACAAAATCCATTATAGTCAAGTTCATCATGACCATGACTGACTATCGAAGGATTTCACCTTTTTCTTAAATATAAAAGAACGACTGTTATATCATGACAGATACTTTTGTTGCCCTTGCCATATATACTGTATGTATACCTGTATATATATATATATATATATATATATATATATATATATATATATATATATATATATATATATATATGTAATCATTCCATTGTGTGAGTGTTTAAGTGAGAGCCAGGAGTGCAATATGATCATAATCTTCTGGCTGTTGGTAACTGATACTGATGTTTCCAGATTGTTCCATCGCTGGTGGACTGTAACTGGCAGAGGACTTAACCAAACTGTCAGATGAATTACAAAACCATTCATTTAAGCATGCAATGTGTACCACCCTGTGGCAAAATACAGCTACTACATATGGTCCAAGTGCAAATAAACAAGAAAGACAAAAACAGCTCACATATTGCAGCATATGCTGATTTGCAATTAAGCAGGATACATGCATCTCAATAATGTATTTGACAGAGCAATTTCTAAAACGAATTTCTGCTTCGGCTTTTGTTTTCCTCCCTGTTACGTCCAATGAAAGACTCAGACATCTGCAGAAAGTTCATCTATTGCCTTCATCTTCAGCGTAATGGAAATAATAGGAACACGGTTGCGTAGTAAAAAATGGTTGAGTGGGTTCAGCAAGGATAAACTGTGGGTTGTATTTATTACCATTTGATGATTAGGATCTTAATCTCACTCTAGTTTTCTGGCAATGATTGCTTTTTTTGGGAGGATTTTATTTTTGTGTGCAAACCTTTTATTTGTTTTTAAACCCTGCTCATAAAAAGCAACTGGATAAGCAATTTATCCAGAAAATGCAAGCTAAATTAAGAACTCTTTATTTTTATGCGCTATCAAACCCAAGCATTAAATGGCAATAAATATGCTCCCCTGCAGAAATCATGGCAAAAAAGAATATTGTTTCTAAAGACAATTCCTAATTTCCTGGAAAACCTTCAATGTTCTATCAGAATGAAAAAATAAACAAGCAGGGTACCCCCACATTAGAAGTTTACTGGTAGGATGAGGAGGCCAACATGAATCATACTTATCAATAGTGATGAGCAAATCTGTTCGATAGGCCACAGTGCTCCAACATTAACGTGTGCTCTGCCACAGCATGTGAGGAGGGCTGGGCTTATATAAGGCAGAGTCAGCTGACTCAGCCCAACCAATAAGGCTGCTAGGGTGATTTAATGAAGCCAGGGACACAGGCAGACACTCTGTGGCTGCTTTCCTAGCCCAGGAATCAGGGAGAGCAACCAACAACCAGCAGGTCCCTGGTTTGAACTTCAACAGAGCACTACATAAACAATCCTGGAATTTCATACTCACAAGGCTATACCTTGAAGGGCATGCACTAAATCAGGTTTTCCATACATACTCCCTTACAATTCTATGCAACCTGTTCCTACATAAGAAAGCAGTAAAATATCTTAATAAACAGCCTATTCATTCAGCAATGTCTATTAAAGTCGTCCCTAAATTCAATTAACTGCAGCATATTCCAATGACCATTGACACATGTACACCTCCTAAGCAATAAGCACAATTCGTATGTCCCAGCACAATTGCATGGCTCAGAGACACTGCCTTTTGTACATTCACACACTGAATGACATTGAAGAGACAAGAAAAGGCACATATTGCTATGTAAAGTGATTCTTCAGAAATATATATAATATAACATTTGCAAGTTACAGATTGAAGTTCAAAATGAAATATCTAAAGAACTATTTTGTATTCATTGCTCTAGCCTACAGGCCTCTCTGCAAAAAAAAAGACATGGGTATTTAATTTCTCAACCCAGTTGACAAGGTAGAATGGAACCGTTGTATATATTAATAGTCAGAGTCATCTGTGGGATTGCTGGTGAAAAAACTTCAAACCACTCTAGAATCTGCTAATACCATTACATTAGGATTTAATACATTCAATTTGCTTTGAATGGGATGCTGAAAAGAAGGTTGGGGGGTTTACTTTGTGGAAAGGATGATGAACAACTTGGTGTGTGTCAAGGGGCCTAGCGGCTCCTATTGGAGAAGTCCAAGTTTGCGGTAACCAAAAGGGATCAGGAGCAGACGTAATCAAAATTCAGGCCAAAGTTCAATAGGCAGGCAATATAGAATGAAGGTCCAGGGTTCAGAGAATGTCAAAAGTCCAGGAAATAAGCTATAATAAATGTAAGAACACCCAGGAATACAATAAGCAATTCCTATAGTCGGGCATTGAAACCGTGACATAGAAGTCCTTAGTTAATTTCGAATTTAGCTCTGTTCCCTGCGTGATGATGTCATGCTGGGCGCTGCCATCTTGGATCTCGAGTGGAGCACTTATTAACGGAGCACTCCGAGCATGCCTGACAGTGTGTAAGACTTTGGACTTGTAGCGATTGGACCCTGGGTTCAATTCCAGCTTAGGTATTATATGCAAGACATCTATCATAAAGACTAGAAGGAATCTTTAGTTGATGCAGACCTCTGTCAGCTTCCCTTCTTTTCAGTAATTGCTTATTTATCTCCAGAAAATCCTTTGAAACAACATGTTTTCAAACCAGGTTAACAAACAGCACCCAAGAAAATGGATATTAGTCTACAGAGCTAAGCTATTGTTGAAAAAAATGTTTATCCTTATAGATATGTGGGAAGAAGGGTCAGTAATAATCATCCAGTTTTTATTTGCTCGTCTTCGTGTCACATCGTCCCTCAAAGTTCAGTGCTATTTCATCATTTAATTTTATCCCTCAAAGTTCAATGCAATTTTCTTGAAAGATGAACATGGTCACAGCAGAGGCACATTTGGTTACGAATCATGAGACTGCTGTAGAGTCAGCTGACCGTGTACTCCATTGAACTCCATTGAAAATTATGGCTTTCACACCTACGCACAAATAAGGCCTTAGATATGCATTTTATAGTACCCTGTTCTGCTTAGTTTTAAGTCAAAATACCAAGAATCACCAGATCAGTAACAATCAAAACATTTTTTAAAAAATAAGTTAGTATACATCGAAAAAAAAACCACCAAGACAAATGAAACTTTAAGAAAGCCTTTATTAAGAAATAACTTACAGAAGCTCCCCTTCCGCTCCTCTTCAGAAAAGGCGACAGGGCGATGATCCATCCTGCAGCGCTTGATTTCTCCTCCCTGTCTATCTCATATTCTACTGACAGCATGTGAAGAAGAGTGGTCCTTAGTAAGTCGGACACACTGGTGGGCCCACAGGCAGTTGTCGCACAAGTTCTCCTGGCAGTCCAAACAGTGCGAGATGGCCCTGTAGCCCTTGTCACAAGAGGAACACCGTGGCTCGGACTTGCAGGGGGTGCCCTGCGGAGAAGGCCGGAGGAAGAACACAAAGCCACAGAGGAAGGCAATGTCGGTGGGCTCCACAGCAGCAGTAGCGCTGGCAGCACAGTAGGAGGTAGAGGCACCAGTTCGGCCTCGGCTCCCCCCCACCCCACGCACAGGCCACACGTTCTCTGATCACATGTTAACAGGGCCACTGCATCCCACTTTGACCATGGCTTGCGATGCCCCTCCCAGCATGAGTATGAACAGCTCATACACTGCTCTGACCCCTCTGCAGCCTTTACCCCCAAGTTACACAAATTCCCCCATCACCACCATCACACCCACCAGCGAATACCGGACAATGTCAGTGGCAGCTTCACCCGAATGAGGGACGATATGGACTGACCTCTATGAACAATCTATACAGACCCTACGACAAGGAGGTCACCAGCATGGGACAGAGTCTGTCTCAACTCTGGGATCCGGACAGTTGTCCTGTCACTGCCTCTCTATGTAAATGGCTTCATTCCCGGAGTCTGATTTGACAGGATAACTGGCTGGATCCTGAGAGCGGAGATAGACTCTGTCCCATGCCAGTGACCTCCTTGTGGTAGGCATGTGGTAAGCCACGGTCATAGTGGGGTGCAGTGGTGGTGGTGATAGTCCTCTCCATTGAGAATGATAGCCATGCCTATGGGCCAGCGTGAGTGAACAGATGGTTGCTCCGATTTCCAGACTGGCTATAGAAGGTGTGCAGATACGGGAGAACGTGCAGCCTGTAGGAGGGGGAGGAGCCGAGGCCAAACTGGTGCCTCTACCTCCTCCTCCTGTGCTGCCGGCACTACTGATGCTGGGAAGCCCACCGACATTGACTTCACATGTTGTCAGTAGAATATGGGAGATATCCAGGGAGGAGAAATTGAGCAGTGTAGGATGGATCATCGCCAAATCCCCTTTTCTGAAGAGGAGCTTCGGTAAGTTAAGTCTTAATAAAGGCTTTGTGATTTTAAAGTTTCATTTGTCTTGGTGTTGTTTTTTCAATGTATACTAACAATTTTTTTTTAACATTCTTTTTGATGTTACTGGTACTTTAAATCAGTTGAGGTGCCCAGTGGTGAAAGAGTAAGTAATGTTAACTTGAGAGCTATAAAAGTCTTACTCACGAGTGTGATCGCTAATATATTTGCGTGATATTGCGCATAACACAGAGCTTTTGCGATGGTTTTGTTTATGCGCATTGCGCAAAAGATTGGGCATTTATGTCGCAAACGATGCCGTGGTTGTTAGGGGCGTGGCTGTGGGCATGGCTACAATGCGCTTGCACTGCGGCCGTCGCAGATTTGCGTCTGTATATGTGCAAAACTGCACCCGGTCAACAGCACCACAATTTTTACGACTGCCTCTTTGTGGCGTAATAGTAACGCTCTTCAAAATGCGCATTCCTGCCCAGCTGCGCTAGCAGAGCCACACTGCTAAACTGGGTTCTGGCAAATACAATGGTGCTGCTGTTGGTGGGGATGTTTGTTAACTCAAAGTTTACTCAAAGATGAACAACCCCTGTAAAGTGCATATTAACCACGCCTTCCACCCAACATGTTTATATTGACCAAGGTTCCTTTAAGGGTATCAGGTAGGCTAAACACCTTTGCAACCAAACAAATATTAGCACAGAAACAAATGCAGATGCGTCTAAGTGAACGCAATATGCGCAATATGTGACGCAACTAATTAAAGCAGCGCATTCATACATGAGCACAACTAATCCTTACCTTTGCGGTATCTTCCTGTGCGCACAATTTATTATAAGCACTGCGACAGCTGATACGCAGTTTCACACAGTTTCACAAGACGCACCTACATTAGCGCACAAAATCGCACTGTTAAGGTATCGTGCGCTACATTATTAAATACTCGCATGCGCTGGGCAAATGTCAGGCCACTGCGCTCTTTTTAGCACTGCGCTGCGTTAATAAATGAGCCCCATTGTCTCTTCCAATAGAATATCACCCTTTAAGCTATTTCCCTTCAAGGTATCACATTACAAAATTATGTAATGTGCTATATTAATCCACAGTAAAAACCTTGATATTCTTGTATTCAATAAATGTATAATACCCTTAAATTATGCACATCAGCACGTATTAAAAGTATGAAAAAATATGTTAAAGTTAATGGTATAAAGAGCTCTATAAAGCTATCATTTTGTTCAGCCCTTAAGGTATTGTAAGTTATAAAATCAATCTCCTGTGGTTTTAGATTGTTACAGTCATAATACAGTACCTGTCCTGGTGCTAATACCTATCCTGGGTGGAAATGCAGCTGTTACACAGACAATAAATAACAATATTCCCTGTAGATGTTTTTGGAATGTTACTGTATGTGGGATGGGCTTTAAGAAGTCATTGCAGCATTTGTAGTTGCTAGACTCACATAACTTAAATAAATATTGATCTTGCCTACTTGAAACTGTCCTTATAATCTTCAAGTGACAAGTATGAGGTCTGTGCCCCACTAGACTACTCAACTTCCTTCAATGGTAATATCTAGGGCCAGATTTATGAAGGGTCGAAGTGAAAATTAGAATTAAAACTTTTAAAAAAAATGTGAACAAAAAATTGAGCTATTTTTTGTGTACTTGTGTACTTTTTGTGTACTTCGACTAGGGAATAATCGAAATTTGATTCGAATTTGAAAAAAATTGTACTGTCTCTTTTAAAATTCAACTTCAACCATTCGCCATCTAAAACCTGCCTAATTGTTGTTTTAGCCTATGGGGGACCTCCTAGAACCTATTTGGAGTCATTTGGTGGAAAATCTAACTTTTTTCTTGAAAAAGCTTTGAATCAAATTAGATCAAATATGATGTTAATTTGATTAATACGATTCGAAATCGAACAAAACAGCCTATTCACCCGAAAAAAAAAAAAAACGTAGATTTTTCTGATAAATTTTGGTTGGTCTTTTTTTATTCGAATTTCAAAGTTTTTTGAATTCGAAATTCGACCCTTGATAAATCTGCCCCTAAGTGATATTGTAAATGGAACTATCACATATAAAGGACTGCACACGACAATACACCGGTCCAGATTTATATGATTAAGTTCTCACAGTTGGACACAAGGGAACCCTGGACTACTATTAATAGATTACTAGACCTGGCAGCAATTCCAGGGTTGCACAATGTGCCAATTGAATTGGATGTGAATGCCATTATTGACTCTAGACAACAGAAGGGACATTAAGAGAGTTGTGTGTCATATATTGAACCTTAATTAGCCTAACAGAAAAAATGTCTTTCAAATTGGTACATCACAGGCATGTTGCAGTGGAATCTACTTAGAAGGCAACCAATAGAATGTCAGAATGATGGAAATAAGAAGTGCACATGGGAGATACAAATATGGTGATTAGTATCTAAATGTAGCTTTTTTTTTTTACATAAAAAAAGGGTTTGTAAATGAGCCCTGTAGTTTCGATATGGATTGTATGGGTGTGGAGATCACTAGTTTAAATCCTCCTTCTTGTGAAGTGTTGGTTAGACATTTCTGATCAGGAAAATATTAATGATTAGTTAGCTGTAGCTCTCTTTGTAGTGGCGCTCACATTGGGAGCAGTTGTGTATTACAATTGTGTTTGGGATGTGATAGTAGGGGGGAGAATGAATCAATCAAGGCTTCATTATGGGCAGTGAGCAAGAAAGTTTGTTAGTGACTTCAATTTTATGTGCCGTACATTATACATTGTACATTATACATTGCACAGTATGCTAAAGGCTTAATACCACCCTGTATTATTAATTTATGTACATGCCCATATCCTATCCCATTTAGACTATTTCAATCTCCTACAAACTGGTCTTCCTGACTCCCACCTCTCACCCCTGCCATCAATCTTAAACTCCCCTATAAGGATCTTCCTGCCCTCTCCCAAGAGGGAACCTGTCCAACCCCAACTAAAGCAACTTAGCATGGCTGCATGTTAAGCAGAGGATAGCTTATAAAATACTACTGCTAACATTCAAAGCCCTTCTCTCCTCTGCTCCTCATTACATTTCTTCATTTGTTATTTGTCTCACTGTGTGTTCCATCCTCTTAATCTCTTAAAAAACAAGAAGAGTCTACCTTTTTGGAGCACTAGCACATTAGTCTTATCCTGGTACCTATTGGACAATGCCTTTCCCTTGTGCACTTTTTCCCTTCTAATTTGTACCTGTATGTTAGCCACCCATCTACTTTTCATCCAAAAAGAATTGTGGTAATTGCATGTTATATTTAGTACATGGTTTTTAGGTAAGGTCAAATAGTGCCTGGGTGTTCAGTCTATTCTAGTCAAGGCTGAATCCATACTTATAAGGTATACAAATACAGTATAAGGTCACCATTTCAATCAATCATGGAGGTAAACTAGCCAGCTACCCGTTGCAGTTTGAACTAATTTTACCTTTTCAAAGATCCTTCCTTTAGGGACATCCTTGACCCCCTCCTCCATGCCCATATAAAAGCTAACACACTTCTCCATAGAGTATCATGGAAATATGGAAATGAACATTTTGTTATAGATACAGAACAAGTTAGGGTGATGGACATCATTTCATCAACATCCATGCCTCACCTGCCTAAATTATGGTTACCAAAATATCAATTACCGACTTCAGTTGTCTGCAGAAATTAGCATTCTATACATGTTGCTGCATCACTTCCACTGACGTCGCAATTGTAATGATCATAATGCATTACAGTATTAAATACCAGTTTTGGTATACACTCTTGATCATGATCTATTTCATTACAGTGAAGAAGTAGGAGGAGCAATGATGGACAGGAGATAGACAAGGAGAGATAGGAAATTATTAGAATAAGTATTATTCTATGTCTTATACCTATTACCCTGAGAGATGCAATTAGACCTAAAGACATGATGAAGCTTAGTCTTCTTTCTTTTTGCGATACAGAATATGACATATGATTAAGGCATGCAAAATCTTGGAATTGCTTCTGATGCAAAATAGAAAAACACATCAATCAAACCCAGACTGTTCAGCTATCTAGTCAAGCATATTCTGCATATTCTGCCACTATACAAAATAAAAGCTGCTCTAGAAATCCTTATTTGATAAGATTTTGTTTCTTCACCCTTTTTTTGTAAATGTGGAATTTATTGTGCTGCAATGAAGTTCAAAGTCAGTTCACTATAGGATATCTGGCATCAGGTTTCTGGATTGGAGCCTTTCATGAGTAAATGCCTTTGAGAGAGGATTTCTTACTAAATTCTGAAATAATTGTCAGTTTGAACATGTTTCCCGTGGTGAGTTTAAATCATGCAATAACTGGTTATACAATCATAAAAGCATCTATAGGTTATAATCCTATTAAATATTATTAAGGTAAACAAACGGATTTACTAGGCTTCATACAGAAGCATTTCATTGTCCTTTTTTAAATGTAGCTTAGAATATGGCTCTGCAGGGTATGCGCTGCTGATTGAATGGTTTGCTACAAAGATTCATTGAGAAATAGGTTGACCTTTATGCTATAGATTGGACTGAACATTGGAATATTTAGTAACAATGCATTCTCATGCTATTAACTGGCATTTTCTCCAAGATGGCCTTAGCCCTCATGCTTGCCGTACTTATATACCATTTGATCTGTACAGTTTGCTGGACTGTGAATCATTCACAATCATGAGTTGACCCAGGATTTATGTAAATTCATTAATCATAAAGAGATTTAAAACTGTATTAAAAAATATTGTTGTCTTGCTGTACTTTATCAGCTACTGTATATTAATGTACAAGTACATGTTGAAATGTGAGGTCATTAAGAACTTACCTCCCAGTGTGGGATCTCCAAAATGGATACAATGGAGAGCCCATATTGATATAATCAATTAAAGTGCCTGTGTCTATACTTCCACATAGCTGCCAATGCAATTAAGCTTATGGGTGCTGAAAAACTCTTGAGCTACCCCCATCACTAGACCTGCCAGTAGCTCCATTAACTAACCCACGTGTTCACCAACAGTTCACCGCAGTTAGTGAATCCCATTGGTGTCAAAAGCAGATGCAAACCCCTTGCCCTAGGCACTAACCTAGCTTAGAAAATTTTTCTTCATTTCTATGTAATAGAAAAGCTCCTGGCAGATGTCAGATCTGGACATGTCTTGTCCTTTCTTAAATCCAGTTTAACTTGAATTAGAACACAAGATATTTATTAGAAGTAACAATATGTACTTGGATTATTTTAGCTCTTCTTTTATAAAGAAAACATGATTTATTTGGGCTTTATGATCTTTCCCTGATTAGACAAGGAACACAAAACCTCAGCATAATCTCAGGACTAGTTGGAATTTTTTTATGAAAAGCACAGATGGAATGGCAGATGTCACATCAATATAATTTGGCTCAGACGTTATTGTTGATCACAGTATGAGACTATCTTTAGGTAAAAACTTTTGCAGGTATAAAATACACGCAGTGGGTTACATTTCTCGAGTGTTGATTAGGTAGGAATGGCAGTGAAACACTTAACAGACAAACAATTCATATATAGTAGTCACCATATACTGTGGTGCAAGATAAAAATGAGGAGAAATTCATGTACTTAAAAACGAGGTCAACTGCATTTGTAGAGTGGAACTCTCATCTGCTTACCTTTACCAAACAAGGTTGCATGTTCCAATATACATCAATGTGCCACATGCAGGGCACTTAATTCAGTCCAGTTGCAGACAGACAAAAGCAATTGGAGATGCAGGTGTTGGGTGGAGGTGGTGGTGGCAAAAGGTTAGGGGAGCACTAAAAGTTACCCCCAACCCAATTTTGTAAACAATAAGGGGGAATGTAATAAAATATCATGCATAGAAAATAAATCTGATTATATTGACATTTAGCAGATCTTTTATTGTATATTTTTATGCCACATAGTACATTTGCTTAAAGGTGACTTTTTTTTAAATACAACTTTTTCATTAAGACCAAGGAAATTGCTCAGACAAAGCAAACATGTTCCATTTGCTCAGACAAATGAAAAATGTTTAGTCAATCTTTATAAATCAGTAGCCTCCCATGCTGTGGAGCCTCCATCCTGGAGGGCTAGAACAGTGCCAGAGCCTTAGTTTTAGACTGAGATTAACAGGGATTGCCCATAGAGATACTTGGTCAAATAGAGTTTCTGGAACACTGGGACCATACAACTTTATGATAAGGTAAAAAAAATCCTCATCATAGGGTTGACCTCCAAATGGGACTTGAACTAGAAATGTTTGACAACTACTTATCTAAGTTGAGAGGGCCACTTTGAGCTGTGGACATATGCACTGGGGCCCTAGCACCAGTAAAACAAAAGTACATGGGACACCTTATATTATCCTGCAGTTGTTAAATATTGTAAGTATTTACATTAGGGCTTTCAGATCTGCATTACTCCAGCTGTTTTTGAACCCTTATGATCCCAGCAACTATAGTTCAAATGCAACAACCTAAAAGGCCTTGAATATTAAATATTTTTAATGTACCCCCTCCTTTGCATGGTAGGTCCAGTAACCTCCAGTCCAGTATCCAACACTTCATGCAGAGAAGAAATATTCCATACACACATTAAGGGGGTTATTTATTAAAGGTTGAGTTGTGTTTTCTAGAAAAATTTAAGTTTTTGTTAATGCCACAAAAAAACGTGCATTTTTCAGGAAAAAAACTTTTTTTTTTTAGATACATATATATAATGCTCGAAGCTGCTAAAAGGCTGAATCTGAAAATACTCAAGCTAAAACCTGCCAAGGTCATGTAGACATCAATGGCAGAGGTCCCTTTGACCATTTAAAGATGTTGTTTGCCTTTCCATGATATTTGGGTTTTACGCTGGTTTGTGCTCAAAAACTCGATAAATTCTAGGTATTAGAATTTTTAGCCTAAAAACTCAATAAATATGAGGTATTCAAGTTTTTTCCCCAATTGCATTCAATTGTGTTTTTTTACATTCAGGGGTTTCATAAATGAATCTCACAAACTCAACCTTTGATAATTAACCCGCTAAGATTCTAAGTTAATCAAATGGTAGACGAATTTACCCCACTGATTTGGATGGGTTACACAACAGGACCATAAATATACTGTACTTACATAGGGGCAAATTCACTAAGATTCGAAGTTGCGCCAGGCGCAACTTAGCCGCACTTTGCCGCACTTCGCCAGGCGTATTTTCGCCAGCGCTCCGCAAATTCACTAAAATCCGAAGTTGCGCACAGGGGTAGCGGAAGTTTTCAAAGTTGCGCTAGCGTTAATTCGCCAAGCGAAGTTTCGCTAGCGATGGTTCATTTGCATACGGCGTCAAATTCAAATTTCAATGGAGGAACACGTATTAGCACTACAAATGCCTAGAAAACCTTCAAATCAGCAAATAAAAATTTTATTTTGCCCTACACATGTGCCCACTGTCTAGGTAAGTTGCCATGAGTCAGGAAATGTAGGGGGGAAGGAGGGGAGCCCCAAAAATATTTTCGATCTTTTTCAGCCTATCACCCATCATGTAGAAAACACGCCAGCGTTTTTTGGGACTTTGAAAAAAAATTCGACTTTTTTGGAAACAATCCCTATCTACTCTATTGCGCTTCGCCAGGTCTGAGGTGGCGACGGAAGTCTAGCGTAAAAGGTAGCGTTCAGTACACTGCGCAAGTTAGTGAATTTGCGTAGTTACGTCGCTAGCAAAAATTCGCCTGGCGTAAGGGTGCGAAGTAACACTAGCGAAACTATGCCAGCATTCGTTAGTGAATTCGCGCAGTAACGAAAAATGCCAAACCCTAGCGAATTAACGCTAGCGTTCGGCGCTTCGTGAATTTGCGCCATAGTAACATAGTAAGTTAGGTTGAAAAAGACACGTCATCAAGTTCAACTTTTTAACTACGTATATTTTAACCTTCCTACCTGCTAGTTGATGTAGGCAAAAAACCCCTATGAACCCTCTCCAATTTGCCTCAGAGGGGGAAAATTCCTTCCTGACTCCAAATGGCAATGGGACCAGTCCCTGGATCAACTTGTACTATGAGCTATCTCCCATATCCCTGTATTCCCTCACTTGCTAAAAGGCCATCCATCCCCTAAAGTAATACACAGATGCATTCAAACATTCAAACATTCAAACATGCAAATAGAATGATGTAATTGACAGTAGGAGACATACTTAAAAAAAATGATTGGTAAACCCATATCTTTTTAGATTTGGTCTTTCTAATGGATTTTGAATGACAATAATTCCCAAGTAAAGAAAGGAGCTGAGCTTTATAAATATTCCTATCGTATACTGTTTTTTTTTTTTTTTTACAGTTTTGTGGCATAAATCATTTTGTACAGCCATTAGTAATGGGATATATGTTCTCCATTTAATTGATAATGTACAGTTGTTCATGTAGAATTAAATGGAGGCTAGCGTTATTAGCAAATTAATGTCTCGAGAAAAGCTTTTGCAACTGTATAAAACATTTGTCAAAATAACTTGATTATATAATGGCTTCACATAAAAAATTCCAATCTGCAGTTCCATTTGTGGATCATTCTGTTTGCATGTTTTACTGCTCATTGTCTCTTGTTAGGCACGTCTCACTGGTAGAAGGATTTTAAGGTCTTTTTGGGGGGTTTGGATTGCCTGGAATTCTCTGGTCATACAAGTAAATATATATTAAAAGTGCTATTTTCATTCTTCTATCTTCCCTGCCTTGGGTTTGGCTTGTATTTTATGCTTTGCAATCTATCTTCTCTTATCAATTTTGGAAACTGACAGCTTCTTATATTTATGCTGGATGCTCTGTATTCTAGCCAATCATGCTTGTTAAATATTGCTGGAGTTTTATGTTCTACTCCCCTTGCTGATATGGAATTAAAATCATATTCTGCAGAAATAGTGAATTTAAGTACTTTATCAATAAGCTACCTTAGTGATAAAAAATTCAACAATTATGTGTCAAGTGAAAATGTCAGGAGACTGGAAGCCATTGGGTCAAGTCATGGATGGTAGGCTTCTGTCTTCAGCCTTATCAGTCATATGAATATGCATATAAATTATTTGGTCCCTTTGCTATAACTCTAATAGTCTTTTGGTATCTTCTCTTATACTTAATATACTCAAGTAAGTCTCCTGATTGAAATATTTTATACAAAAAAATGCTAACCTGCAATAAGGGAGCACTCTAGAGTCAATACATGCTCACTCGCTGTGCTGATAAGCATAAAACTGCCCCCTGGAATGTGTAATTCAATAGAGAAAAGTCTTTTCACACAGAGCACCAGCTGGGCACTTAAAACATCCTTTTATTAAATAATTGATAAAATCATGGAGCACACATCGAAACTTCATGATTGACATGTTTCGTTTCTATGGCCACTTCCTCAAAGCCATTAGTCCACGTCAAAAGGTATAAAAGACACACTGCCATAAAAACATTAACCCCTTCAGTGATACACACATATATATATATATATATATATGGCATATTTGAGTGAAGGGCATATCCATCTCATAAATATCAATATACTATACATTAAACAATAACTGATAAATATATAATTATTTTATTATTTTATTATTTTACGTGAACTAAAAAGAGGGAGTAGAGAGTCCATCATATCACTGGGAAATCATTTTGAAAAAGTATGTTACGTCCCCATCACAATTTAGTCCCCCTTATACTTCCACAGCCCTGAATTGATATACAAAAAATGCTACCATGCCCTATTGATCTATTGATGCGAATAGCCTGGTCATTTCTGAGCTCTTGAGACGTTTAGAACTGAAAACACAGCCATTCCAGAGAAATGTATGACATTTTTATCATTAGCATTTTACTGTACAACTAAATAATATTTGTTTCACCCCCACAGAGGCAACTATGTTAAGCTATGATGGTAGTAAGTTCATGAAGATCCAGCTGCCCGTGGTTATGCATACCGAGGCAGAAGATGTCTCCTTGAGATTCCGCTCTCAGCGAGGTTACGGTATACTGATGGCCACCACTTCCAGGGAGTCTGCTGATACTCTGCGTCTGGAGCTGGATGCAGGAAGAGTGAAACTAACTGTTAATCTAGGTAACATTCATCGGAATAGACTAAATGATTGTCCACAAGCCCATGTTTTTCTTTTTGCCTGACTTCTCTCATTTCTAGTCCTTCTGTTTTGCTGCTTTTCTGTTATTTTTCTGCTTGGCCAATGTATGACTCACAATATGGTTAAAAAGAGAAGCTGAGATGGTCAACACATATCTACATTTCCTTGGAAAAAAAATTATAGTATGGAACTTAGATAACATTAATTGGAAATATTTAAGATTGGTGGTCAAGGTAATATGCTGACCACTTTGAGAAACTTGTAATCAGCTTTTAGGCCAACTACCCACTTGAGGAAGTTTTTGCAGTGTTCAATTTTTAAATGCATCAGGTCATTTCTCAAGGTGGGTTTACACTAGACACATGAACATTGCATATTTCAAGTGGCTATGAGTTACTGTTACCAGCATTTTTTCCATGTACTTTGGAATGATGCAGGAAAGTCCAAGAGGTTCCCATTCTTAAACAAAAATATAATCTTGCTTCCAAAATGTCATTATTACTCTCCTGTATTACAGAAACTTCTCCTTTTTAATCATTTTTATACTAAAATCTTTTTTTTAAATGTCTTTTGTTTTGTGGTTGCAATTCTTTTGTGTGTCCAATATAACATAAACCTTCAATGACCAAGGTCTGCGACCCTTAGCAAACAGTCTGGTGAATACAATTCCCACAAACTCTTCCACAGAAAGAATGCTTCTGAAGCAGAGAGACCCAACAAGATTGTGTGTCTATTTGTTACAAGGGAGCTGGAAATTGACATGTTCTGTTTAAGGACCCACACATGTAAACCGTCAACCTTAAGGGCCCTTAACAAATAGTTTTTTTCCTAGGTCAGTAAGAGTTATATGTCAAAAGATGACACCCCCACTTTGAAATCACCACATCCTCTTCTTTTATTAGAGGCAAAAAGAGAACGTGTAGTAATATATTGGCATTAAAATGAATCATGAAATTAATGATTTATAGCACCGAAAAGCTAGTAAATTTCATTGTGAGGAGGAACATTGATTAATCCATTCTAATGTAAAAGAGAGAAAACTCATGAGAAATACTACTCTGCCTCCCTCTACTGGTTCCATGAAGGGAATTCCCTTTCAAAAGGAAACTGTTCTAGACCCAAAATGAAAGCACATTCTGTGGGAAGAGGTTTTGTGCATGTTTTGGTCCCAGACTGTCTGCCACCACTTTTCTGATGCGGTTGACGACACATGACAGACTCTGCTATATGGAAACAAAATCTTGGTTTTTAGAATGCATCTACCCTTTAGGTGCATCAAAAGGAAAAAGTATAACAATTCATTAAACATGTTTTTTCTAAAGGCTTTAAAAATTAAGCTGATGCCTTACTCCAGTCAGAGCTACACAGTCGCAGATCAACAAATCAAGGCTTTCTCAGCCTCCCATTATTCTATACATTTATTATATACATTTGTTTTCTATTTTAATGGAGATTAAAAATTGGATTCAGTTAGAATTTCATTCAGTAAATACATGTTAACACAGTTTTCTTGAAACAATTTGGTCCATCGCCAAATCCTTGAGAAAACTGAAGTTCAGTGAAGAGGGATCAAAGCACTATTGCTCTACCTCACTTTACTAAATAGATTAAGGACTACAAATTGCCAATGCTGGGTGCAGCAACATTGGGGTTGTCTCCTGCACACAATTAAAATACAAAAAAATCCTCTAATGAGATCCTATGTGGTCTGTTCAAATCTAGCTCCATCTTGTTCTTCTGGAAAAGGAATCTTTAAACACAGATTTCTATCATAAAACAATTAAACAGTAGTCTATCATCTCACATTTATAAGAGTGTAATTTATTGAAGCCAAATTTAAACAACAAAAATTTGTTAAGATGCCAGCAAGGTGACTAAAATAAAGCTGGTAATCAGCATTCTCGTTGGTGTTTTCTCTCGTAGCTTCAATTGAGTTTTTGGCCATCTACTTTAGAGAACTAGGGAGCTCAGTAGGACACTTTTATGGAAGGTGTAGATCCCTTCAACTGTGTCAAATTGGATTTGGACTTTCCATTTCACTAGACCCAGACACTTCATAAGAGGTCCAGTGAGTACAACCATTCAGGTTCACACATACATACATAAACACCATCATTTTTCCACTTAAAAAAAAGGGATTTATAGTGCTAGAGGTAAGTAGATAGATGTTGAGTGGATGTAGATATATTGATATATAATAATGGATCTTTATATTTTGATAATTTTTCAGCTTTATAAATAAATGGTAATAATTATGTTGCCATACACAAGTTTGCCCCACAGTTCTGTTTAAGCCCTTGAGGTTGATCATTGCCTTCAAAGATGGCAGATCCTAGATTGGTGGGCTCTATACCCCATTGTGACGGAGCAAACGTTTATTTTTCAATATTTATCTGTTCTTGCACATATGGGGAAAACGTTGCCTCCTATCTTGATCTTACATCTCAGATAGACATGTTTCCCTTTGGATTTGTTTCCATGTAGTACTGTTTGCAATGGCCATAATAATGGATATATTTGAACTTAAGAATTTGTTCATAGTAGCTGTGATTTAATAGAGAGATAATGGCCACGGTGCATGTGTCTGTCCCCGGAAGGGTGGACTGTAATTTTATTGGATGTCTGCAGCTAATACCTTGAAGGATAAATTTTCATTTCTCATCTATTCTTCCCTATCTAGACTGTATCAGGATTAACTGTAATTCCAGTAAGTGACTATTCAACATTTCTTATTTCCTTTGCCTTGCTCTAATATGATATATATGTGTTGATGAAAATGAAAAGTTACAATCCCATTTTTTTACAACTGTGACAATTGTGATAAAAATTCACCAGTTTGTACTGAACACAAAGAAATCACTTCCATAGATTTTTTTTTTAGGATTTTATTTTTAGTTATCAAAGGGTTTTTTAAGTAGCCAAATAAGTCATGCTGTTTATCCCTTTTTGAGTGTGTATCAAGTCAATGACTCCTGTTGTCTGTAAGGGATAAACAGCATAAGTGACGTCACTGCATAAGATTAACATAAGATTAAGAGAAATAGTTGCCCTTTTGACATCATTGTATTTATTTATACATGATATAGACATGTATTAATAATCTACAAACTATAGTTTAATGAAAGCATGCAGAAATGTATCTCCGAAGACTCAATATGTAAATAGTTACGTCAATACAGGGGACCTTTTTGTATTAAAACCTTTTATACATTTATTAGATATTTTATCATTTTTGAAATGTTCAAATATGTGAAATATAGTTGTTTAAAAATGGTTCAATGTATTTAAAATGATTAACAGAAATGACTAATATCCTTTGAAAGGGGGAAATGGACTGTAAGTTTATTGAATTGTTGCACTTCTGTATTGTGATGTTGTGTTACAATATGCAGCACATGAAAGCACCATTCACTCTTGGATATAAACCTTCAAATATACAGTATAGGAGGTTATTTATCAAAATGCACATTTTTCTAATTTTTTAAAATAAAAAAGTCTGACCAAACTATAATTCACAATCTGACCTTATTTAATGTTAAAAAAAAAAAAGCACAATTTAATTGGATCAGGGGAAAACTTGATAAAATCAATCGAAAACCCAGAATAGTATGTTTTTTTCAGGCAAAAACCTGAAAAGAATCAGTTGATTTGAATTTTCTCTCAATTTGTTTCCCTATGAGATTAATTTGAGTTTTTTAAATAATAAATAAGGTCAAATCGGGCATGGGAGTTACTTTTTAATAAAGTAATGAGATTCAGAGTTTAGTAAATAACCCCCTGAGTGGTAACACCCACATAAAATTGTGTTTGATTACTCAAAGCAGTTGGAACACATTTTGAAGAACTGACCCACCAAACCTGCTACCTATGTAAACACTTTTCTGACTGTCAGAATCATTTTCTTGACGGTAATGAAAGTGTTATTAAATGGGATCTCCATTTCCCAGCTCAATATTTCATACATTTGCTCCTGTGTAATTGGTAAATGTAATAGACTGGATACCTTTTTCCGGCTGTCACTTTTCTACATTTTAATCTATGGCTACCATGGTAGAACTTTGCAATTGGTGTCAGCTTGTAGGTTAGCCCTATCTTACTGGCAAGACCAGTGGCTGCCAAGAGTTTAGTTAGAACTGAGGAAGGGGACTGGGTCAAGGCAAGTCTATTACTGGAAGGATAGGCTTTGCTCTTTCTGTGCTCTTTAATCAAGTCCAATACAAAATAACAAATAGATATTTAGGGGCAAATTTACTTAAGTTCGAATATCGAGGGTTAATTAACCCTCGATATTCGACTGTCGAAGTTAAATCCTTCGACTTTGAATATCGAAGTCGAAGGATTTAGCGCTATTCGTTCGATCAAATGATTAAATCCTTTGAATTGTTCGATTCGAAGGATTTTAATCCATTGATCGAATGATTTTTCTTCGACCTAAAAAAGCTACCAAAGCCTATGGGGACCCTCCCCATAGGCTAACATTGACTTCGGTAGCTTTTAGGTGGCAAACTAGGGGGTCGAAGTTTTTTCTTAAAAAGACAGTACTTCGACTATCGAATGGTCGAATAGTCGAACGATTTTTAGTTCGAATCATTCGATTCGAAGTCGAAGGTCGTAGTCGAAGTAGCCCATTCGATGGCCGAAGTAGCCAAAAAAAAAACCATTCAAAATTCGAACTATTTTTCCTCTATTCCTTCACTCGAGCTAGGTAAATGGGCCCCTTAGTCTGAGTCAAAGTACAGATCAGGTATGGATAGTTCAGAATACAAACTCACATAATGAGAATCGTAACAAAAACAAGTTAACAGTGACCTATAATCAGACAATGGCATTGGCATCAATGGTGTTTAAAGGAGAAGGAAATCTACTAGATTATTGCCAATATATTAGTCACAATAGTGCAAGCTGTAAACTATAGATATTCTGTAGAATGCTTTATGCTGAGTAAACAGCTCTAAAAACTCTCTCTGTTTAGGATAACAGCTGTCATATTAGCTTGGTGTGACATCACTTCCTGCCTGAGTCTCTCCCTGCTCACTCATGGCTCTGGGCTCAG
Source organism: Xenopus petersii (assembly GCA_038501925.1). Taxonomy (NCBI): domain Eukaryota; kingdom Metazoa; phylum Chordata; class Amphibia; order Anura; family Pipidae; genus Xenopus; species Xenopus petersii. The sequence goes on along the minus strand of CM076680.1, from coordinate 172,542,965 downwards.
ATTACAGCAGGGAGGGAGGGAGAGAGAGAGAGAGAGAGAGAGAGAGGAACAAACTGAGCATGCTCAAGCCCTAGCCCTGGAGGTTTAAGCTGAAAACAGGAAGTCTGATACAGAAGCCCATGAGTACACAATAGAAGGAAAGAAATGTGCTGTTTCTTTTGACAGAGGACTCAGAGCAGCATTACTTTGAGGGTTTACTGGTGTATTTATATAGACCTTTCTGATAAAGCTTACTTAGTTTTAACCTTTCCTTCTCCTTTAAATACACACATCATCACTCCAAAGATGGCACTGGCATCCCCCGCTGTGCAGCAGTCACTATTAGTAGCTATTGTTTTCTATTGTAGGATATGAAACATATGTCTGTTTGCCTGTATGTCTACAATTTCAGTGTTCTTTGCATTGACTGTGTGCTGCAGAACAACTCCATCTATTTATGACTAGGAGAGGGTTCAGCAATAGAGCTGTTGAGCTACTCACACACTTACACTACAATGCATGTGGGCATTGGGAGACAGATAAACTAAACTGTGCCCCATCTGTGTATACACATGCACATATACAGAGCATTTATGTTGGTATACACTACTATAGGTTAGTGACCATTTAAGTGAAAAATTCATGAAATATAACTCCACCACGAAATACTAAATAGCTGTATAGAGAAAATAAATGCTTGTATAACACTTCAGATCTATAAAATTAGAAATCCATGGATTCCACCTTATGCCAAACCCAATTTTCAGAATCATATTACTATAAAACAATGTAATTAACACTAGGTTAAAAGGGTAACAAAGCAATATCAAGAGAAATATCATAAATGACAGTCTGGGAACAAAACCTAATTAAAGAAATGCAAAAATACTCTCTTAGAAGTGGTTGTCTCTGTAATTGAAGTTCTTTGGAAAATACAGTTCTACTATATGAATCCCATGCCAAAAGTATTTTATATTTAATACTGAGGAATGGAAGGTCCAATTAAATTTGCTAAGGATAACTGCAAGTACATAGAGGTTCTCTAAAGTGTGATTAAGACCAATAGTTTATACATAATGAGGTTCAGACATTTGTGAAATATCTTTTGTATTCTGTTTTTTTTTTATATAAAGTAGTCACAGAGTTCTTATGTCCTAAGTTTCTTGGAATACAGTACCAGAGGGCTCATTTACAACTGTATATTATACAGATTTACAACACATTACATTTAAATGTAAAATTGTCATTATACAGAGCACAAAGTACAATTCTGAAAACAATTGGCTTTTTTATAACACATAACTCAGTGTTTTTCCCATAACTCCAGCATATTGATGGGTGCATGTGAGTTGGGCACTCAATTGCATAGTAGCAATTCCTAGGTAAGGAGCATGTTTGGACTTAAGTGCCTCTATTGAATAGCATTAATAAGGGATATTTGGCTTGGCTAGGTCAACAAACGAGTGATGGACCTATCTCAGTATTCATCTCAATATCTACACTAGTAAAGATGGATCTGCAGTGGAATTAATGTGCAGGTCAATGGACTGATACTTTGCTCAAGCAGTAACTTTTAATTTACGCCATTGGCATACAATATGGCTTCCGCCAGATCCTGAGTTTAAACAGATAAACAGTTCAGTAACTAGTTGTCAGTAGACAGTGGAGCCACCAGCTAGTTTATCCATTGCAAGCCATCTAACTACTGAAGTGAGACCACGTGGCCCATATAAGGTCCTTTTTTCAACAACCAAATTGAATTTACCACTTACTTATTCATCTACTCTATGTACACAGTAACACACAGTAGGTAATGTTGTTGTCAGCAATAAGTGTTAATTTACCTTTTAGAAGTACTAAGAAATTGCCAAACAGAAGAAAAAATATCATCTTTTTTCAAGTCACTGATGGATCCCTTAAATCTTGCTAAAAAAACTTTTCACAAATTTGTAATTTTCTTAATCTCAGACAATAGCCAACAGTTGATAGCAACAGTTTGAAAATCTAGATCTCTGGGACAATTCATGTTACCATGTTGGAATAGGATATTGTATCCAAGTTCTTTTGTAGGGAAACTGAGTTACTTTATTTACATTTTGGATAGGCAATGGTGTCAGTTAAATATTTTATCTATAAATGTGTCTATCCTTGATATGTCAGAATTGTCCAGCTGATCTGCACCATATTTTCTGCTAGTGTTCCCCTATTAAATATTAAATATATATTAAACATGATAATACTTTCTTGATTATCTCATTTTGGCAGTGTTTCTTGCAAATAACAGGTAAATATTGCATTTTAATTGTACCTCATCTTTTGAGCACAAAACATTCAAATAAATCTCATTATGCTTCGGACCAGTTATCCCAAATGAGACAATAACTGTTTTACAGTAATGAGTTTGTCCTTAGGCAACCATTTTGAATACTGTTAAAATGCACAACATACAGTTTATTAACACAAACAGCCCTTGTCAAGATGAAGAAAATTAGACAATTAAAATTAGACTGGAAAATTTAAGAAAACAATAGTGTCTGAAATGTTAGAGCTTAAGTAATAATAAAAGCTAAACAATGGTTATTTACGTATTTACTGATTATATCATGTAAAGCATTCATCTATTTCAGAAGGAAATCTGGGAAGGAAACCTAGAATTGCTCCTAAAATGTCCATTGACATGGAATACCCTAAAGTCTAAGCTTGAACCAATGGGGTTTTAATCACAGCTAGGTTAGTATGCTGATCATTTACTCATCAGGGTATTGTTGGGGTTTTCCAATCAGCAAATGAGGAACCACAGAAGTGGACCCACAAAAAAGAAATTTGGTTCTCATCCCCATTCATATGTAAAGTAGAAATAATTGTCAATAGGGATGTAGCGAACCGCCGCCGATGTGTTCGCGAATGCCGTTCGCGAACACCGGCAAAATTTGCGAACAGTTCGCGAACTGTTCGCGAACTTCGATCATCCGAAAATCGTTCGATTCGAACGATCGAAGGATTGTAATCGTGCGATCGAACGATTTTCGTTCGAGTTGAACGATCAAAGCCATTGGATCGAATGATTTCATTCGATCCAATGCTTCGATCGTTCGATTCGAACGAAAATCCTTCGATTTTAGCGCTTGAATGGTCGAATGGTCGAACGATTTTGACGCGAACGCCTATTGGCGAACGTCGCGCGACGTTCGCGAACTTGCGGCGGACGCGAACAGCCGATGTTCGCGCGAACAAGTTCGCCGGCGAACAGTCCGCGACTAGGGATGTAGCGAACTGTTCGCCGGCGAACTAGTTCGCGCGAACTTCGACTGTTCGCGTCCGCCGAATGTTCGCGAACGTCGCGCGACGTTCGCCAATTGGTGTTCGCGTTCGATTCGAAGTAAAATTTCGTTCGACCATTCGACCATTCGACCATTCGATCGCTAAAATCGAACGATTTCCATTCGTTCGAACGATTATAAGCATTCGATTGAATTAAAATCATTCGATCGAATAGCCTCGATCGTTCGATTCGAACGAAAATCCTTCGATCGTACGAATAAAATCCTTCGATCGTTCGATCGAACGATTTTATCGAGCGTTCGAAGTTCGCGAACTGTTCGCGAACTGTTCGCTTTTTTTGCCGGTGTTCGCGAACGGCGTTCGCGAACACATTAACGGCAGTTCGCTACATCCCTATCCGCGACATCCCTAATTGTCAAATTAGTATGTTGATCAGATTCCTAACTACAGACCAAGTGTGCCCCCTTTTTTGTACTTAGGCTTTACAATCAGCATACGTAGAGCCAGGGAAGGGGATCCACAACAGTTAATTGAAGAGATACCCCCCCTTTAAATGCAAATCAGAAAAAAATATGGGTAGAAATATCTAATATCACTCCTACATTTACATAGGATATAGACTGAACCTCACCCACTGGGAAGTATTTTGATTGGATTCATCCTTATTGGGGATTATGCAGTGCCAAGTTACCATCAGCAGATGTAGAAACAGTGGATAAAGCCATGACTACACTACACAGGATTCACAGTTTCAGCAAAAATACATCAGTGTAAAAGCAATTAGCCAGAATGCATGGAACCTGGGCTTTTTCCGGATAAGGGATATTTCCACCATTCTAGAAGCCTATAAAAAATAAAAATTATTTAAACATTAAATAAGCCCAAAAAGATTGTGTTTCCAAATATGGCTTTATATAGCTTAGTTACCCTCAATTACAAGAAAAAATGTGTTTTATTATAAAGGAAAAGTAAATATTTTTTAAAGATTAGATTTATTCGCTTAAAATGGACTCTATGGGAGATGGCCTTCCCATTATAATAAATTTCTGGATAACAGAGTTTCAAATAATTGATTCCATAATTGTATTACAGTTTGTAACTATAAGATAAGAAGTGATACTTCCATAGAACCCTTTGGTTAAACCAGACAATGGCCGTCCTTTTTCGAAAGGTTGCGCATCCTGAAATTCATTTCAAGTGCAGTAAATAGAAATTTAAAGTAAATAAATCACTTCAAATCATGAAGTCAAGCATTAACATGCCTAGTGGCTTTTTAAATTATTAAAAACAAGTTCAAGAAGAACATGCATTGCGAGAATTAAAGACTTTGGGGCTCTTTAACTTTTTTAAAGGTCGAGCATTTTGAAAGCTATATGGTGCTTAAAATATACCAGGATGATGACAGTGACATTCTTTTAATAAATGTTGTCAAAAGTAGATTAAGTGGTTAAGCATCAGGTTATGCAGTATACAGTAGAGAATATCTGTAAAATAAAATCACCGACAGGTTTATAAAATGTCATGGCAAATGTACTTTTCCTGTGAACCTTTACATTTATGATGACACCAGCCGAAAGGTATGCTAACTTTTTGTCTAGAACAGGGTAAAATACTAGTTTGTTAAAAGTGTTGCATTTTCATATGACCTACTTCTGCTCAAGAGATGTCTAATTTGATATACCGTATATACTCGAGTATAAGCCGTCCCGAGTATAAGCCGAGGTACCTAATTTTACCTCCAAAAACTGGGAAAGCTTATTCACTCGAGTATAAGCCTCGAGTATAAGACCATTCTTGGACGCCGGCGAATATGGAGACTATTCTTGGGTGCCGGCGACTATTTTTGGGCGCCGGCGACCGTTTTTGCGCTTGACCTGAGTATAAGCCGAGGTAGAGTTTTTCAGCATATTTTGGGGGCTGAAAAACTTGGCTCGAGTATATATGTAGGATCCTAATTACATTTAACAATGGGAAGTCCACGATGCCTTAACAATAGACAACATTAAAAATTGGCCTACAAATGACTATAAGGATCAATGTACTATTTTGGATGAGGAGTCTCCTTACAAACATACTTGCATCCATACATGCTCCTTTGCACACCAATGCACCCCTTTAACCTGCTCTGATGAGCACTTATACACTGATAAGTGAACCCTGGAAATAATGAAACTCTATACTTGTTGGTAATTCCGGTGTTCCCCTAGCAGGTTGCTTTAATTGATGCAAAAAAGTGAATTTAATGTTATTTAGTACAAAATGTGACATCATCTCAACCCATGGAACATGCATGTTCTTTGCTAAAATGAATAATATATATTGGTGCATTGCACATAAGTTATAACTGAGGTTTTAAATGTGTTTGTTCATTTAAGTTTTAACATGGGAAGGAGATCGGTGTGTTGCATGAATTGCCTTTATTATTTATGTGACAATTGGGAAAATTGTAACAAAAATAATCTTACAGTCCGAATTCCCCCTTTTGATAAAGATATATTTGTATTCTCTCTATTAGCAGCATTACTGTTTGACATTGAGCACTAAAGCTATTGTACTAAAAATGACTTGATTCAATGAAAACTTATTATAGGTTGTAAATTTGTAAGTTTGACATAAAAAGGCACAATCAGCTAATGGAGGACAAAATGTAGATGTGCTTAAAAGGTTTTCATCAGTAGAGAGTTCGATGATGACTCTCCATACTCATAAAAGAAAAATGTATCAACTGTGCTTATGAATGAGAAGCTTCCCTCAGGTTCTGGTGAGTTTATATCATTACATTGATATGCTTTTATACATTAACAATAAATGTATTTGGTTAGATGCTGAGAAGTAAACCCTATAGGAGTATAATATAGGTGCAGACATCAACCAGATATGAAGCTTACAATAAAACTCGTCTTTTTGTTTCGTAAATTCCAATTTTAAAAGTTAGTCCTCTACTTGAATCTTCTGCAAAGATTCCTAGACAATCCGTAGTCATTTAGAATGCAGACAAATGGTTAAAAGTTAATTGAAGAGGAATTACGTACAGTTCCAGGCCACTGAAACCCTGATAATGATTTCTTCCAACTAATGCCCTTTTTTCTGGATCACTGGGGTGGAATATGGAATTGGTGCTGACAATAAAAGATGCTGATCAAGCTGTAGCTTCTGTCAAGAAGATCCTTCACAAAAATATAGGCCAATCGTTTTACCTGAAAGGAAGTCTGAAAAGAAGAATAGTTAATTGCATTGCTAAACCTGGTGTAGAAAAAACTCTTGCTGCTCCTATATTTCAAGGCATCTTCTACCTATTATGGTTTTCACCCACTATCAAACTGTGATTGTTAGGGAAAAAATGGCTTAAAAAAAACCCTCATTCAAAAATGAACACATTTGCCCCAAATGTGCTTGAAGTTTAAACACATATTTTTAATTTCTTGGTGTTATTGCCATTTATTTAATTCAGCAAGTATTCTTCACTAATATGTATTCTGGTATAAGATCTACCTCTTGTGATTTTGTACATGATTTCAGGACCAGGATATCTTCACCAGAAACAGCACCATTTTTTTTTAAATACTTTTTGCATTGACCTGGAGAAGACAGGTAAGGGGATAGCATTAGCAACATGCTGCATGGCAGGATCAAAGAACCCTGAAGTCAAAGGGTGTAATATAACAGTTTTATATTGTGTATATATTTTATATAATTTTTTTGGTTTATTTTAACAAATTTTACTTTTATAATATACACGGAACCCAGGAGGGGCATGTGGTCTGACTTTCCCAGTTTTTTTCATCAAGGTCTTGCACTCAAAAATTACCGGTGTCTGAAAATATTATATACACGTTTAAGTTGTCTACACAAAACAAGTAACATATAATGCTTTATTATAGAAATAAGCAATCAAATTGTATTGATTTTGATGGTGGAACAGCTAAAAAATTTGTGCAATGACGAAAAATTCACAAAATACATTGAAGTCAATTTTTTTTGATAAGCTACAATTATTTTCCCCTCACTTCAAATGCATTAAAGTCAATGTGCATTTTTTATTGTACTGACTTTTTTGTCTTAACAACTTTTTGTTAATGGACATCTTTTCTTCGCCGTGAATCCATGACCAGCAAAAAAATGTGCTCATCACTACTCTAGACCCCCCTTTATCAATTATTATTTTAGGGAATAGGGAATTCCAGCAAGCGTATGCTCTTCATTGTTTTGTATTACCTGAGGGCTTGCATGAAAAGGGCATTAGTATAGAAAAGCCCTAGAAATTATGAAATGGCTGAATATTAGGAACCTCAAGTCAGAGATCAGTGCTAGGGATTCCTTTTCCTGATTAATGCATTGGACTGGCTTCTACAGATTTATAAATGTTAATTTGAACCTGTTTTTTTAACCATAGGCCATGGCATTTTTAAAGGGATACTGTCATGGGAAAAAAAAATTCAAAATGAATCAGCTCCAGCAGAATTCTGCACTGAAACCCATTTCTCAAAAGAGCAAACAGATTTTTTTATATTCAATTTTGAAATATGACATGGGGCTAGACATATTGTCAATTTCCCAGCTCCCCCAAGTCATGTGACAAGTCATGTGCTCTGATAAACTTCAATCACTCTTTACTGCTGTACTGCAAGTTGGAGTGATATCACCCCCTCCCTTCCCCCCCCCCAGCAGCCAAAGAAAAGAACAATGGGAAGGTAACCAGATAGCAGCTCCCTAACACAAGATAACAGCTGCCTGGTAGATCTAAGACCAACACTCAATAGTAAAAACCCATGTCTCACTGAGACACATTCAGTTACATTGAGAAGGAAAAACAGCAGCCTGCCAGAAAGCATTTCTCTCCTAAAGTGCAGGCACAAGTCACATGACCAGGGGCAGCTGGGAAATTGACAACATGTCTAGCCCCATGTCAGATTTCAAAATTGAATATAAAAAAATCTGTTTGCTCTTTTGAGAAATGGATTTCAGTGCAGAATTCTGCTGGAGTAGCACTATTAACTGACGTGTTTTGAAAAAAAACATGTTTTCCGATGACAGGATCTTTATTTTGGGAAATCTGGACTGAATAAATTAAAGCTGTACAGACTCCATTTTGTCAGTCTTAACCTACTTAATAGAAAAACATTATATCTATAGGTTCCATATGTCTTAGTTGAAGGTTTCATTGAGCAGTGCATGTGCATACTTAAAAGCTACCTGAATTAAACAGTAACTTCAAATCTCAAGGAATCTGTGTATTTATAATGCAAAATAACAGGCCAAATAAGTATACCATTTGAAGAGCCATTTCTCCTCAAAGTTCAGTGAAGAAACAGAAAATTTATATCATGGTATTATCTTTAGTGATGGGCAAATTTGTCCCGTTTTGATTCGCCACAAATGTTGTGAATTTCCAGCAAAATTCGTGAAACTGGCGAAAAATTAGCGAAACGGCAATTTTGAAGTCAATGGGCATTGCAACCGTCGGCAGCATCAAAATTTTTTCAACGCCGGCGAATTTTTGCTGCAAATTTGTAAACGTATTCGCCAGCTGCGAAACGGGCAAATTTGCTGCGAATTTGCCTGGTGAATAAAATTCACCCATCACTAATCACCATAGTTACAAGTACACAAAATATCATGGTAGTACATTGAGTTAAATTGAAAATATAGCATAGGAATCGGATCTAATCATAAATAAAAGTTTGTTGTGTTACTTTACTTTATATTACACTAAAAACCTAATAAAAAGATAATTTGAAAAAACTATTTAGAAATGCTTATTTAACTCATTAGGGGCCAAATGTCCAATTTTAGGCATCTAACAAGCGTCTCTTTGTTTCAGAAGAAGCTCAATAATTACCCTTAAAGGAGAAGGAAAGCTACGGTATTTGTATTAAGGTATTTTATTGCCAATAGATAAGCTGCAATAGTGCAAGCTAGAATGCTATATTTATTCTGTAGAATGTTTTACCATACTTGAGTAAAAAGCTCTAGAAACTCTCTGTTTGTTTAGAATAGGAGCTGCAGTATTAACATGGTGTGACATCACTTCCTGCCTGAGTCTCTCCCTGCTCTGGGCTCAGATTACAGTAGAGAAGGGAGGGGTGGAAGAGGAGCAAACTGAGTATGCTCTTGCCCAGGGCAATGAGGTTTAAGCTGAAGGCAGGAAGTCTGATACAGAAGCCCATGAGTACACAATAGAAGGAAAGAAATGCAGTGTTTCTTTTGACAGTGGACTCAGAGCAGCACTACTTTTGGGGTTTACTGGTATATTAAGATGGACCTTTCTGATAAGGCTTACTTAGTTTTAACTTTTCCTTCTCCTTTAACTTAGAACAACGTATGTAGGAAGTATAAATGACCTTCAATTTTAGCATGTCCTCTATCACAACAAAAACAGTTTGGGAAATATTTCAATTTTGTGCTTTGGTAAAGATAATGGTAGATAGTGGAGATAAATAAAAATAAACTTGAAAGTAAACATTCATTTAGATAGAGATAGATAGATGAGAAGAGAGAGAGAGAGAGAGAGAGAGAGAGAGAGAGAGAGAGAGAGAGAGAGAGAGAATTGTAGTGTTTAGCATCACTATAACATTGGATATTATGCTTGTCCAAAAAATCACTGAAGCCCCTCTTAAAGGCATTAACAGAATCAGCCATCATACCATCATCCTGCGGGACATTCTCCAACCTCATTGTCCTCACTGTAAAGAACAACCTATGTTGCTTCAAGTGAAAGTTCTGTTCCTCTAGTCTAAAGGGGAGGCCTTTGGCTTGATGATCCATTTTATGGAAAAATAGATCTCCCACTAGTGGTCTATAATGCCCTCTAATGAACTTATAAAAAGTAATCATGTGCCCTTGCTAGAGTCTTTTCTCCAGAGAAAATAACCCCACACTATTGTCATAATTTAAATCTTCCATCCCCTTAACCAGTTTAATTGCATGCCTCTGCACTCTCTCCAGGTCAGTTATATCCACCTTAAAGGGGAAGGAAACCTAGTCGGCGCAAAAACCCTCCCCCCCTCCCGTGTGTTGCCCACCCTCCCTCCTCCCCCCTGGCCTACCCGTCCCGCTGGGCAAATACCCCTAACTTGTTACTTACCCTTCTGCGCAGGTCCAGTCCAGGGAGTTCACAGATGACAACTTCTTCCACGCGATCTTCTTCCTGCTTTGAACGGCGTTTTGCCGCATGTGCAGTAGGACCATTTTGCCGGTACACATCTACTGCGCATGTGCCAAAAGTCACAAAGTACTTTTGGCGCATGCGCAGTAGATCGTACCGGCGAAATGCTCCTACTGCGCATGCGCCGTTCAAAGCTGGAAGAAGATAGATAGAGAGAGAGAGAGAGAGAGAGAGAGAGAGAGAGAGAGAGAGAGAGAGAGAGATATGGAGGAATAGATAGATAGAATGACAGATAGATTCAAGGACCCAGTTCAGCCAAATCACGGCATGTTATATGTGCATATGTGTTTTGCATATAGAATTATTTTTTTCAAAAGATAACATGTCAAACCTACATAGCTTTTCAGAATAAATTACTCAGAGTTGAACTCTTAAGACCTGATGCATTGCATATGAAAAAGATAGAGGAGTAGATCTAGGGATAATGCTGCATAAATGTTTCAGTGGGGCACATGAATGAAGATAGTCATTATAGTACACAGGTATACATAATACACAGCAAGAAAAGACTCTGGCTTTTCTCAGGAAATGCCCTTTTTATCAGAAAAAAGTGAGCAGAATATTAATTTTGCCCGAATGAAATAAAAAGGCTGACTTTGAACTCCGTAAGGGAGTCTGCAGTGGAATTAAATTTGTTCCCTGAAGGTAAGTATACATTTAGAAATGTGTAGGTCATGGAGTGGCCTATTATCATTAAATATATAATCCATATTTCTAGAGTCTCGGTAAGATGGATACATTGTGATAGTCCCTTTTGAAATCTACATTTGATTACCTTGTAATGTACTGGAGGAATAAAAACTCCTTTTTGTACAGGAACTTTATTGCTTTTCAGTGAATAATTTGAGATACCTTCCCTATACATATTAATGCTAGCTACCTCTGCTACTTTCCTCGTTGTACTGTCCAATAAAAGAATGTCCCTAATTTATCATTTTTCTATACATATCTTTGGATTAACTGTTACCATACAGAGAAATCATGCATAGTTGTAGTGATGGGCGATGCTTCACGTTTTCGAAACAGCAAAAATTAGCCAGACATGCATTAAAGTCTATGGGCAACAAAATTCTTTTACATAGTAAGTAAGGTTGAAAAAAGGCACATGTCCATCGAGTTCAACCTTTTTTTTATTTTTTTATTTTTTACTAACTACCTATCTGCCAGTTGATCCAGAGGAAGGCGAAAAACCCATCTGAACCCTCTCCAATTTGCCTTAGAGGGGAAAAAATTCCTTCCTGACTCCAAAATGGCAATCGGACCAGTCCCTGGATCAACTTGGACTATGAGCTATTTCCCATAACCCTGTATTCCCTTACTTGCTAAAAAGCTATCCAACCCCTTCTTATACCTATCTAATGTATCAGCCTGTACCCCTGATTCAGGGAGAGAATTCCACATCTTCACAGCTCTCACCTCTTCCGAATATTTAGGCGGAACCTCTTTTCTTCTAATCGGAATGGGTGACCTTGTGTCAGCTGGAAAGACCTACTGGTAAATAAATCATTAGAGAGATTATTATATGATCCCCTTGTATAGTTATACATAGTCATCATATCACCCCTTAAGCGCCTCTTCTCCAGTGTGAACATCCCCAATTTGGCCAGTCTTTCCTCATAGCTAAGATTTTCCCTTTACCAGCTTAGTTGCCCTTCTCTGTACCCTCTCTAATACAATAATGTCCTGTTTGAGTGATGGAGACCAAAACTGTACAGCATATTCTAGACTGTACGGCAACAATTTATTACACCCTTTAGAATCTATGGGTGTCAACAGTTACTAGTCATGCCCCAGTTGGCTAAATTGAGCTGATCTGATTGTAGGCTGGATGACTTTTGGAGCCTTTGCAAAGTACTCAGAAGAGGACAACATTAAAAATGTATCAGCCTGGGATGCTGTCATTTTTGTCCCATAAATGGGATAACAATGGGACAACAAGAGCTGGCAGGTGATATTAATCCATATATAGGCAGATTTACTTTGATAAAATAAACACATTGTAAAAAATCAGGTCATTGTTAAGAACATCAATGAAAACCAACTAATATGTTGCAAGACAATTTAGGAATGATTAGGGATGGGTGAATTTGACCCATTTCGCTTCGCAAAAATTCGCCGACTGCGAAATTTCGCAGACGCCCATTAAAGTCTATGGGCGTCAAAGAAAATTTGTAGCGCAGCGAAATTGTTTTGATGCGCGTCTTTTTTTTTTTTAACGCATGGCGCTATACAAGTCTATGGGCGTCATTTTTTCGGCAAAACGAGGTGAAAAAATTCGCCCATCCCTAGGAATGATATGATGCGTAACCCGAATGAGTGCCAAAAATAGCTTAGATTGCATATTGCATTTTTGGCAAAGTTTAAAAATCCATTGCCAAAATATAGCATGCAATGTAAGCAATGATTTAGCACTCAAGAACAAGAAAACGTTGTAAACAACACATAAACAGACCAAAAATTGGACTTGAATGGAACGTTAATATCCTACCCCCAAATAATCAATTTTTAAGAATGGCTTCAGTTGCAGCTAGACATGGGCTTTGGGACTGGTGCTATTATACCAGCAGTTCTGGATTCATAGATTACCAAGGGTACATTAAGCATGTCTCCCTATAATTCCTAATTCTTTTCTATACAAGTATGGGACCTATTATCCAGAATGATTGGAACATGGGGTGTAATATCTTGCCAGGAGTTGAACCAGGGACCTGGTGTTTCTGGGCTGTCTGATATTTCACTGCCTGTCATGACCCTGGCCTGTGATCTCGACTATACTGTTCCTGATTTGGTACCATATCTACGGATGGGCGAATTTTTTTTCGCTTTGTTTTGCCGCAGAAATGGCGCCCATAGACTTGTATGGCTGCATGCGACAAAAAAAACCATGTACGTCAAAAATATTTTGCTGATCGTCACAGATTTTTTTGACGCCCATAGACTTTAATGGGCGTCGGCGACGAATTGTTGGTGAAACGAAATGGGTCCAATTCACCTATCCCTATATTGTCTGATCCTTGTTATTGACCGTCCCTTGACTATACTTCTTATCCTCCATTCCTACCACGTGCGGTTCCCTTGTTCACCCAGAACTCCTCCCTGGTCCTCTCACACTAAGACCTGGCGGCATCTGAGTAGCTGAAGGCTCCTCCCGAGGCTAAAGGCGGTTGCTACAAGAAGAAGACTGAGCCGCAACTGGGACCTTGGGGTTTGTTCTGGGTTTGGGATACCAATCGTTACATGGGGGTTTCCAGATAATGGGTCTTTCCATAAAATTTTCCATATACTTTGTCTACTAAAATATCAGTTAAACTTTGAATGAACCAATAGGATTGTTTTGCCTACCATATAAGGATTAATTCTATTTTAGATGGGGTCAAATGGAGTTTTTTTTTTTAATTTTGAATTATTTGATTAAAATAATGGAAATGGCTTTCCAGTTATCCTTGGATGGCTTTCCAGTTCCTATGAACTTTATGGATAATGGGTTTCCAAACAAAAGATCCTATATTATAGAAATAATGATTGAACGTGGGGTACTTACCTTTATTACAAAGTCGCGCATTCCCAGATCTTTACTTAAATGGCTTAATATTATATTGGAATCATTATAAATCAGCATTTAATTGAGAGCGTTGGTCAAATACAGCAGCTCTGAAGGACAGGAAAAGTGAAATAAGTACTATTATTAGAAAACTTATACAGGTGTGGGACCTGATATTCAGAATGTGCAGGACCTGGGGTTTTCGGGATATGGATCTTTCCGTAATCTTCATACCTTAAATCTACTAGAAAATCCTGTAAACATTAAATAAACCCAATAGACTGGTTTTGCCTCCAATAAGGATTAATTATATCTTAGTTGGGATCAAGTACAAGTTACTGTTTTATTATTACACAGAAAAAGGGAATCATTTTAAAAAATATCCATTGTTTGGATAAAATGGAGTCTATATGAGATGGCCTTTCTGTAGTTTGGAGCTTTCCTGGATAGTGAGTTTCCAGATAACAGATCCCATACCTATAGATGAAAATAGTGTGTAATACTATTTAAGAAGTTTTGGGAAAATTCGGTTGTCTTTACTTCACTCAAAAAAGTTACAGTGACTTTTGTGGTTGCATTGGTATGTCTAGTTTCTACTTCCGTTCAAGAAAACTCTTGGTTTGCGTTTTTGTCTTCAGAACGGCACTCGATTAATTTCCAAAGCAAAGGGGGTTTACTCTTGTTTTTGGTGGATTAAATGGATACTGTCTGCTCCAGCAGAATTCTGCAGTGAAATATGTTTCTCAAAAGATCAAACAGATTTTTTTATATTACATTTTGAAATCTGACATGGGGCTAGACATATTGTCAATTTCCCAGCTGCCCCAAGTCATGTGACTTGTGCTCTGATAAACTTCAATCCCTCTTTACTGCTGTACTGCAAGTTGGAGTGATATCACCCCCCCCCCAGCAGCCAAACAAAAGAACAATGGGAAGGTAACCAGATAGCAGCTCCCTAACACAAGATAACAGCTGCCTGGTAGATCTAAGAACAACAATCAATAGTAAAACCCATGTCCCACTGAGACACATTCAGTTATATTGAGAAGGAAAAACAGCAGCCTGCCAGAAAGCATTTCTCTCCTAAAGTGCAGGCACAAGTCACATGACCAGGAGCAGCTGGGAAATTGACAAAATGTCTAGCCCCATGTCAGATTTCAAAATTGAATATAAAAAAAAATCTGTTTGCTCTTTTGAGAAATGGATTTCAGTGCAGAATTCTGCTGGAGTAGCACTATTAACTGATGTGTTTTAAAAAAAAAAACATGTTTTCTGATGTCCATTCTTTTCTTCCCCGGTGTAGTGTTTTTTAAATGTAAAAAGAGGACAAGGAGTTTAACCCTTCAGTGTTCCAGACCACTGACGACAGAGTTTGTAGATCTGAGAATTCTAAAAAGTAGAAAGTGAGCTTTAGATGTGAAGCCTGACTGCACACAGGAGGAACTGGCTACCAAGTGTTCTTTCTTATGAATAATCACTTAGAACAAAAACTCCTAATTATCCTGTCTTTTTATTGAATAATTAAAAGGCAGTTCTGCATTAAGGGTTCCATGTTAGATTATGTAAAACACAATTAGCATAGTACAATCTTTTAGCGTAGTCAATCTTTACTCCGAGCTGCTAAAGCATAAGGAAGGTGTGGAACAAAAGATTTTATCTCGGGATTTAGCAGACATCTGACGATGGAATTTTTCAACCTTTCTGTACAGAAATAAAGTGCATAGAAAATATTCATTTTCAGCTCAAGACATTTTCATTTCAAATTATTCATCCCATTGCAGGCTTAGAATTTTTTATTTCTCTGTGGGATATATATGTTTCAAATGTATGCTTATATAAGTATGGGAGTTCTTTCAAAAGTCATTGAAGAACATATATACAGTATGTACTGAGGGATTTGGGTCTGCAGCATACCTATGCTCATTACACATATCCCAGAACACTAACCGAATAGGCGTGGGCGAATTTGTCCCGTTTTGTTTCGCTAAAAATTGCTGTTGGCGAAATGTCACCAACGCACTTTAAATTTTTTTGATGTGCGGCAGTTTTTTTTTCCGCATAACGCCATACAAGTCTATGGCGTCATTTTCGCAGAGAAACAAGGCTGAAATCTTCGCCCATCCTTATAACCGAACCGTTGGCTCTACTTTTATATACACTGTTATGAATATAATTAGACCAGTTAACCAGAACAATTATTTCTAGTATAGGTCAATCTAAAAACAACTGCACTTGCTGAGTAATCAATGAAGACGTTTCACTACTCATCCGAGCAGCTTCTTCAGTTCAACTGTGGGAAGTTCTCGGCATATAAACTCTTCCACTAATCCATTTACAATGGCACATTGTAACTCTTCAAAGAGGTGACATCTGAAGAAACTCACAGAGGTGTTGATTCTGTGTAGTTGTGATAGGATTATCCAATGTGTCATGCAACTCCTAGATACAGGTGTTACTTGTGAGAGTTTCATGAATGGATGTGTGAAGTGTTCTGAATCTGCCGGGGTACAGATGTTAGAACAGCATTGTATGTAGCAGACAGGTGGTGTCAGAGATGGTCTCTCCACCCTGACATGAATCGCCTCTTTCACACCTCGTTCAAACCAGCGGTCTTCTTTATCCAAGATTTGGACCTTGCTGTCTTCAAATGAGTGTCCCTTGTCTTTTAAGTGTAGAAAGACAGCTGAGTTTTGCCCTGTAGAGTTCTCCCTCCTGTGCTGAGCCATTCGCTTGGAGAGCAGTTGTTTTGTCTCCCCGATGTATAGATCTGTGCACTCCTCGCTACACTGGACTCCGTATACCACATTGCTTTGTTTTTCTTTTGGTGTTTGATCCTTTGGGTGTACCAGTTTTTGTCTCAGTGTGTTGCTAGGTTTGAAAAACACAGGGACATGGTGTTTGTTGAAAATCCTCCTGAGTTTCTCTGACACTCCAGCTACATATGGGATGACTATGTTTCGCCTACTATGTGTCTCCGGGCGGTTATTTCTATTGGTGTTCCTGTTGGGCTTGGTTGCTGCTGTTTTGACAAAGGCCCAGTCTGGGGAGCCACACGCTTTCAAAGCTCCTCTGAGATGTTTATGTTCCTTGTCCTTGGACTCTGTATCAGTTGCCACACATTCCGCCCGGTGGTGCAGGGTTCGAATGACAACCAGTTTGTGTTCCAGTGGATGGTGGGAATCAAACAACAGATATTGATCCGTATGAGTGGGTTTCCTGTATACTTCCGTCTTCAAGTTACCCCCCTCTTGGATACATATCAAACAGTCCAAAAAAGCAAGTTTGTTCTCATGGACATCTTCCCTTGTGAACTTGATGTTATTGTCCACTGAGTTAATGTGTTCTGTAAAGGCCGCTACTTCATTGGATCTGATTTTAACCCAAGTATCATCCACATACCTGAACCAGTGAGTCGGTGTAGTTCCCTGGAAAGTAAGTAAGGCCCTCCTTTCCACTTCCTCCATGTACAAGTTTGCTACAATGGGAGAGACTGGAGAACCCATTGCACAGCCATGTTTCTGTCTATAAAAAAGGTTCTTGTACTTGAAGTACAGATGAAGCCACTTGGATTTGTGAGTTAAATGCGTCATGACTCAGGGGTAATTGAAGAAACTGTGTTATCTTAAGTCATCTTAACTCATTTAATGCATTTAACCTTTTCATTAGCATACCAAAGCTCCATTGTTCACAATGGTGAATGCTTTAATTAGATGGGATGTTGTGACACAGTTTTCTGTGTTAAATGAGATAAATGGGATATCTGTGTTTAGTTATTCTGTGTCAAACAGACAAACCAAAGTGGCTGCATCTGTATGTGGTGTTAAGGCACAAATCTAGCAACAAACAAACTTGGTTGGGACTGAGCTTCGTTCTGCTGCTGAGGGTGTTATCATGTTGCAGTCGATTTCTTACAGTCTCAATCGCCTCTGTAGTAGGTATACATGTGAACAAAGAAGTGACATCATATGATACCATTGTTTCTTCTGCCTCTAGTGTAATGCCGTGAATCTTGGTTACAAACTCTTTGGCATTCTGGATATGATGCACTGTATTGTCT
Source organism: Xenopus petersii (assembly GCA_038501925.1). Classification (NCBI taxonomy): domain Eukaryota; kingdom Metazoa; phylum Chordata; class Amphibia; order Anura; family Pipidae; genus Xenopus; species Xenopus petersii. The sequence continues at coordinate 172,524,941 of CM076680.1, read as the reverse complement.
ACCAACGGGGCTAAGATGTTAGCCAAGAATTTTGCAATGCTGTATGTCACTGAATTTATGCTGCTGACAATGGGTCTTAGTGGGGCTCCTTCCTTGTGTATCTTGGGGAGTCTGTATAAGCATGGTGTGGCTTCCCTGGGAATCAGACGGTGGTATAAAATTCGATCAATGGCTTTCTCCTTTTCAAGTTGTTGTAGGCAACCGATCACCTTTTTCTTGTAACCACTGGTTGGGTCTTTCCCTAAGGGTTCATATGTATTGCTATCACTGAGCAGAGTGGTTATCTTGCAGTCATAGTCAGTTGTGTTGAGCACAACTGTGCATCTCCCTTTATCTGCTGGCAGGATAGTGATGTTCGGGTCCTTACTCAAAGAGCTGAGTGCTCTCCTCTCTTCTGTAGTAAGGTTAGAGGGAGGTGTTCTGGTACTTGACAAAGCAGCTGACACTTTTAGCCGGAGTTGTTCTGCTTCTTCATTTTGCAAGTTATTATTTTTGATAGCAGACTCTGTGGCTGTGATGAGTTCAACTACTGGTATGTGTTGTGGTGTCACTGCATAGTTTAACCCCTTGGCTAACACATCCTTTTCAGGCTGGGTTAGTACCCTATCTGATAGGTTCCTAACCCAAGTGTCTTTGGTGTTCTTTGGTGTCTCATCTTTCTGCCTCCAGGTTAGTTCTTCAGTCCTTTTCCAACTGCTGCTTCGTGACAGTAATGTGGTGAATTTGCTTATTTGTCGCTCCTTACTCTTAATGTGTTGGGCAATCTGTGCATGTTCAACGAACACAACCACCCTTTCCAGAGTTCCATCAGGCAGTTCTTTTGCCAGACTACATTTTAGATGTTCTACTTTCTGCTTAAGGGCATCAATGGTAAAGTTGATCTGTCTGACTCGTTCATTTAGTAGATGTTTTTGGGCTTTTTGTAAAATCTTGTTGGCTCTGTGACTTTTTTCTGTGGAACCCAGGCGCAGGCTACAAGGGGTGAGACCCTGATGTTGGCATCTGAGATTAAAGCGTAGATGGTTTCGATAGTCTGCCACTTTTCTTGCTGTTCTTTCATATTCCCGAACCAGTTTTAGAGTATTCTCTCCAAAATGAATGGCAATATGACTATGAAGATTTTCATTCATCCAGGTCATAGTATATCTAGTATAGGTCAATCTAAAAACAACTGGACTTGCTGAGTAATCAATGAAGACGTTTCACTACTCATCCGAGCAGCTTCTTCAGTTCAACTGACTGGTGTGGGAAGTTCTCGGCATATAAACTCTTACACTAATTTTAGATTGACCTATACTAGATATACTATGACCTGGATGAATGAAAATGTTCATAGTCATACAGAACAATTATTGTATCCATTATACGGAAACCTGTTATCCAGAAAGTTCAGAGTTACGGAAAAAGCTGTCTCCTTATTGGAGGCAAAACCAACCTATTGGGTTTATTTAATGTTTAAAGGATTTTCTAGTAGACTTAAGGTATGAAGATCCAAATTAAGGAAAGATCCATTTTCTGAAAAAACCCCAGGTTCCAAGAATTCTGGATAACAGGTCCCATAGACTATTCAACAAATACAGACAAATATCCAGTATTGGTAGTGTTATATGGCAGGGTTGACTTACTAATATAGATGATGGATCCAGGTGCACAAGCCCCAGACCTTCAGCTTGTAGGAAGCAATAAATGCATTCAAATTTTCGTAGTAGGACTGGCACAAACCGGACTTCACTCCACTGCTTGATGCAATTAAATTGCTCGAATTGATCGAGTTTTTTGTCAAAACCTCCGAAAAAAACTCGAACATCATGAAGGCTATTAACATCTTCAAATGGTTCAAGGTCCCCCTTCCATTGACTTTTACATGACCTCAACATGTTTTAGATTTTATGTATTTTCAGATTTGAGCTTTTTCTAGGGTTCGTGTATAATAAATTTAGAAAAAATTGAATTTTTGTTTACCAGAAAATTTGAATTTGACTTGAATCTCAAATTTTTCATGGAAAACACAACTCAACCTTTCATAAATCTACCCCTAAATGTCTCTAAATTTAGCCTGAATTTTAATAACAATATTTTTAGGCAAAGCCCTTTATGCAGAGGGCAGTGTTTAACATTTTGGTACCTAGGGTTCTAGTTAATGCTTTGATCTTATCTCAATGAATATAGACATCTCATTCATTTAATGTTAACCCTGGGAGTCCTATGGCTGCAAGCATGATGTTTTACCAGGTATTTTTGTTATTCATGGAATCTGTGGTCTTCTGTGAGTGATGGAGTTCTGATCAGCACCTACTACTGGGAAGAATTAAAGATGTCCACTTGACATTAACAGTGAGCCTAGTGGTATGATGCCAATGTCAGACTATGCCACCATGTAAGAACTGGCATGCACAATGTTATGCTAGAATCTTGTTAGACTCACAATCCTTGGGTAAGGTCTTGCCCACACTTACATGTTGCCCGTTGTCAACTTTTCTCATGCCAACATATGGGTGCGTGGCACTGAAAATGCTCATGTTTATTGAGGTGCAAGTGGATTTTCTCCCTTTTACCCTGGTAATGTTAGTTTGTACTATATACATATACATCTGGGCGTTGCAATTTAGTTGGACAGCAGAAGGAGGAACAGCATTCGTTTTCATGTTTTGTGCTAGAGATTCCATGTAATGTTCTTTTTTGACTCTGATAATGAGTGAGGGTGGCACAATGAGCAATCAACAATAAAACATTATGTGATATATTAATATATTAATTCAATGCATTAACGTAATAATCTGTAATGCTTTAACATCAAGAACAAATCACCATATGTTGTTACTGAAAGCTGTGCATCAATATCTCAGGTGTGTAACCCATAGAAACAGACACTCTACAAGATTGGGATACATAGTTAAGGGCTCACGTAGTAAAATCCATTGCTGATAAGATAATGAATAAAAATGAAAGCATGCTTGAGGTTGTAGACATTGGGGGCACATTTACTAAGGGTCGAATTTCGAAGTGGTAAAACTTCGAAATTCCACCATCAAATTGTAGCCTCAGATATTGGATAGGAGTCAGGCTCAAACTGAAGGCCACTTATGTGAGGTTTTTGAGGAAAGCTATTTTTTCAAACTTTACATATTCTTGACCCCCAAGGCTGATAAGCAATTAGAGTGGGGTGCACATATATATCTCTAAATATCCTTGGAATTATAACAGGTTAACAAGATGATCAGTGTATATCTGTAACCATGGTACACTAATGAAGGGATTAACCAATTGTTGGGTCACAAATGGTAGCTTGACCTCATGATGGTCTTAAAATATGATCAGAATCTTTACTGTTGGAACATCCCAGTGATTGTTGTCAGTTTTAGGTGCTATTTCATAAAAGTGTTGGCAAACAAATCATATTGTGATATTATTATTATTATTATTATTATTATTATTATTATTATTGTGATTGGGTGTAATACATAAAGGGAACCAGTCTAAAAGACAAGAGCAGATATACTTTGTACATGCCAGATTGCATAGGGCTGATATCAGCAGCACACCGTACGGTGTGCTGCTGATATCTGCTCTGATTGGATAATTTGGCCCTGTAGCAGGCGTGGGTCCTTCAGTACAGCACCTGGTACCGCAAAGGTATGTGTTCAAGGTTTTAAGCTCTCTACCTTGGTTTCTAGATTGCATAGGGCTGTGATATACACACAAGTTATGTGCTGTCCACTTGCTTGCTGGCAGTTAAAGGACCTTTAGACTAATGAAATGGGTGGTTCACCTTTAAGTTAACTTTTAGTATGTTATAAAATGGCTTATTATAAACAACCTTTCAATTGGTCATTATTATTTATTTGTTTATAGTTTTTGAACTATTTGCCTTCTTCTGCTGACTTCTTCCAGCTTTGAGATGGGGTCACTGTTGACTCGCTGATACAAAAGCTCTGTAAGGCTACACGTTTATTGTTATTGCTACTTTATATTATGCATCTTTCTATTCAGGTCTCTCCTACTCAAATTCTAATCTCTTCTTCAAATTTATGTGTGGTTGCTAGGGTAATGTCGACCCTAGCAACCAGATTACTGAAATTGCAAACTGGAGAGCTGCTGAATAAAAAGCAAAATAAGTCGAAAACCACAAATAATAAAAAATGAAAACCAATTGCAAATTGTCTCAGAATATCCCTCTCTACAGTCTACAGCAGTGATCCCCAACCAGTAGCTTGTGAGCAACATGTTGCTCCCCAACCCCTTGGATGTTGCTCCCAGTGGCCTCAAAGCAGGTGCTTATTTTTGGATTTTCGGGTTTGGGGGCAACTTTAGGTTGTATAAAAACCAGGTTGTATAAAAACCAGGTGCACTGCCAAACAGCCTCAATGAAGGTTGACAATCCACATAGGGGCTACCAAATGGCCAATCACAGCACTTATTTGGCACCCCAAGAACATTTTTCAGGCTAGTGTTGCTCCCCATCTCCTTTTACTTCTGAATGTTGCTCACGGGTTCAAAAGGTTGGGGATCCCTGGTCTACAGCATACTAACAGTTAATTTAAAGATGAACAAACCCCTTTAAGTATGACTGTACTTACTCATTCATTCAGATGATATATTCCCTTTTAGTGAATACTTTCCAAGGAGTTTTACCTACAGTATCTACTGGCATGGCAACCTCATTGAAATGAGCAGTAAGAATAAACTGATCCACCTGAAGTCACCACTATAGATTTGAGGGGAACTGAAATTACTACTAACCGACTGTAAATGGTTGTAAAGTTTAGGGCAGTGAGGCAGATTCTATTAGTGCCTTTAAAGTGGCTCTGATGTCTTCTTGGAAAAATATAAAATCCGAGTCAGAGTGATCTCAAGATCGATATTTATGTTGTAAATGCACAGTGGTTCATATGCGGGGGTAAACGTAATAGTCTTTTTTTTAAAACTCAAATTAACTATGAAACTATGTAACTACAGTAGGTAAAATAAAAGGAGTTGGGAGTGTAGTTTTCTTCCCTCCCCAACCCAATATAAAGGCAAAAAGACCAGTGCATATCGTCCACTGCCCAGGACATACTTTAGAAAAAAAGACTGATTCAGTTTAATGCATTATAGCAATAATGTGGCTCTAGAAGTAGACTTAGAACCAGTATTTTTATCCCAGCTCTGGATTATGGATAGTCTCTAGTGATGGGCAAATTTAGAGTGTTTTGGCGAAAAATACACAAATTTCCCGTGAAATTGGCGAAACAGCAAAAAATTGGCGAAACTGTGCCGGTGTCTCGTTTTTGACACCGGCATCCATTTTTTGGAAGCCACCGTACATTCTCTGCCGAAAATGCACCGTCGTCCAAAAAATTTATTCACCAGTGGGAATCATGGGTAGTGATGGGTGAATTTGGGGCATTTTTTTTGACACTGGTGATTTTTCACGGCACTTTCGCACATTTATTCGCTGCCGGTGAATTGCGGGAATTCGCATAAAATCGCGCCTGACGAACAAATTGCCCAATACTAATCACGGGAATTTGCCACGAAATCACGACTGTGGAATAAATGTGCCCATCACTAATAGTCTCTTATAGACTCCATTTTATTCAAATAATCTAAATTTTAAAAAAAATAATTTCCAGTAGGTTGTACTTGATCCCAACTAAAATATAATTAATCCTTATTGTAAACAAAACCAGCCTATTGGGTATATTTTATATTTACATGATTTTCTAGTAGACTTAAGTTATTAAGATCCAAACTACAGAAAGATTTTTCATCCAAAAAACCCCAGTTCCTGAGCATTCTGGATAACAGGTCCCATACCTATAATAGTCAAAGATAGTCTAGTTAGCAGTTCTTAGCGGCTTTTGCTACGGCTGCAGAATATTCTGTGGTAGAGACTATCAGCACTCCCGTATGTTTCTCAATTATGTTTACTTTTATGTATTCCAATTAGAGCATCTATTCCGTAGGAGGAGAAAAGACATCTGGCAGTTTTATGCAGTTTACTTCTGTTGTGTTCACTAAGAAATATACAGTTTAACTCCTACAGATGGAACAGCGTTCTTCAACTATAATGTGGAGAAATGTGACCTATTTATTAAATCATGGCTTATTTTGTGCCTTCTAATCACAGTCTCCTAGCTACAGAGAAAAGGGTGATGGCATATATATATATATATATATATATATATATCACTCAGTTTCAGATGTTCCTTCATACTAATGGAATGATGAGTCTTCTAGCTGTTGACGTCACAAGGGTTGTAGAGTGCATAATATATGTATAAGGGAAAATATTATTATAAGAGCATATACGTCAGTCTGCAAGCTGCAGTGTTCACACTGGTCAAGTAAGGGCCCTTTGCATTTTTGGGGGTATCTTTATAAACTGCCTGCATTCAGTATAATTTGGGTGGCGAGTGGCACCTAAGGTTCCCTTGGAACATTCCCTAACTTGTGTGCCATGCACAGGCCAGTGGGTGCTAGGTGTCAAAAAGTAAAGTTGAGACCTGTACCTGCTGCAGACAGCACTGCACTCTTCAATTTTTATTTGGCACAAGGTGTAGAGGACAGCAATTGTCCTAGATGCAAGTGTTCTGCACATAAGAACTAAAGGATAAAATAAACATGTCATTAGAAAACCCAGATTCCATTGTCTCTCGGGATGGATGTTTATGGGCTTCCTTATCATCCCTAATTAGCACTTTGTATTATTATCCTCTAACAAGGGGGCATAATGGCATAGGGCAGTGATCACCAAGCAGTGGCTCATGGAGAACATTTTGCACACCAACCCTTTGGACATTGCTCCCAGTGGCTTCAAAGCAGGTGATTATTTTTGAATTCCAGGCTTGGAGGCAAGTTTTGGTTGTATAAAAACCAGATGTACTGCCAAACAAAGACTCCTGTAGGCTGCCAGTCCCCATAGGGTCCTTCAAATAGCCAATGATGTCCCTTACTTAGCACCCAGGAACCTTTTTCATTCTTGTGTTGCTCCCAAAACTATTTATATATTTGAATGTGACTCAAGGGTAAAAAAACAACGAGGGGAGTTCAAATCCAAACACAGCTCTAAATAGGATATTCCATCCCAGGGACAATAGCCTGTATACAGAGATATCATCACTCTCTTTCATTATAAGCACTAAATTCAATTCTGCAGGGTAGTTTGAGTGGATAGCATCCCTTTAAGCTTTGTTTAAAAACTAGGGATTTTATATCTCTCTTATTCCAAAAGTTGTTACTGCTGGACTTCTGTACATCTGTGGCATCATCTGCTCTGCATCTGTTGATAGAAAATGGTCAAATATTTGCTAAATGATTGTGATGGGAATCTGTAAAGTACATCTCATTATACACTATGGACAAATAACGTAGCATAGAAAGATAGTGGTTAGAACATTCTGCACATAAAGGAATATCAGGCAGAGGATTTATAGCAAGAAAGGCAATGTACTAAGCAAACAAGGGAATCAAGCCTGAGATGAAACCTTATCACTGAGTCTGTGAGATGGAATTTTACTGTATGATATACAGGGGGCTGACTATGTGTCGTAGCTGAGACATGAGAGGCAGGAGATTATAGGTTTAAGATGGCCATAGACACAAAGATCCGACCATCCGAATCCTCGATTCGTACGATTTTCGGACCATGTGTGGAGAGTCCCAACATTTTTCGTCTGGCAGAGACGTTGTTTGGTCGATCGGACAGGTTAAAAGATTTCTGTCGGCTGCCGATAATTTCTCAGCATTTATTGCCGATTGTATGATTTTCATTGGGGGGTCACCAGCTTTGTTGGAGCTAACTTTCGTACGATTGCTGTCAGGGGCAGAACATTGGCTTTTACTACTTTTTTTTAACTGAATGGTTAGTGGAAGGTTGGGAAATTTGGGAAGCCCAATCATTCGATGATTCGAACGATCGGATCTTTGCATCTATGGCCAGCTTTAGAAGAGATGGGGCAATGAATGTTTTTATTCTTATTGGTATGGCAAATTATAAGTGAAGACAGTGACAGCTCTACCTGAAGTAAAAATTTAAAAATTAGGAACACCCCACGGTTGAAATTCACTTATAAATTGGGATGCTTATACTGACGTTGGAGGAGGCCAGCACGAATACCTATTTCCCCTATAGACATTTATTAAAGACTTTATTTTTATTGGAAATGGGTTCTGGTGACCAATTCAGTACTTAGAAAGTCACTAAACCATTGGTAGCAATGTAAGGATGTGTAGGGTGTGAAGGAATGTGTAGAGTGTAAGGAAGTGCAGGGTGTGAAGGACAATGCCCAGATGATAACAAAGAGGGGAGCATCCAACACATACATTTAATTATTATCCCAAAGGAACTTATGAATCAAGTAATGTTATTCCAGATTTGATCCTTTAATAATTAGGAGGGCAAGTCAGATAAAGCAGGAGAAATATCTACCAAGAGTATAAGGTTTCCATTGCATCTAGTTAAAGGCAATCCCCATTTCAACCCCATAATACAGCTGCCAAGTATAGTACTAATATTCTTGGAAACTGAGGGGCAGATTTATCAAAGGGTAGCCAAAAACATCTTCTCTTTACATTGTATCTGTAGTTAAAAAATTTAAGATAATCTTAAATTTAGAAAACATTTGATATTTGCATAACCCATATAGTCAACGGACATATTTGAGAACAGACTTGGAGTTTTTTGACAGCTTCAACCTAGATTTTTTTTGTATTAAAAAGAAAAATAGGATCAGTGGAAAAAAGCTTAAGTAATAGTGTTGTGTGGGCGGGCCTGAAACCTGGCTTGTTCTGCATAATATTCTTTTCGCAAGTTGTGGACAGGCTTTGGTCCACCACCCATCAATGCCCGCTGTTTCCTCTTCCTTCACTGGCTGCTTATTCGTATACATACTCCTGCCCCACCCCCTTTGGTGACATCAGAGAGGAGTGGGCAGGGGTATAAAAGAAATGACAGTTCACCTAGTTGATTTGCATGGGAGTACAGGTCTGGCACAGGCCAACTTTTTGTTGTCCCAGTACCACTATTTGGTACGAAAGATATCTAATGATTTTTTTAAAAAAAACAAATCTGTATAAATTCCGAATTCTGTAATTTTTTTTTTTTAATGTCAAGAAAATATTTCATAAATGTGAAACAAAGTAGACCAATAATAAAAACATATACTTTTACCAGGAAAAAGTCTCCATTACAGGAATGTCATTTCCCATTGACCCCATTTTAATGAAATAATTCAAATATTAAAAAATATATTTTCTGTTTAACAACACAAAAAAATGACCTTGTAATTGATCCTATATAAGGTCTTATTCATACTTATTTGTGGGAAAATTATTTTAGGTGTATTTAATGTGTGACATATAAAACATGTACAATACAAAGAGTGTTTGTTTATTTAGTCACAAGTTCAGGAGTTAGCAATGTACTTTATTTGGTTAGATTTGGTTTGCTGCAGGCCCCTTACTTGGAACCAACTTCCAAATATAGATAACTCAGTCTGGATTACAACTTAATTTTTCAGTAATTTGGATCTTCATACCTTGAGTTTACTATAAAATCATATTGTTTTGTTATTACAGAGAAAAAGGAAATAATTTAAAAAAAAAATTATTTGTATAAAATGGAGTCTATGGGAGACATACTTTCCATAATGTGGAGCTTTCTAGATAACAGGTTTCCAGATAACAGATCAGACCTGTACCTGATTAGATGTTTGGTTGAAGAAACGTCAGAATTTGTTCAGAAGAATACCTTCAGATACTCCTATATGGGGCATTGCTCATGTATCTAAACTCTAGGTAATGTTGTTTTGACATCTGGTCATTTTCCGAACATTCTGACCACCAAGTAGTCAAGGAAGTTGTCAGTTGAAAGAAATAAGGCTGAGCTGATGTTCTTCTGGTTTGGAAAATAAATAGAAACTTTTTTCAAATCTTTCCTAGCCAGAAGAACATTGGAGCAGGCCTCATTCTTTCTTCTGACAACTTCCTTGACTACTTGGTGGTCAGAATGGTCAGGAAGACTTGTAAATAAAATTCATTCATGTTAAAGGGAAACTAAAGTCTAAAATAGAATAAGGCTAGAAATGCTGTATTTTATATACTAAACATAAACATGTACTGCACCACAAGCCTAATTAAACAAATAATTTATGCTTTCAAAGTTGGCAACAGGGGGTCACCATCTTGTAACTTTGTTATACATCTCTGCAAGACCAAGACTGTGCACATGCTCAGTGTGGTCTGGGCTGCTGCTTATGGATCATCATAAAGTATCCAAACAGCACAAGTCAAATAATATCTGCCAGAAGCCGATACAACAAGACTGATTAATAATCAGAATATACAGACTGCACTGGGTCCTCTGTTGTCATGTAATCTAATGTGGATTTTATAGTTTTTGTATTGTTTAATACAAACTTTCTCCAACTCTGCAGAACCAGTGGCTGCAGCAAAAATAAAACCTCCAAATAGAATCTAAGTTTATCTGTTTAAATCTGGCTCCATGATCTTTGTCCCTGCAGCTGGAGTTGGAAACAGAGGATGTAAAGGCAAAAATAAAATCCCATTTTTACTTTATTAACTGAAAAAGAAACCTATCCCCAATAATAAATCGGTACCGTTTTTATAGGAAACCTGACTATATGCAGTGAAATTCCTCCTTTATTTATTTGATCTGACTGCTGCAGATTGGAATCTCTACACAGTCACTGGCTGCTCTACAGGGAAACAAACAAAGCTGCTCAAGTTCTGGGAAGTAAGGTGATGGGGGGGCTCCCCCTGCTGTTTGAAAGTATGATTATTTCTCTGCAGAACAGTTAGGAACTTTCTATCCACAGCAGCCAGAGCAAGTAAAATGAAGGGGGAATTGCACTGCATATGATCAGGTTTCTTATAAAAATGATAGACATTTTTCAATTAAAGTATATTGAAGATAAGTTTCTTTTTCATTAAAGAAAGTAAAAATTTGATTTTTTTTTAGACATTACATTCCCTTTAATAGTGCATGGGGCAAATTAACTAAAGGTCGAATATCGAGGGTTAATTAACCCTCGATATTCGACTGTCGAAATTAACTATCAAAGCCAAAGGATTTAGCGCTATTCGTTAGATTTTAATCCATCGATCAAACGATTTTTATTCGACTCAAAAAAGCTAGCAAAGCCTACGGGGACCTTTACCATAGGCTAACATTGTCTTCGGTAGGTTTTAGGTGGCGAACTAGGGGGTTGAAGTTTTTTCTTAAAGAGACAGTACTTCGACTATCGAATGGACGAATAGTCGAACGATTTTTAGTTTGAATCGTTCAATTCAAAGTCGAAGTTGTAGTAGCCCATTCGATGGTCGAAGTAGCCAAAAAAAAACATTTGAAATTCGAAGTTTTTTTCCTCTATTCCTTCATTTGAGCTAAGTAAATGGACCCCCATGTATCCTTTAATATCTTTGAATTTTAAAAAAAAACAATTAATGTACATTGCAAAAGTTCTCATCAATTTTGCATTCACTCATTTTAAAGGTTTACTCATCCTTTAAATGATAGGCACTGACAAGACCTCTGTCGAGTGTAGAAGATAACAGGGTTGGGAATAGTGTTCCATACATGGAATGCTCTGCTTGTTTGGGCAGGTCATCAAACAGGCAAAACTTGGGCTGATTCTGCCAGAATCCTTAGTTCTCAAGAGTCAGTCATGGTATAAACAGCTACAGTATATCTTTAACCTTTTGACTTCGAACAGATCATAATTAGAGAAGACAATTGTTTTGATATAAGACACAGGCAGGGTCGGACTGGGTCGTCAGGGCACCGGGAGAAAACTTTGGCCCTCATGGGCCCTGCCAGCCCAGACCTGCTCCCTGCACAAAGCCTTCTGCAGCTTCCAACTCCCCCCCACAACTGCTAAAAGAAGAAGGTAGGAGTGCAGGTACTGGAGGGTGGCTGCCGCTGGGGTGGCCCTCCAGTACTACAGTTGGACACAGGCAGATGCATTAAGACCAAATCAGTAGTATCTGTTATTGAGGTTGAGTCAAAAAGAAATGTACTACCATGAGTTTGGGTGGTTCTGTCCACCATTTCTTGAGCAGCCGTAAGAGGAAAAATTGCTTATACCTAGGGATGGTCAAATAAATTCACTTTATATTGTATGAATTTGGTAGAAATTATTTTGTTGATTAATTAATTGACCAGGCACATTTTGCACTTTATTTAAGTTCATTATTTAATTTAGGGATTCAATTAATTGCTGGATATTAATTAAGACGTTTTTTATATGTTTTTTTTTATATTTTTAGTATTTTCTATATTTTCTATTAAGATCTTGTTTTTTGTTGGGATTCAAGAGTTCTTTTCCTTCTTTTTAATTGGTCAAATAAATTCACCAGGCATGAATTTGTGGTGAATTTACACGTTTCGCCAGTGAAAAACAGCAAAATTCACAGCAAAAAATAATCGCGCACATAAAATTGACGAGCGTCAAAATTATTCGGAAGCCTATTGACTATTGATGCCTTTGGACAAAATTGTTGCGCGTCAAAATTATTTTCGGTGAAGCGAAACACCACAGGTTTGTCCATCCCTACCTATGCCAAATATTGCTAATTATGAGGTGGAAAGCATCCTGCATATCATAACTAATGTAACTGAACTCATATATAAATGTAATCGCTCCTGTCCATAAGTGCAAACATATATGTACAGGTATAGGATCCCTTATCAGGAAACCCCATATCCAGAAAGCTCTGAATTACAGAATGACCATCTCCCATAGACTCCGTTTTATCCAAATAATCCAAATTTTTAAAAATGATTTCCTTTTTCTGTAAAACAGTCGCTTGTACTTGATCCCAACTAAGATATAATTAATCCTTATTGGAGGCAAAACCAGCCTATTGGCTTTATTTAATGTTTAAATGAATTTCTAGTAGACTTAAGGCATGAAGACCCAAATTACAGAAAGATCCGTTATCCGGAAAACCCCAGGTCCCGAGCATTCTGGATAACAGGTCCCATACCTGTATAATGTTCATATGTGATGTCCACAGATCTACTCATGATATTTAGAAAACATTCCTCCTCCGTCTTAAAAACAGGAAGAATGAATGGTCTCGCGATAATATATTGGGTGCCATCCATCCTTTGCAAAGCTTCTATGTCCAACATTATATAAATAATATAAAAAATACAACACACACCATCTAGCGTTAGAATGCCGGCAATGTACACTAATATTTGGTAGAAAACTAGTGACATCTTGTGGTCTCTTACTGTCAGTATAAAGCCATAGAGATACATGTTCCATGCAGGACTGAGAGAATATGAACAATAATAGAAATAGATGCTGAGAAAGGCTGCAGATATTTGGGTAGCTTAGAGGCAGGCACATGCACATTATACATCAGGGTGTATATTGTTTTATAAATACCTTTTAATATATAAATACATAAATACATTACAAAAGTTATAATACTACCGTTAAAGGGGCAGTTCACCTTCAAATTAAGGTCACAAAAAGTTAAAATAGTTTCACAGTAGATAATCCACCTCTGTATATATATATATACTCCCTGCATCTGGCCCTTAAAATACTGCCCCTTACAATCCGAATTTGGTTATTAACTCAGAAATGCTTCAAAAATGTTGTGACGTACGTTGGTAAAGTCGCTTGCGTCATAGACGACGTGCGTCAACACTATTCGGATGCCCTTTGACTTTAACGATGGCGTCAAATTGATACCGGCGTTAAATGCGAGCGTCAAAATTCGAGTTTCGCTAATTTTTCATTGTTTCGCAAATTTCCTGTGAAATGGGAGAAAGTCGTCCATCACTAATCATTACGTATTTGGGTGAATCCCTTACTAGAACCCTTCTGTTTTCCCTGGCTGGTCTTGCAGCTGAACTACACACCAATTGTACAGACCCCGTCCTTGCCCTCTGTTTGATGCTTTCCAAAAACATCTATGCTTCATTTATTTCAATTGGCTACATCCTATGGTTAGCAGGGGTGTCAATCGCAAAAGTGTTATAAATTAACTGTTAGTATGATGTAGAGAGGGATATTCTGAAACAATTTGCAATTGCTTTTCATTTTTTATTATTTGTGGATTTTGAGTTATTTAGCTTTTTATTCTGCAGCTCATCAGTTTGCAATGTCAGCCATCTGGTTGCTAGGGGCCAAATTACTCTAGCAACCATACATTGATGTCAATGAGAAACTGGAATATGAATAGGAGAGGCCTATAGCAATAACAATACATTTTTTTTTTGATGTGGTCAAATAATTCAAAAAGTAAAAAAAAGTAAAAAGAAAGGTCAACTGAAAAGTTGCTCAGAATTGTAAAATACTAAAAGTTAACTATCAACTATCAATGCACAAAGCAACAATAGTCAGTAGTGATGGGCGAATTCATTCGCCAGGCGCGAATTCGCGGCGAATTTGCGCGATTCGCCGTCGGCAAATAAATTCGCGAAACGGCCGCGAAAATTCACGGAAAAAATTGCGCCTGCGTCAAAAATTTTTTTTCGAAAAAACGGGCGCCGGCGTCAAAAACGAGACGCAGGCGCCGTTTCGCGAATTTTTCGCCGTTTCGTGAATTTTTTGCCGTTTCGCGAATTTTGCGCGAAATTCGCAAATTTTTCGGCGGAGCGAAACTGCACAAATTCGCCCATCACTAATAGTCAGTCTGAGGCCTAATTAAGCAGTATATCGCCCTCTGCAACAATAGAGGGGTCTATCACATTTATTACATACAATTTGCTAATAATTCAGCTCCTCTTTGAGTAAGGCCCCAGGTCGGAGCAGAAGTGTTGGTCCAATTTAGGGAATAAACACTTTAATAAACACAGATATTGGAGTGTGGACACTTTTATTATAAGCTTTATATGTGTGTATTAAACATTTGGGTTCTCAGCCACCAGCTTTAAACTTTCAAACTCTTATACAAGTTGTAGATCCTACGTTTATTTTCACTACTCCAACTTACCTTGTATTAAATTCATAGATCCAAACACGTTGTCGAAACCACCAGAAACTATTGCTAAGATTTCCAGTCCCAGGCTTTGGTTACAAACTAGCAGGCAGGTTGCAATTTGCAAAAAAAAACATTTACTATAATAAAGCTGTGTTTTTTGTACATTTTACCCTGTTCCGTGTTGTGTAACTGAAGGGACAACTCTTTGCAATGGAGCACGAGGAGATATAATTAAGTTAGACTATAACACTGCCTGCCACCATCAAAGCTGAATTCATATGGGAGAGTGGTGGGTGATAGTATAAATTCGGCAGGTGCAATTTCCACATTTTGCAAGCGTCACAATTTACATGGGCGTCAAATTAGCATTTCGCTAATTTTTCGCCGTATATTGAATTTCACGCGAAGCAGGACAAATGTGTCCATCACTAGTGGGTGGGATTCCATTGAAGGTGACATTCCATTAAACCCCATAAGCATAGAGTAGGTAGCACAATCAGGCACAACATGCAGACACAAGACTATTGGGCTGTCTTGCAGCCACAGGGCTGATCTTTGCACTTTACACTTGATTCAAAGCAAAGTTCAATAGTGATGGGCGAATTTATTCGGCAGGCGCAAATTCGCGGTGAATTTCTGCGATTCGCAGCCCACGAATAAATTCACGAATACCGCCGCCGCAATTTGGTCAAAAAAAGGATGCCGTATCGCGAATTTTTGCCGTTTCTCGAATTTAGCGGGAAATTTGCGAATTTTGTAGCAAAGTGAAATGCCCCAAATTCGCCCATTACTAATGGCGTCCTGACATTTCCCAGTAGTCCTAATAACGCAGTAGCTTAATTCTTTTTCTGCAAGAAAGAACTCCTCTTGTCTCGTGCAATATTTCTATACCCTATAAGGTTTTTGTACCCAGTCATGCCTTCGCAAGTGATTTGCTGTCCTGGCTTGTGCAAAATGTGCATTACACTTGATACAGAACGCACACTAACGCCCTGCTTCCCATTAAAGTCTGTGATTTGCATGTGCTGAGCATGGAACAGTGATCAGATACAAGAACTCTATGGTATGAGGAGAATAAATCATTTGGGTCATTGGATAGCGATGGGCTAATTTGCCCAAGGTGACTTCTTTGCAATACAAATTTACCCTTAAAATGTTTCATGAACTCCATCATAACATGCAATTTAACTTCAGTGCTATTGCTATAACTTGTTCTATAGATATGTCTGTTCTTCATTCAAACAATGGTGCAATTTGGGGCTACAAGGGTTTGTATGCAAGTTATATAAGTGTTCCTTCATTACATTTATTGCATCTTAGATCAGTTCAGTTAGACTGTGCAACACACAGAATTTCAGTCTAATTAACCAGAGTGTTGTGTTGTTGTTGTACTTTGCATAGTAGTGGTGCCTCAACTCTAATCTGCTCTTAGAAATAGTTAAATGCGATGTAATTGCTGAATTTCAGTGGTAAAACTAGAGTTTTTTTTACAGGGAATACTGATTAACACACCTGCGGTCAAGTGCTGTTGTGCATCGTGGAGAATGTATTTAAGTAAGGGCAAAAAGGCAGACATTAAAATGAATACAAATTTGATCGCGATGGTGAAAGTCATTTGTCTGAGTTGCAGTAATATTGAGCAATTTCTTTTAAAGCCTTTAATTAACTTGTGCAGGAATAGCTACACATAAACTCTATTTATGTAAATCAACCATCCATCGTGGATTTTTCTCGGAAGTTTCGGGCTGCAAAACGCATAAATTCTCTGGTCATGCCTGGTGAATTTATTCGCCCATCACTACATTTGGAGGCAACTAATATACTCCTATAATACTCCTCCTTACTTTCAGGCTGTATTAATTCTCCTTCAGCTCTTTGGCCAATCACTTGCTGGTTTCTAGGTAGAGAGATTTGGACCTTTCAAACCCAATCAGCACTCTGATGTTCACTTTACATTACATAGTTTGGCAAAACAGTAACAACTCATGTACTTAGGAGATGAATTCAATGTTGCCAGTGCATCAACTTCAGGCACCTCCAGTTGTATGTATGTATGTATGTATATTTTTATTTGCAAAGCGCTCCTTGAGGGAAAAGCACTGTACAACAAAGCAATAAATTAGTAGTAACAAACAAGGGGTCATTGGAATAAAAAGTAACAACAAGGGCATTATTAGAATACAATTCACATAAATATAAAATATAATTACAATGCAGATTAAGTGCTCAGTGTCAAGCAAACAAAAGGCTAGAGGACCCTACCCCGGAGGGCTTACAGTCTAAATGGAAGGGTAACATACAGACACAATTCAGAGGGGTAATAAGGTGCTGTGAGTTACAGTTTGTTACACTGTTATATAAGTGCCAGTTCAGGTGTTATCCAGGTGCTCCCAGTTAACCAGTTCAGCTAATAAAAATACTCGGGGCAGATTTATCAAGGGTCGAATTTCGAAGTGGAAAATACTTCGTAATTCAACCATCAAATTGAATTACTTCGACTTCAAGTGTTGAAGTCAAAGTTTTTTTTTATTGAATTTGGCTGTTTTCGGTCGAATGAAAATCGTTTGATTGTACAATGAAATCCTTTGGATCCAACGATTTGTATGATTTCATCGCCAACAATTTGTATGATTTCTCCAAATAATTTTCGACTTCGACTTCTAAAGACTTAGCCAAATGTTGGCTATGGGTTCTAGGTGGTCCCCATAGGCTAACATATTCAGTAAAAATTCGGCAGATTTAAGATGGCGAAGTGTCGAAGTCAAACTTTTTTAAAGAGAACTTTTTTTACTTCGAATCGAAGTCAAAGTCGAATTTATGCCTATTCGATGGTTGAAGTACCCAAAAAATAGTTCCAAATTCGAAGTTTTTAACTTCGAAAATTTACTTCGACCCTTAGTAAATCTGCCCCTCAGTGTGTTAAAACATAACCTTTATTTAAGAATAATTAAATCACGCTGCCCAATACCTACCAAAGAGGCATAGTTTTGCAAACAATAATGAGCAAGGGAAAAGGAATGTTTTCAGGAGAAGGTGCAAATTCTCAATAGGGTAGTAGATAAGACATTTGTTTCTCAGCACCATGCTCTTGCCCCAGTGTCCCCTCTGTATCATGATAATTTGTGTAGCAATTCACACTCTATGATTATTCTCTTTACAATGAAATATTATATTGCTACTGTTATTGTTGGCTAACAACAGTCTTGGACAGTCTTCATTAGCAGCATCTAGAGTTGACTATTTACCCTGCAGTCCAAAAGAAAGGCTTATTGCATCTGGTTTGGCATTTCTATTGGTGTCATTAGATTAATGGCTAATTCTGGTATATTTTAAGGCTCTCTTTATTGTAGGTTACTTTTTTAGGTATCATTCTATATCATGCTTACATAGTCGATTATAGTTTCCCTCTATCAGTCTACAATGCCCTCTAATTTAGTAAGACTGCTCAACTTTGCATCTTCTTTATAGCTGAATTGTTTCATTTTACCAGTTTAGTTGCCCATCTCTGCTCTATTTCCAGCTTATTTAATATAATTTTTTACGGACTGGGGCCTAAAACTGCACTGCATACTCAAGGTGAGGCCTTCCTAGGGATCTATATAGATTACATTTCTTTATTCCCTTGAGTAAATAACATATTTTTATACAAGATGATACTTTTTATCACTTTAGTAGCCATTGACTGGTAGCGCCTAAAGTTGCAAGTCTGTTGATCATAAATATCCCTATATAAAGAAAACCCTCACAACAACTTCATTTAGTCTATATAAGTTATGTAATTAATACTAATTAAATTAATATTAATAAATTTGTATTTATGTACTACTACTACTACTACTAATAATAATAATAAAAGTGTGTTGTGTTTATTATGATGACATATTTGCTTATTTATCAAAAATCGAATTTGCTCGGTTTTAGAGGTTTTTTTCTCTATACTTCAAAATAAACTCGCAACTTCAAAATTCAAATGTTTGCTTACAGTATTTATTAAAAAAAACCCTAGTAAAAAAACTTGAATACCTCAAATTTGTGAGTTGACAAGCTCCAGAAATACTCAAAAATCTCAAATAAAAAAAATGGCTGGAATGTTGCCTCGGACAACCTCCATTGATACATGATACTTGATCTTGTAAGCTTTTAAGTGCTGAAGTTTTACATTTGAGTTCTTCGAGTATTTTGTGCTTAATAAATCCGGAACATTTGAGTTTTTGAAAATATAATTTGTATATGTGATTTTTTGGGCAAAATTTTTTGAATCAAGGCAAAAATTTTAATTTGAACGCTGATAAATCATCCCCATATTGTTTGGAGGTGCAGTCTACCACTTTCTTTAATATTAGATCTTTATTATGATCATTGTTTTGAGTTTTGGCTAGCAGCAATCTTGTACATTCCTCATGAAAAAAAAGAGAAGTTGCAATCCAGTCTGTGTGTATAGTGATCTTTTATCAATGTGACCTACATTCCTAGCAAGGTGCTTGCTCAAATAAACAGAAAACAATATTATAAGCGCAGGGAGTTATTAGGTCACCTACCAACCAGATTCACCCAATTCGTTTCATGCTTCTAGTATGTGAATATAGAATAGACTTGGCAAGGATAAGGTGACTTCTAGTGATGGGCGAATTTGCGTGATTCACCGCCGGTGAATTAATTCATGAGACAGCCGCGTAAATTCGTCAAAAAAACAACGGATGCCAGCATAAAAAAACGGACGTTTTGTGAATTTTTGACCGTTCGCACGAAATTCGCGCATTTTTTGGCAAAGCAAAATGGCGCAAATTCGCCCATCACTAGTGACTTCTTTGCAATACAAATTTACCCTTAGGGGCAGATTTATCAAGGGTCGAATTTCGAAGTTGAAAATACTTCGAAATTCGACCATCGAATTCAAAGTTCTTTCCAAAGAATTTGGCAACCGATCAAATTAAAATTGAATCAATCGAATTAAAATCGTTCAATTAAAATCGAAAGATTCAAAGGATTTCAGCGATCGATCGAAGGATTTTGATTCGATGTGTAAAGATTTGGAAAAAGTTTGTAGAAGGTCCCCATAGGCTAACATAGCAATTCGGTGGGTTTAATTTGGCGAAGTATTGAAGTCGAGACAGTACTTTGATTATCGAATGGTCGAATATTCAAACTATTTTTACTTCGAATCGAATTCAAAGTAAATTCAAAGTTGTAGTATCCTATTCAATGGTCGAAGTATCCAAAAAATTACTTCGAATTTAGAATTTTTTTACTCCGAAAATTCCCTCAAATTCACTTCTACCCTTAATAAATCTGCCCCTTAATATGTTTCATGAACTCCATTATAGCATGCAATTTAACTTCAGTGCCATTGCCGTAACGTATACTATACTAGATATGTGTTCTTCTTCAAACAATGGTGGAATTTTGGGCTACAAGGGGTTGTATGCAAGTTGTATAAGTGTTCCTTCATTACATTTATTGCATCTTAGGTCAGTTCAGTTAGAATTTCGGTCTAATAAACCTGAGTGTTGGGTTGTTGTTCTTTGCATAGTAGTGGTGCCTCAACTCTAATATACTCTTAGAAATGGTTAAATGCAATGTAACGGCTGAATTTCAATGGTAAAGCTAAGCTAGAGTCTCTACAGTTACTTGGCTGATTAACACACCTGAGGTCAAGTGCTGTTGTACATCGTGGAAAATGTATTTAAGTAAGGGCAAAAAGGCAGACATTAAAATGAATACAAATGTGATAGTGATGGTGAAAGTCATTTGTCTGAGTTGCAGTAATATTGAGCACTTTCTTTTAAAAGGCTTTAACTTGTGCAGGAATAGCTACACATAAACTGTATTTATGTAAATCAACCATCCATCGCGCACATCTCCCCACTGCACGTCAACAAATCAGTGCTGTCAGAATTAAAGGGATTCTGTCATGATATTTATGGAATATTTGTATTGCTAAATTACATTATGAACATTGCACGTAATCTGATTTAAAAATGTATTCTTGCAACAATAAATGTATCTTGTTTAGTTGTAATATTGGCGTGTAGGCAGCCATTTCAGGTAATTTTGCCTGGTCATGTGCTTTCAGAAAGGGCCAATACTTCACGATGGAACTGCTTTCAAAACAGTTATTGTTTCTTCTACTCAATGTAAATGAAGAAGGAACTTGGATTAGCTACACCTGGATTTTTACTATTGAGTATTGTTCTTATATCTACCACTAGGTGGGGCATGGGAGCAATGCAGGTGTCAGGGGTCTTTTATCTGGTTACCTTCCTATAGTTCTGTTAAAGGTCTGCTGGGGGTGGAGGGGGTTTGTATTACTCCTACTTGCAGCACAGCAGTAAAGAGTGACTGAAGTTTATCAGTGCACAAGTCACGTGACTGGGGACACCTGGGAAACTGACAACATGCCAGATTTCAAAATTATTTAAAAATTATTAAAAAAAAATGTGTTTGTTTTTCAATGACAGATTCCATTTAAAGACAACTGGGGGCTATGTAAGTGGTCTACAAGAAACTGAGGGGGTTGTACATTAGGGGGCATATTTATTAAGGGTTGAAGTGAAAACACAAACACAAAAAAAATTGAGTTTATTTTAGTGTAATTTGACTAGGGAATAGTTAAAATTAAATTCAAGTTTTTAAAAAAAATCAAATTTATGGTGTACTGCCGCTTTAAGACTTTGAATTGGACCATTTGCCACATTAAACCTTCCGAGTTGCTGTTTTAGCCTATAAGGGACATCCTGGAATCAATTTGTAGTTGTTTGGAGACATCCTGATAATCAAGTTCAAATTCGATTTGAATTTGATTAGAATTCAGTTCGAATTGGAAGCAAATTTGATTCAAATTCAATTCGAAAAGAGTTTGCGGATCAATCCCATTCAACTGAATTTGCAAAATTAGATTTTTTTTTGAATTTTTTTTTTTTTGAATTTTGAGTTCATGGGATTTTATGGGGTTTTTTACGAACTCCCATGAACTTGAAAATTGACCCTTGATAAATCTGCCCCCATATGTGTGACCTTATCTAATGTTAATGTTTAGAGGCATTTATTTTCTACAGTTAGAGGCTGTAACTGTAGTCTAATCACAATCAAATTCAGAGTCAGAATACTAGAAGGCAGCAGTGCTAACCATGTTACAGATGGAGTGGACTGTATTCATGGTACTGCAGCAGAATATCAATGCTTTTAACTTTCAGTGGAGAAATATATGGCTTGTTGTGTCAGATAATTCAAAATAGTTTGCACCATCTACAACATAAAATGCTTGAAGGAGTCCCCATAAGCCAAACAGAAACCTATGGCTTACCAGGCGCACTAAAACTTCCATTACTCTCAGTCAGTGCCACTGTTTGGGTTGTAAATATTTCCAAAAATCAATACTCTAGAAGGTTCCTGTAATTGAAAACAGTAAGATTGCAACAGTACATTAATCCTCGCAGGCTGCCTGAATGTGCCTTTCTATGTTAAACTAAACAAATGCAGAAAGGATGTTCACAATTCAAACTCTGTGTCTGTTCGTCTCTCAGTATATTTGCCAATGGCTATCGTATTGATGCAATTCTGTTCTTCCTCTGTAAGAGGTTCACTTGTTTCATTGTTGTGCTGTGCTTCAGTAATGACTGTTTGGCATGTCCTACAGGCAAAGGCCCAGAAACACTTTATGCTGGCTATAACCTCAATGATAATGAGTGGCACACAGTACGTGTGATCAGACGAGGGAAGAGTTTAAAGTTGACGGTGGATGATCAACAAGGAATGACAGGTACGTATATGACTATTATTTCTAGACAGAACGCCTGTGTTCCTTTGTGGGTATTTAGTCCATGCTAATAAAGATACATTTACATGGGCTGCTGTATTATTTTAATAAACACCTGCTTATATCTTCCTGGGCTTACTTTGGAATACTGACCAAACATCATCCAACAGCAGTTTCCAAGGAGATAATCCTTACTAATTTTTTCTTGCACATACTCTATTTCTTTATTTTTATGTTAATTAAAATTCCACCAAGCCATTTAACCAATGCCAAATACGTGGCAAATCCACCTGTGCAATTATTTCATCTACAGTTGTCTACTGTGATAAGGAGCACTCTATAAATAGCTAGACCATTGATAAATCCAAGCAGCTGGTGGACTTGCCAGAGGCAAGATTCCATGGAACACACAGATCTATTGCTGTAATAACATAAAGACCAATCTTCAGGGTTGACCTCTGACCAGCAATGAAGAACGAACGCCCAGAGTTGAGTATTACAAAGGGAATGCTACAGGCAGTGCAAGGATCTCAGCTGAATCTATATCATTTGGTTGCAACATTGCAGGACTGATAAGGAACCAATTAATTTTTAGCTCATTTTTCTTCTAGTTCATTTTTAAACTCTTTTTCATTCATTTTGTAATTTAAGGTAATTAACTTTAGAATATTTTTTTTAGGGATATTTTTTTTTTTTATATTAAAAAAAAGTACCTTTACATCCTTCTATTTTGTTATTTACTATATAATTGTTAGGTTTAAGCCCTCAAGTTTATATACTATTACTGACCCATTTTATGCCGGCCCTATAACAATAATGACCCTTAAGCTTAGGTAATCATAATCAGGGCAAAAGAAATGCTGTCAATCAGCAGGATTGTATTTGGAGGCTCATATCATCATTTTAAAGATCTGCGGTGGCTTTGATCTTGAAGAGAAGTAATAGATGT
Organism: Xenopus petersii; assembly: GCA_038501925.1. NCBI lineage: Eukaryota > Metazoa > Chordata > Amphibia > Anura > Pipidae > Xenopus > Xenopus petersii. Next base: position 172,501,293 of record CM076680.1, on the reverse strand, counting down.
AACAATTACTTTCTTGGAAAAGATCTTTCCAAGAAAGATCATTAGTTTCAGTACACATGTGTAGAGCTGAATCATCAGATATACAAATAGAAATGCTACCTGTATCTGACCATGCAGCACTAAAACAATGGCCAATGTTTGGGTACCTTCAAAGGCACCCGATCAAAATTCTCTGTCCATCCCGATCGACAAGCCGACCGATAACCAAGTCTTCTGCTGATATCGTCCGGCTCTTTTCCCACCATACACACACCGAACATCATTCCAATAATTATTTTGTACGATATTATCTGTGCGTCTATGGCCACCTTCAATCTAATTTTCAAACTGGAATGCAGGACAAAAAAATTAAATATTAAAACAACAATAGTAAGTAATAAAAATAAGGTCAATTGCAATTTGGTGTGTTTAATAGCTTCTACTGTATAAATGGGAGGTGTGGCTTCTACTGTATAAATGGGAGGTGTGGCTTCTACTGTATAAATGGGAGGCATGGATTTCATAAAAGACGTACAACAAAGCCTCAAGAATAAGGCTGTTCTCCAAGTTTAAACCACTGATCAAGATCCTACAAAGAGTTTATTTTAAGGTAGACTTCTCCTTCAAACAAAAAGGACCTTTGTCTACCTTAGATCAAGATATATCCACTGGATTCCATTTTCAGAACTGACAGATGAAAAAGCATGAGGCATAGAAATGTGATGTGTTCCATGAATCACAATGATAATGGAGCAAATCATATTATACATCTGAAAAGCACTAGCTCCCTGGCAGAATTCAATGCTAATGAGTGCACAGTGGAGGCAAAATATATATCAACACATCCTTCCTTAATGGAAAAATCGACGGATTGTGCATTTACTAGACATTGTTTTCTAGATGGAGAAGCCAAGAGCGTGTGCACTTTCTTCCCCTTTTCTTTTTTGCAAACTGTTTCATGTGATGGAAATAAAAACATTCCAAACGCAAACAGTTTGTCATAAGCCTTTATGTTTTTATAATGTTAATAAAAAGGAACATCAGATGCGCATTAATTAAACCCCTGCCTCTTGATGATTACTTTTCATATAAGAAAGAACATTATCCCTATTTAATTTGTGTTTTTAGAGTGTGGTGTGTTATTCTTTTACTTAAAATATTCCTTTTTTAGCTCTCTCTATATATATATATATATATATATATATATATATATATATATATATATATATATATATACGGTATATAGATATATATATATATATATATATATATTCTTAAAGTACCACAGTTTGAAACTTTTTACTTGATTCATAGATCAATTCTGGATGAACTATTCCCAATGAAACTCAACTTTATAATTCAGAGTTCATTGTTTTCAATATAGTTTTATTATTGTTTATGATATTAAAACAGTTCACTTACAAAGTTTTTTTTCTTTAAATATTGTTGTTGAGATAGAGGATTCACTTGTGATACTAGAGCTTCAAAAGGCAATTGGCCATTGGCAAAGCTGAGGATCAACCCAGGTGCAGTTGTTTATAAATAGCACTTAACCCTGCAGTTGATGAGCCCTCAACGAATCCACAGAGGCTACTTAAATGTAGTGAAATGAAAAAAGTTTTACATTGAAGATGTAAAGCCACAGAGCTTTACGGCTTTCATGCTAAAATAGCATTTAATCAGCATTTAAGCTGTTATTTTCAATGAAGACAGGCCAAATAAATACCCTCACAAGAGAACAGAATAATTTGTACTAAAGCTTAGTACTACAGAGAAACCGAAACTTCAGTCTTAGTTGTGCTATGAATATTTTGGCACCTATAAAATGGAAACAACAACCCTTGAAACCTTGGATCCACACATTCCATTGTTATGGATATCGTTCTTAACAGTTGGTGGTTCAACACAGGAGATACTTTGTATGTATGTTACACATGTGCCACCATTCTCTAAAAATATTATTTCTTCTAAATGTTCTGATGTTGTGCTTAAGTGTCTCTTTATCCCCTTCCATGTGTCTCCAATGTGCAATTCTCATTTACTTTTCTTCTTTGCTCCTCAAAGTGCAGAAGTCCTTTAGTCTCCTTCTCTCAACTTCTCATGAATTCCCTTTCTCTTTCTGCATATCTTTCTGTTCCTTGTTATTGACAGTCCATTTTCTTTCCAGCTTTTTGCTTCTCATTTTTTGTTCATTTTCTCTTCAGTTTCCTTAAATCATAAAGTTAATTTTCTTCTTTATCTGTTTTTACATTTCATGATCACGTCTTCCCCTATCCGATGATGATTCCAATTTGTCTTCTCTTCACTTCTATCTTTCTTCTCCTTTCTCACTATCTCCCCTTCCAGGCATGACATAGTGATGTTAGGTAGTAAAAATTCCTTGTTTTAGTTTAATTGGATTGTTAAAGGAAACCTGTGAATTTTAACTTTCAAAACAGTAAAGGTAGGAAATACATTTGGCATTATCTAGAGGCACGCATTAGGTATTGTGCAGGGGCATTCATTGCAATAAATAAAAATATATACTAACAGGATTGGGAGAAAGGAGGTCCCTCCCCATAGAGTTGACCAATTAATTGGTTAGGATACTTACATGGTCAAATCACTAGTAATTACTGCCGTTCACAATGGCATAGGCCCACACCAGTATTCCAAATGGCAGGATGTGATCATAGTAGGAAAGAGGGAATGTATCTTTTGGTGGGATTCCAGAGGTATGGAGCAGTAAAACTATTTTAAGACAGGAGATGGCAGTAGATGTGGATGTTGTAAAAAGACAATAGGACTAATTTAGAAAAGATGGGTGGTAAATTTCACCCATTGCAAATCAGAAATTACTAGTTATGATCACTCTATGACCAGTTAGAAAGCAAAGTATGAAAGAACAGATTTCTATAGAAAATTGCACTGGTGCAATTTAGCACCTACCTTTGTAAATTAGTCATTGTGCCCTTCAAAGTAATAGAGAGTAAGTGAATAAAAAAAGAGATAACTAGGAACATGTGGAGACACAAATGAGGGGAAATAAGGGCTCATTTACTATGACCTCCAAGCACTCCTCTTAGTGCACATTTAAAAAGCACTAGTGTGAAGGGGCTTGAATGTGCTGTGCACCTTGCACTAGATTGGAAATCTAACACTAAGGGGATTACTTATATTTTGTTTGTTTTGTTCTCTTATTTTACCACAAACAAACGCAACCCAACTCCCATACACGTATTTGGCTCATGTACTAATAATTAAACTCAAAAAATCATATTGAGTTTTTATGAATACCTTGAATTTATTTCAGTTTATAGGCTGAAAAACGTTGACTTTATTATGTTTTCGAGCTAAAACCAGAGTCAACCACCAGAAAATAGTGAATTCGAATGTTTTGAAATGTGAATTTTTCGAAAAAAACAAAACTCGACCTTTAATAAATAGACCCCTTGGTGTAGAGAGAATTAGCAGTGGATGCAAGGCAGCACTGTTCTTACTGACTGCCATAGGGCAGGAGGTATGTATAGGGCTCCTTTGCATCATGCACCCATTGGCACTCCCTAACTTTCCATCTGAACAACATGCAAGTTAGGATATGGTTTGGGGGAGAAGGCAGAAGGCCCACTCCTCACGAATATTGGTCTGGAAATACAGACAGCACAATATTCATTGGGGAAGGAAGGTCTCTGCAGAAATTCAAAGTAGTTAATGGCCGTGTGCAAACTGCAAAACACATGGTGGGTTGTGGATTTTTTGCCCTTTGCACCCTGCCCTACACTTAGTAAATGGCCCAGTAGTAAGGGATGGTGGTGGTAGTCAATGGTGAACAAATGAATCTTAAGGGAAGAAGAAGAGCAGTGTGGCTCCTGTTAGTTCTATATACCAATGGAAGATAACAAATAAATAAATGTCCAGATCGACTAACCTTAATAAAAACGAGCACTACCACAATCCAGAGAGATGATCAGGCTATTAAGTCCCAAACATGAGGATCAGCTTTAGGGTATCTTTATGAAATGCAGAAGGAGATTGGTTTGATAATGTTGGAGCCACTTGTATTTACCAAGATAACCGATCAATGAAAGACCTTGAGGGACAGTTTAATCATTTCCCTGCTATTTTATGTGCTTCTATAAAATGCTTATTATGTTAAATCAGTTTTAGAGAGCAGCTTGATTGATGGTGTGCTGCGCAATTTTATCAACATTCACGGGAGATCTGGGAACACAGTCCGCATTAAAATGGAAGTTTCTTTTAAATGTTAAAAAAAAACAAGAAAAAAAGTGCTATGGAGGTGTCCCAATAATTGTTTTCCAGGTCCATTCAATCAGTATACTGTATGTAGTGAATGAGAAATGCAGAATACATCTGAAGGTGGGAGACCTGTATAGAGTTCACACAACACAGAAGGACAAGGGAAAAAACATTCATGAAGAAATATTTAAAAACTTTTTACATTAAAAAAATAATGAGGATAATATTGTCTTAAAATACAATCAATCTTCTGCTCATAAATTGCTTTATTACAGCTCTACAAGAGGTCTGTTTGTACTGTACAAAGTGCAAGAAATAGTAAATACTGTAGGCATTAGCAGGAGTAAAAAGCCTCTTTAGGTCCATATTCTGCAGCCTGTTTTAATTTGGGAAAGTTTTTGTGGGCCCCCATCCTCTAGAGGGGCCCCTCAGAGATGTTATAGTGTCAGGACAAATGGAGGCCCAAAGGAGTCAATGGGACCACTGGTTATAGTTTTGTTTTAGCTGAAACTTTGAAGGAAGTTCAGGCAAGAGCTAACACATGAACAGAGCAAGCAAGGGAGCACCTACCATGGGCGTTTTTTGCCCATCTTGGCTTCCATGCATGTGCCTGATGACTAGGGATGTAGCGAACTGCCGTTAATGTGTTCGCGAACGCCGTTCGCGAACACCGGCAAAAAAGCGAACAGTTCGCGAACAGTTCGCGAACTTCGAACGCTCGATAAAATCGTTCGATCGAACGATCGAAGGATTTTATTCGTACGATCGAAGGATTTTCGTTCGAATCGAACGATCGAAGCTATTCGATCGAATGATTTTAATTCAATCGAATGCTTATAATCGTTCGAACGAATGGAAATCGTTCGATTTTAGCGATCGAATGGTCGAATGGTCGAATGGTCGAACGAAATTTTACTTCGAATCGAACGCGAACACCAATTGGCGAACGTCGCGCGACGTTCGCGAACATTCGGCGGACGCGAACAGTCGAAGTTCGCGCGAACTAGTTCGCCGGCGAACAGTTCGCTACATCCCTACTGATGACACAGATGTCACTGAGCTAATATGGTACAGTGATGTCAAATTTACTAACACTGGGCAAATATGCCCCAATTCTATGACCCATAGCAACCAGTCAGAGATTTCCTTTCATTATTCCCACTGCAGTAGACACATCAAAGCTGAGATGAGTTCCATGTAAATAATAAGCACCAGTAGGCATTTGAATACCTTTTATTCTCATTTGGAAACCTCTGTCTCTCCAAGGTTCATATAAATGGCCAGATTCAAATCAGTGAGAAAAAGTTATCTCACGATTTATCACATGAAATTTCATGGACAAGATTCAATTTCAGGAGAAAAAAAAGTTCTCCAAATTTTGTTTAATGTTTTCCAATAGACTTCAATAAGGTTTTAACATGATAAACTGTAAGACAAGTTTTTTTTTTAATTGAATTGCATCTCAAATTGAATCACATTCATGACTTTTCATGTTATAAACCTTTTTCTCACTGAATTGAATCTGGCCCAAAGCTGGGAAAATAAAATAGGATAGGACCTCTATTGGCATCTAAGCAAACAGATTTGGTTTTAGTTTTTATAATTTTGTTTAACCTAACAGTACCTTGAACATCACTTCAGTGGTTCTGAAATATAAGGCCTACTACTGTGTCCCATAAAGGGAGAAAAAAGTGTCTGGTAGGGTCAGTTGGTCGATTATTTACAATATCATCTGAAGCAAAATTTCTGCGACCAGGCTGGAAATGTTCCACTTCTAGGCAGTGTCTTCTGCTAAATCTGACCCTTCTCACTTTAGGAGGCGGATGATGTTCCTATTGAACAAGACCACGTGTACAGAGGCAACATTTAAGATGAATGTCCTGTTTTGTGTTCTCTCCACAGGTCAAATGGCCGGAGATCACACAAGACTGGAGTTCCACAACATTGAGACTGGAATAATAACAGAGCGCCGTTACCTGTCTGTTGTCCCTTCCAACTTTATTGGGCATTTGCAGAGCTTAACATTTAACGGCATGGCCTACATCGATTTGTGCAAGAACGGTGACATTGACTACTGTGAACTGAATGCTCCCTTTGGCTTCAAGAACATCATTGCAGATCCAGTCACATTCAAGACGAAAGCAAGCTACGTTGCCCTTGCCACTCTCCAAGCCTACACTTCCATGCACCTTTTCTTCCAGTTCAAGACAACATCTCCTGATGGGCTTATTCTCTATAACAGTGGGGATGGGAATGACTTCATTGTAGTTGAACTGGTTAAAGGGTAAGTACAAGCAGGTGAAGGCAACGATGTAGCAAGAAAATGACATAATTTAATAATGTACAGTGTATTCATTAATTAATGAGACATTTTTATAGTGTTGTTGTTTTGATGTGCAATATTCAGCAGCTTACAAGTGAACGGATGACGAAAATAAAACAAAGAACTGAAAGATGCATTGTTCATCACAGTTTCCACTAGAGGTCCTCATTGGACCATCTATTCAACCTCATGCTGATGTCTCCATCCAGCATCTTTTTAAGATTCACATTACATTGTTTCATGTTGTGAATATGTGAAACATTGACTTGGTTGTCAATGGCAACAGTCCAAGATGCAGGATTACACTTGAGAAGAGACAGGTGTAAAACTAATAATATTTTTCTGGGTTTTGTTCTTCATTATTAGTTTTAAACATATCGAACGTTTGTGTTAATGATCACAAATCAAATTGGGTTTCTGATTTATGACGGCTGCTTTAATTATACAATGATTTAATACTTACATAATACAACAGAAAAGGGAATCAAGGAATAAAAAAATATTATACTGATGTTTGTTGAGTTTCATTCTTAACACTTTGCTTGCAGGTATTTGCATTATGTGTTTGACTTGGGGAATGGTGCAAATCTGATTAAAGGAAGCTCCAATAAGCCTTTAAATGACCATCAATGGCACAATGTTATGATCTCCAGGGACACAAGCAACCTCCATACTGTAAAGATCGACACTAAAATCACAACCCAAAGTACAGCGGGAGCAAGGAACCTCGACCTGAAAAGTAAGTGTGTTTTGTTGTACATCTTATTGAGTTATATCTCAATATACAGTTCATGCAGCAAACTCATGGCCCTTGCAACCTGGGAACCCAACCGAGAAATAGTCTGACCACGGCAGCACCAACTATTGTAGTTAAGGATGGGCGAAAAAAATGTGCCCATCCCTAATTGTAGTAACAGGAAATACAGCCTTTGCAAAGGTACTGTTGCTGTGGGATAGCAGGTATAGTAGGGAGAGATGGTGTTTATAGTAACAGTGGGATAATAGTCTCTGGGAAGGGAGTGTGACTGTGGGATAGCAGGTATAGTAGGGAGAGATGGTGCCTATAGTAACAGTGGATAATAGTCTCTGGGAAGGGAGTGTGACTGTGGGATAGCAGGTATAGTAGGGAGAGATGGTGTTTATAGTAACAGTGGGATAATAGTCTCTGGGAAGGGAGTGTGACTGTGGGATAGCAGGTATAGTAGGGAGAGATGGTGCCTATAGTAACAGTGGATAATAGTCTCTGGGAAGGGAGTGTGACTGTGGGATAGCAGGTATAGTAGGGAGAGATGGTGTTTATAGTAACAGTGGGATAATAGTCTCTGGGAAGGGAGTGTGACTGTGGGATAGCAGGTATAGTAGGGAGAGATGGTGCCTATAGTAACAGTGGATAATAGTCTCTGGGAAGGGAGTGTGACTGTGGGATAGCAGGTATAGTAGGGAGAGATGGTGTTTATAGTAACAGTGGGATAATAGTCTCTGGGAAGGGAGTGTGACTGTGGGATAGCAGGTATAGTAGGGAGAGATGGTGCCTATAGTAACAGTGGATAATAGTCTCTGGGAAGGGAGTGTGACTGTGGGATAGCAGGTATAGTAGGGAGAGATGGTGCCTATAGTAACAGTGGATAATAGTCTCTGGGAAGGGAGTGTGACTGTGGGATAGCAGGTATAGTAGGGAGAGATGGTGTTTATAGTAACAGTGGGATAATAGTCTCTGGGAAGGGAGTGTGACTGTGGGATAGCAGGTATAGTAGGGAGAGATGGTGCCTATAGTAACAGTGGATAATAGTCTCTGGGAAGGGAGTGTGACTGTGGGATAGCAGGTATAGTAGGGAGAGATGGTGCCTATAGTAACAGTGGATAATAGTCTCTGGGAAGGGAGTATGACTGTGGGATTGCAGGTATAGTAGGGAGAGATGGTGCCTATAGTAACAGTGGATAATAGTCTCTGGGAAGGGAGTGTGACTGTGGGATAGCAGGTATAGTAGGGAGAGATGGTGCCTATAGTAACACTGGATAATAGTCTCTGGGAAGGGAGTGTGACTGTGGGATAACAGGTATAGTAGGGAGAGATGGTGTCTATAGTAACAGTGGATAATAGTCTCTGGGAAGGGAGTGTGACTGTGGGATAGCAGGTATAGTAGGGAGAGATGGTGTCTATAGTAACACTGGATAATAGTCTCTGGGAAGGGAGTGTGACTGTGGGATAGCAGGTATAGTAGGGAGAGATGGTGTCTATAGTAACCGAGGGATAATAGTCTCTGGGAAGGGAGTGTGACTGTGGGATAGCAGGTATAGTAGGTAAAGATGGTGCCTATAGTAACAGTGGGATAATAATCTCTGGGAAGGGAGTGTGACTGTGGGATAGCAGGTATAGTAGGGAGAGATGGTGTCTATAGTAACAGTGGGATAATAGTCTCTGGGAAGGGAGTGTGACTGTGGGATAACAGGTATAGTAGGGAGAGATGGTGTCTATAGTAACACTGGATAATAGTCTCTGGGAAGGGAGTGTGACTGTGGGATAGCAGGTATAGTAGGGAGAGATGGTGCTTATAGTAACAGTGGAAAATAGTCTCTGGGAAGGGAGTGTGACTGTGGGATAGCAGGTATAGTAGGGAGAGATGGTGCCTATAGTAACAGTGGATAATAGTCTCTGGGAAGGGACTGTGACTGTGGGATAGCAGGTATAGTAGGGAGAGATGGTGTCTATAGTAACAGTGGATAATAGTCTCTGGGAAGGGAGTGTGACTGTAGGATAGCAGGTATAGTAGGGAGAGATGGTGCCTATAGTAACAGTGGATAATAGTCTCTGGGAAGGGAGTGTGACACTGGGATAGCAGGTATAGTAGGGAGAGATGGTGCCTATAGTAACAGTGGGATAATAGTCTCTGGGAAGGGAGTGTGACTGTGGGATAGCAGGTATAGTAGGGAAATATGGTGCCTATAGTAACAGTGGATAATAGTCTCTGGGAAGGGAGTGAGACTGTGGGATAGCAGGTATAGTAGGGAGAGATGGTGTCTATAGTAACAGTGGATAATAGTCTCTGGGAAGGGAGTGTGACTGTGGGATAGCAGGTATAGTAGGGAGAGATGGTGTCTATAGTAACAGTGGGATAATAGTCTCTGGGAAGGGAGTGTGACTGTGGGATAGCAGGTATAGCAGGGAGAGATGTGCCTATAGTAACAGTGGATAATAGTCTCTGGGAAGGGAGTGTGACACTGGGATAGCAGGTATAGTAGGGAGAGATGGTGCCTATAGTAACAGTGGGATAATAGTCTGTGGGAAGGGAGTGTGACTGTGGGATAGCAGGTATAGTAGGGAAATATGGTGCCTATAGTAACAGTGGATAATAGTCTCTGGGAAGGGAGTGAGACTGTGGGATAGCAGGTATAGTAGGGAGAGATGGTGTCTATAGTAACAGTGGGATAATAGTCTCTGGGAAGGGAGTGTGACTGTGGGATAGCAGGTATAGTAGGGAGAGATGTGCCTATAGTAACAGTGGATAATAGTCTCTGGGAAGGGAGTGTGACTGTGGGATAGCAGGTATAGTAGGGAGAGATGGTGTCTATAGTAACAGTGGGATAATAGTCTCTGGGAAGGGAGTGTGACTGTGGGATAGCAGGTATAGTAGGGAGAGAGGGTGCCTATAGTAACAGTGGATAATAGTCTCTGGGAAGTGAGTGTGACTGTGGGATAGCAGGTATAGTAGGGAGAGATGGTGCCTATAGTAACAGTGGATAATAGTCTCTGGGAAGGGAGTGTGACTGTGGGATAGCAGGTATAGTAGGGAGAGATGGTGTCTATAGTAACAGTGGGATAATAGTCTCTGGGAAGGGAGTGTGACTGTGGGATAGCAGGTATAGTAGGGAGAGATGTGCCTATAGTAACAGTGGATAATAGTCTCTGGGAAGGGAGTGTGACACTGGGATAGCAGGTATAGTAGGGAGAGATGGTGCCTATAGTAACAGTGGGATAATAGTCTCTGGGAAGGGAGTGTGACTGTGGGATAGCAGGTATAGTAGGGAGAGATGTGCCTATAGTAACAGTGGATACTAGTCTCTGGGAAGGGAGTGTGACACTGGGATAGCAGGTATAGTAGGGAGAGATGGTGCCTATAGTAACAGTGGATAATAGTCTCTGGGAAGGGAGTGTGACTGTGGGATAGCAGGTATAGTAGGGAGAGATGTGCCTATAGTAACAGTGGATAATAGTCTCTGGGAAGGGAGTGTGACACTGGGATAGCAGGTATAGTAGGGAGAGATGGTGCCTATAGTAACAGTGGATAATAGTCTCTGGGAAGGGAGTGTGACTGTGGGATAGCAGGTATAGTAGGGAGAGATGTGCCTATAGTAACAGTGGATAATAGTCTCTGGGAAGGGAGTGTGACTGTGGGATAGCAGGTATAGTAGGGAGAGATGGTGTCTATAGTAACAGTGGGATAATAGTCTCTGGGAAGGGAGTGTGACTGTGGGATAGCAGGTATAGTAGGGAGAGATGGTGTCTATAGTAACAGTGGATAATAGTCTCTGGGAAGGGAGTGTGACTGTGGGATAGCAGGTATAGTAGGGAGAGATGGTGTCTATAGTAACAGTGGATAATAGTCTCTGGGAAGGGAGTGTGACTGTGGGATAGCAGGTATAGTAGGGAGAGATGTGTCTATAGTAACAGTGGGATAATAGTCTCTGGGAAGGGAGTGTGATTGTGGGATAGCAGGTATAGTAGGGAGAGATGGTGTCTATAGTAACAGTGGATAATAGTCTCTGGGAAGGGAGTGTGACTGTGGGATAGCAGGTATAGTAGGGAGAGATGGTGCCTATAGTAACAGTGGATAATAGTCTCTGGGAAGGGAGTGTGACTGCGGGATAGCAGGTATAGTATGGAGAGATGGTGCCTATAGTAACAGTGGATAATAGTCTCTGGGAAGGGAGTGTGACTGTGGGATAGCAGGTATAGTAGGGAGAGATGGTGTCTATAGTAACAGTGGGATAATAGTCTCTGGGAAGGGAGTGTGACTGTGGGATAGCAGGTATAGTAGGGAGAGATGTGCCTATAGTAACAGTGGATAATAGTCTCTGGGAAGGGAGTGTGACACTGGGATAGCAGGTATAGTAGGGAGAGATGGTGCCTATAGTAACAGTGGGATAATAGTCTCTGGGAAGGGAGTGTGACTGTGGGATAGCAGGTATAGTAGGGAGAGATGTGCCTATAGTAACAGTGGATAATAGTCTCTGGGAAGGGAGTGTGACTGTGGGATAGCAGGTATAGTAGGGAGAGATGTGCCTATAGTAACAGTGGATAATAGTCTCTGGGAAGGGAGTGTGACACTGGGATAGCAGGTATAGTAGGGAGAGATGGTGCCTATAGTAACAGTGGATAATAGTCTCTGGGAAGGGAGTGTGACTGTGGGATAGCAGGTATAGTAGGGAGAGATGTGCCTATAGTAACAGTGGATAATAGTCTCTGGGAAGGGAGTGTGACTGTGGGATAGCAGGTATAGTAGGGAGAGATGGTGCCTATAGTAACAGTGGATAATAGTCTCTGGGAAGGGAGTGTGACTGTGGGATAGCAGGTATAGTAGGGAGAGATGGTGCCTATAGTAACAGTGGATAATAGTCTCTGGGAAGGGATTGTGGCTGCATGCTGCTAATTTTGAATGCCAGGACCTGGGCCTTTGAGTGCTTACCCATGGAGTGCAAAGTGAGGAACATAGTGGCTTGTACCTGTTTATTTATTAAAAGACACATGGAAGGTAAAAAATATACATAAAAAGGGGAGAAAAATATGTGGATTGGGAGTATATTGATCCCCCCACAAAACGTCTAGAGAGACATCAAAAAGCAAAAATAAAATATAATAAAATATACAATGTTGCAGTTACACATGTTACCAGAAGAGGGCGTGTGTGATGCACCGTTATGATTTATCTCGTTATTCTCCACTAATGAACCTGCTGAAATAATATCTGTAACTCAGAACAATCCTTTAAGATAAAATCAATATTAGTAGAGCTGTTGATGAGGGTACATTATTAGGCGTATAATGAATATATTTCCATATATTACACAACCATTTAATAACTATTACATAAATCTGTATTTAAAAAAAGACAAAATTCAAATAGAAAGGAATCATTATTGTCAAAACGATCGGTCTTTATAAATCTTGCAAAGAACGAGCCGGATTAACGAAGACAAAAAATAACGAGGAGGCTTCTCCCCACAAGAGGGCAGACGAAGAATACATGATAAACTCTTCATTACCGGCTAAATATTAAGTTACTAAGCAACAAAAGCAAGTGCTCCTTAAGGAATTTCTATGAGTCCTTCCTTCTTTGTTCCATATTTAAAGTCAAGCGCTTGTAATTGCCCTGCTGCCCTGTGAATGTGCCGCCAGATTGTGGCCTCCCACGTAACATTGTCAGGGATCTTGCGGCGCCACTAAGGATGCAAAAAGGTTAATTCTTATTTATGCTGGAGAATCCAGTGACTGGGACTTAAAGATAATAATGGCAAAGAAGCTTATTTTTTTGTCAGATATCTTTCATGAAATGTGTGTGCGTAGGACAGAGTGCGGGAAACAGGCACAATCCTCCATGTTTTTTTGCACTTTGCACCCTGCTCTGCACATAGAAATATTACCAGGCTCTAGGTAAATGGCGCCTGTAGAGTGTGTTTAGGAAGGTTCAGACCGATGGCAAAAAGTGTGCAATTTTGTTATGGAATGTAGGGAGACTTAAGGGGGCAAATTCACTAAGATTCGAAGTTGCGCCTTCGCCGCACTTCGCCAGGAGTATTTTCACCAGTGCTCCGCAAATTCACTAAAATCCAAAGTTGCGCACAGGGGTAGCGTAAGTTTGCGAAGTTGCGCTAGCGTTAATTCGCCAATCGAAGCAAAGTTTCGCTAGCGATGGTTCGTTTGCATACGGCGCCAAATTCAAATTTCAATGGAGGAACACGTATCAGCACTACAAATGCCTAGAAAACCTTCAAATCAGCAAATAAAAATGTTATTTTGCCCTACACATGTGCCCACTGTCTAGGTAAGTTGCCATAAGTCAGGAAATGTAGGGGGGAAGGAGGGGAGCCCCAAAAATATTTTCGATCTTTTTCAGCCTATCACCCATCATGTAGAAAACACGCCAGCGTTTTTTGGGACTTAGAAAAAAATGTGACTTTTTTTGAAACAATCCCTATCTACTCTATTGCGCTTCGCCAGGTCTGAGGTGGCGAAGGAAGTCTAGCGAAAAAGGTAGCGTTCAGTACACTGTGCAAGTTAGTGAATTTGCGTAGTTACGTCACTAGCGAAAATTCGCCTGGCGTAAGGGTGCGAAGTAACACTAGCGAAACTACGCCAGCGTTCGTTAGTGAATTTGCGCAGTAACGAAAAATGCCAAACGCTAGCGGATTAACGCTAGCGTTCGGCGCTTCAGCGCTTAGTGAATTTGCGCCAAGGTGTCATACATGGCCAGATGCGCTTATTTGGTAAGGTCAACAGTTGGGTGAATCCAGACCTGGTTTGGCCAACTAACTCAAGCAGGGCAGGAATTAGTGGAAGATATAAAAGTCACATGCCTAAGGCATAACCCTGGGGGAAGGGTGTCCAGCACCTACCTCTTTTCTCATCTACTCTCATGTCCCCATAATAGTTGTTGGTGTTCTGGTGTGTCAAATAGTGTGAGTGTCTTATTTCAAGGTTATTTGTGCATGCAAACCTATGCCAGGAGGATGGGCGATGAGGCTGGACAGTAATCATGTGCCAACTTGAAGCCTGTTAGTCGGGCGGGTTCATGCAGACTTCACACAAAGTTTGTTGGCTGCAGGCTGAATTTTAGCCTGCATCCGCCCCACCTACAACATTCTAGTGCCTCACTTCTACCTGGATGCACTCTTTTTTATATACTTGCACTGGCATGCCCCGCCTCCTCTGTGACATCACAGCAGGGGCAGGCGCAGGTATATAAATAGGAGAACACAGCAGATTAGGGTTGGGTGTGGGTTCTCCAGGTATGGGTTAGTGTTGGGTGCAGGTTGGGTTTTTATCAAGCAGCACATGACTACTGGGTGGGGTTGCCTTAGGCAGTAGGTCTGCCATTGAACCTAGGGTTAAGCATGGAATCAATCATTGGGGCCAGCAGAGACCTGTAAGGCCATCTCAACTTGGTGCTCTTTCTTCGACGGGATTATCAAACTGATATTTGACCAATCACTGCCTACTTGGTCTAAAGAGGCTGAATCAGCAACTTAAATCTTCCCGTGTTTGGGAACATCAAGTGGCTTGTCCAAATTTTCAAGAACCCTGTGCTGGGATGGATGACAGATGTGAAAGTCAGAACATTTAACCTTTCTGCCTAATCCCTTTGTGTGTAAAGGTCAAGTCTGGAATAGAGAGGGGATGACAGGCAGTTTGTAGTCCCTATCTCAGATTGCTTGTCTGATCCTGTTCCAATGTATTGTCTTCACTGTCTGGGGACTGTGTCTTTTCTCTATAATTGAGCGTAAAAATGAAAATCATGTGGTCTTGCTTGTGGGTCTCCGCGTGTGGTAGGTTTGTCATTGCAAGTGTAACAACAGGTTTGGACTCAGATGTTGTCAATGAAATCCTTTAAGGTTTCCTACTATGCTCTTAACCCTTCACATGCTGGCAAACATAGAATCTATGATGCTCTTGGCATAAACGTGCCATTGTGTGCAAATTCTATGTTTTCGGGTTGCATTTCCATCTTTGCCATGCCTCGTGTTTAGTGGCAACATGAAGAGTGGATTGATCATGACGTACCAGAATGCAAAACATTAAATCACATCTTAAATCATGCATGGGGCTCAAAATGCAGGCCTGTTAAGGGACACTAAAGCTTTTGAGGATAAGAAAAATGTAATTATTTTCAAGCATGCTGTTATGGAAGACTATGGTTAATTTTTCACCTTGCCATAGAGTGTTTTTTGCTTTTCTAGAATGTGTAGGACAAAGAGTTGCCCCTCGCTTTGTACCTCTGTATGTGGCACTGCCGGATTTCAGTGGAGATATATACAAAGGTGTAAAGCAACAGGTAGGGTTGCCATCTTTTGTCCAAGACAATAACAACCAATGATGTAAGGGGCAGGATGGAGAGGGGATGGAGTAGTAACATAACATTTTGCATAAATGGCTGGGCTGTGGTTTAGGGCAGGTGGTGCTTGGTGAGTAGGCAGGCTTACAGAGGTGTCAGGAACTTTGAGTGGAAATGGAAAGAGGGAATTGGGGTGGATCAGAGGTGTGCCGGGGTGGAAGTACATTGCCACTAAATTTGTAATACCAGCCCAGCTGTGTCTAGTATATTACTGGCTAGCCAATTAAAAGACAGACCCTGTGGCATCCATACACATGAGTGTCCCCTTGAATTTTACTGGCTAGCCCATTGAGATACAGACCGGGGTGTCCATTAACATGGGTGTCCCCTTGGATTTGCCATGCTTGTGTATCATTTAGACCAAAGAGTGTTGGGGATCCTTGTATTTAACTAAACTACATATGGCTTCCTCATGGCTTAGTAGCATGTTTTCTGTAGCACAATCTTCCCTGCAGTCTGATTGGCAACTACAGAGTTGAGCCAAATGTTCTTCTGAAGACAGACAGCCAACTATTATCTCCTGCCTAACGTTGGAAACTCTCAAATCCCTACCAAAAGACTTTTTGCATCTATGGGCAGGAAGCCATGTAATAAAGACAGATACATTAAATACCTAAAATGTATTTGTATAAAAATCATACTTTGTAATTGGATATAAAACATTAAAGTGATAAAAAAAATATTTATGTCCAACAAGCACTTGATATTGCAGCTAGTATTATAGATAAGGGCCATTGATTTACCCCTCATTTTTGCTATTCAGGCAGCTGGAATCCTGTGACTGATAGAAAGCAGATGTGCATAGGAATATCATGAATTTAATATCTCAGTACAAGGAAAGCAAACTGCATTATATCCACCCTTGTCAATATATTTAAGGACCTTAAGACATTTTGTGCAAAAGGCTACTAAAATGCCTGCCCCTATAAAGAAAACAGGAATTGTTTGTCCGTATATACAGTTATAGGTCCTGTTATCCAGAATGCTTGGGACCTGGGATCTTTTGGATCTTCATACCTTAAGTCTACTAGAAAATCATGTAAACATTAAATAAAGCCTATTGGCTGGTTTTGCTTCCAATAAGGATTAATTATATCTTAGTTGGGATCAAGTACAAGTTTCTATTATTACACAGAAAAAGGAAATCGGTTTTTAAAAATGTATAAAATGGAGTCTATGGGAGATGGCCATTCCGTAATTCTGAGCTTTCTGGATAATGGGTTTCCGGGTATTTAAGCTGGTCTACTATGTCACAGTCATACCTGGTCTGTTCAGTCCTACACAGCTATTCAACTCTTTTTTTTTTTTTTGTTATTTCTTTTTTAATATAGAACGGGAATTTATACTAAAATATAATGTCAACTAGTAAAGCTATTTCACTGTTACCTTAAGTGGAAGTGAATGAGCATTAAATGGCCCCTTCAGACCTTGTTCAATTTTTACTCCAATACTCCTGGAATCTTAGCCAGGCTTTTAGGCTCTCATCGGGATTGCACCTCTTTGGTACTGAGAGATTGAAAGATTAAAGTTGAACTAAAAGTTCATCGCCTCTAAAATATCCCTTACGATGTTAGAAAAGTTCAACTGAGTTCAACTAAAAGAAGTTCCTCTAATATGTCTTCACTTACTGCTTCAATTCTGCCAGTATTAGAGGGACATTATAAAAAGGTATATTATCACCCAAAAAGTGTTTTCTGTTTTAGTTATTATTATAAAAACCAATTATTTTCTTGCACATAGTCAGTGTAGACTGGGCCGGTGGGACTCAGACACATTGGTGGTCCCATGACTCAGATCCACTCCCTGGCTGGAAACCCTGGTTGCTGCTCCCTGACCTCCCCACATGGCCACAAAAATAACAAGGTGTGCATGGTGTGGGGGTTTCAACTGGGGTGGGCACAAGGAAACATATGGGGATTGCGGTTGGGGTGGGGGGCTTGGGTTTTGGTGTGGGCCCCTGAGCTTGCAGTCCCCCCAGTCTGAAGCAGGTAGTCTGGTGCCTTTGTTGGTTGATTTCACAATGACTCACTCCCACCATGTAATAGTAAATTCAGTGCTGTCCAACTTCTGTGGTTCTGAAGGATGGAAATTGTCTGGTCTACATGTTGGAGGACTGGCAATGGATACCAGTATTGACCATACCCGATTTTAAACCACCTCCACTTTAAACCGCAACCATACTATCACTAGAATCTTTAAGACCATTTCCACATTAATTAACAAGACCATGCAAAGTTAAACAGTATATAATGTACTATATAAGAAGATGGCACCACTCCTACAGTCTGTATGAGGTGTGAACATCTGAACAATACAGAGTATTGCGGTATGAACAATGCAGAGGGTTACAGTCGGAATCTAAGGTGTAAACAATACAATGGCCAATTAAGCTCAGTCCTGATTTATTATAAAACATACACAAGGTAAACAGTCACAGTAGCCACAGACCACCAGTTGGACGGCACTGGATAATATTGAACTTCGTGAATAAAAAATGGTGGAAATCACTGCAGCATATCATAACATGTTTAATTATTTCATATCTCCACAGGCTGCTTGGTTGTATTCATTATAGCTACTGGCTTGAATATGTGCCTAATTATAACCCCCAGTAGCAGTGCAAAGCATAAAATCACATGCTGTTTTGTGAGCTTTGAACACCATTCACAGTGGTGCTTGGGCCATTACACATTCCTTACAAACAGCTTCTAGCACCAGTGTGCTGGATCAGATAAATGACATTCAGTTACTCACTAGCTGCAAAGTAGGTCCCATGCGTTGCTTGTGCATGCAATTGACTTACACCTAGTGCTAGTTTAATACCCCAGATACAGCCTTAAAAACAAGGAAAGAGTAATACACTGGGGGTGGTAATATATGAGGCACCTCCCAGTGTATTGAATTTCTATCATGTTTCTAAGGACCAATTCCCTTGTAAGGAAAAAATTGCAGTGCCAATCTTTTTGCCATATTCTATAAACTCCCAAACTTGCGTAAAATAGAAACATTTTCTGATTGTACTATACTGAGCATGTGCTAGCCTAGGAAGCTCCAAGGAAACTAAAAAAATGTCAAAAAGATGCCAACATAGTGTTAAGTAGCAAAGATCCCCAGACAAATGCATTTTTTTCCAGGAGCCCTGGCCTGGAAAAAAAGTTTGAGATTTAATACACTGGAGGGTGTTTCATATTTTGGAACCCACTCCACTGTATTACCCTTTCCTTGTCCTTAGAATCCGTTTTCATCATATTAGACCTCATCAGGGCAAGATATTGGAGCAGACTTGTGGTTGACGTGAGAGGAGTCGTGATTAGTTTAGAAACTAGAAAGAGTTTTACAGTAGGAACATTATTTTTTATGTGAAGATCAATTCTAAATTCTAGTTGAATGACTTAGGCATTTCTTTATTTCAGGGTTGCATGTCATGTTGCCTCTTTTCATGGACATTTGTTTTATTTCCAATTATCTCAATTCTTCCAATCTGTGCTTGCCTGGTTACCATTAGGGTTAAAATGTTGCTTTTCCTTCCTCCTCTCCTAACTAACATACGGTGTGGTGTAGTGCTTGTGAAGCATCAGAACAATAGTCCTCTAAACAGAATTAAATATTAATATTGGGTGGAAAAAGAACAAAAAAAATATGATTTTCCCAACTTCATCTGGCCGACTCCCTACTGGTCACTAGAACATGACTTTAGACTGCAAATGGCAACATGGAGGACATGGAGGAAAGACCAATACAGTTTGAGGGACACAGGAGACAACTCTAGCAGTTGGGATCTTCCACAGGAATGGAGTCATCTATGAACTTACTAGTCATTGTCCTAGAGGTATAAATGCAAAATTGGCCATTCATCTAGAACAACAAGAAGCCCCCTTATCTGACTGGTTTGTCTCTGTTATGCTTTGCACTTTTTTTGTCTAAATCAGTAATTAGGAAGCATGCTTCTAAGCAATAATCACTTGACTGTGTGGGTTGAAGAAACTAAAATCTAAACAAATGGAGGCCCAATTCTGAGGTTGCCTCCTACCCACTTAGCTGGAAATCACATGGACATCAGAACAATCTGATCTGCTTTGTGTGCCAGTGTCCTTAAACCAGAATTGACTTGAGTTCATAAGCAGTGGCAGAGCATTATTAGACCCAACAGATTTGCTTTGCTACCCATCAAAACACACGCATAGGGAAATATAACATTTTACTTTATTGTTAAGATTGGCTACAAAGCTGTACAGTTTGTTACCTTCCTTTTCTATGAGTGAAACTAGGTTCGCTTTTAATATAGAGCAGGCAGTCATTTTATTTCAGCCACTGTGCAGTAAATTTGCTTTTATTTGGCCTGTGCATGTTCTAATTTGAGCTCCTCTTGTTCCACCAGCACAAACTGTTCAACCCTTTACAACTAATGAGATGCATTTAATTTCTGCATTCTCTTCACCTTGTGACTCACAGTTTGGCTGCTAATAACCACAGACTAGGGACCTGCATACCTCCTGCTGCATATGTCCAACCGCAAGGTGATACTTTATGCTTGTAATGAATAGACTTTTGTGAATTGGCTGAGGAACAAGGAATTTTCCCACTTAACTGAGCCTTTGTATTTATGTTTGTGGTCTCTGCTGCCATTTTATTTTTAAATGCATTCTTATGAGAGTGGAAAATTGTGTCACAGAAAATCAAGTCTATTCTTTAGGTCCATGGGTGGCTTGAGGAGCTTTATGTTGCTCTGAGTTTAATAAACATGTCTGATTTAAATGCCTATGACAACTCAGGGACACGGCTAGATTATATTAAAATTATTATCTTGGTTGGGCACAAATTTACATACACTTTGGTACTGTCTTCTGTCTAAAAGATAATAATAGGGTATAGCTTGTTTATACATTGACTCCCAACCACTATAGTAAGTGAAAGGAACAATAATGAGCCCTTGTATATCAACTAGCCGTCAGGTCTTGCATAATCCTCTCATAGTTAAAAGAGGCAAAGCTAAGGCCAGGGGTTCAGGCGTTAAATGAGGTAGGGTTGGGTGTTAACTGGAACCATTCTTCACTGCATGTGAAATTAGGAAAATTTATCCTAAACAGACATATTAATTAGACTCATGTACAAAAGACATGTATCTTGACATTTAAAGAAAAGCAAAGGCATAAATAAAATGCAATAATATGGAGATATTCCTAAGAGCAGGGTCGGTGGGAGGGTGGTGGTGGTGGTGAGGGGCCCAGGATTGAAGACCAAAACATAGAAGGTCAATGTAATTTAGATATAGATGAAGCCGCCTTGACAGAGGCATTGAAAGTCCATTTCAGCAGGCTGAGTATTGTGGGTATATTTACAGCTGAAACACAGTCTGCCTCTGTAGATGGTGAATTAAAATCCATTACAATTGTGGCTCAGTACAGATTCTGATAATGTCTAAGTATAGCACAGCATGCTATTAAAGCCTTATCACTAGGCATACATAATTAATGCCACAATTTTTGTAGCACTGAAAAAACCAATGGGCATAACAGTCTCCTCTGATCTTCATGTGAACGGATCTTGTTTTCAAAAATATTTGCTTTTGCATGCCTCTGATATTATGAAAGCTTACTCTCCCACCACCTAAAGTAGTGAATTTAATCTCCAGTTTATTTAGGTATTTTACCTATGCGAGTTATTGATAATGAGAATCTCATATTCTCTGTAATGTAAAAGTCCTAGCGCAGAATTTGTTGGATCAATTACTGGGTAAGGAAAGGAAATAACAAAATAGACTCTGTCTACAAGTTAATGAGTTAATGAGTCTCCAAACTAATGGTAAATCAATAAGGCTATGGCGAATGCACAATGAGTTCTGTGTTTGTTCCAAGAACCCCAGTTTATTTAGTAGACTAATGCATGACTTTGGGAATCTGACGGGGGGGGGGTTCCAGTTGAAGGGCAAGCATCACCATGTTCTTATAAAAATGAAACTCTTCAATTTTTATCATGGGGTTATTTTAAGAAACAACTGTTTCGCGTTGTTAACTCTTTCAAATGTGCGCAGAAGGTAAAATAATCTCCCAATTAGGTGAGCTCAGCTGTCCATTCAGTGTGAACATTAGTGAAAGTATTCATTCCTATAGTCAGATGCCACCAACATGGAATGCCTTGGCTACATATAAAGACACGCAAAAAGACCAGCAACCCTCTTCAACATTGTAACTGCTCATCATCAAAATGGGGGCTCTATTGACATGGGCTTACTGTTTACTTATTGGTGAATCAAAATAGCAGAAAATAGACCAATGGCAATCATTTAAACCTATATTTATTAACTATAGAACAGTGTAGTTGCCACCTATCTTCCCAAAGAGGTGCCATTGGTCTATTTTCTGCTGTTTTGGATGAATACACAAGCACTCCATCCCAACATTTATTAAGGTCTTCCATGACATTGTTCTCTCCTTGCTCTCAATTTATTGAACTCCATCAACTAGCTAAAAGCAGCAATCCCATGTCTCTGACACTCTTACACCTTGACTATAATAATGCATAATGGGATTTGTCCTATTGTCTTAGGTTTCATTTTCCTCCACCCTGGGCATACTTTTATTGCCATGCCTGTGGTTAAGTCAAGCCAGGATGGGAGCGTTGCTTTGTGGCTTTCATGATGCTGTCATTAAGATATAGGGATGTAGCGAACGTCGGAAAAAAAGTTCGCGAACATATTCGCGAACTTGCGCAAAAATGCGAGCGGTTCGCGAACGGTTCGCGAACCCCATAGACTTCAATGGGAAGGCGAACTTTAACATCTAAAAAAGACATTTCTGGCCAGGAAAATGATTTTAAAGTTGTTTAAAGGGTGCAACGACCTGGACAGTGGCATGCCAGAGGGGGATCAAGGGCAAAAATGTATCTGAAAAATCTGCCTGTGTGTGCTTGGAAGAGATAGTGTAGGGGGAGAGCTGTTAGTGATTTCAGGGACAGATGATAGTAAGTTTGCTGGCTAGTAATCTGCTTGATACTGCTCTGTATTGGAACAAAAAAATAAATAAAAGCAGTCCTTACAAGGACTACTGTTATTGCAGCAGTCAGCAGATGAGATCAGAAGCAGGACAGCTGCCCACTGCAGCTACATACAGAGCACTGCAGTAGAAGGTAGATTACTAGCCAGCAAAGCTACCTAAGCTTAAATGTCCCTCAAACCCCTGCAGACTTCTGTCCCTCCAATAACAGAGCAGTATCAAAACGATTACTAGCCAGCAAACTTTCAACTGTCCCTGAAATCACTAACAGGCAGCAGCTCTCTCCCTACACTATCTCTTCAGCACACACAGGCAGAGTGAAAAAACGCTGCAGGGCTTCGGTTTTTATAGGGAAGGGGAGTGGTCCAGGGGAGAGCTTCCTGATTGGCTGCCATGTACCTGCTGGTCTGGGGTGAGAGGGCAAAAAAAAGCGCCAACAATGGCGAACCCAAAATGGCGAACGTCGCGCGACGTTCGCGAACTTCCGGCGAGCGCGAACACCCGATGTTCGCGCGAACAAGTTCGCCGGCGAACAGTTCGCGCCATCTCTATTAAGATATAGTTTCACATACTATCCAAGTAATTAATTTCACCAGAGACAGGTTGTGTTATATGTATATTATGGGAGGAAATAAGATGGTCGTTGTTAAAAAATTAAGAATACAAATTCCATTAATTGTCATCAGATAGGGTTTAGAAACTTAAAAAGGGCTTGTAAAGGTAATTACAACAGAAATGTATTATAAAATGATGTAGGACCACTCTTAGTGGTTCTACAAACTGTTATATTATTTAGGGGAATAAATAAGAATCCCTAGCTACCCTTAGACGCCTATGGTGCTGTAGAGATATCATTAGAGCACCGTAACTTCCATTCTGCACAGTGTACTATATAATAATATAGCTGCATAATCATCAAAGACCTCCTGATTATTTTCCAAGTATAAGGGCAACCAATCTCTACATTAGCTCGATGGATGAAGGTCAGCGATGAGCTTCCTTAAATAAGCATGCACTATTTTCCGTCGTTCTGACTGGTCAAGCTTATAATAAAGTTGTGGTGATTTAAAACCTGCTGCTTCAGCTGATGTCCTAGTAAGATGTCTATTTAGACACACTTGCTGAAGATTTTTTTCCCCAGCTTTAACAAAACCACAAATATTTGCAAACCATTCTCCGCCTAACACACTGGAAATAAGCAGATTCAGACTGGAGGTATTGAAAGAGTCACTTTTAACATAAATACACAGATTTCAGAAATATACAGTACAACGGTGTTCGTTTCTAAGCAGACTGGGGAACAGTTAAAATATATATTTATGCTGACATTACCGTTATCTTCTCAACAAATAAATGGTAAATGCACACTGCTTTTTTTAAAAAAAAAAAAAAAAAACACTTTGGCATTTGCAGGGAGACAATATTAAAATCTCTGTGGTACGCCATTCGGTTTTTAAGACCAGTGAAACTGTTAAAATTTTCATAGGTTTTCAGTTCCTGCTCCATAGGATATTAAGACAGTTGGATTAACGAAATAATACCAAGGCATTATGAGAGTGTAGTATACATCAGTATGTATAATGTATACTTAAACATGATTGCCTTCAATTTCCGACAAAATGCAGACAGATAAAGCCTCTCAGCTGTGATCAGCAAGAACATATGTTGGCATTAGAAAATTGTAATTTAGAACACCTTAACAGCCTGATCTTTACATAAAAGAGATAATGCATAGCAGGATGCAAACCTTACAATAAAATATCATTTTGTGCTGTTACATTTGCTAAAGTAGTTCCATGGCCATAGGCTGTTGACCTTTAGAAAGTCCAGGAGCTGAGGTGGCTTCCAACATTATCATTTTTTATTCGGGTGGACAATATGCCTCATAGTCCATAAGTAACTATGAATGAGCATTTGTAATAAGGGTCTATCTAATGAACTTGTTGATCTGTATTAATGGTTTTGGCTTGTGGCCTCATTTCTTCAGGAACACCACAATGGGAAGATGTTTTTCAATATGATAGATGCCCATAGAGTGGATGTACTAGAGCAACCTTGGGTATCTGAAGTTTTCTGAAAGCTGATATGATATAAAGCTAAAATAAAGACCATGCCACAGATTGAGAATTTATCTTATACCTGTACCAAATTTTCATCTTTCCCTATTGATTATAGTATGTGAATAAACTTACAGTTGGGGAACCTCTCAATGAAATTCTTTTAAGACTGTTATCTACAAAATTAGAACATTATATACTGTATGCTACCTGGAATATTAACATTTTTTTTAGAATTATTATACCCAACCAGGTAATATCTTAGTGCTAGTGCTCATGACAGAGCTGTTTCCTGCAATGGTAGCAAATATATATTTCAGTCTCTGTAGCACTTTTATGGATACAGCAGACCGACAATCAACATAAGCTGTATAGGTTGGAAACTGCAATCTCATGAATACTGGTCCCATAACCAGAGTAAATCCAGCTAGAAGTCCCATTATTGGATATAGGCATAAGCTGTTGTTAAAGTGCAGTTTCCATTGCTGGATAATGGGAGTCAGCAGTTGGTGAACTATTATAGGGCCATAATTCCTCCATTATTGATGCATATGCCATGATTAACTTGCTCAGCTTTTCTTACCAATTGGCTATATTTCCTACCACACCACAAAGTGATTTAGAGGCTCCTTACAGACACTTTAATATATGCCATACAAACAATTTAAACTGTATTTACTGTTAAAAGTCAACTCTGACAAACAGCAGAAGACCCTCATCTCTGAAGATGCATCTCTTGAGATTGGGAAATGATTCTTATCGTTGACATTTGGTGACTCAAACGATTTCTGCTTGACCCTCTCCTTTGATTACATGTAGTAAAAACATTTTCTCTCAGAGGCTTCTCTAAAGGGAGCGTCTCCTTTCACAGCTGGTGTCTGTGCGAGAGCAAATACATTTATCACATCTTAATGTCACAGTGTTCCTGGTTACATTGATCTTCTCTTGACCTATGGCTTTTGGCCATACACCTGTTCCTATTTATTATATTTGCTGTCTTCTAAAAGTGCTAACATCCTTCCTTATAGTTACCTTTGTTTCAAGAGGTAAAGTAAATAGAATTAACGTTTAGTAGAGAAAAATGATATTAGATATAATACACTTATCTTCAGATATATCCACTTAAAATAAACCTACATTGTAAAGCACATAGTAGGTGGCATGAGACAGATGGCGTTAGTTTTGTTTTTCAGTTTCTTTTAATGAAACCTTTCATCACACTAATCAAAGTCATGAATTAGATACATTTATATTGCAATTAATAATCATGTGAATTGATCAGTATGAGGGGTCTGATGGATTAACAATGTGGCCTTGCAGCACTGGGTCCTGCCTTTGATTCCAATTTGGGAACTACAGTATCTGCTTGCAAAGACTTTGGATGTTTATCTTCTTGAGGTTCCACTATGTTTTTGAGGAGCAAGGATGATGAACATGCATAATCTGGCATTTTACATGGATTTTTAGAACTGCAAAGTAATAATTAATATCTGCTCCTCAAAATAACACAAGCTCAATGTATTTTTCTCATTTCTACTGAACTAGTTTTGTGCAAAATTAAAATCTAACTGGTAATTTTTGACAAGGTTGGAAATTAGAATTTCTGGTTACAAAAATGTAATATTGTTCATTTTACTGAAACATGTATTATTATTATTTCAGTCCTATTAAAAAAATCATTTTCAGCTTTGTTTAAAAACTAAAAAGTTGATGAATTTTTAGGGATGCTTGTTTTTCTAAAAGCAAAATATAGGCCTTATTTGACATTACCTATGCCAAATGTGGCTCCTGCCCCTCATGAATACAGAATACAGCTTTGCCAAGTACAGGTAGAGCCGTATTCATGGGGCAAATGCAAATCTCTGTGTCCCATAGGTAGTCTTGATGAAATTCAAAAAAAAAAAAAGAGTGGAAAGAAGTAAGGTTAGGTAGAGGAGTTATGGGCCATGCTTTAAATTTGGTAAAGGAAGTTAAAAAGTAACATGAGATATCATAACCTTAGTGAAAGCGTTGTTTACAAATAATTCCTTTTGGGCTAATAAAAGTCACAATTAGTAGTTAAGTTGTTAGACATTGTTCTGTTCTGACTATAATCCAAAGCAAGGGATGTTATAGGGGCAGACTAGACAGATTTATTAACTGCCTTCATTTGCTACATAAATGAGATGATATCCACTGGATAAAACGTGTGTATTTACTGTATATCTGTGTGTTGCTTTGGATTATTTAGGTGGATATATTACTACCAAATCAGTTTCTTTGTAGAAAAACTAGTTTGGAACAGGGGAAACAATAAATAAGCTCAACTCTGAGCCATAGAAAATAATGAGCAAGCTCTCTTGATTGCTTCAAAAACGACTCAGTATAGTGTCACTGGATGCTTATTAATTGGAAAAAAAAGTCCCTAGGTTTACGCAATGGGAATGATTTAATGTACCTTGACTCTAAGCATGCAGCAGTGGTTTCATTAAAATTCCAATATTATGTGGTTATAAATGTAAGAGTCATGGAAATTGAGAATCTTGCTGTATTTGGCTTCACTGCCAGCTCTTTGGAGACTGCACACCATAGATGTGCAAACATATATTTTCTGTTGGGAACTGAGGGTCAGAAGTGGAATCTGATTCTCCAGTAGCTCAGTACTAACTTTTAAACTCTTTAAACTCTTAAACTGTAATTCCTTTTATTTAGATTTAACTTCTTTATTCCAAAATAAGTTAATATATGGTGGAGCCCAATCTATGCATTTGGCTGTTTTCATTATATTAACTTGAGGTCCCCATGTCCCTATTCTTTAAAGGGGTCCAAAAGACACCTATGTATATTTTCCCAGGGAACCCTTATACACTAGGGTCTCATACACCAGGGACTATGGAGACTCATTCCTCCATGACATTTTGTTGATCATAAAAAGATTCTGTAACATTTATCCTCTACCTTAAACTAATATCTATTAGGCGGAAGAGCTATATTGGCCTGGTACAGGTATGGAACTTATTATTCAGAATGCTTGGGGACCTGGCATTCATTATGAAATTTGGTTCAATGTACCTAACATCTATTAAAAACATGAAAACATTAAACAAATGGACTTTGGTGAAGATGGACTTCCCATAATTTGGAGCATTATGGATTTTTTCCAGATAAAAGATCCAAAAGATCCAATACTTGTGTAAATAGCCCTTTCTTATATAGGTATCTGACAACTCAACAACCAGTCAAATATCATAATTTGTATAATTAAAACACTATAACAGCTTATTTTGTAGGGCTGATATTTGCAATTTATTTAACTGTTTTGAGGTCCCTCAAGTGAGGAAAGGTCACATCCTTTTTTATTTACCTGATAAATCTAGACTTAACACCTTTTTTCTCATGGGACTCAGAGTGACAAACACCAATTAAAACTGCCAGGTACGAGTAATCCTGGGAGTGTGGGAATTATCCAGGGTCACAAGGATGTGACTTTGGGATTTTATTAAGGATATCCAGTGACATGATTTGGTAACACTCATATATTATATTTTTATTCTATTCCTGTTACACTTATATTTGATTCTGGATAGGGGACTAGGTAGAATACACATTTCTAACTGGTAATTGACCAACGTTTTTCATTTGGTGGCATAGATAAACTTTGCTATTTATAAAGCTTGCTTTGGTGACAGGTATGGAAATTTAATCTTAGAGACCTATTCATCAAAATTCATGTGTGAGATGTTTTCTACTTCTTTTTTCTCATTTATTGAAAAAATCCAAATATAAAAAAACTCAACTGAATATAATCAGGGGAAAAAACTAGAATACCTCGAATTTGTTAAGTTAATAGGCTTAAAAGACCCAAGAACTCGAAAATGTATAATAAAAAATGGCTTGAATTTTGCCTAGGACAACTCCCATTGAGTTTACGTTTGAGTTTTTTGTACTTAATAAATACCAAACATTTCGAGTTTTTAATAATATAACTCAAATTTGCAAAAAAAATTGAATAGTTGCAAAAATCTGAATCCAAACTTTGATAAATCACCCTCTTAGCCTGTTATTTTTAAAAGCTTATGACTAGCTAGGAACACTTGAAGTTTTGGCTGACAATATTTAGAATGTAGTGATCATTGTACTGTATGATTCATTTTATGCCCAATTTACGCACTCACAAGAAAATATTCAAATTGTTTTGTTTCTTAAGAATGAAAATAAATATTTAATGATTCAGGATTGCATTTTTTTGTTATATCTTAATTATCAAAATTGTCAACAATTAATTATTTCTTTTGCTGTTATTGATATCACCTTTGCTATATCTGTAACTTTAAAGATTTATAGATTTGTGTTTTGGAATCTGTTCACTGTCACCAAAATGCTAATCATAGCGGCTGTGTGAATAGATGCCTGTTAGATGTTCTTTCTGCAATTGATGTAATCAAACAATAGTTTCAAAATTGTAATGAATCATTTTGTCTCATTATAGTGAATCATCATCAGAAATCACACACAGAGAGAGATGACATATTGTGCTTTGCTTCTTATAGTTGGAAAACACTATGGCATGGAGGTTCAGGCAGAGTAGTGCATACTATTACAACCCCTTCCCCACTATTGTATTTTATTGCAGAACATATCTCTCAGATTATGGGTCAGATTCAATTCAGTGAAAAAAGGTTATGGTTTGTGGTTTTTCATGTGAAAATGCATAGATGAGATTCAGTTTGAGGAAAAAACACTTTTCTCCAAAATCAGATCCAATTTTTTCCTATAGACATAATAGCATATTCATGTAAAGTAAGTTTTTCTAAAAATGAATTTTATCTCAAATTTAATCTCATCCATGAGTTTTCATGTGATGAACCTTTTTCTCACTGAATAGAATCTGGCCCTATCTTTGCTAACCCTAACTGATTTTGCTGTATCTTATTCCAGTTTCAGTCCTGAAATATGATAATAAATCAACCCACCATAACTAAATTCATTTTCTACTTGTTATACATAATAATGTCTGAATGTTGTTTTCATCCAAGGTAACCTATATATTGGAGGAGTTTCCAAAGAAATGTACAAAACCTTACCCAAGCTGGTTCATGCCAAGGAAGGATTCCAAGGTTGCCTTGCTTCTGTAGATCTGAATGGACGCCTTCCAAACCTAATCTCAGATGCTATTTTGTGTACTGGACAAATTGATGAAGGATGTGAAGGTACACACAGTTTTAACCACTCTATATATTTATCTTCTGCCATTATGAAAACTCCATATATTTCAAACAATTGTGTGGTAATTCAAGTCTTCAGCATCTTTTTAATTATCAGAATGATATAGTTTAATACAAAAATAAATATAAATATATATATATATATATATATATCTCAAAGTGTCCTCAAAAGAAAATTATGTGAAATCTTCTTTTATATAATTGATGGTTTTCGTGGTCCATTATTCAGAACAAAAGCCTACATACACACATGTAGCAGACATTACTTTATTCAAGCACACTGGATATGTAAAATATCTAAAAATATTGTGTTTGTCTTTCTTATAATAATAATAATCACCTACTTCTCATTTATGTTTACTATATCTGCCTGGCAGCCATGGAGAATTGCAATGGAGAACTCTACGGCCAGTGACAAAACAGAGTTTTCTCCTATGAAAAAAGCCTAATCTACTCCTGTCTACCTCATGTTGTGAACACATTGGCATATGCATGCTGATGGGCCAATGCCATACCTCTCAGTGCACAACAACATGGCGCAGATGGGAGCAGATTGGCATTTTCTCAGATGGCTTATCTATGCCAGCAGGGCACACATTATGTATACTACATGCCTCAATAATGTTTCTTAAAACAGATTCCCATGACTTTCTTTTTATTACAGAAGGTTGTGAATAGATTCCGCAGAACAAAATCTTTACCTCCCCTTTAAAATATTTTGTAGGCCAAAAAAGAAATGTTGAAGTGATGGATGCCATATAACAAAAAAGTCTAATGAAGGAGTAGGGATGTAGCGAACAGTTCGCCGGCGAACTAGTTCGCGCGAACTTCGACTGTTCGCGTCCGCCAAATGTTCGCGAACGTTCGCCAATACGAGTTCGCGTTCGATTCGAACAAAAATCGTTCGACCATTCGACCATTCGATTCCTTCGACCGCTAAAATCGAAGGATTTTCGTTCGAATCGAACGATCGAAGCCATTGGATTGAATGAAATCATTCGATCGAATGGCTTCGATCGTTCGAGTCGAACGAAAATCCTTCGATTGAACGATTAAAATCCTTCGATCGTTCGAATCGAACGATTTTCGGATGTTCGAAGTTCGCGAACTGTTCGCGAACTGTCCGCATTTTTTGCCGGTGTTCGCGAACGGCGTTCGCGAACACATCGGCGGCGGTTCGCTACATCCCTATGAAGGAGATGCTGTATTAAAATAACTGTAACTTACAAAAATAATCAGGATTATTGCTCATGACAAAATATGTCTGTACAATGTAACCTTGTAGTTTCTCCCAATAATTCTGGGTCAGAATTAAATAAAGCCAACTCTGTATTATGTTTTAATATGAATATTATATCTTAAACTGATATGATTGAAATTTAACTTTGGTTGACTTCACATCGGTTAACAAGGAATGCTCTCAAATCAGATGAAAAAAGAAACATTTGTGGATCACTTTCTTGTAGCATAGGAGATTGTAGCTGGTGGCACGAAAAACTCGACCCTTGTGATTTTTTAAACCCTTAGGTGCAACAGAAGGGCCCCCTGTCCTTCACTTTTGATTATGGGCATTGAAAGATTAAAGTAATTGTCATCTTTTTTTAACCTGTGCTATCCATTGGGTTTAATTTTACTCACTGCTGAGAAATTTGATTAATAATTTTATTATTTTTGTTCATTTTGGATGCTGATACACCATACAGCCTTCTAGTAGGACAAATAAACAGATTTAGCTATATATAACATAGTGAACATTTCCATAAAATACCAGTAATGTATATTATGTAGTGCTGAAGCACTAAATTTTATGCATACTGTCTATATACAACAAATATATATTTATGATCATTAAAACCTTTTTATAGATCCTAAAACACATATACAGTATCAACCTTCAGTTGACCCTACATTCAATGTTCCCCTTGCATCCATATTCAGTATGCTGTGAATATTTCTGCTTAATATGTAAAACAATCCCATGGTGTAGCATAAATGTTATACCCGTACACACCAAACACAATATATCAAAAGCCTAAACTGCTTATTATTTGATTCTTTTAATGCCCAAGCTATCACTGTGTTTTATAAAATGCAGGTTACAAAGTGTATTGATGTTTTTTTGTTTTTGAGAAAGCTTTTTTTGTATATTCTTTATTTAAAGAAGTAGGCATTTTACAATAGAGAAAAATTCAAATAACAAGAAAATGAATCCTGTACAAACATTATACAAAATGAGTACATCCACAATAAGTTTTTCTCAGAAACACATTATCACAGTATCAAAGGTTGGCAAACCATGAGGCGTGTCAGATGCTTGATAGGTTTCCCAAAAATAGTACTAGTTCGCCCATACCTCATATATTTTGAGGCGTACTATAACAATATTATATGATTAAACAGGTATGCTCGAAAGGATTCAACAATATTCAGAAATTATAAAATAGAGAAAAGATAGTAAAAGCAAAAAGAAAAAAGAAAGAACAGAGGAAAGTGAAAGAGTGCTCAGCCGTTCTGCAACAGATTTTTCTTAAAACATCCATTTTTTGATATTGCCTATATACCACCCAAGTTATTGGAACTGTGTATGCGCTCCTAGTCCAGTGTTATTCCCTCCTTGGGTACAGATTCCATGAACATTACCCAAGCTGACCAGGTCTTCACAAACCCCTCTTGTTTCCCGGAAGTATAGCTTAAAAGTTCCTCCATTCGCATAGTGGACCCCATCTCCAAATACCATTCTTTAATCGTGGGGGGTATTGATGTTTTTTTTAACCGTATTACTGAAATAAATGTTTGTTTTATTTTCCACATAATTTTTTTTCTGTTCATGCATTTCTTTGATTTAATGTTTTTGTTATTCAGAGGATCCATATTTTATTTTGTCATGGCATGTTTATTTTTCTTTGGCTTTTGTTTGATTTTCATTCATTAAATATTTTACATACAAAGAATATGTGTGTTTTGTGTTTCCATCACTATATTGTTCATAACCATCACACCATTTTTTAAACACCCAATATCAGAGTTTAATAGTAACATTCGAGTACCAGTGGAGTAACAGCCAAACACTGATTCACCACCGTCTTTACAATCTGAGAAACAGAGGGTAATGCAGAATTGTTTAATTCCTATTTCCCTATTTCTCCTCTTATATAATAAAGACCAACTATAAAAAATAATAATTTGCTTTTAAGGTGGTAATTGCTAATTGTAAACTGGAGGAATTAAAAAGAACGCAAGTGAAGTAAATAAAAAAATGCTTTGTTTTTCATTAAACACATAATTATGCAGAAATGATAGTCATGCCTTTGGAATACAGCAATAAAATAAGCATGTTTAGCATTTAAATTTCAGTTATAATTAATTAGCAAACACACATTTTTGAGCCACTGAAAACAAACTAGAGTGTAAATTACTATGAACAGGAGAAAACACAATATTTGAGGGTTATTTTGTTATTGAAAACAAAGATTTCTTATCTTAAGAGAAATTATTATGTAAGCCAGCATTTTGATGTGCAGATTATCCATGTAAATATTATAGAGGAGCTAAACATGTGAGTAACATGACAAGTTCATAATCCATTTGTGTTGTTACAAATCATATTTTATTGATATTATACCTGTCAAACAACTGCTATAGCAGGTTCAGCATCCCATTGGCATCACCACATACCCCATCTGCACTCTTTGTGGATTCCCATGATCAGTGGTACTTGAAGTGCATTGAATTGTGCATTGTAAAGCAGACCAGAAATATGCTCAGATTCAAGGACTCAAGCAATCAAGAATAATAATAACTTGGCTAAATGGTTTACTATGTAGTTTAAAAGTTTCATTATTGGATTGCTGTAGCTGTAAATATTAGAGTCCTGGGAAGATTTATCCACAATGAACTGGGAAATCCAGAAGTATTCTCATCAGTTTCATCCAAAGCAAAGGCTAAACGGTTTTTGTGCCCTAAACAAGGACATCAACACCTAATCTACTCACTATCACCCACTCAACTTGTAAGAGCAACCACCCACCACTTGCCAACTCCATCTCCATTATGTGTGCTCAATATGGCTGAGTTAGAGAAAGCAGCACACATCTGCTCACCTTTTAAGGATTTACCATATCAGTTGGACATTATAGTTCCAAACTGGTTGGAATGGCTGTCATTGACTCCTCCAAGAAGTTAAATCAGCTCTGATAAATTTACACAATCAAAATAATAAATAATAAAGAAATTCTGACTGTCAGGAAACTGTTCTTGACAGTTGGGAAAGTGTTAATACCTGTGAAAAAAAAAGGAACTACTGAGAATATATCATCATTCCTCAGTTTAAATTTTGATAAATCTGCCCTAAAATCGAAAGTCCAAACTTCTGTGGATCCTGTGTTTAATTCTGCCTATTTACTACTAGTGATGGGCGAATTTATTCGCCAGGTGCGAATTCGTGGTGAATTTGATTTGCCAACAGCGAATACATTTGTGAAATGCCCGCAAAAACAGGCACCGGCATCAAAAATGGGCGCCGGCGTCAAAAACGAGACGCCGGCACCAAAAACGAGACGCAGTCGCAGTTTCGCAAATTTTTCGCCATTCAGCGAATTTCGTACGAAATTCGCAAATTTTTTCAGCGAAGCCAAACGGCGCAAATTCGTCTATCACTATTTACTACTCATATTAAATTCCTAAACCGGATTACACCACACATATAATTAGGTCCTAAAAGAATGTTCCCAGTGCTAAAAAGAATTTACAAAACTTGAGAAATTAATACTTTTACTATATTTTTAACATTAAAAAAAACAGAAATAAAATAATCTGTGCCAATAAGTTTTAAAGAAACATTAAAATCAGAGAACAAATAAAGGTTTAATTAAGTTTGCCAAAGGAATTTTATATATTTCATAAATGAGAATTTGAACTAAAAATAATTAAAATAAAAAAGGCCAATGAATTATGTTAGATTGGATATATTAGTCTCCAGTGACATTTACAAAATAATATATTAGTCTCCAGATGCACATGTGCAGTTTTTCTGAGTTTCATGGTTCAACGGCCAATATTCCAAATCAATACAATTAAATAACAAAGTAAATTAAAATGTGTCCCTTCATGTTATGTCATTGATTGCATTTTTAACCACTAAGCAGACAGATACTGCAGGTTTCTTGTTAGTCCGACTTGTCTACCTGATGGAGATTAGAAAAAGGTGAAAATATCCCAACTTGTACAGTGTCACACATTAATTGGATTTTGTGCTAGATTAGAAACCTAGTAGTCAATTTTGTTCAAACTGCAAAATCTATTTGCTAGACTCGGTAATGACTTTTCTCTGGTTCAAGTGGGGACTGTTCTGTATTTTGATTGAATTCCATCAAACTTCTTCTTTTCGTCCTCCGATTTTTTTTTTAGTCTGACTTGCCTCATGATACTTATCTCTCTTACTTATTTCTGTTGTTCTTCTTAGTTTCTTTAATTCCACTGAGTTATCCCAATCATTTAATTGGGTTCCTTAAGGACTTCAACATTACCTGGTCACCGGATTTTTTTGTATTCCTGAATGCAGTTGAATAAATGAAATATGCTTGACAAGTTTTTTCCTAAATGAGCCAACTGAGTTGTATAAAAAAAAAGAGAAAGAATAAAAATGTATTAAAGTAGCATTATGCACATTAGACCTTTGCTAATCATGGTTTAAACATATATTCTGACATATTTTCCTAGTTCTCATTCGTTTGCAGTTTAAAAATCTCATAAAAACCCACCCCTCAAACAAGGGTAATTTGTTAAAATAGAGATAATACGTTATTGCCATCATAACTTCACTCAGCAGCATTCCACATCCTCAGGGCCCTCACCATGAAGAACCATCTATGCTGTTTCAATGAAAGTCTTTCTTTTATTTTTAATATTTAAAAATTATCCCCCAAGTTAAAGGTCGAATGGGATGCCTCCAATATCCACTTCACAATAAAAGTCATGATTCCTCCTCACCTTTTCTACTCCTCATCTCATCTACTCACAGAGTTAAAAACAATAGTAGTAAATGAATAGAAGCACAGAATTCAAGCATTCCCTTTCTTACATAACTATTCTAGGGTCTTATATAATATTGAGTTACTGTGAAAACTACTTGGTGCTCAATGTAGACTATTAAAATAAATATCAAAAGGTGTTTTGGATTATTTTCTTATATCATTTATTTTATAATAATAAGCTGTACCTAGCTGTGACACATGCTATGGCCATTGAACTACTAATACCATACCTGTTAAGGTTTTGGTTATGCATTTCTGTAAGTGTTTCTCTCTATGTACATACATTATCGCTGCCAAATATCAGTCTCATATCTGTTGCACACAAATTATATTTTAACTTGAAATGTATTATGCCTTGACGTCTTGGTCTGAAGAGCACTTTCATTGCTTCTGATCAAAAAGTCAAAGCAATCATAAATTTTATGTTAAAAAATGTGCATCGGCTTCAACTTTGCTTCTTTTCATCTTTGTGGATCTCTTCTAAACTCTCAAATACTTACTCACACTCGGTTGTTAATTCACAAATATATTTATTGTTTATTAAAAAGCTCCCACTTTTCATTCTGAGTAAAAGTTCTGCTATTGCACAATTATTGTAATTTTTCCAGTGATCTTAAATCTATAGATTTTCTACCTGAGCAGATTTGTATTGCCCAGACTAATCTCTGTGTGTGAGATAAAAATAAGCTTAAGTACAAAACTCACTTCCTTATATACGATTATGGCAGCTGAAGCACGTACAGACTTGGCAGGAAAAAACACTGCACTTGAATTGAATTGAAACTCTTGCTGAAGTTGTTGCTCATAGGCTGAAGTGAATTCAGACATTTACATCATGTTGCCATTTGGACTATTAAAAAACAACAATGCAATAATAATTATTGGGAACATTTGAGATGTTCTTATTTGTTTTGGAATCTTTACAACTGTACATTTTCATTATACATTTTAGGGACTTGAAAAAACATTTTCTTCCTAATGGTCATAATTGATTCAACTTAATACATTTTTTTTAATTAATTAATATTTGTATTAATTAATTAATTAATTAATTAATTAATCATCTTTCTAATGAGGGACTGTAATTTAAAATGTTAGGTATCCAAATTCTAATTATAATCCAATTCTAAATACTAAAACTACCTTAAAAAAACCTTAGTAAAAATAACTACTGCTTATTTATACTTTTTTCAAAGGAAAACTAATATCTATTGATTTATGATGCAATTCCTCAACACACATCACTGTGCATTTTTGTAAGATATAGCTTAATTTCTTAAGAAAAATAGAGAATAAGAGTGGTTGAAGAAGGGCGAGAAATAATTAAAATACAAATTAAACTATTTTGCAGTCGATGATCTAATCCAGAAAGACTCTTGAAATTCAGACTCATTAAACTTACCAAACACAGTCAACAGTCTTATATATGCTTTTATTTCAAAGAGAAATGACAATTCACTGCTAGAGCAGTAGGGCTACCAGATTTGGTGGAAACCACGCTCTTGAACCCTTCTTGCTTAACAATGACATGGTAAATCCTTTGGCTATGGAACAGGGAAGGAAGGAAGGAGGGAAGGAGGGAAGGAAGGAAGGAAGGAAGGAAGGAAGGAAGGAAGGAAGGAAGGAAGGAAGGAAGGAAGGAAGGAAGGAAGGAAAAGCTCATGCCCTGTCCCCTAAAATGTATTCCATTCATAGTTGTAAAGTTAAGTAGTAACAGTTAGAAAGGGCCTTGATTATTTTAAACCGTTTCTATTGTGTTCCTAACAGAAAACGAGAAGGCCAACAGGGATCCATTATAACACAAGGCCTGGGGGATATAGTTCCTTGAGGGACACTATCCAGTTGGGTGTTGGATGACAAATAAACTATTACAGGAAGAATGCATAAATGACTGTCAAGAATAGACAATTTATTTTCAGCCATTCACATGTAAATCCCTAGCAGTATCAAATAGCGGTTTTCTTTAGATTTACAAGTATAAACTTACTAGCACTTATTTGATAATGTTGGAAACATCTGCAACTTATATAGCCCATAGCAACCATTAAGATGATTGCTTATATAATTATGTTTTCATCTGGTTGCTATATGTTCAAGTATTGGGTCTAATTTGTCTAGTTCTAGACTGGTTTCCATGATGAGCTCAGACAACTTTATTTAACAACAATTAAGGCACATCATATCTGTGGGACAAACAAACACTCACTGATTCTTTCATGGTGCATTTCCATTATTATTACATCAATTATGTCAACAATATGGAAACAAATCCATAGCTCAAACTCACTTCAAATGGAATTTTCTAAGAATTAACAGCACGGCACAACCATTGTAATTGCTAATGAGGCCCTCAAAGCATAATAGGCAAAGTAAACAACAAAAGGCCATATTCAGGGGCAGAAAGTGTTTAACTCATTTAAACATATGTGCTTAAACTCGTGGGGATTATAAATTAATGATATGCTTTATGGCCTGGAGATTTCCAAGCTTTAATTATATCAAAAATATAAGAAGGGTATGCCAGCATAATGCTGTGTTGGCAGTCAGTACAGAAATGTTAATAGCCTTGGCACATTCCGTCTTTTTAAAGACTATTTGATATAGAGTTTTAGATGATGCAATACGTCGTTTTTATGTAAAGAAATCACATTCTCCCCCGCATTTAACACTTCCTACGTAGGAATAAATTAACAGGCTTCTTAATGAGGATAAAAAATCAGGAGAGAGACGAAGTAAAGGGGATTACTTCTACTAATTAATGCACATTTTTAAAAATGCTTTAAAACTTGCATTTGTATAAAGTTCATGTCACAGTGCAGTTGCAGTTGTGCAACATATGTCAACATATGCTAGAAAATATTCAGACTATTCCAATTATATAAATTAATGGCAAATGAAACATCAAATTTCATTTACAGCTGCAATGCAGGTCTACATATGTATATGTGTTAATGTGTGCATGGGTGAGTGCTAATGTGTGTGCCTTTCAATTTATGAAAAGCAAGGTCTTCTCTGTCATTAACATGTATGTGATTGTGTGTGTTAGTATGTATCTGTTAATTCAATGGTACCAGAATGGTGGCGTAGTCTCCCTCCTGAAGACAGCAGTGCAGTCACTCAGGATGGAGTGCATAAGAAAAAAAGACAATGAACAAATATTTTCTTCCTAGCACAAAAAGATGGGTTTTTTTTTCTGGAAAAAACAGAATTGTAATAATGATGACGTTATTTTCTGCTGTAAAAAAAATCCATGCTGTCTGCCCAGTAAAACAAAGCGCATGGCCGAAATAATGGCCTTACTTATTTTTCTGGCAAAATGAAACACAAATATTTAAAAAAAAAATCTAAATTCTGGCACAAATAAAAATTTCCCTGCATAATTGTAACAGTTGAAAAGGTTTACCCATCCCTAATGTGGATAACCATTTAACCATAGTGACTATCATAACCATATTTTTAACAAATATAATTAAAGGGATACTGTCATGGGACAAAATGAATCAGTTAATAGTGCTGCTCTAGCACTGATATCCATTTCTCAAAAGAGCAAACAGATTTTTCTATATTCAATTTTGAAATCTGACATGGGGCTAGACATATTGTCAATTTCCCAGCTGCCCCAAGTCATGTGACTTCTGATAAACTTCAATCACTCTTTACTGCTGTACTGCAAGTTGGAGTGATATCACTCACTCCCTTCCCCCCCCCCCCCAGCAGCCTAACAACAGAACAATGGGAAGGTAACCAGATAGCAGCTCCCTAAAACAAGATAACAGCTGCCTGGTAGATCTAAGAACAACACTCAATATTAAAATTCAGGTCCCACTGAGACACATTCAGTTACATTGAGAAGGAAAAACAGCAGCCTGCCAGAAAGCATTTCTCTCCTAAAGTGCAGGCACAAGTCACTTATCTGATTTGAAAAAAACAGGTTTTCCAATGACAGGATCACTTTAAACGGATCCTGTCATCGGAAAACATGTTTTTTTCAAAACGCATACGTTAATAGTGCTGCTCCAGCAGAATTCTGCACTGAAATTCATTTCTCAAAAGAGCAAACAGATTTTTTTTATATTCAGTTTTGAAATCTGACATGGGGCTAGACATTTTGTCAATTTCCCAGCTGCCCCTGGTCATGTGACTTGTGCCTGCACTTTAGGAGAGCAATGCTTTCTGGCAGGCAGAATTCTGCTGGAGCAGCACTATTAACTGATTCATTTTGAAAAAAAAATTTTTCCCATGACAGTATCCCTTTATGCACTTTATAGCACAAGAGTCTATAAGGAAGCCCATTGTGACCTAAGATGTAAATACCATTAGATTGCAACCTTTAATGAAACAGACTGAAATACACAGTGTTATTATAAAAATATATCGGGAACGGTCCAATTCCTATGACGGACGAATGGCTAGTGTCAGAGGGTTGATATTTGTCACCCCCGCCCTCTATGACGCCATAACGCTATAAGGCCTAAGGCAGGATGGACTAATGGTCTACTGTGGACAATGGTCAATCATATAGCTTATACTAGGCCATACAAACAAAAAGATCATCACTCTGTTTCTTAAATTCCAGAGTGTCATTATAACGCCAGTCTGTCTGGTGTGGCCCCCTCCTGCAGACGTGCGGCTCGAATTACTTGAAATACCACAATGGCCTTGGTTAGCCATAGCTGATTGCAAGGCTGTGGACCGTTGGAGCTAGGCACAGTATGTTACCACATTCCTTTGCTAACATGTAAGACTAAGTAAATCATTTAGACATTAATTGTACAAGGAGGAGTCAGACTATGTATGGTATTGGCATACTCTCATTTGTTATCACCACCATCTATGACATCAAAATGGGTATATAAACTTATGTTATATGGGAGTATCCTTGGAAAGCATTCGGGTACCACCTAGGTGACACACGACTACTTCCCCAGGCAAAACCTATTGTCTTCTATTTTGGACACAATAAACTACCTCATTGTATTTGAACTTGCACTATTTCGTGGTTTTGCTTTACGTACGAGGTCATAGAGGTACAAATATAACAACAACAGTACACATGGGGTTTGCAAAACTACACAGAGAAACTACTTGTACAGTATACTGCATACTGCATAGAATGGAACAATATTTTATATTCCATTGAAAAAGAGATGTTCTTGCTGCATTCATTATCTTCTTCTGTTACCACAAATGATGGCACTTTCCTGAAAGGCAAACATTTAAAAATAATATTTCTCATATGTAGGAAAGAGAATGCTCTATATTGAATAACAACAGAAAAGGAACTCCCCCCTTATCAGGATGGGACAAAGGAAAGGAGGGTTGTCCAATTCAAAATGTTAAACTTCATTGGAAGCCAGTCTGTGGCTCAATAAAATTGGTTAAATGTAGGGATGCACCGAATCCAGGATTCGGTTCGGGATTCGGCCAGGATTCGGCCTTTTTCAGCAGGATTCGGATTCGGCCGAATCCTTCTGCCTGGCCGAACCGAATCCAAACCCTAATTTGCATATGCAAATTAGGGGCGGGAGGGAAATCACATGACTTTTTGTCAGAAAACGAGGAAGTAAAAAATGTTTTCCCCTTCCCACCCCTAATTTGCATATGCAAATTAGGGTTCGGATTCGGTTCGGTATTCGGCCGAATCTTTCACAAAGGATTCGGGGGTTCGGCCGAATCCAAAATAGTGGATTCGGTGCATCCCTAGTTAAATGCCTTAAATGCATGTGAGTTCCTACATGGAGGCCCATTTATTGAAGGTTGAATTATTAGAGCTTTTTAAAACCACAATTAAAAACTAAAATCTCTTTGATCATAAATGCAATGAACTTTATCAAAAGAACATATAATATAAAGCACAAACAGAAAAAATAATGAACAATGACCTAAAAATACTGATATCTATCAAACATCTAAAAATGCCACCTTTTCAGACAATTATTCATGAAAAAATTCTGAAAACCTCTAAAAATCTGATTGGTTAAAAAAAAGGTCCAATAAGATCAGCGCAGCTCCCATTGACTTCTATAGGGCCTCAACTGCTTTTATTAGAGTTTTTATTGATTTTTACACTTAACAAATCTTAAATTTTTGAAGTTAAACAGAAATAGAAAAATGTAAATTTTCAAAGAAAAAATAGAAATTCAAATTTTTGTAAATCAGCCCCATGGTAATGCCTAAAACTAACCAGACATCCAGGGTGCAAAAGCAGCACTAACATTTTAAAAAAACAGATGGCAGGTGATTTTCTTCTGTAGGAAAGAGGAATGCTCCCACGTTAACATCATTGAGTGAACTGATATAAATAGATACAAGACACAAGATAAGAAAATACTTGTTAAAAATGGAAATCTGTAAGTGAATTTCCCTCTCATTTATTTTTCCTTTT
Source organism: Xenopus petersii (assembly GCA_038501925.1). Lineage (NCBI taxonomy): Eukaryota > Metazoa > Chordata > Amphibia > Anura > Pipidae > Xenopus > Xenopus petersii. The sequence goes on along the minus strand of CM076680.1, from coordinate 172,458,978 downwards.
CAAGAACAAACCACTGAATATACAATTAGATTTGTTAGATTCATGCTTATGCCTGACAGCCACCATATGCCTTGCTTCAATAGAAGAGCACCCATACCTCTTGGGTTTTATGGCCCTGCACCTAATATCAATTGCTTTTTGGGTATGCTGAAAATGATTGCACTGAAAAGAAGCTGCTATATGCTGAGCTAATACTTTGATACAATACTGGTTTTACGTCTATGTAAGGGAAACGATGTTGAAGATAAATGCTCATAGACTATATAAGAATATACAAAGCTTCTTGATATATTTTAAAAGGACCCTTCTATCCAAACATTACGTCCTTGTGGGCAGCTCATTAAAATAGAAGTAAATATGTGTTTGTCCCGTAATTGATTGAAAAGGTCATTCACGGCCTTAATATGGGTTATGGTCTTAATTGAACCAGGCGTTGCAAAGAGCTCAGAGAAGTGAAAACTGGAGATGGATAATGTGCGCTAACGAGAGCGTAGAATGCACAGAATCTAAACATGACAAATGGCCAGTCAGGGTGCAGCCATGCATTCCGTTTGTTAATGCATTCATTTCAAATCAAGAAAAAAAACAACTTTTAATTTCCCTTCATTACATATCATCAGCTCAATTAACCTTTTATATTTGCAGTAAAATACTCGCAAATTACCACTTTCTCATTTTGCTTTGCCTTGAGATTTATGGCTATCTTTAATTTGTTTGCTTTCCATGGAATTTTTTGCCTGTTACAATGTTGCATGCCATGAATTTTGTGTTTGCTTCCATTTCTGTAACGTTTACAGATTTTTAATGCATTTTACTTTTTTTTTGTTATTTTGCCTTCAAAGTTGCATTGATGAAAGCTGACTTGCAAGGTAGATTGCACTGTGTGTTTTACCCAAGACTGAAACCCAATGCACATGGGGAATCCTTATATGATTGTCTGTCCATTCTTTGGTTAAAGGGAAACTATCTTCTGAAAACATATAGGAGTTAAATACTATAAGGGCTCTTACACACGGCCGTTCCGACCTGCGCTCCCCTGCGTTCCGTTTTTTGGCGTTCAGCCGCAGGGGAGCGCAGGAATAGACGCAAGTCATTATTTGAAATGGGGCTGTACTCACTCAGGCGCGTGTAGGCGCCGAACGCAGGAAAAATGCAGCATGTTGCGTCTGAACCTGCGTTCGGCGCCTACACGCACCTGAGTGAGTACAGCCCCATTTCAAATAATGACTTGCGTCTATTCCTGCGCTCCCCTGCGGCTGAACACCAAAAAACGGAACGCAGGGGAGCGCAGGTCGGAACAGCCGTGTGTAAGAGCCCTAAGACAAACTGGTTAGTATCCAGAAAGTGTTTCCTTAAAGGTTTATTTTTGGCCAAGTGATGACAAGAGTCACATGCAGCTGTCATAGGACATCAACAATAATATCCCGAGGACTTAACTATCACCCCTTTTGTGTCTGTACTTTCTAATATCTACATCACTAATATTACGTGGAATGCTTCCTTTATCATAGCTCAACCAATAGCATTCTACGTTAGTCTATGCTACTGCCTTGCTTCATAAATTGTGTAACCATTGGTCTTTCGTGGTTGCAGTACCCACTTTTATTGTCATAAACCTGATGAAACTTTGGGCCAGATTCAGTGTAAAAAGGTTTCTCATGTGAAAACTCATAGAAGACATTTAATTTAAGATGCAATTCCTTTTGAGAAAAAATGCAACTCACATTTTATAACATGGAAACTTTATTAAATAGTGATGGGCGAATAAATTCGCCTGGCACGAATTTGCGGCGAATTTCCATGTTTCACCGCTGGGCAATAAATTAGGGAATTTCCCGCAAAATTTCGCTTGCGAAATTTCAGCAGCGTCAAATTTTATTGGACGTGCATCAGAAAAGTCGCATGCATCAAAATCGCTTGGACACGGACATCAATTTCCAATTTTCTTGATTTTCCGTAAAAAATGCCAGATTTTCAAGATTTTTTTGTGAAAATGTCCGAATTTCCCAATTTTTCCTGAAACTTTCAGATTTCACGATTCTCCAGCTCATTTTTCACTGTTCCACAAATTTGGGAATAATTCACCCATTACTACTATTGAAGTATGTGGAAAAAAATGATTAGGAAAAAAGTGTCTTCACCTCAAGTCCTCTTGTCCATAAGTTTTCACATGATAAATCAAGAGATAACTTATTTTCCTTTATATCATTTTGTTGGAACACAGTATCCAAGCTTGATTATTATAAATACATTTGTCCATAATTATGGTACAGTTACCAAGGTTGTGACGGAGATTCCGGATTAGGATTCTAGATTTAGGATTTTAGATCCATGGCAAACCATTGCCATTAAACCACACCCTTTACATCAGCAAAAGGAGTCAGAAACAGGTATCAGAAATTGTATTTAAAATACATATACATTAAGTGAGTCTCTATGGGACCACATTTTTTAAAATAATTGAATGACCTCCTTTAATTTTCAGATGGTAGTTTCCCTTTAAAGGTGTCTCCTCCCATGAAAGCCTTCTCCTTTTATCTGTTTTGAAACAGTTCAGTGCAAACCCTTGATGATTAGTCTATTCTGCATTAAGGCTTTCAGTCTTGACTCTGTATTTATAGTGATAGCCTTACTGCTTTGATCATACAATTCGACATTCTTTATTTTTACATGATCCAGATTTAGAGGTGGAAAAAGCTTTGTTCTTCTGTTTTATTTCACAGTTGGGCATGCCAGCATCTGAACACTTATTAAAAAATAAATGATACAAGCACACACAAAAAAAAAACAATACTTGCCAACATTTTTAAGCATCTGCCGTGCAGTATGTTAACTCTTTAACCCTATAACTGGCAACAACATAAAATCTAAGCCACTGGTAAAAAATGTTGGCAGTGATTTAGATTCTATGTTTCCTGGATTCATTCAAATGAATGGAAAATATTGCTTGGCAACAGCTGTGCCCACTGGCAGTTAAAGGATTAATGAAAACTCATTCTTCTCGTTATTCTCTTATTTAAAAGAAATTAGTTATCAAAGGGTTTTCTTTACTTCATCAAACAAAACAAATATACAGGATTCTAGAAATAGATTTGTGGTTATTCCATGAAACAGGAGCTGCCATTGCAATGAAAAAGGTGCCTGAATTGTAGTGAATGTTATCTGTTTCAGAAATCTATTAAATTAGTGTGTTTTTTTTAGGATTTTATATAGTTTATTAGCATGCTGCTTCAATCTGACGTTTTTATACTGCAAACAACACAGTCATGCCTTTTGGCTCTCGAAAATTCTGCATCATGAAACTGGGCTGGAAACATGCAAATCCCACCCATGGTCCATCAATTTTTACTTCATATAACCAGTTGATATTTCAATCACTTTGGTATTCACAGTAGTGATTTATAGGCCAGCGAGAACCCTGCATGATCCACAGATTCCCCTGGAACATACAGTTAGCAAGCTCCGGCTGATTAGCTACCACAATGCTTTGGCCAGACTTCTTGTAGGGCTTCAATCCCCTGGTGACATCTCTGCCCATACCCAGTTCCTTTAATGATGTAACCTCCCAAACCTCATCAATGGTTGATGTTATAAGGACAGGTTGAGTGTAAGTTGTAAAATCTTCGAGAGACATTGGACTAGGTTGGGAATGTATTGGGATGGGGTTGGGGAGGGACAGGTACAGGTTGACCTGCACATTACTTACTAGCAGCATGGTTTGAGATATTATATAAATGGAGATATTAATAAATGTAATAAAAGTAATTATGGAAAATGTATGAAAATATATTTTCCTCTGCACAAATTTAGGGGCCGATTCACAAAGGGTCGAATATCGAGGGTTAATTCAACCTCGATATTCGACTGGGAATTAAAATCCTTCGACTTCGAATATCGAAGTCAAAGGATTTTAGCGCAAATAGTCCTTCGATCGAACGATAAAATCCTTCAAATCGATAAAATCCTTCGAAGGATTTTAATCCATCGATCGAAGGAATATCCTTCGATCAAAAAAAGTTAGCCAGGGCTATGGGGACCTTCCCCATAGGCTAACATTGAGTTCGGTAGCTTTTAGATGGCGAACTAGGGGGTCAAAGTTTTTTCCTTAAAGAGACAGTACTTAGACTATCGAATGGTCGAATGGTCGAACGATTTTTAGTTCAAATAGTTCGATTCGAAGTCGTAGTCGAAGGTCGTAGTAGCCCATTCGATGGTCGAAGTAGCCCAAAAAACACTTCGAAATTCGACGTTTTTTTACTTTGAATCCTTCACTCGAAGTTAGTGAATCGGCCCCTTAATATAGGTTTTGAAAACTAACAAACGTAGTGACCCTTCTGCACCACCTTCCAGCAGCTCTTTAAAAAAGTGCTACATATAAAATAATCAATGTTAAGCTCGGAATATATTCCATATGCAAATACCAATTTGTGTTATTTATGCAAAAATTCTTTTCCATCTCCGACTTTTATTACATTCCACCATAACTACATCAACAACGAAAATAAAAAAAAACGGAGACTGTTTTCTGAAACAGATGGATGAAACATCAACTCCACTTCGGTGCATCTTTTTAACCAGGGCACCAGTTACCATTTAAGAGAACGGCATTGGTCTTTTAAACTCTTTAAAGAACCCAATGTACAGATGCAGCCACTTTGGTTTGTCTGTTTGACACAGAATATCTAAACACAGATATCCCATTTATCTCATTTAACACAGAAAACTGCGTCACAACATCCCATCTAATTACAGCATTCACCATTGTGAACAATGGAGCTTTGGTATGCTAATGAAAAGGTTAAATGCATTAAATGAGTTAAGATGACTTAAGATAACACAGTTTCTTCAATTACCCCTGAGTCATGACGCATTTAACTCACAAATCCAAGTGGCTTCATCTGTATGTATCGGCAATAGATACCGTGAAATGTGTTGGCAACTACTGTCTTGTATGTAAACTTGTGTTAAAGAAATTGCAGTGTTTGTATCTTTCAAAGTGCAAGCCCATGTTGTATGTTTTGATTAGGCCCGAGCACAACATGTCAAGAAGATTCCTGCGCAAACCAAGGTGTCTGCTTGCAACAATGGGATGGATTCAGCTGTGATTGTAGCATGACCTCATTCCGTGGACCTCTGTGCAATAACCGTGAGTACTTTTCTTAAGAGCTGGTGGCTTCAGGCACAATGTTGAGTTTTGTCATTTTAGATACAGTTGTATTGTGTAGTCAACTTATAGTCCTACTATTATACTGTGGTGTAGCCGATTCACAGACCTGAATTCTTATAAATAAATCAAGCTTATTGGTTCATGATGAAAAACAAAAACATTGAGACCGGTGTTATTTTCAGCTAACTTACAGTCAAGCTGCTTCATTACACTATTACCTTCTTTAAATAATAGAAAACTATTTTGCCCTTGGATTTTAATTTAAAGGTTATAAATATTGTACTAAGAAATAATTGGCAAGCCTTATTCGCAGCCACTTTACAGTTCCATAGACAGCCCACGAACATTATATTCAAATCAAATGATATTTCACTTGTCTGTACACAGAATTGATCTGGAATCTTTTTTTAAAATTCCAACTTCATTTTAAAAACTGTATTTCTAGAACCATTTCTTATTTCCCCAAGGGCACATTAAAATTTGAAAGCTAGCGCAAGAAAATATTCACTTTATTGAAACGTGACCTGACTTTTTTTTTGTTATTTATATTTTATACTTTGCACATTAATTGAAACGGGACTATACTGTGTTAATAAGGACAAATGCAATGTTTACCGATGTCTGCATGAGATATTGTTTTAAATGATTGTATGTGATATTACTGATACTGTTCCAAAGAAAAGAACTTCGTAAAGGTAAGAAATGCTTTTACAAAGAAATTTTAAATATAATATGTTCTTGCAGAGGCCTTCAAATTGCATATTCTACTTTTTGACAAGGTCATGCTATGCATACAGGTCCTATTTTTGACCTTAACTGATTCATAGCAATAAATGGATGCATTGTGCCAGCTCTGCCCTTCCCAGCAGAGAAATGCAATTTGATGAGGAACAGATATACCAATGACCTCTGCTATTGTGCATGATGTTAATTTAATATGTCCACAGTTTATTAAATACTACACGGGATTTAATAAAATGGTCAAAGCCCCTTGATCTACAGGATCACATAAAAAGTCATATATTTTTACTGCGATTACCTTTAATGTAGTTGACATTTTTACAGAGACAGAAGGGTCATGTTTATTTGTTCTGAAAATGTTGTGTAGGGCCTTAAAGTGGTAGTAAAACAGTGTTCTGTTCTAAAAGACCACGTTAAAACAGGTAACTGGAAAAACTTTATTGAGTATCATATTATCAGCTGTAAGTTGTATATTTACCTTGTTGCTTTGCTTGGTCCTTGAATAGGTCGATGACTGCTATGAATCAAGGGTATATTTATAAAGGTGTTCAAATATAACGTACATCAGTACTTTAATGCCGTAATAAGTTGTCCCCCTTAAAATGTCGATGAGTGTAAAGCACATGCAAGGACAATAATGTAAGATCTGGGGATTTACTCCCATATTTTATATATTGAAAAAATATCTTTCTAGTGTTATCATGAATAGAAGAAGCAAGTTTTCCAAACTGATATTCCTCAACACTAAAGACCTTGCATCCTAGTCACTTCCTCACTGAGTACACGGGGGGGGGGGCTGTGGTTTACCTCAAAGCTCAGCTTCACTATTGACTAAATTCACCTCAAAAGAAGGCATGGTAGATTAAATACAGTCATTGTAGTCTATATGGGCATCTGAAGTCTAGAACAGTTTCAACATCAATGTTCTGGCGCACAGAACATTGATGTTGAAAGCTTCATTTATTGAGGATGTCCCTAATATCACCATTAATGTGAGGAGAACATACTTTGAGGTTTTCCAGTTATTTCTCATACAGGACTGGTTAATAATCACTCACTTATTGGTGAAGAATAACATCTACCAGCTGGAATATGTGTTAAAATGTTATTGATCTACTCTATCTAGTAACCCATGGTCAAAACTAAAATCCCTTAACTGAGGCTGTTATCCTCACTACTCATATGGCTTTTGCTCTTTTGACTGCACAATCAGCAGGTGAATATGTGCTGTGATGATCATTTTCTCACTCTTCTGAGAGTGTCTCTGAATAATCAATAATGTAGTTGGTTGTGGAACAAACCCAAGGCAGCAAGTTGACTGCAATACTCTTTATTGGGAGATAGAGTTACACCGGTGTAACTCTATCTCCCAATAAAGAGTATTGCAGTCAACTTGCTGCCTTGGGTTTGTTCCACAACCAACTACATTATTGATACATTGATTTGGGATATCGAACACAGGATAACCCATGGAATTAAACCAACAAAGACTTTTGGTGAGCCGCACCCATTCCTTTATCTGAAGTGTCTCTGAATAATGTCATAGTGGCTTCTGGGTGATTGTATTATTAACACGGTGTGCATGGATAATAACTGGTATATGCTCATCACCTAGGCTACATCATAATGTAAACTAGGTCTCCACAACCAGCCTGTACAAAAGGAGTTATACATTGCATCATCCAGTGCTTAGAAGGACTGAAGGTAGAGGCCCAAGTAACAAAGTAATAGAGAAATGATTGGCTGTAACACCCCATGTTCCAAAATGGTATCAGTAGTGATATTATTGCTCTGCCTGTAGCCTATGACCCTTCATATATACCCTGCAATTTGCTATATTTACTGTATGTCCATAGACACATGTATATGTATATCTTTTTTTTTTTTGTATTATTCCCTAGATCCACTGCGGGAGATTCTTGAAGGGAAGGGATGTATTTTTCAGTCTTAATTCAAGCTTTTATGAAAGCTATTTTCCTGCCTTTGGAAGCAGTGTACCAAACAGAAAGTTGAGCATCCTTAGTATTAGGAACAGCAGGCTGCAGAGCGAAAGCTGTTTTCTTTAGACTTTCAATTTGTATAATAGCAGTGTTGGAAACTATTACAGTGAAACACAAAGCGTCATTTTTGCTCTCTTTCCCATTATACCAGACTTGTTTTATCACATTTCATTTATCTGTAGCGCCGCGGTCCGTATGTAATGGGTGGAACATGTTGCTGACTTTAATGTCATATTTACTGAGATGAGGACTGTTGATCTGACACAGCAAATAAGTAACATCATAACATTGTCACAATGTATTAATGTAAAAATGCAGCACGGCGGATTCTCAGCTACTGCAGCGCAATGTTCTCCTTCATGGTTGGGTATGGTTAACGACTCATTGGGAAAATCAGTAACACTTCTGCTAACTCTCCTTACATTAAAGGGATACTGTCATGGGAAAAAACATTTTTTTCAAAATGAATCGGTTAATATTATTGCTCCAGCAGAATTTTGCGCTGAAATCCATTTCCCAAAAGAGCAAACAGATTTTTTTTATATTCAATTTTGAAATCTGACATGGGGCTAGACATATTGTCAATTTCCCAGCTGCCCCCAGTCATGTGACTTGTGCTCTGATAAACTTCAATCACTCTTTACTGCTGTACTGCAAGTTGGAGTGATATCACCCCCTCCCTCCCCCCCCAGCATCCAAAGAAAAGAACAATGGGAAGGTAACCAGACAACAGCTCCCTAACACAAGATAACAGTTGCCTGGTAGAATTAAAAAGAACACTCAATAGTAAACACCCATGTCCAACTGAGACACATTCAATTACATTAAGAAGGAAAAACAACAGCCTGCCAGAAAGCATTTCTCTCCTAAAGTGCAGGCACAAGTCACATGACCAGGGGCAGCTGGGAAATTGACAATATGTCTAGCCCCATGTCAGATTTCAAAATTGAATATAAAAAAATCTTTTTGCTCTTTTGAGAAATGGATTTCAGTGCAGAATTCTGCTGGAGCAGCACTATTAACTGATGTGTTTTGAAAAAAAAAACATGTTTTCCGATGACAGGATCCCTTTAAGGATCTCCATTAATGCTTCTGTTGTCCTACAACTCCAAGAATACCAGGGAATGACTGCCATAGTGTTTGCTTTGTGGAATGGGAATTAGTTACTTGCTCACTGACTGAAGTATAAAACCACAATACAAAGGGATGTTCTGTCCACATAAAAGGCTAAAATTAACAAAAAGAGATGCTAAAAAATTGTAGTTATAAATATTTATGTATGTTTTTGCAGTTTAGGAACTTGCTTTGCTAAATTCCAAAACATATGTGGACCATTTTATAATTGCAGCAAATATTCAGTTGTTGTGAGGTTCTAAGCTTCAAAATATATGCAAAAATATGCATAGGGAATTCTATCTATAGGCAGCTTGTTAGTGTTTGTTTATAACTAAAATAATTACTTGTGAAAAACAGGAGTTTCCTTTGCTGATAAATGCATTGATATGGGTCCTGGATTAAGTGTCATGTGGTAACAGGAAGAAGAAGATAAACAATATTTTGTAGAGGAATTCAGGGATGGAATTCCATGGATAAGGGACAGCAGGAGAAAATAGTTTAAGATGGAAAATGGCCATGGATAGTGAGAAATATGGTTGCTCTATGGTAAGAGGAACATTGGAGAAGACCATAGTGAAGAAATGTTGTGAAGGCTTTGCAGTTTAGCAGAAAAAATATACTTAAAAGAGAACTAAAACCTAACTAAAGAAGGCTAGAAATGTTGTACATAATTTTTTGGGCTTCTGTACCAGCCCAAGGCAACCACAGCCCTTTAGCAGGGAAGATCTGTGTCTCCAACGATGCCCTAGTAGCTCCCCATCTTCTTTTCTGCTGATTCACTGCTGTCACTTACTGAGCTTACGGACCCACTCACAATCGAACAATCAATAAGGAGCAGGCACTCAATGAAGGCAAACTTTCACCAGGCAGTAGTTCAAAGTGAAGAAAGTTTCCTTAGCCTGATGCGTTTTGTGTCACAAACACTTAATCATAGGCTAACAGGGGCATTTTCCATGATGCTAGCCCACAGTGAGCATTGTCAGATATTAATATGGTAAGGCTTTCATTTTATAATAGTAAATAATTTTGTGATTTAGACACAGATTGCCCAAACTTGGTTACTTAATGAGTAAATCTTCGCAGGTAGGTATTTAAAACTTGCTCTTCCATTTTCCATTAATTACTAAAAAACATTTATTCATTAAGGTGTGTGAATGAGGGATGTCCAGACTGCCAGAATATCAATGGATAGCTGAATGCTCAAGGGATGTTTTTCCCTAATTCTCTTGTAATAATGCCCATTGTGGCCTGCATCCACCGCCATGCCATAATTTGTGAATCATAATGACAAACAAGTTAGGGGATGGTCAGAGGGTTGCTGTAACGGTTGGCACCCTAAACTCAGAACCAATGCCAAGCACCCTGGTCTTGGCTCATGCTTCCGCCTGTAGCAGTCGCCTTTGGCCTCGGGAGGAGCCCTCAGCTACTCAGATGCCGCCAGGTCTTATAACGAGAGGTGCAAGGCGAAGGGTTCTGGACAAACAAAGGGGCACAACTATAAAGCAAAGTCTTTGGGCAGAAGGTCACGGTACAAGGAATTAGACAGAATCATAGTCAGATTAGGCTGGGTCAAGGCAGGCAGAGTACAAATGAAGTCAGGCAGGCAAGGGTCAAAACCGGGTGATCAATCAGAAGGGATTTAGCAGGATCAGAGTCAGATAACAGGGTCAGGTTTCAGAAATCAGGATCACCGAATAGCCAGGCAGGGGTCACAACAGGAATCAAACAGGATCAGAATACAGATAGCTGAAACACCACAGGATTAAACCTATCACAGGCAATGTCTGGAAGCCCAAATGAGCTATTTATACAATTCAAACTTTACAGAACAGGTGCCTGCGGCCTAACAAAGGAGCGGTCAGAACGATGATACGGAGGGCGTCCCCCCCCCCCGCCTAGACCGCCAGGTACGTTTGTTACAGTTGCAAGGGACATCTATGAACCTCCACATCCCTTCTTTTCTCCTAATAATATAGAATTTAGAAATTAAGAATAAGAAAGAATTTAGGAAACAGAAAAGTCTATCCTATTTTTGTACCTTGGGTGTCAATTTCATTGTATGAAGAGCAAGGGATAAAAATGTCCACTTTTAATGTGACATAGCAGAAGAAAGCACTTTGGAACTGTTCAGAATTTCCGAGAAGCGTAAAAATGATCTACATTTTTAATTGTTCTCTTTTAAAGGTCACAGCTCAATATGCTGTAGATGTTTTTTTTACACAGGAACACTTTATTAAAATAACAGAGACACCTTATTATAATGGCAAGTTAGCTAGTGTAGAGAGGAAGTCTATCTTTGTGTCAATGTGTTGTGCCCAATATATAAGGGCATAGATGTAGCATGGCAATTGAATGAACTTATGTATTCACCTAATTCCAACATACAGTAACTGGCCTTCAGGCTTGGGCAACCCATCTTTGCTTTCTAAAACCTCTTCTATAAATGCTTAATGCTTATTAACATGTGAAGACACAGAGTCAGTTGGGGAAACCCGTCAACCTGCTGAGTAGACGTGAGCTGGAAAGGCCGCTGTTGTCATAACGCATCGACGATCACAGCTTTACAGAGCAGTCTGGCAGCAGAAGCCTCTTATGGTTGAATCAGTCCAGCAAATCAACCTTAGCTTATTGCTGAAGATGGGAAGCTGGCTTCATCATTTCTTTGTACTTTTTTATTATTCATTCAAGTCCACATCAGAGAAGTACACGTAGAATGTTCTTTCAATATCACAATTTAATTACCCAACAGAAGTCTTTACTATATGAACTTTTTGCAGATTTAGATTTAGGTATGTGCATGGAATATAATAATACCCAGCCGTTCCCATTGCACATTCAGCATTAATTTTATATAAAATTAAAAAAGTCAGTTTTTTACAAAGCAAGACCTGTGGTTCAGTTATTGACATTTAAATTGTCATGAGATTTGACTTCAAACAAGTGCACAAGTAGGATGTAATCCCGATAGACGCATTAAGGTCCCATTTTTGCATGCGACTTGTCTAAACAATAGTATTCCGTTTGGAGAATGAAAGCTTATGCTGCACAACCAATTATGTGCCAACCACTGAGATAGAAAACGCGACTCAAATTGTTTGGAAAAAAAAAATATATTGAGCAGTAAATCCAGCCTAATGTTTAAACTCGTAGATTTTACAACTCCCCAAATACAAGATGTTTTTGGAAAGAATGTTGTGTTCTTTATTGAAAAGCACCGTGGTCGTGCCGATTAAAACATTACTTTTAACTTTCACAAATATAGGATTCGTTTCAAAGTTACTTACGTGAAATGCACGTGTTAAAAATGTTTCATGTAATAACGTAATGTTAATTAAACGAACCCTCGTGTCCATGCTGTGATTATTGTTTTTGTGATGCAAGCTGAAATGAAGAAGAAGAATAAAGATTTAGTGAAAATATTTTCCTTCTGTTTGTGTAAAGCTCCCCTTAGACGCAACGATTCTTCTTGCCGAACGACCGATTTTAAGGAAGCCCGACCAATCCTTCGAAATTATCATGCGGCTAGTGGGATTCGAATGATCGTACATCTTACGATTTTTCGGCCAACATCTGTCAGGAAATTGATCGGCCAGGACAAAAAATCTTTGTCGGTCCCAGTGCAATGTATCTATGTTTTACAGGGCCAAGCAGGCAGCTCGCCCTTTGTTTTCCTGGCTAATTGGTCTTTTTAGTTGATGGTAAATTCGTACGATTGTTCTGAGAAGATCGCGGTCTCACGATCAGGATCTGATCTTTTAAAAATCTCAACATCTATGGCCAGCTTGACAGTCTAAAGCAAGACTTTATTGATTGCTTAACCCTTCACAAGTTCTTAATCTACATTCACCAATGCATCACGGTTAGTTTAAAAGACATATCAGTTTGGAACTATAATGCTAAGCACTAGAATTTGATAAATTAGAATTAAGGAGACCAGACATGTCCAAGCTCAGTCAGGCAGTTTGCCCAAATGCTACCATGATGCTTAGCAAACTGTTTATTCATAAAAGCTTTGTGGAATTGAGAGTAATATTGTAATACTATTGGGTTTCAGTCATTCTTTCCAATACAGAAATCTTAATTAGCAACACCTCTTGCCTTGAATGGTGTATCATCAATGTGAGGAGATACAACTTCATTCAGATCAACCTATTTCCAAGACAGGTTAATATGCTTTGGTTATCCAATTCTTGACTAAAATAATTGGGATGTATGGATTTATCCTAGGTTTAAGGTCTATTTAGGCTCAACAATCCAGTATATTAGGAATGTTTTTAAGATACTGGCAAAGAACAATGAGTCCATTCTGGTCCTACAAAAGCATGACAGTCTTGGAAATCTTATAGGGAGGATTTTTTTAGATTCAAGACCATTCAAAATGTGTGTACCCCCCTCAATTCCATCGCAATGCCTTCATCCAGCATTAGATAAAGGAATAACCAATACAAAAATAAACATTTATCCCTAAATCTGGTGCTTTGTAGGGGAAGCTCCACAATGTGAGGACATTTGCTCCAGAATCTAATTTAAAAAAAACCCACTAAAGATCTTTTCAACAGACTGACACTGGTTTATGTAGTCCTCTTTTAAATTATTTGATGGCTTGCAATATAAGAAATCAAATAGAGGAGACATGTTACCATACAGAAGACAAGACCACATGTGAATGATGTGTAATGTAGGATTTGTTTCTATATGAAGGCAAGATGTCCACATGGACCAGTGAATGCAGCCAGTGGTACCAAAATTCAGTTGCCATGACATTTTTTTTAATTCAGAATATAGAGTAATCTGATTGTGTTTAAGAGACCTCCTACTCAACAGAAAATAAATGGCCATAATAAATCTAGTGTACAAGACTTGGTAAACTGCTAAAAGTTTCATTTGGTTTTTATAACACATATATGCTTTCCAAAATATAACTAGCAAATCCTTGCTGATTGGTTTCCATGGGTTACTAAACCTGGAGCAAACTCTGTGACTCTTGTTTGAGATAGTTCTGTCCCTTATTCCTCCCCAAAGTGATAATTATATGACTGCACACCCAAAGAAAAAAATGACTTGCTTTTAGACATAATTACATAATGCATTTACTGAACACAGACCAAAGGAGAGTACTATAAATTAAGATAACAAATAAAAATGCAAACGCCAACAGATTTCCTGTTGCTAAATTCATTTTTGGATGGATTTTATTCAAGAGCCCGGGGTATCATGAAATGACTATCGTGTTTACTTCTCTCTTCAGACGAATTTAACTATGTCCCACAGCACTAAAAATGATATATTCATTGTAAGGATGCAACCAGTAGAAGGAAAATGTAAGATTGTTCTGAACCAATTATACCCTAATCTGAGTTGTTTAGATATGCAAATAATTCTTATTAGATAACCAGTACATATCCCATCCCACTAATTATGTTTCCATGTAGTGAAATAGTTTGTTTCACTTGAAATGCGTTGCATTTCCAACAAGCAAATCATGAAGGTAAGGTATGATAACGAGACTATATTTGAGCTTAAAAAGAGCAAACAGATTTTTTTATATTCAATTTTGAAATCTGACATGGGGCTAGACATTTTGTCAATTTCCCAGCTGCCCCAGTCATGTGACTTGTGCTTGCACTTTAGGGCGCAAATTCACTAAGCGCTGAAGCGCCGAACGCTAGCGTTAATTTACTAGCATTTGGCATTTTTCGTTACTGCGCAAATTCACTAACGAACGCTGGCGTCGTTTTGCTAGTGTTACTTCGCATCCTTACGCCAGGCGAATTTTCGCTAGCGACGTAACTACGCAAATTCACTAACTTGCGCTAGACTTCCTTCGCCACCTCAGACCTGGCGAAGCGCAATAGAGTAGATAGGGATTGTTTCAAAAAAAGTCAAAATTTTTTCTAAGTCCCAAAAAACGCTGGCGTGTTTTCTACATGATGGGTGATAGGCTGAAAAAGATTGAAAATATTTTTGGGGCTCCCCTCCTTCCCCCCTACATTTCCTGACTCATGGCAACTTACCTAGACAGTGGGCACATGTATAGGGCAAAATAAATTTTTTATTTGATGTTTTGAAGGTTTTCTAGGCATTTGTATTGCTAATACGTGTTCCTCCATTGAAATTTGAATTTGGCGCTGTATGCAAATGAACCATCACTAGCGAAACTTCGCTTTGCTTGGCGAATTAACGCTAGCGCAACTTCGAAAACTTACGGTACCCCTGTGCACAACTTCGGATTTTAGTGAATTTGCAGAGCGCTGGCAAAAATACGCCTGGCGAAGTGCGGCGAACTTGCGCCTGGTGCAACTTCGCATCTTAGTGAATTTGCCCCTAGGAGAGAAATGCTTTCTGGCAGGCTGCTGTTTTTCCTTCTCAATGTAACTGAAGGAGTCTCAGTGGGACCTGGATTTTACTATTGAGTGTTGTTCTTAGATCCACCAGGCAGTTGTTATCTTGTGTTAGGGAGCTGCTATCTGGTTACCTTCCCATTGTTCTTTTGTTAGGCTGCTGGGGGGGGGAGGGGGTGATATCACTCTAACTTGCAGTACAGCAGTAAAGAGTGACTGGAGGTTATCAAAGCACAAGTCACATGACCAGAGGCAGCTGGGAAATTGACAAAATGTCTAGCCCCATGTCAGATTTCAAAATTGAATATAAAAAAATCTGTTTGCTCTTTTGAGAAATGGATTTCAGTGCAGAATTCTGCTGGAGCAAAATGATTCCATCATAATTGTTGAATCCAATGCTAGGGGGAGATGTACCCAACATAATTGCAGCTGATGCATACAAATTGGCAATGAAAATTGATCAGTTGATATTATTTCCAGCAGGAGGTGGTAGGAAGACAATGGCACGTATCACAACTGTACAGGATTCCAAGGAGTCCACATTGATGTAATTACCCTTTTTTTTGCATTTTTGATGCAATTGACTGTGGTCAAGCACATGGCAGGTGTAACCCTTGAGGCAGGGTGAAAGTGACTGAAAACATTGGGCTTTGCAGCCCTTGCTTGCATTTAGCACCCCGACCCCACTATTAGTAAATTAATCCTAATATCCATTACTTTAAATAGAACAGAACTCTTTCTTTGTGGTATTTACTTTAACAAGCCTGATTTGAGAGGAAACCTTTTTAGAAAAAAATCAGCATTTGTATCAAACAAATATGACAGATCTAATTCTTTCATAGAGAAAAAAACGACTCTAATTAAAATCTGGACGTCTGCATTCCAAAAGACGAAGTTGGTCGCCTTTGGATTCCTCACGTTTCCAGCGCACACGTGCCTTTCTAATGAATAATTTAAAGTTCATTTGAGAAATAAAGAGATATACATTGGGTTATATTTGCAAAGCTTTGCAACGCCTCATGGTTTATTCAATATACTGACCTATTATAATGTTCTTTACTGCTGGGCCCCAAACATTAGAAACGTGAATAATGGTTATTGGGAATCTTTCTCTATTTGTAATTATCTTAATGGCTGTTGTGCGGAACGCACTCTATTGCAATGCATCTATTGTTCGGCAGTCAGCAGGTTACAGCTATTAAAGAGTTAGTCTACCTGGGCTTCTGCTTTGCACTGGGCTGAGAATACTGTGTATTAAATTTTTGTGTCCTGTTATGTTTGCAGCTCTGTTGAAAGAAGCCAGGACGGGCAAGATTGAACGTGAACCTTAACATGAAAAAGCGCTAGGCACAATGTAGCCGGTAATCAGATACTGGACAGTAGATTCATATCAAATTAAAGCAGATTTTCAGCAACATAAGAGCCTAAACAAAAAAAAGTCAATACGGCCTAGAGTTGATAGAAAAGAAGTGTCTCTGAGATTTAAATAGAATATATCTAGAGCTTTAACTTGGCAATATCTTTAATCCATGGAGCATGGAGTATTGTATTCAGGGTCTGGCGGATCCGTGATTCTAAATCACAGTCCCAAACGTGCAGCTTTTATTTCTGAGAAACCAAATTAAATCAGGAAACTCCTGCATCTACAGCTAATAATGCAACGCTCACTGTCACTTGGGTGATGGCGGATGAAGAATCATACGAGCACATCCTCTGGATAATCCAGAAAGCTCTGCTTGTTACTCTACTGGAGTTTATTGGATGTATTATTGATACCGTTAGTATAACACATACTAGTAGAGTAGGGAAGTGTTCCTTTTTCTGCATTAAAGGAGTTATTTAAGGTTCCATAAAGTTACTTCTAGATATAGACAATGTTGTTCTAAGACAATTGGCAGATCAGAAGGAGACAGTTGAGGGACAGGGATTTGGGAGTTTGATTGTAACCAGAGCCAGGCCAATAGGTACTGGCAACCAATGTAAACACTTTTTGCACCAACTTCTACTCATCACCCTGCCTCTTGGCACAGCAGATCTTCCCCTGCTTGCTATCCTCCTCTCACTCACCTACCTGCTAACCACAATTATTCTGCTCTACTCCCACTCACCAGAGAAGAATGATTCATATTTTTTAGGGAAGGAATTCATACCCCTTCCAATGTTGCACCCTAGTCATATGCCTCTTCTACCCACCCATAGCTTCAGCCCTGATTGCAATTTTTTTGCTCAAATTTCAAGAGACCATTGTATAATTGGTTTATTCAAATCAACGAATGGTGGCTATAAATTTAATTTTAGCAATGGGTAAATCATCTATATCAGTTGATTATTAGATAATGTCCTTTTCCTAATTCAAATACAGTAACGTGTCAGAACCCACATGGTCACCCCATCATGGACATCTTCCCATAACATGGTAAGAAACAGGAGAAGGTTAGTGGTGAGCAAATCTGTGGTGAGCAAATCCATTTTGCTTCACCGAATATGTGCAAAATATTTTGCTCATCCCTAAAGAAGATGAGTGAGAAATGTATTATGGCTACTGGAAATGCTGATTGATGACCCTACAAACACAGAAGGTTCTAGTGGAACTAGAATGTAAAAATAATTCGATTTGCAAACTCATTGTATCAAATCCAATCCATTGTCTTATTAAATCATGAGAAATTGGTCCTCGACCACAAATTTAATTAAGATATGCACATTAGTGATGTAGCGAACTGCCGATTTGATGTTCGCGAACGCCGTTCGCGAACACCGGCAAAAAAGCGAACAGTTCGCGAACAGTTCGCGAACTTCGAACGCTCGATAAAATCGTTCGATCGAACGATCGAAGGATTTTATTCGTACGATCGAAGGATTTTCGTTCGAATCGAACGATCGAAGCTATTCGATCGAATGATTTTAATTCAATCGAATGCTTATAATCGTTCGAACGAATGGAAATCGTTCGATTTTAGCGATCGAACGGTCGAATGGTCGAATGGTCGAACGAAATTTTACTTCGAATCGAACGCGAACACCAATTGGCGAACGTCGCGCGACGTTCGCGAACATTCGGCGGACGCGAACAGTCGAAGTTCGCGCGAACTAGTTCGCCGGCGAACAGTTCGCTACATCCCTAATGCACATTGCACTAATACAGAAGGAATTACAATTGCAATGCATTTATTAATGTCTACATGGAGTCCTGTGACAATAATGCGGCAATGGATTCCAGACTCAACAGTGTTGGGCTCAAACCACAAACATTATTCGAATCTCTTAAAGAAAGGCCTGATAGCTTTTGTTTTGACTGTTTGAACCAGATGGTGGGGTCTGTGGTCTAGACGTGCCATCTCTTTAGCGAGTGATTATAATTGCAATAGTTATTTTGTTTAGCTAATTAGGTGCCCTGAAATGTTGATATATTATGGGTAGTGATCTCTTTTTTTTTCTTTTCATGGATCCCTGATCAATGTTTACAAGAGGCAACTTCATTCATTTATATGTATATTCTCCACTGTCAACTTGTCTAAACTCATTTCAATAGCAGCCTATGGAGCTCATTAGAGAGTGTCAGGTGAGCCATTTGATTGGGAATGTGGCTCTTTGAAGACCCTGTAGGGTGTTTAACTCATGATTACACTAATTAACTCAATCAGCTTTTTTTTTTTGCTTCCTCATATAGTATGAGAAAACTACAGTTGTATTTTCTTTAACATAAGTGTAGTATAAAACTTGTACCTGTTAGTCTATCAGAAATGGTTAAAATTTTAAAAAAGTTGCTATACTTGTAATTTCTGTTCCATTTTCAATAGAAAATGTCTCTAAATTGTTCTAGCCAATTAAAGTTTTCTAAAAGCCGTTGCCTGCTGTTGAGGAAACTGACCGTGGTGAATTTTCACTGCAGGGAAAGTAACTATGAGCAGTCACTTGACTAAAGTTTTGTTGCTGATGGCTGTCACCTTCCCCAAAGCTATGAAAATATAAATTACTAACTGCTGTGGCATTGGATGTGAACCAGAAAGTGTCTGCACATGGTCAGATTAGAATTCACCACATTGGTCTCATTACTTTCTCATAACGAACAGCATTTTATAGAGCTAAATGAAGCATCAAACCAATGTCAGAATCATAGAGCTTGTTTACAATTGTGATTTCATGGTGCAAAGTGGACTGGATTCACACAACCGTGTTTGTATCTCATTTGCATTTGCCCACAGTGAACTGATAGATGCATCCCTCTCATTATGGATGCGGCAAATATTTTCAAGGTGGAAAATTAGCAAATTTGATATTAACAGCATCCAGTCTGGTGGTAATTCCAGGATACTTTTGGACTGAAGAACACACTTGCACAATATTCAGCAGAGCAAACAGGGCAGAATATTAGGCACCCCCCCCCCTCAATTACTCGCAAGTAGTGATGTGCAAAATTGCCCCGTTTCACTTGCAAAATGGCAAAAAATTCACAATACACATTGAAGTCAATGGGTGTTTTTCCACAGCTCATATTTGGCACCTTCATGAACTTTTTGCATTTCAACATTTTGTTACATTTCAATGTGGCTCATGGGTAAAAAAAATAAAGGTTGGGGACCACTGTATTAGACTTTTTTGTAGCAAAACGTGGCGAAATATTTTGCACACCCCTACTCGCAAGTGAAAGCATCTTATATGGGTGCAAGTACCTTTAATGAATGGTGTCAATGTGCATGCAATTGTCAGGAGTGCTCAGTTGCAGAGTGTTCCACTTCTAAGATGGCCGTGCTCATGGTCATGGCTGCATAGTGACATCATTGTTCTGCGCTATGATGTAGTGTTGTGTCATGTCATTTCATCATGTTTTGGCATGAACATTCACAATAAATGGACTCCAGAGGCCCAGGTTCAATGCCCGAATGTAGGCCTTTATTGTTGAAGTTCCCTAAATTGCTACTTTGATTTGATTCTTTGGGTTCCTGCCTTAATTATGACTTCACTATTCACTGCCAGCCCTGATCTGTTGCCTGGATATGACTACAAACTTTCTTAACGCTTTGGATACCGCAAAGTTGGACTTTTTGTATACAACTTCCGCCTTGGTCCCAACTCCAACTTTACTAGAAACCCTAGACCCTGGCAGCTATTTTATGTTCACTATAGTGCTTTGCACTTACTTGTGCATGCAATCATGAATGAGCCTTCAGATCTGTGGGAAGCCCTTGTTAAACAGGCAGTTATCCATAACAACCATTCAGTGATAAACAGTATCTAGGAGAGTTAAGTCTAAAGCTAAGTTTTTTCCCCTGCTCAGATGAGTGGTGAAACATTTTTTTCTGGAATTTAGTGCTAATGCCGTGTATAATAGCTTGCATGCACTAAATACAGGAATTCGTTTGGAATTCAGTTGAATACCAGCAAATAATTCTAATTTGGCCAAATGAGTCAGTCAACCTGAATCCAAATACTTCAATCTATGCAACTTTAAAGTACTGGATGACAAAGGCAACATATTTTTATGCAGGATTAAGGGGCATTTAGCTCAAATCTTGATATCTAAATTAGGATTTTGATTTGTTTCACTATTCTGCCAAATCCAAAAAAGGTGGATTAAATGTATCCCTAATATTAACTATATAAAAATCTTTGCCCCCATATATTTGTGCCATGTGAGTTGAAACTACATACACCATCCCACACACCTGCTGACTCGGAATCATTCTTCCTGGGGCAAAATTTTAGATCAATAGGCACAACTTACATTGAATATACATTTATGTTTATTGTATTTGACTAGACTCAAACAAATATACATTCTATATATCTGGTGTTCTTACAGAATGTAATTCAAATAAATGACCATTCTTGCATTAAAAGAAACGCATTTTACCCCGTTGGCATCTCCAATGGATTTTTTTTAAGATCATGTTTTTATAAAAAAATACATCGTTTGGAACCTTAGGCATTTTACCCAGAAAAGAAACTGTCAGGCAGCAACAAGCTTGTAATAATTATATTGACTGTATTCTGCATGCTCACCTTGGGAAGCCATAGCAATCCATTCCAGTGATTTTCCAAAAGGTATAATATTATTTCCACATATGCTTTTTTTTTATACAAAATTATGCACAATCCTCACAGTGGCAATAAAACTATTAGAGCTGTAAAAGATATGCATGCTACATTTTGCCGAAAGCATCATAAAAATCAATTAAGAATAACAAACTGCACTCCCACTAGCCGCGCAGTCACGCAGAGCTCAAATGCCTACCCTTTTGTAGACTTGGCTTTTGTCTTTCGCGTATGTAAGTAATGTTAAGTGAACTAACCTTTTTTACATATTGGTTTGACATTTACTCCAGATTAATGCGACTTGGCATAAGATCTTGGAAGAGGCTAGAATTTTTGGTTTCTTCTATGTTAGATTTTATTTCACCGTAGGAAAAAAAATGTTAACGTGATTCTTTTTAATGATATATTTAACAGGGGGTCCTTTCAATATTAACATAAGCTTCATATAACCAGTTGCTAAGCAATTTTATTCGTCTCAGCTGGTAATTCATCACGTGTGAGATATTTTTAGGTCCCTTCATGTATCAAACCCATGCAAAACTGGGTAAAAGGGATATTTAAGTTGCCTTAAATGGAAACCATTAATAGGCAGTCTTGATATATGATTTTTGTGGGACTACTGAGCTAAATACAAAAGCAGCAATCAAAGTCAGAGAGAAATGGCCTCAGTTGTGTGTTGGTCTCTTGTATACATAAAGAAAGTATTTCAGCTATCCCCTGTTAGGATCCCTACTGTGCTTGGGCTTCTAATAAATTCATTGAGAACTGGGGGAAGGGGTGCACAAAAGCACAAACAGCACATTTTTAAAAGCTGGGAACATGTAGCAGTTTTTATACATATTCCGCAGATTGGAATTACA
The DNA here is from genome assembly GCA_038501925.1 of Xenopus petersii. NCBI lineage: Eukaryota > Metazoa > Chordata > Amphibia > Anura > Pipidae > Xenopus > Xenopus petersii. Next base: position 172,436,717 of record CM076680.1, on the reverse strand, counting down.
TATTAAGGTGTTTCTTGATTGCAATACCCCATATGGTGGGAATGGAGAAAAGTACAAAACAAATAACCTTCTTCTGTATTTTTATACATGATTATGGCACCCTGCTTTTAATATGTAGTTGTATACTATATGAAAGGCATGGCAGCTGGAAATATACAGATGGAGAAAACCATTGATACAACCACCAGGGCTTCCAAGTAGGGCGACCAAATATTTGCTTGTGTGTTGCTTTATTCCCCCCTCCGTTCATTGTAAGAAATAGGGCAGATCTAGGCATAATCTATGTGCAGGTAAGTACTCAGAAAATATTTAGATTTGAACTTGCACATATACTTCCATACTTTATATCATTCAGCAGACCCTGGATCATCTTACTTACATGACTGAATACAACATAACATATATTAAACTTATGCACAAATGTATTTCAAGATCATAGTTATCATCAGGTATTTACCAGAAGGACTAAGGGCCTGTTTAAAAAAAGGTAGAGTGCAGAGCCCTGTATGTAATACCAGCATTGACAGGGAGGTGAGTTCAATGAGTCCTTGTATCTTCCAAGGTACATGACAAGCAAGTAATGATAAACAATAGTATGGCCAGTCCTGCCCACATGCCAACAATTTCATATCTAAAGGGTTGTGCAAAGAGTGAAGTGTATGATCTGTTGAGTTTACATAACATGGGGCTTTTCAAGAGTTGTATACATTTTGTACCTTGCTTCTCTTTTGTAAATGAGCCATTAGAAGTCCAGAGGTAAGTCTGCTAACATCTTCTTACAAACTCATTGCAATATGTGTGACTAAGAATGTTGCCACATCCACAATGAATGAACAAAAAGTGGTTTTGTTCTTTACCTTTATGGCATATTTCAACAGATATCAATAAGTTATGCCTTCTGATTTGTTTCCATGATTGCTTGCAACCAATCAAGTTGGACCACATCATGTTTTGTTTTAGAAATACAGCATGGCCCTATTTTATCTTTACTACTTTTACTTTCACTTGCACGTGGGTGTAAAGGTGGCCATAGACACACAGATAATATCGTACAAAACGAATTTTCGTCTGATATTCGCCGATATCGGCAGAAGACTTGGATATCAGTCGGCTCGTCGATCGGGCTGGACAGAAAATTTTGATTGGGTGCCTTTGAAGGGACCCAAATATCGGCCATTGTTAGTGCTGAATCATCAGATACAGGTAGAATTCTATTGTTTCTATACGTATATCTGACCATTCAGCTCTACACGTGTGTATTGAAATGAACGATCTTTCTTAGAAAGATCTTTTCCAAGAACGATTGTAATTGTTACGTCTATGGCCACCTTAAGGATTGACCGACAGGAGCCAATGTGCTGTATAACTTTCAGTTTTAAAAAAGAAAGATAAGAGGAATATTACAAGGCAACAAAAATAAGTTCAGGTTCAGGCCAAGGGTCAAGGCCAGGCGGCACACAAATGTATCAGGGACAGGCCAAAGGTCGGGACAGGCAGAGTACATGCAGAGTCAATAAACAAGCTGAGGTTAATACTGGGAGATCAAAAATGAGAAGGGACAGGGACCAGATAGGAACAGGAAAGCAACAGGACAAGATTACTGGAACAGGTTCAGGAACAGGAGCATGATCAGGAACACAATAACCAGGCCAGGAACAAGGTCAGGTGCAAGATTAGGATCAAGGTCAGGAACAACATGACTAGAGATTTGGAGTCAGCAGTAAGGCCTATAATCCAGAGGAATCTGGGATGCAGGCTTAAATAGTCCTTAAATGAGCAATTGCCTTCATCCAGAGGTTGCGGATTCCTGGAAGATGGAGGCAGCGTCACAGAAGATTTTATATTTCAGGCTGTCACCACACTGCTTCCTGTGGTCCAAGCAGGAGGAACAGTGCCTGGAATACAATAGGTCCCTGGTCCGAAACCAGGGAGTTCCAAACAATGGGAGCATGACCTTGGTATGCCATTTTCTGAAAGCAGCTTGGCTTCCTAGATTATTCTTAATTTTGCAATGCATTTTAAAGTTTCTATCAAGTCATCCATTTCTTCCATCGCTTTGCTAATAAATATTGAGTTTTTTTAAATGCTGATATGCTTTATTATTACTGTGGACAGGATATTTCCATAAGAAATGTAAATATTTTTTAAAACATCTGACCATGCTTTCTCTAATACTTTAATGCTTCAATTTGCACATTAAATATTCCCATATACTCTGAGCAAATCTGAAATGTTGGATCTATTGTGATATGCAGAATCACGTCTGCAGTTTATTGACACCAGTGCCTTGCTGATAAACCAAAGCAGCAATGTGTTTGAACATTGAATATAACCAGGCCACTGAATGCCAACTCTTGTTAGAGAAACTGCTCATGAATGATGCATGAAAGTTTAAAATATTCCTTACTCAGAGAATTCTTAACCTTTCAGGGCTTAAGAATGTTTTTTTTTTGTTTGTGAATTAAAATTCTGGGAAGCATTTTGGTTGCAGTCACCAGGAGTTAGTATTCAGGGATGATTTTTTTCTCCAACATTATTCAGAATATTAAGACATTGTCTAAGGAAGTAATTCCCAATTTTTTTACCATTTTTAAAAATGCCTGAGGGTACCAGTTATGGACTGTGATAGCCCCTATGTGAACTGGCAGCCAACAGGAGACTCTGTTTGGAAGTAGATCTGGTTTTATGCAACCAAAACTTGCCTCCAAGGCTGCTGTTCAAAATAAGCACCTGCCTTGAGGCCAATGGGTTAGTGAGCAACATGTTGCTCATAAGCCACTGGCTGTGGATCACAGGTCTAAGGTTTGCTACTAGATTAGTAACCTACAGTAATTTAGGGCAACTAGACCTAGACAATACATAGCTATGAACACATAGCAACAGAGACTGAAACTGCTCCTGGGATCTAGAATTAAGGAGTAGTGATGGGCGAATTTATTCGCCAGGCGCGAATTGGTGGCGAATTTGCGTGATTCGCCGCCAGCGAATATATTCCCGAAAATTCACCTGAAAAAATTTGCTGGCGTCCAAAAAAAATTTCGGCGGCGTCAATCAAAAACGGGCGCTGGCGTCAAAAACGAGACGCTGGCGCAGTTTCGCAAATTTTTCGCCGTTTCACGAATTTCGCGCAAATTCGCAAATTTTCCGGTGAAGCGAAATGGCGCAAATTCGCCCATCACTATTAATGAGTGATATAGCTACATAATTCAACCTAGTTATTTCAGGGATCAAAATGTGGCCTGTGGTTTGGATCACACTCATGATGCTATGCTGATATAAACAATATCATGTATTTGCTGTCTTGGTTGTTCTTATACTGATCTTAATATTATCATTGGCGTCACTGACTAAACTGAGGTTCTCTTGAGCCCACAGATTAAGGTGGATTTCCAGGAAAGTTCAGGGTAGCAATTCTTAGCAATAGGCAAACATGTTGCACCCCGCTCCTCTGAAACCAACATAGATGTGGGATGGGGTTAGAGGTGAGCAAATTATCCAAGATTTGATTGTGAACTTCGAGTCAGGCTGCCCAATATGGACAGATTTGTCCACTGACAAGTACAGTAGGGATTGTGATCTACACTCAGTGGAGCTTTAGTTGTCCATTAAGCAAAAGCCCAGTACTCAGACACTGATGTGGCCAATATTATTTATTGAACCTGGAAGATTTCATCCTTGCAGAGTTGTACACAGTAAATCCAAGGTGAACTTTAAGGCAAAGCTGCTAAAATACTAATATATGTATCTAATTGTATGCTTGTATGTGTGTCAATATGTATACAATATATCTCATTTCTCCTAACTTCATTATGCCGTTAGGTTTTCTACCAGTATGTGTGTTCATACAGATATAAAACAGATATACAGCAGCCATTACTGAAATGTGAGGCTTTGTCTGTGCTCAGCCTGGCATGATGCCGCCTGCCTTTCTTTTGTGCAGCTGCCAAGTCATAGCTTTCTGTGCATTTGGAACTAAACAGAAACAGAATGGAACAGATGCCCACATATTTTCTTTCAACTGTCCAGTAGAAATAATAAAAAAAAAAAAAACAGGAAAAATACAACATTGGCTTGTCAAGAGGAATGAGGGTATCTGGCAGCGCCTGGCAGAGAGGTGTGCGGGCGCAGAGCTTGAATTGTTTCAGGACTTATCTCTGTCACTTTTGCTATGTTGCTTTAAATAGGAATTGGCCACAGAACAAATCTCCTTTCCCATTCATTCTCGCCTCACCATTCATGTGCCTGTTTCTTTTACTTTTCCATGCTGATAATTCTCAGCAAAACACAGGGGCTTTACCTCTTCTAAACAATGAACATACTCTAGTCAGATGTGCCATGGAAATGCGTTTTCTTTTCGTTTTTCTTTCTGTTTGTTCCAAGGACAAAAATAAAGTAAAGATTTTCACTAAAGGCTTACCTGTATAGAAATACTTATCTCACAATAAGCAAATGTCACCAAAGTGTCACCAAGTCTACTTTGTTCTACTTCACGGTATTTTTTTTTTTGTAAATGTGAAAGGCAATCTATATTACTTACCGCTATACACGTAGAATGGGTGAAAGCTGATATAGTGTATGCTTCACCTGGGACATTCTCAATAGAGTTTATAGCAGATTTATTAATTTTTCGTGTCAAAACTCACAAATTCGAATTTAAAAGCACCACCTTGAAAGTAAATTCAAATGTGAGATTTATCAGACCTCCACTATGGAAACTGTTCTAATTAGAATATTTGCCACCTAAAACTTGCCGAGTTCATTTACAAGCCAAGGACACAGGTTGTTGAATAGTGATGGACGAATAAATTCACCTGCCACGAATTTGCGGCGAATTTCTGAGTTTCGCCACTGCCGAATAAATTTGCGAATCTCCCACAAAATTTTGCCGGTTCAATTTCAGGTTTTCATGATTTTTTTGTGAAATCCTTCAAACTTCACGATTTTTTAGTGAAAACCTTCAAATCTCACGATTTTGGAGTAAAAACTTCCAAATATCGCAAAATTTCGGGAGAAGTTCGCCCATCACTACTGTTGAACCATTTGAATATATTGATTGCCTCACTGACATTTAAATTTGATTCGAATTTTAGGGTCGGGACTATTCAAATTTATTAGAGTAAAAAATATTCACATACATTCGAAATTCGACCTTTGATAAATAATCCCACTAGTGTTCATAGATAACATATCTATAATAGCAGGCAGGTCACACTCAAATCCAAATCCAAAGAGATGACATTTTCTTTACGGACAAACTATAACCACATACTGTATAATGTTGTCTACAAGATATAACTATATATTAATAATATTATATATGTAAAAAAATGAGCCTCCAGACACTTTATATTCGACCTTACAGTTAGTGTTAACTCATTTTATTTACAACAGTTTCTTGTGGTTTTCTCCATCTATCACAACCCAGATCCTTCATAACCTCCTCCCACTTATCGCCTGAGCTGCGTACGGTCTTAAAAATGTATTCCTACACTCCATATGTCTTCATTTTTATTAGTTGTATAGACTTCGGCATAGAAAAATCCCAGTGAAGCTTATTTCTGATGCATTAAAGAACACTAGTTCTTGACTTTTTTTTACTTTGTGGTCTCTTATTGAAGACCCCCTCTCTCTCTTTTATGATTTTATCGACAAGTCTCACTCATATATTGATTTTCTTCAAAATGTAATCTCATAGGTAGGATCCGTTATCATCTGCTTGTATTTTAATTTGTTCTAATGATGCATGACCATTTTATGTTTCTTTTAAGATTATCAAGTAGAAACCTACACACACAGAAAGATGAATCTAGAGATAGTCTATTCATTTCGCGTCAACTTACTAGGGGAAGAAGCATAACAGTACATACGTTTTCCTGCCCCTGGGCATAAAATGATTGACTTTGTGAACAGGATTAAGTATATATTTAACACATAAAGAGTTCAGAAGCCAAACAGAGCCATATGCATCATCCCAATAACTCTCCTTCAGGATTTAGTTGGAAATTGAATAAATTAATACATTTTTTTGAAAAAAATGTACACTGGCATCAAAAACGAGATGCTGGCGCTGTTTCACCCATGACGCCTCAAATTTGCCCATCACTAGACTTCACCTTTAAGTCTATAAATTGGTATTCAATTAATTAATTATTTCGGTCTTGCAATTTATGATTTTATTTGGTATTGATATAGCATTAACTATTTGGTGGGGTTTCTTTTTCTTAAAAAATATGGATAACTTTTTTTCATCTGAAAATGCGCCGGAGTCCAAAAAAATGGACGCCGATGAATTTTTGTGGCGGTTTTGTGAATTTATTCACTGGCGGCGAATTGCGGGAATATGCCGCAAATTCTTGCCTGGTGAATAAATTCGCCCATCACTAGTGAAGGCAAGTAAATTATGTCAGACCTTTATAAATACTTCATAATTAATGCTACATTTTATTACTATAGGGTTCAAAATAATCTAAAAAAATCAAGATACATTTGATGTATGTAACATTTTTTTTCTATCCCTCTCAGTGGCGTCTGTCATTCCCATTGTTTACTTAACATTAAGAACCTTCATCAATTGCCCTCAGTGGCTTATAAAAAAAACTCAGCAACAAATGCATCTGACAAGCTGGCTTGTCATTCTCAGTAATTGTGTGCCCGCAGATTCTTCCCACCAACAGAGGAGAACCAATTATGCTTGTTTTAATCAGATAAAGAAAGGAGTCATTGTAATCACAGATCTAAAAAGAACAAAATGCAGGTGCAAGGCGGAAATGAATATCTGCTCCACATACTATATTTTTGAACAATGGTGTGATATAGGAAAACTATTTATTTATATTTTCTATGGAAAAACATTTACAAAGCCATTAAACATACTGATGATGTCAATGGAAGGTTCATGGATATACACGGAGGTGGTAGAGATGTTTAAGATTAGGACAAGGTCAAAGCCCAAGGGGCATATGTATTAGCAAATTTATCACTAATAATGTGTAATTTTACACCATACGAACGCCAGATTAGCCGTTGTTATTTTACATTGCTTACAGAAGTCACTCTAAGAAAAAACTCAAATTTTTAATGGCTTTTTTATACGGGGAAGCCTGGTGATGTGTGGTGTATTATTCTGCTGTTTTTACATAGCATAATAAATACATAGTAAGTATAAACATACATTCATAGTAAGTTATGTAGAAAAAAAGACACACGTCCATCAAGTTCAATCTTTTAAGTCTGTATATAACCTGCCTAACTGCCAGTTGATCCAGAGGAAGGGAAAAAAACCCTATTTGAAGCCTCTCCAATTTGTCTCAGAGGGGGAAATTCCTTCCTGACTCCAAGATGCAATAGGACCAGTCCCTGGATCAACTTGTACTATGAGCTATCTCCCATATCCCTGTATTACTTCACTTGCTAAACACCATCCAACCCCTTCTTATACCTATCTAATGTATCAGCCTGTACCATTGATTCACTTCCCAGCTCTCCCTGTAACACCCCTTTCCCTCCTCTAATCTCATTGGCTCCCTCCTGTCTGCTGGGAGGAGCTACTGGTGAATAAAGCATCCGACCCTTCCTTATACCTATCTAATGTATCAGCCTGTACCACTGATTCAGGGAGACAATTCCACATCTTCACAGCTCTCACTGTAACAAACTCCTTCCCAATATTTAGATGGAAGGGATTTTTTACAGTGAGAGCTGTGAAGATGTGGAATTCTTTCCCTAAATATGCCCCAAATAGTGAGATAAACTATCCCATCTGGAACAAATAGTCCCTAACCCTAATACAAAATTCTAATATCTTACCAACTATTTTATTGCATGAACAAAAATGTTTGGCTTGTGGCAATTGACAAAATCAGGTACCCTGTGAGTCCTGGGATAGTATCAGAATCATTACTCACCTCGGCCAACCAAAACTTCTTTCCTTTCCCAGAACACACACTGTGAAAATGCAGAATACTCGCTAATTTTGAAAGTGGTAAAAACACACGCCAGTCATGTATTTGACACTCATCACTAATTAGAATCACAGAAATTGGCTCATTACCTCATTCTTTTCAATCAATATCAAGTTGTAAAGTTCATCATATTTAATTAATTCCTTTACTGTATATCTATTGTTTTGCATTAATTGAAGTAATTTACAAAGAATTGATAGGACATTTCCAATCAACTTATGCACGAAATGGTTTAAATGTAATAAATATTTAAGGTTTTTATTTCTAATTATCAGGGTGAAATATCATGTAAACCAAGCTTGAAAAATGCGTGGGTTAAAGGTTATAATATAATTTTTTCCCCATCACAATATATTTTTATATTAATGACACTTTAAACTTTAGCTAATGCTAAGCTCCAGTGATTTCATATTAACTTTTCATTATCTACACTACAATGCCTTGAAAAGAAAGATGTGAAGTCATTTGTACAGTATACGTCTGTGATGATTACATTATTATTATTATGCTGTCTGTGTATGCAACAGTTGGCAGGACTGGAAGGGAACCATTGTATAATTTCTTTTGAGTCACTACATAGGATCTAGGACCTCAACTGGGAAAAGTATCTTTGTGAAGTATTACTTAGGCAACTATAAACACTAAAGTCTTTTGACTTGAATCTCCCCTAAGTGGTCTAAAATTTGATCTGATTAAAAGTAGGGATGCACCAAATCAACTATTTGGGATTCAGCCAAATCACCGAATCCTTAGTGAAAGATTCGGCTGAATAACGAACCAAATCCTAATCCTAATTTGTATATGCAAATTAGGGCAGGAAAGGAAAAAGTGGAAAACATTCTTCTTTTCTGACGAAAAGTCACGTCATTTCCCTACCCTCCCCTAATTTAAATATCCAAATTAGGATTCGATTTCAGTTCATCCAGGCACAAGGATTCTGCCAACCTGAATCCTGCTGAAAAAGTCAGAATCTCAAACGTAATCCTGGGTTCGGTGCATTCCTAATTAATAGTAGTTTTTGAAAACAGATAAAGTAAGTCATATATGTCATTGCTAGGGTAAACCTGAGGAATATAAGTGGGTTCAAGATGTACACCCTGGGAGATCACTGAGATCTCTGAGAGCCAAAATGTTTTTCTTATTTGAAAAAGAGATAAAGTTAACCGTGAGCAGAATTTTGTAACTTAATCAACATGGAAATGGACCCAAATACATACCTGAGAGTCAACTGTCAAATACAGCTTTCTGCATATGTCTAGTGATTCCAGATCAATAGATCAGTGCTGTACATTTCCCAATAAACTACTGGCTCCTAAATTCTCTTAACAATCATGGTTTCTATGTTCATGATGAAGGATTCCCCAACTGCCATGGCTATAATCAAATTAACATGTCCTATCATTGACCTCAGAAAAGGATGGATTGGTGATTTGTTTTTAGATTAAAACTATTGTTGGACATTTTAAATCTATAAAAATGTTGTTTACTTACCATTTACACAAATGGCTGGATTCTTAAGGTTATGTGATATTTAAATCATATTCATAATGGCCAAGGATCAATTTGTGCTGGCATTTATTGAAATTGCTGCTAAATTGAATTGTGGCAACACATGAATATACTCATTATTCATGCCACATTAATTGATTTATCTAAACAATTTAAATAACTGATTATTAACTGGATATTTAAATTATTTTCCATCTTTATCATTATACCATCATTTTAACTTCACTATGAATGACAATACCCTTGTTCATGTTTTACCATACACTAGTGGCAATTGATAGAGCGCTTACATTTTCCAGAATATTAAGTGTTATACCCGCTCACCATATGGGGAAATGTAACAAAGCCGGCATTCAAAAAGAGAAAAATGTGCTAGTGACAACACAGGTTTAAATACAACTGGTTGCCAAATGATTTGGAATGATGAGAGATTCTCTCTACCTTCAGTGCCAATTATGTTGCTTGACAAATATAATTGTTGTCCAGCAAAGCAATGAAAATATATTTTGACAGGTTCAGAGAGTGTAAGAGAGCAAGCTGAACATAAAAAAAAAATATTTATCAGTTTTGGGCTCTTATTGAGCATTTTAGTTTATAAACATGCTGGACAACCAGAGCATTATGTGTTCATGTCAGTCAGGACTCTTCCTGTCCATCCAGTCACTCCTTTAGCTGTAGAGGCTGGTCAACTGACTCAACACACCATATCATTTTTAATTCTTGGAAGGTTTCAGATCATCTTGTGTTGAACATGGTTTAACATTCCATACGGTAGAAGGGAGATCTTTGCAGTTTCCTGCAGATATAAGAGCTGGACCTTCTGTTCAGTTCTTAAAGTTAGTTGTGTCCCAAGTAGAAATACTCTAACAGATTGTTATTCACTACCCCAACAAAAATAAAACCCCTGGATTACAAACAAGTCTGTTTGAGTTGAGCAACTTGGCTACAACACATTTTAGCATAAACTTGAAACAGATTGAAGTTTACATAAAGAAGGTGGGAACAAGTACGAGAAGGGTGGTAACAAGGTCATAAAAAGAGTTATTTTAAAAAATTGTCCTACTTCTGGAACCAAGCATATGCAGCTGGTCTGTCTAACAAAGACTATTTTCAGATATGCTGAATTTTTCATAACAAATTTACCATTGATTGGACATCAATATGAGTTTGCATTCTCAATCCTGCATATATTGATTCTAGATTCAATTGCCTTTTACTCTAGATGTGAACATGGGACGGACAGATGCTCTTTTTTCCATAAAGCCATGTGGAATATTAACATCTTAATCTGCAGAAATAATACAGTGAATCCTCATTCTTTGCTTTCAGGCCAAAGCAGTTGTTTCAATAGACTTTTGACTTTCTGGTACTTAATTTTGATAACCTAGTTATTTTTTTTTTTTTTGCATCCTCTGGGTGATAAGGTCTGTGACTTTATGGGAAATTTAATGTCATTGGCCTGAGTAATTTAAATGTTGCCTCTAGTGGAGTCATTGTTTAGCATATCATTAAAATTCTACAGGAAACATTAAATTAAGTATGTTCTTTAACCTGTTTAGCTATCTGCTTTCTTAAGAGGCAGTGCTGGTCTAATTTCATTAGAATCAATGTTCTTCAAAGCTGTTGTCTGTTCCTTCAAGATCAGTTTTTATTGTGCTTTTTCTATACTAATACCCTTCTACTTTTTGCTTGAACACACAAATGACTTGCCTTTTGAATAAGCCATGTCATTTAACGAGTATCTATTTTCTGTTAGAAATTCTTTGTGGTTAAAAAAATGAGAATGTTAATACAATTTGTGTAATAATTTATCTTCAAAGCCTCTCAGTTTGAAACTGAAAGTTGTGTACTGTATTTCTCCCTGTGGCTAGAAAACATATTTAAACTAGAAAGAAACTATAAAATCTTTCCTTTGTTAAATATGTATTCTGTAATTGCTGTTTTCATATAGCTATAAATTCCTTAAGCTTTAGAGCTACTGTAGATACAGTGGGTTTGCATATCTTCTCCACAAAGTATAATGAATTTAGAATGTCTCAGATTACTGTTTGACATCTGTTCTGTTAGAACTGGACAAATCTATCAAAATTTAGTGTCCACAGACTATGAGCAATAGTAATAAGCAGGTTTTAAGTGATTTATCACCTGCTAAACAATCTATGAATACAGTATACTACCAAAAATTGTAATTTGGTGATTTTTTTTAAAAATCGGTTTAAAAAGCATCCATAATTTTAGGGTGTGTCTCAAGTTCATCTGTTCTTTTCATTTACCACCATTTTGAGCTGTGTTTGAAGAGAAAAGATACCTTATTGGGGAAAAGGAAATTGTGGGAGACCATCGAATTGTCTTCAGAATCCACTTGAGAAATAGACAGTAGAATTTTTAAGGAAGCAAAAATTTACTGTTTCTGTACACTGCAACATCCAAAATCGTATTTCTGTGAGGAACGTTAAAATAAATTGTTGTAAAATTAATAACATTTTGATCTTTAAATAATCTTTTAAGTATAAAGCAAATTTGATTTTGACTTTTTTCATTTTTGTCAACAAGTTAATATATATTACATTAACATTACATTTTTTTTTTTTAAAAAAAGCAATGTTATTACTAATATGCCTAGAGAAAAAATGTTCAGGCACTAAAGGATATTGCATATAATAGAAATATAAAAATTAATACATTTCTAAAACCTCCTGAAGAAAATTCTCAAAAAAAAAAAAAAAATAAGCAAAACAAAAATCTGTGTGTCTGGAAATTTTTCCATCATGCTTGGCATAGTTTGTAAGATTGTATTATACTTTAAATAACCTTTACTTGATATTTAAAGTTGATCCCTCGTCAGTTTTTAGATGTACAGTGTTCAGTGCTCTTTCTGTCAAGAATATGTGTAGCATCATTAAGATTATATTCTACTGTGGCTAGAAAAAGTAAATTGAGCAAGATGAGAAAGGTCCCCAATATGATCACAAAATTAAGAACTATTTGCAAGCCTTCCATCAGATATATTGGTTGCTTTACAAACACAAAATATCATGCTTCTTAATTGCTGTCAACTTTTGGGGGGAGGGGGGTTATAGGTAGGGGGTGTTTTCAACCACAGGCATGAGCCATGGGTATAAGTTTCATGTATTTTCAATGCACTTTATTTAAAACACCTACCACGTATTATGATAAAAAATATTCCTATTATAACCATCTTCCAGCTTCATCAGACAATAAAATAATTTGTAGGGCACAATACATAAAACACACAAATATGATTATTTAAAATATGCAATATTTCTTGTTCATTTTATACCACTGATAATTTTTAAGAGCCATTAAAAGGCTTTCAACTCTATTTTTATACTGACTTTTATTGCATTTTCATAAATACCAGTAAATTAGTCATCGCAGAATGTACATATTTATTTTAGCTATTTATTATTTTCTGTTAGTTGGATACATCAACCCCTTCATTAAAAAGAAAATCTATCCTGTGAGTAGTAGAGTCTTTCTTCCAATTTTTTCCCCTTTAAGTGCCTCTAATATGTTCATATCAATGTAAAAGAAGTGAAGTAGACAGGCAATGGGCAGTTTTTTAAGAATAACACAGTAGGTTTTACTCACCATTTCTTTAAGTATTTCAAATGCTGTGGTTGATTGTCATGATTCTCATTTCCCCCTCCCTTACCAACCCAATGCATTCTGGGATAGTTCAGCAAAAAGGTTACAGTTTGAAGCTTTTTGGGAAAAGTCTACATATGCAGAAGTCAAATTATAGGTTTATAGTGTGTATATTGTGTATATCATTCTTCTTGTAATGATCTCACACATATAAAATTCATCAAATACATCTAATTATTATCTGCAATCCTTTTATGCAAGGGGCACATACACAATGCCCCACACAGTGTGAAAAGTGAAGAAAAGGCCCACAATCTGTGTTGAGAGCCACAGCCCCTGGCAATTAAAGTGCTCTTAAATTACCACTAAGGGGCATGCTCTTGCACTTGCACCCCCAAGGTTGTAAATGGTGATTCAGTTGATTGGTTAAACTTGCACTCTTCTTCTTACCATGTCTCAACAACACTGGGCAGATGATTCAAAAAGAGTTATAAGAAAAAAGAAGGTATCTTTTATTCCTCCAAGGGCCACCAACAACAGAAAAACAGGTTAGCACTGTGCAAAAGACAATTCCTTATCCTTGGTTAAAACTTATATCCATTTATGCAAAGGCACTCAGTTTGCAGTAACCTATAGCAGCCAATAAGATGTCTGCATTTAAACAGGTGGCCAGTAAATTCTACTTGCTTATTGGTTGATATGAGTAACTGCTCCTGGGCCAACTTAATGCCTCTAATTACATCACCACTAAAGTATCTCCTTGCACCCTTGACATTTTGCTAAGGGCTAAGGAATATTTTTCTTCCTATATCAATGTTGGCCAAAATGCTTCAAAAGTCAAAAAGTTCTGTTTTTTCCATCCCTTCAGCAAGAATCCCATGGTCAATCTCATACCTATTTAAGAATCATATTTATTTTAACTTTGCCCATTGCTTTTTAACTAAAAAATAACCTTATGAATTCAAATGAACAAGACAAATAAAATCAATGGGCAAAGGTGGGAAAAATGCAGGAAAATTCTATTAGCTGAAATTTTTAGTTTCTGGAAAGCATACCAGAAACTTGTCAAGTGAAGAACAATTCTCTCAGAGAAAATTGTTCTGCGAAATAGTTAAAGCACAAAAAAGCAAGAAACCCAGAAATTGAACTTGACCTTTTTTCTTGTGAGGGTAAGTGAAAATAAGAAGGTTTCTAAAGTTTTAGTAGCTCTGTCCATTAATTTCTCATTGTCCCAATATATTCAGTGTATGAGATGACTTTGAAACAGTTTGAACCCCACATATTGTATGTGTTGTAAACATTCTTCATCTCCCCTTTACTTTTTGTTTCAGTTGGAATAAAAAGGAAGAAGAACACAGTATATAAAGATAAGCTATATTTTCTATTTTTTCTGTTTTGGCAGATTAGGCCAACAGAGTATTCGTTACTGTCAGTTTTGTAGGTTGTTTTAGATCTTAATTGAGCAACATTTTACTTTTAGGAGGTAAGTTAAAGACAAAAAAAAGCGGAGTTCTTTTCATCAAATGTGATCTATTACTTAAAATACTCAGTTAATGTGATATCCCAGGCTGCTGAATGCCTCGGCAAGTGTTTATTTGAATGGTTAGTACCAGTGATGTATAGATATTTCTGTTCTGCCTCTGGAACTCTATAATTATAGAGTAGCTCCCAATGCAAAACATTTGAAATAACAGAGCAGTTCTGCCATATGTATTCATAAAAAAATAATTTCACTTTTTGATTGATGAAGAGTATGATTAAATGAATTGTGATTATTTTCCACAGGAGAGGTGGATTTTGCAGAAAATTTTAAATTTTGTCAAATGGTTCTGTAAAATGCACTTAATAAGCATTTTGAGCTCTAAACACCTTTTGTCACGTTGGCTTTTAAGGTAAATGGCTTATAATGTGTATTATGGTGTCATATAGTACCCTGAAGCCTAATAAATGCAGAGATTTATTGTATTCCCTCTCATTTGGCATTGCCTACAATAAAATGAAGGTTTCCAAGGCTTAAAACCTTGGTGCAAGTGCATGTATGTGATCAAGGTCACCTGAACTCATAACACCCAGATATTACAGGAGATAGAGATGCTACGTTCCAGCTAATACAATAAAACCACATTGACATTAGTATGAAACTAGGAAAAAGCAGAGGTGTTTAATGAATTGTTACACAACATTAACACTGCCATTTAAACAACAAAAGGTAATTAACAAACAGATTAATTGCTGTTACACTGTATTTGAAAAAATAAAAAATATTTGTTGGCAGAAGATAGAAAGCTGTGCCAGGACTTAATACTGGCGCCAAGTCTTTATCACACTCCATCTGATTTTCACAGATGCTGGTCTCAGGGTATTCCGGAACCCATTCCAGGTCAGTGGTCCTCGCTGCAGATCTAATCCTCAGAAACCTAAGATTTCATGTGCTGAGCATCTTTATTATGAGTAAAGTCGTTAATCTGTCATCCTCATTTCTCCAAAAAAAAAAAGAGAGATCATGTCACAGATATAGTGCCAGTGTAATATTCGATAAATCCTGCCAATTTGTTCTCCGACATACAAACAAAATGGCTCATCCCGATGAGTTAGAAAAGAAATGTTGGCTTTGATAAATAGAGTATCCACACAAATAAGTCATTTCACTTGAATATTTACCAACTGGCACTTTCTTTACTAACTGTACAACAAATGTCCAAAAACGAGGAGGTCAAACATGGGGCTCATCATATGTTCTTGAACTATAATACCCAAAAACTACTTACAGCCCAAAGGTCAGGAGTGTCATAGCTACTGTGTCTGTATATGAATAAAGAGTCATAATAATGAACAGCACTTGTTCAGCTGTGTGACCTGTGATTCATGCCCTTTTTTTACAATGAAGGCAGTTTATTATTTATACAAGTGCTCTTTAATGTTAAAGCTCTATAGACGGTCCAGTGGAAAGTGGTCACTGTGGAATGTGCACTTATTAGTTTGCAGATTGTGCTGCTCTACTGGCTACATGCATGAGTAAAGACACAAAGACAGCCAGAATATTTTCAGCTCACCTTTCAGGACTCTTTACTTTTTTAGATTGAAACAATTTAGTTGAAAAGCAGTCTTTCCTTAATAGAGCCACATGATGGGATTCCTAAGATTAATATATTGTATAGCCTGCCAATGAATAGTGTATGTATGCATTTCTTTTTTTTGGGTATTATAACCCGAGTCAATTGTTTTGTGTGTGCCTGTGTGTTGCTGTGCTACAAATTCTGTAGCCTGTAAGGAACAGGAGACAGAGTCAGATAATAATGCAATGATTGACCATGTACTGATCTGACAAAATGGCCTGCAGGTTCATGAGTTGGATGATTTGACAGGCATGGGATCCATTATCCAAAAAACACTTTATACAGAAAACTCCAACTTGCAGTCTCCTTTAGACTCTGTTTTATCCAAAAGTTAATTTTTTTCAAAATTATTTCTTTTTTCTCTGTAATAATAAAATAGTACCTTGTTCTTGATTTAAAACTAAGATAGAATTAATTTGTATTGGTGGCAAAACAAGCCTATTGGGTTTATTTATTTTTTTAGTAGACTTAAGGTATGAATATCCAAATTAGAAAGATCCCTTATCTGGAAAACACCAGATCCAGAGCATTCTGGATTACAGGTCCAATACCTGTATTTATGGATGTTAAGGGCATGCATAATTCCTAGCTTTACATTACCAGAATCAGATTTTTGGTTTACATTTTTAAAACTTATAGTAAGTTGATCACCCTAATTGCTTCTCAGGTAGGACCATATATACATACACTAAAATCCTAAATTATAAAATCTTGTTGTGTGTAGTCAGAGTTGATCAAAAGGATGTCTGTGACGAATGATACTTGATTGACATGTCATGTATTTTAAGAGCTGGTTTTAATGAACATATTCTTTCTATAACCAGATGTATGGAATAAATATTGCCCCTGTTAATGCACAACCATTTCTGTATCTACATCACCTGTCTGATAGTTTTGTGCATTTCTGTTTGGAAGTCTAGTATGTGACTATACTGTATGAATTTCCATGTTTTTATGATACCTGACAGTCCAACCCTAAAGTTTGCTTTGGTGATTACACTGGATCCTTATAAATGGGGGGAACTTTCCATGGCTAATCCAGAGGAACATATGTGACGTGTATTGTAGCCTGGGGGAGCTTCTCCTTAAAGTTAGATACTCAAATGCATGAAATGTATTGTTCCTCTACAGCAGGGGTCCCCAACCTTTATTAACCATAAGCCACAATCAAATTTAAAAAGAGTTGGGGAGCAACATAAACATGTGATTTACTATTTGGTAGCCCCTATGTGAACTAACAAACTGTAGGTGGCTCTGTTTGGCAGTACACCTGGTTGTTATGTACCAAACCTTGCCTCCAAGCCTGAAATTCAAAAATAAGAACCAACTTTGAGGCCATTGGGAGAAACATCAAATGAGTTGTTGCTCAAGAGCTACTGGTGGGGGATCACTGATTGAATATTCAGGCTTAGAGGCATCGTCTTGTTAAGGTTTTTCCTAGAGAAAGCAACTTAATATTATAAAAACTTCATCCTCGTCTTCTGATTAATGTTTTGATAACCTTGCTGCATTCTTTGAGCCTACAGTATGTTAGAATTTCATCCAAATGATTTGTTAAGAAATATTTAGTAAAAGAGCCAGTCTAACATAGTTCTAATATCATGGAATTATGCACCATAAATGTAATGGTTCAGCACCTCTCAATTCCCATGCTTCATTAGTTCCCATCAAACCTCACAGACGTGTTGTATGCAGGAGTCCAAATGATTTTCAGCTTGCAATTGCACTGTAATTATGAGGTAATCAAAATGAAATTTGACAATTTTGAAGTTAAATTGAAAATCACTAATTACATTGCTTTTATGAAAGCATATATTAAAAGGAGACAACCGTATGCAAATCAGATCCACATAGCAGAGCCCCCGTGTTTTGCTGAATTTCTCGGCATGGAAGGCAACATGGCCGCTCCGAATGACAGCTTCGAAGCTGACAAAGCATGATTTATGCATACTCCAAAGCAGCCTTTAATAAATAGTTAGCACTACTGGTTGTTGAACTGCCATTAAGTAAAAGTATAAAGTTAGTAGAGAGAAATATAAGTTACACATTTGTGCAGAGGAAAATAAGAAAATTAATGTTTTATGTGCAAAGATAACAAGCTATAGTTAACCAGCTTAGTGGACAAGCAAAACATTCTAAACCAAACTCCTGGTTTTTCAGGATACAATCCTGCCATGTATTTTATCTTGGGTACCAGCCCAACATGTATTGAGCTCCTTTCAAGAGAAAAAAAGAGGCATAGATATTCCATTTTTGTTATATATATGTTATATATCTGTTATATATCTGTTATTCAGAGGTGGCCAAGCCGACCAGGTGTCCTAGCAACCTGTCAGACCACCTAGCCCACCCCATGTGCAAGCGCAAATGTGAATCGGCACGTGCAGTGATTTCATGGGGAGGGCGTAGTGAGAAGTGGGGATGATACCTGTCCAGTGCCCCCCAATGTTGAGCCCTAGGCAGGTGCCTCATCTTCCTACCCCTAGTTCCAGCCCTACTGTTATATATTTTATATTGACATGATTAGTCACATGCTCAGTGTGCTCCGGGCTGCTGTTAAGCAGTTAAGCTTAGAGGTTGCCCAAAATGATCAAAATATTAGGAAAAAAGTGAGGATACATCTATTATTGTGACTATCGAAGCAGGTTTCATATGTTATGATAATTTCATGGTCATTTCCTGCAACATGGACTGGATTCAAAAAATAATAGCACTCTTCTGTGTAAAGTACAATTTTGCCTGTAAATATTTTTGACATAAGCATTCCCTGCAGCTACAGTATGGGGAAACACATGAACATTTTGGACTTTGGTACATAGGCCCCCTAGGGACAAAATTAAACTTTGAAAAATGATTAACAGAGGATAAAAGAACAAATTCAAGTTGTCCTTTGTGCTTGATTCTTTTTAATCATGCCATTTTTCAAATTTAATTGCACAGTTGCACACAATAAAAAGGCTGCCGGTGTCAAGGCACAGGTATCAAAAAATACAAATAAAACATGAATCATGAACTGGCAGCTATTTTAATGCATCCTCCTACGGAGTCTGATATAATTACATGTGTGTGAGAATAAGTTCATGTATCAGTCATTCTCAGAAGGATAAACAAACACCTTCTCCATCTACATACATGTTTGATTTGATGCATCAAAATAGTCCTAAGGGCAGGCTGTCTGGCTCTTTGCTGATTGACAACTCCCAAAATCCCATACCCCCTGCCAATGGGACACCGGTTGGCTTATCCCATCTCAGAGTGACAATTTTGGCATCTGTGTACATAAAAACATGATCACTACCTGCATTCATTAAGACTCCCTAAAGTGGATGCTGGGCACAAAGTGCATTATATTTCTTTTTTACTTAAAGGAAAACTATACCCCCAAACAATGTATGTCTTTATAAAAAGATATTGCATAAATCATCTCATGTGTAAAACCCTGCTTCTTGTAAATAAACCAATTTTGATAATAATATACTTTTCTAGTAGTATGTGCTAGGGTAATCATAAATAGAAAATTGCCATTTAAAAAAATAAGGGTCGCCCCCTGGGATTGTACAATTCACTGTGCACACAAACATAACAACAAACCATACTTGTCAAGTCACATGAGCCAATTAACAGACATAGTTCTGTCTTTTGCTTCAAAAAAGAGCTGCAGTATTTCTGGTCAGGTGATCTCTGAGGCAGCACAGATAGAGTCTCGAAATGGTGGCTCAAGGCAAGAGATGTACAGTAAAAGGGCAATATTTACTTAAATATATATTCCAGTTTGGTAATTTATGTGTTGCTTAAGTGTTCATTTTTGGGTATAGTTTTCCTTTAAAAAGTGCTGCAGAAATTACCTTCATTGTGAGCTATTATTTTGTCCATGATGGAAGTCATGTACGCTAATTAAAGTTATGCATTGAATATTGTATTTTAGGGATGCTGATGCCATGCTCCATACAGTCATTCTTTAAGTGGGAGTATAAATTCATTATTAGTTCTTATGTTAAAATAGTAACCTGTATAATGCTTTAATTATTATGAATCGTTCATAGTAGGATGTAGATGCTGTAACAATTGGCTTGTAGTACCTCATCCACCAAGGAAAGTAGTGGCATATTTTATCATTTTTTAAAAAAAAAAATGGTCAAATTGTTTGAGTTTTTGGCATTTATAAATGTTCTTTCTCTTCTATCTAATTCAACTTTTTAAGACAACCCCACTAGTTTTAATACAGTTTGACTTATTAGGCAACATTTTTACAAATTACCTAGAAAGAACCATAAAAGCAATTCTATATATTTATTTAACTATTTGGATCCTACCAAGGTATAATAAATAATACCAAATTACAAGAAATAATGCAGGCAACATCTTGGGAGCTGATTTAATAGGTCGCCATTTTTCAGATCTGGCTTTTTGACACCAAAGATCTGAAAAAGTTGCGGGGAAAAAGGGCTGACTTTTTGGGGATTCAATGCCAAAAACACGCAGAAGTGAATGGCAGATGACCCTTACAACAACTGGAAGATCTTTTTTTGATTCATGGTTTTAGAGGTTTTAGGGATTTTGTATTATTGACACTGGATACGAAAGTCAAACTTTTTGTGACTTTTCTGCATCTATTCCCATTCGTGCTTTGGATTTTTTAATAATTTTCATTCATGGTTTTAGAGAAAATTAGTTTAGTAGTGCTTTAAAAAACCTCTAAGGGCAGTGGCTGACGTGGATCCAGTTCTGAATATTTTTTAACCAATTTATACAGAGGACTATTTATCAACAGTCTTATTTTAGTGGTTTCAGGGCAGTAGCCAGCAGGGAGACATGTTGCCTGCAATTATATATGCATGACTGGTTTCAAAAACCTTTTGGTTTCAAAAATTCAACCCGTAATAAGTAGGCCTCTTACAGTTCCAAATAAAGATATTAAGCTGGTGCTTTCATATGGTGCAACTCCAATGAAGAACATGTGAATTATATACAGGTATTGGTATATATTGTTCTTTTTAATGCCTTCAATAATCAGTTCATATTGTTTCTTGGGTCACATGAATTTTTTTCTTATTTCTTCTTTATTATAAAAAAAAAAATTACTCTCAGATTTAATCAATGAGAATTATAGACATTACTTTGGATGACTTTTATTGTTAAACTTCAGAAAAAAAACACATTTTCAGTGACTTCTTTTTTTTTCTGGTCTTGTGCCAAGTAAATATCTCACCTTCTACAGCAAGAGAAATGGAAAGAAAATATTGTCTTGTCCAGCTTGTCTTCATGTTATGCATGGGGCAACAGAAAAGGCACTTTTATTAAGTGACAGAGCTACATGTTTGGATGCAAATCAATGAATCCAGATGCATCGTCTGAGAAAACAATTTTCTAACTGGAGCAGCTGGCTCTCTGATATGCTCCCAGGCTGTGGAGCTGAGATGATTGGGATATGGCCTTGGTTACGTAAGGTGCAGACTCTCTGCATGTCAATAGCAATAGCTTTCTTTCTGAAGGACGTTTAGCATTTTAACTCTTGATCTTCATAGCCAAATATGAACTTTAGAGTATTTATTATTACACAGGATTGACAGCCTAAAGGTATTCATAGCTGTGTGGTATTTATAACATTTTTACATGGAGTCATGATGACATTAAAAATTCTACAGCTGTATTAGCTATTTTAAGGCTAGACCAGGTGCCTCTAAACCAACTAAGCAATTCATATGAAGTATCATTATTTTGTAATATCATGTTTTTAAGATGTTGGTCAGGTCCAGTCAATCAAGCTTGGATATAGGAGACATCAGTGAAAATTAGGCAAACTTTTTCTGAATGTTTGGAGATGGGTGCTCTATAATCTTTAAAACTAGGGTGACTGTTGCATTGTTGTTTTTGAATATGTAGTATTACTATATGTGAAGAACAAACAAGTTCAGGCTTGAACCAATTCATTTTCCATCTGGGCTGCCCACTTACTTCTTTGAATTCTGTAGGGGTAAATTAAAAAAGAATTTGCATTCAGAGTTTAGTACATAACCCCCTAAATGTCAGACTTTTACCTTGTACAATGTTTTAAAATGGTTGAGGTCTGTGCAAATCCAGTCCTTGGTGCTAATAATAATGATGTGCTCCATTTTTCACAAAAATATCAAATTTATTGATGCATCTGGTGCACTCATTTGACATGGAGACATTTATTTCAAAGGAAAAAGGGTGTGGAGGCATGTAACAGATGTTTTACTTAGGCTTATGCTTCACTTATGCTTGCTCCATTTGTTGTTCTACAAACAAATGATTGAGCATTTTTTAGAGAATTCCTGTTCCATTGAAGCACACACTAACAACAATTTCATTAAAGTATCTTACAGTACATTTACAGATGCAGCCACATTGGTTTGTCTGTTTGACACAGAATAACTAAACACAGATATCCCATTTATCTCATTTAACACAGAAAACTGCGTCACAACATCCCATCTAATTAAAGCATTCACCATTGTGAACAATGGTGCTTTGGTATGCTAATGAAAAGGTTAAATGCATTAAATGAGTTAAGATGACTTTAGATAGCACAGTTTCTTCAATTAACCCTGAGTCACGACGCATTTAACTCACAAATCTAAGTGGCTTCATCTGTATGTTCAGGGACTGTGGGTGAAAACTGGAGAACCAAGGGGAAACATAAAGACTCTCTGCTTAGTCAGAATCAAACTCAGGACTTTAAAATTAATAAATAAATAAATATGCTGCAATATATATATATGAATATATATATTGTGGTATATGTTGATGAAGGGTCAGCACACTCTGTAATTTGTGAATATATGCTTGAAAAGGTTCCCAGGTGGGACCGAAACACTGAATAAGATGCTGTATCAATAAAAGAGCATATATTCACAAATTACAGAGTGTGCTGACCCATCATCAACATATATATATATATATATATATATATATATATATATATATATATATATATATATATATAAACAGTACTGGGAACTGGCACTCACCTCTCCTCAGTACTTATAGTCGGGGGCTAACCGAAATATCATGCATCCAATGGAAAATGAGAGCACTCGCGGTGACAATTCAGTTCAAGAAACTTTTTACTACATATATATATATTTGATAGATGAACTTGATTGTGCATTATTTCCTGAAGGATGAGTGTAAAAGCTTAGTACAAAGCAGCAGCTTTATGAAAATTTTTAATTGACATGTTAATAGAGAAAAACAGGGAAAATTAGCCGTGATCAGGTTTAGTATATTGCACAATGAGTTCACAAAGACACTGAGCTCCAACAAGGGGCTTTTTCTTGATCTCCAAGCAGAAAATGAATAATCTTTAAATTAACTAACCCATACCGTGCATGTAATATACTATTCATGTACAAATTCAACATGCAACACTTCCACAGCAGAACCATGAATAATTATTGACTTTAGAGATTTAATCTATGTAAATGTTTGTATTATACACATAGCCCAATGCTACTGATTCACTTTAGAGTAATTATAACTGAGTGGAGATCTTCTATTCATTTATGTCTTCAACTCCTTGCATTGTGGTCCCTTGACAGCAATCAAAATATGTATTGGCACCTTTCCACCAGAAATGTAACTAACTAAATGTAACTATATGTAACTATATGGCATAATGGTTAACAGGAGATTCCATCTTAGAATTTAAATAGTTGTAATCCTGAATTAAAAGTATCAGACTTTTTAGAGAAAAAGCAAGAGGGCAAATTTACTAAAGCTTGTTCCACAATTTTACAACCTAAAAATATATTTCAGTTGGAAGTCCATGGGCCAGATTTAGCTGTCCAATGAATTACTATTATTATTATTATTATTATTATTATTATTATTAATAAGGCCTCCACAGACTTCTCTGTGTGACATCATCATATAAATACAATCCAGTACATGAACAAAGCTTCCCAAATTGTGATGCTGCCCCCTCTGGCTGGGGGAGGACTGGAGCAGTGGCACAGCAGGCTCGGCTTAATGGCTAGTTATGGTGAGAATTGACATGTCTTCTCTCAGAGACATCTGAAAGTCCAGCTTGAAGGGTGCTTTTGGGGTCGATATTTATGTGTACTAAAAGCTATGACTGAATTTCTTATATCTGTACTCATTTTATGAGCCATTGAGGCCATCTGCCCATGATACAAGAAATAATTATTTTCTTACATATTTGTAATCTTCCCAGAGATGATAGAATATACATTTTATTTGAAAAATCAATTGACACAGTTTATGTTCAAAAATATAGGCCTCGAAAGAAACCTAAACCATTGTACTTCCTGTATAAGAAACTGTAGGATCCACAATCTATTTTACATCAACATGCAATCTACCAGACTATGATTAAATTATTCTTATGTATGATTTTGGGGGAAACAAATTCTAGAATTGTCATTTGGCACATAGTAATCTACACATAAAATCAATTTTTTTAGGTAGGGCAAAAGAAATATAATTTAACTAAAAGAGAGAAACACTAAATGGCTAGAAACTACAGATGAGTATGGTTCTTTTTGGCATAATAAGTAATATTCTACCTAGGGTAGGCTCAAACATGCAGGGGTGTTACAGATTGAAGAACTCAGAAAAAACTAAATATTATATACCAACAAAAACACAATATACTACAGGTATGAGACCCATTATCTGCAAACCCGTTATCCAGAAAGCTACAAATTATGGGAGGCTCATCTTCCATAGACTACATTTTAATTAAATAATTAAATTTTTTAATAATGATTACCATTTTCTCTGTCATAATTAAACAGTATTTTGTACTTGATCCCAACTAAGATACTGTATAATTAATCCTTAAGGCAAAATAATTATATTGTGTTTAATGTTTAAATTATTTTTTAGTAGACTTAAAGTATGGTGATCCAAGTTACAGAAAGATCCCTTATCTGGAAAACCTCATGTCCCAAGTATTATGGATAACAGGTCCCGTACCTGTATGTGAATCCAGAAGACGAATTTATAGATTCAATGATATGTATATACTGTAAATAGATAGATAGATAGATAGATAGATAGATAGATAGATAGATAGATAGATAGATAGATAGATGGATAGATAGATAGCACAAGTCAGATTGAGCCTAATCCTATAAAGGTTATTCACCTATGTTTTATAGATAATCTAGTGGTAAGGTTGACTTAAGAAGACATACTGTAATAGGTACAAAGAATGCAAACAGTATTTAGGAAGAAATTAAAAACTTGTTTACAAAGACCTGAAGCACCATGTTTTGAAATATAAACACAATTTGCCATGGGAGGGGCACTGTCTTTTCATTTGAATAAGAAATGTGCATTTTATTGCAGTCAGGGAAAGCAGCAGGCCTCTGTCCATTGAAAAGTAGAGCAACAATGGGCAAAAGTGGCCAACTGTGGTCTTTATTTGGTACTTTACTCATCGCATTTAAATTTGTAAATGTCTTCCCCAATCAAGTCACAATGGAAAGAGCCACACATGAAGAAGGGTGTTTTGATCATCATGTCTATCTCTGAATGGGCCAGAATGGTAAAAACTGTGTATTTTTCTTAAAACAAGAGGCAAGAATAGTTTCTTGTTACAGACATCCATAAAGAAGTTTACTCAATGCACGGCAAGCAGCGCCACATTACTTCAGAAACAAAATATTCTGTAGTCTTTTAAACTTATGAAACATAAAACAACAGCTTTTTGTCTTTTTTTATATAATTTTATACAGTGCTTGATTTTTCCTATTAAATCATGACCCTTTAGTGGCTACTAGCAAATACCCAAAAACATCATCACACATAATGAGGCAATTGCCTTTTTATATTGAGCAATCTTAATAACCTGAGCGAGATAACCATGCAGCCTTCTGTAGAGTTGAAATTAAAATATATTACATTGCACTAATCAGTAATAGGTGCGCTCAGATGAGACTGCAGGACTAGTAAACTGTAATATGATGTAAAAGAACTGACAACCCCGCTGTCAATGCAACAATCCCGTGAAGATTCCTTAGGTTGCATTAATCTGCTCAAAGGAAGGAATATCCATTCTAGATAAGTAATGGTTGACTGGCCGTTATCGGAGCAGCTGCTCCAGCAGAAATGCAAACTGCTCATTGGAGTACACTCAGGCATACTTTTATGCATACATTCACAGGCGGTGTATATGTCTCACTATTAATATCCATGAGAAACTAAACAATGTGTCTTCTTTATGACCCTCTGAGGAAGAATGAAGGGATACTTTGGAAAAAAGATATATAAAGGAATTTCGACTATGTATTTGGAAATGTTTTTACTAGGTTTTACAACCTAAATATAATGCCAGACACAGAAAAAGACAAACTGTATGCAGTCCTGTCTGTCTCTCTGAATAAGGTTGTTGTGGAAGTTGATATAAATTACCAAAATGGCTTTTCATTTCTTTCAGATTCTTCAGAGAAATCTTTAGAAATTTTCAGTTACTTTTCTTTTGATCGTTTCAAGGTGTAGTTAGGAAAGACTGCAAGATTATGAGATGATCTGATCAGAAATATAAGTACAAAGTCACACAAATAAATAATCCAGAATTTCAAGTTTGAGGGAAGCAGATCAGTTGCAAATTTTTATTGTTGACAACTTGAAGTTGATTTCAAGGTGGAAACCTAAAATAAAATCTAAACAGCATAATTAAACTTGAATAGCATGAATACTATTTCAACGGTAATAGGATTATTACTTTTACTATAAAGAGATAAGAGGCCTATTTACTTATTTTAGAAGTTGAAGAAAAAAAGTATGCTCAAATACATTTTTGATTTTTTTGTCTTGAACACTTGCTTATTATTTTAAAAATGTGACAGAATATTCCTGTGCACATTTTTTTTTACAGAAAGGGTTGAAAATCACTTTCAATGAGACTAAAAAGCTTGAATGTTCTAATGAACTGAGAAAATAAATAAATTGATAAGTTGTTATATACAATTTGCATTAACTTACATTGAACCTGAACAGCTTTACTTCTTCTTTTATAATATTGACTATTTGAGGTTCTGAAAAATATTTGTTTTTTCCTTGCCCTCAGATTTTGATAAATCAGTCCTTTAATCTCTAAAAACAGGTCTTTATCCAATTTATTAATTTACCCAAATCCAGTTCAATGGCATACTGATGAACAAAACTGACCAATTGTGTGAATAATCTACAAAATGGCAAAAATTCCACTTTAATTTCGTGAAATGCATTGGAACTATTGGGAAGGCTTTGGCTCTGGTGCAAAAAATGAATTTTATTGCAAAATGAAATGTATGGTGAAATATTAATAATGACTGATGTATTCGCTGCATTTTATATATATATATATATATATATATATATATTTTTTTTTATTTATTTATTTATTTTCAGAGAAATAAAATACAAAAAATTCTAGTGTGGATTCGTGAAAATTTTTGCTGCTGGCAAAACGTAAATTTTGCCTCGAATACCAGACAAAAAAGTTCATTCATCCCTATGCATGACTTCAGGCTGATTTCCTTCTGTCTATCCTGTGTCCTGGGTATAAACTGAAATGTAAGGCTTCATCCACTAAGAGAAACCTTTTTAAAACGACATAAGGCACAGTCAATTAGAGGCAATGTAACTAAAGAACACAAATGATTATTTTAATCAGAAGTAATGCATAGAATACATTTATCATTATCAACTGTCACTTGACCTTTGATTTCTGCTCCCACATATACCTAATGGTTATTGCCTACTTTGGTGCCTTGTCTCTAAAGGTCTTGCTTCCAACATATTGTCTGTTGATAATTATGTGCAAAGTAGTAATAGAACAAATATGACATTAAGTAGAAAGTCCATCTGTTCTAATCCCCTCCAGGCTGTTTTACAGCCCTAAGACACTTTGGTGCTTTATTTAACTACTGTTCAGCCTCCACACGAACCTTGTTCATTTATTTCCAACATAAGGGAATAGCAGTAACATTGCTGCTTTTTATTTATTGGCTTGTTTGTATTTGGAAGTGAGTAAACTGCATGAGCTCTCTTGAACAAACAGAAGTCTGCAAAAATATTTGGTTTGTTAAACATGATACAGATGGAATTGCAGTAAAAAAAAATAACCAATATTATATGCGGTTCCCATGAGCAGGTTAGATTTTCTCATGTTGTTTTAAATTTAGATTTTTCTAAAATAAAAATATAAAATTCCCTGTTTCTCCAAGGGGGCAGTCCCTTTACTGGCATTCAGGTGCATGTTAAAGGGGGAAGGGATACATGTTCCACAAGTTTCTCCCTAAAGGTCCTCAGTCCAAAGTGAAATGTGAAATAAAAGCTCTAATTTTTAATTTTATGTATTTGCTCCCCAAATTATTCAACACTCACAATAATAGAACATCTGGCTTGGCCCAATGAAATGGATACAAATCTGTGTGTGGAAAAAATGTCATCATCAATAATTCAAAATTTTTCTAATGTGGCATCTGAAATGCATTTCAAAGAGTGTGAAACTGTTTTGATGCATCTCGCTGGCAAATACTGCAATAAATATTGATATCTGCTAGTTATATACATAGCATTAACCAACATATTGCATAATTATGCACCATATTAGCAATTCAAAGTCTTTGTCTGTAATTTACTGTAATTTGTAGGTGCCAACCCACATGTGTTTAATTTTATCATCATCATTATTTCTTAATCCAACCATGAAAATCCCCCCAATCACTTGCCATAAATGATAAAGAGAAACTATTCCCCTGAACAGGTATCTTTGAAAATATTTTATATAAAAAAAATTGCATTTTTAATATGTATGATTGGATTATTCAAAAATGAAATGACACCCTTACTATAGTCCATCCTTCTTGCTTCTGGAAAAAGATGCTAAATGGAAATATTGATATGAGACCATTTGATAAGATCACATAGATAGTATAGATCGCATATTAACATGTAATACACAAAAGCCATGAATATCTTGTAAATGATATCCTTATAAACGGTGAGTTCTGATGTCATCAGTTATAAACGGTGAGTTCTGATGTAATTTCCGTCACATGACTCACTGAAACTTGTGTATTATAATAAATAAAGTACCCCCAGTTGCAAAATATGAGGATATGAGTTCCATGACCTTATATGGTCATAAAACTCGGTAACTGATCTTTTCATAACTTGGGTCTTCATAAGGGGGTTATTTACTAAAACTCAAATGAATCTCAATTTTTTATGAAAACTAATTTATCAATAATTTTTCTCAAAAAAGTGGGAGCAACAAAATTAAGGGGCAGATTTATCAAGGGTCAAATTGAAAATTAGAATTTTTAAATTTTAATTTCAAGATTATTCTAATGAAATTAAATAGGGAATAGTCCAAATTCAATTTGAGTTTAAAAAAAAGTTCAAATTTTGAAATGTATCCTTTACTGTCCCTTTAAGAATTTGCATTCGACTATTCATCTAAAAACCTGTGAACTGGTATTTTAGCCTATGTGGGACCTCCTACAATCAATCAGGAGTCGTTTGGTGGACTTTTGAAAATCAATTTTTTTTTTTTTTTTTTTAAATTTAGAATTTTTTGGTGACAACACTAAAATCAAATTCGATTCGAATTCAATTGAAGTATGCAGGTCGATCCTATTCACCCAAATTTAAAAAATTTGAATATCTTAATAAATTGATTAGCCGTTTTTTTTAAATTTTGAGTTTATGGGAGTTTATGGGAGTTTTATAAACTCCCATAAACTCTAAATTCGACCCTTGATAAATATTCCCCAAAATGTCAATTCATACTTGACATTTTTGGATTATTGGATGAAAACCTGAACTCTATCAGATTACCCGGTGCAGATCACAATATCAAGAAACAACTTCAGGGACATCTGCTATTGACTTCTACATGACCTTGATAGGTTTAAGATGGAGTATTTTCAGATTCGGTTTATTAACTTTCAGGTATAATAAATCTAAAAATGTTTTTTTTCCCACTAAAAATTGGAGTTTTTCTTCCACAAAAAAAAATCAAGGTTTTCCCCTTAAAAACCTTGACCAGATACAGTGAGGGATTAATAAATGGGCCCTTTAAGTCTACTAGAAAATCATGTAAACATTAAGGGGCTGATTCACAAAGGGTCAAATATCGAGGGTTAATTAACCCTCGATATTCGACTGTGAATTAAAATCTTTCAACTTCGAATATCGAAGTCGAAGGATTTTAGCACAAATATTGCGATCGAACGATAAAATCCTTCGAATTGAACGAAGGATCGAATATCCTTCGACCTTCCCCATAGGCTAACATTGAATTCGGTAGCTTTTAGATGGCGAACTAGGGGGTCAAAGTTTTTTGTTAAAGAGACAGTACTTCGACTATCGAATGGTCAAATGATTTTTAGTTTGAATCCTTCGATTCAAAGCCGTAGTCGAAGGTCGAAGTAGTCCATTCAATGGTTGAAGTAGCCCAAAAAACACTTCGAAATTCGAAGTTTTTTTACTTCGAATCCTTCACTCGAAGTTAGTGAATTGGCCCCTAAATAAACCCAATAGGCTGGTTTTGATTCTTATAACGATTAATTATATCTTAGTTTGTATCAAGTTCAAGGTACTGTTTTATTAATACAGAGCTAAAAGGAAATACATTTTAAAATTAATTGATTGATAATTTGGAGTCTATGGGAGATAGTCTTTCTGTAATTCAAAGCTTTATGGATAACAGGTTTCTGGATAACATATCCCATACTTGTACAATAATTGAGCATTCTAGTCATTTAAGTGGGAAAAGAATTTAAGAGAAAACACAAAGCTATTTAATTTGACTTTAGCACGCAGATGTGAGGCTGTTCCATTGGTTTACTGCCAATTACATTTTTATGGAACAGACTGGAAGAGCTGTTCAGCTTTATTCCTTGTTCGAGCACACAAATACACAGACAAATGGTTAATCCTACTGTTTGCTTGTTACACAGGTGGAGGCTGTTCTCTGATGAGTATCTTATACTAATGCATTTCTCCAGTCAGATCACAGCTCGACAATAAACAGTGAGAAAGGAAATATGAAAGCACATAAACACATGGAAATTATATCCTGGGATATCTATTTTTATCAGCTCGTCCTATGATGTTATCTATCTAAAATTAAACTGAGTTGTATTTTACCTACAGGTGTGGGATCTGTTATCTGGAAACCGATTATCCAGCAAGCTTTGAATTACAGGAAGTCCATCTACTCCATTTTTATAAAATAATTCAGATTTTTAATAATAATCTGTTATAATAAAACAATACCCTGTACTTGATCACAACTAAGATATATTGAATCCTTACAGGAGCCAAAACAATTCTATTGGGTCTTAAATTGGACCTGAGTCCTGATTAGTTAGTTTTTTTGTTCTTTTTTTTTTGTTTGAATAAAATAGATTTCAAAGATCAATAATATTTTTTTCAGTTTTTAGACAAATGCTGTCTAAAAACTCTTTAAATAGTTTTCTTCTTAAAGAACATAATATACTAAAGTGGTCTGTACAGGATGC
This sequence comes from Xenopus petersii, assembly GCA_038501925.1. Classification (NCBI taxonomy): domain Eukaryota; kingdom Metazoa; phylum Chordata; class Amphibia; order Anura; family Pipidae; genus Xenopus; species Xenopus petersii. The sequence continues at coordinate 172,405,016 of CM076680.1, read as the reverse complement.
CTTTCATACATAAAACATGTAGCTGATAGTAAACATTTCATGATGTGGACTGAAGATTTAACAAACCATTAGATCAATGAACCCAATTCTGACAGATGGGCCTCACAGGCAAATGGTTCAAATCAATTGGTTGTGTCTGGCTCAGCTGAAACACCATCTGCAAAGAGCTTTTTTACACGTTTTTTTTTCATTACAATGGTTAGGGATGGTGTGCAGAAAACATCATCTTAAATGTTATTAAATATATTTATTTGATAAAATGTTTTAAAACATTTATTTTATAAAAGAGATTTATTTTATAAAATATTATTGCATTAAACTATTTTATCCATATAATATAGAACCTATTTTCAGGAAAATATGCAAAACCAACCACATAAAAATCAAAACTAAGCAATACAAGCACCATTCAGTTTGACATTTCAATACAGATTTTGCGTATTTGGCGACAGAAGGAGAAATGCAACAAAATGGAATCAAACAGAATGGAATAAAAAACTTCCGTACATGAAGTGTAAGGGCATGAAGTTCCTTACAGTTTTATCAATGCCCATATGGTGGGATTGAGCCAGGGAATTGTCTATGGAAACAAGCTAGTAACAATTCAAATTGCATTTAAAAATATAGATTTGTTTAAACATATTGGAATTGAGTCTGTACAAAGAGCCTTATATGCTTGCATACTTCTATTTTTCAGAAGCATGGCTTTCTGATATAATAATGAAACTGTAGCCAAAGTATGAAAAAATTATAGCATACTTGCTTGGAAATGATGGCTTTTGAACAATTAATGTGTTACAAGTATACATAAGTACCTTTGTTTTACTCAAAATTGATGCTAAACCCATAAGCCATTGCTAAGAAGTAAATTTAAGGGAGGCTAACAACAAATGGAACACTAAAGTCTCTTGAAAGATGTTATATTTTTTTTACAAGATAATCTTAGCATTTCAAAGTGTTAATTCCTTACCTGAATTTATGGGCCAAATAAAGGTTTATCCAACTTCAATTTGCAAGGTATCAGTGCAATATGCAATGCATTTGTTCTGATGCAACCATTCAGTCTCTAGATCAGTGATCCCCAACCAGTGGTTTGTGAGCAACATGTTGCTCATCAACTCCTTGAATGTTGCTCTCAGTGGCCTTAAAGCAGGTGCTTATTTTTGGATCCTTGACTTGTAGGTAAGTTTTGTACAAGATGTTCTGCCAAACAGAACCTCCTAGAGGTTGCCAGTCCACAAAGGAGCTACCAGTAGCCAATCACAGCCCTTATTTGACACCCCCAGGAACTTTTGTCATGCTTGCTTTGCTCCCCAACTCTTTTATAGTTGAATTGGGCACCCCTGGTCTAGATTGATCTCGAAATGTGGGGCAATGTAGCTCAAGTATTTATTGGTGTTCCAGTAAATGCTCTGAAGGTCATACAGCTTGGATGGAAATCAAAAGAATTGTATGACAAATTGGAGCATGTGTGTTGAGGGTTATGGGAAAAGACAGAATATAAAATCCAGAACTACTTAGGGAGACACAAATAGCAAAAATATTGAAGAATACAAACGTTAAATGCAGAATTAAGTATGCTTTTATGTTTGTGCGTTGATTGGCAACTCATAAATCTATAGAGAATTATTAAAAGATAGAAATTGTAAGATTAGAACACATTCTATACACTTCGATATAAGGTCAATATATGAAGATTTTTTTTTTTTTGCAAGGACATTGAGTTGTTCAGTTGTGTGGATGACAGAGAGCTCTATACATGCATACTCAATACAAACAAAGATAAAGGTTGCATCTCTTAGGTATGTAATTATGCATGACAAGCTCAGGGGAACAAAGGTAAAGCTGTATAAACTAATTAATAAGTAAACTCCCCGGGGCATAACAGCTGTTGCAGAACATCAGCTTCCAGCTTGCTCAGCCATTGTTTTCTCTAATGTTGGTGAGGAGCAGACAAATTGGCATGGGAGGAGCCTTGTTGCTTTTAAGCTGTCTCTGGATTTCCTCTGTAGTTAATTGATTAGCCAGTGGGAGACTTTCTTTAATGCTGTCTGATGTCTCAATGCAGAGGAGAAGACAAGAATAGAAGAAGCTTACTATAGGTTCAACAAGAAAACAACAGGGCCTAGGGCAAGAATAACAGCAGCCCTGTATTAAGCCAGGAACTCAAAATGTGAAAATATGTTGTATACATTAATGAATTATGGTCATTTATTTTAAAAAATTAATAATTAGGGATACATGAAAAATGCAGCTTTTCATGGCGAAAAACCGCCCATAGGCACAAATTCACTAAGCGCCGAAGCGCCGAACGCTAGCGTTAATTCGCTAGCGTTTGGCATTTTTCGCTAGTGTGCAAATTCTCGAACGCTGGCGTAATTTCGCTAGTGTTATTTTGCACCCTTACGCCAGGCGAATTTTCGCTAGCGACGTAACTACGCAAATTCAATAACTTGCGCAGTGTACTGAACGCTACCTTTTACGCTAGACTTCCTTCGCCACCTCAGACCTGGCGAAGCGCAATAGAGTAGATAGGGATTGTTTCAAAAAGAGTCACATTTTTTTCTAAGTCCCAAAAAACGCTGGCGTGTTTTCTACATGATGGGTGACAGGCTGAAAAAGATCGAAAATATTTTTGGGGCTCCCCTCCTTCCCCCCTACATTTCCTGACTCATGGCAACTTACCTAGACAGTGGGCACATGTGTAGGGCAAAATAAAATTTTTATTTGCTGATTTGAAGGTTTTCTAGGCATTTGTAGTGCTAATACGTGTTCCTCCATTGAAATTTGAATTTTGCGCCGTATGTAAATGAACCATTGCTAGCGAAACTTCGCTTCGCTTGGTGAATTAACGCTAGCGCAACTTTGAAAACTTACGCTACCCCTGTGCGCAACTTAGGATTTTAGTGAATTTGCGGAGCGCTGGCGAAAATACGCCTGGCAAAGTGTGGCGAAGTGTGGCGCAGTGCGGCGAAGTTGCGCCTGGCGCAACTTTGCATCTTAGTGAAATATTAATTTCAAAGCATTTGGTGATTTATTTGCAGTTTCATGAATGTTTGTCAAAGAGAAACAGGTCAGATTTACCCATCACTATTAATACCTTTGTACATATACATATACAGGTATGGGACCTGTTATCCAGAATGTTTGGGACCTGGGGCTTTCCGATATAACAGATCTTTCCATAACTTGGATCTTCATACAGTACCTTAAGTCTACTAGAAAATTATATAAACATTAAATAAACCCAAAAGGTTGGGTTCACCCCCAATAAGGATTAATTATATCTTAGTTGGGATCAAGTACAAGCTACTGTTTTATTATTACACAGAAAAAGGAAATCATGTTTAAAGATGTGGATTCTTTGGTTAAAATAGAGTCTAGGGTAGACAATCTTTCCATAATTTGGAGATTTCTGGATAACAGGTTTCCAGATAATGGATCCTATACCTGTATTAGCCAAGAAAGTAATACCCAAGGACACATATCTTTATACTTTATTTTGCTTAAAGGTATAAGAGATCTGTTTCACTGAAAAATACACAGAACCGTGAAAAAAAATTGTGAAACCGTGAAACCATGAAATTTCCCCAAATTGGAAAGTGAAATTACATTGCAGTTAAGGCATTTTAGTCTTGCAATATACATTACCCTACCTTGTTAGAAAGCTTCTTTTCACTACAATTGTTTTTCATAAAAAAGTGACTCCATGTTGCTAATTTCTTCCACACATAGCATCTGGATTGTTCCTTAGATAGACAGGAGAAGGACTGGGGATGAGCTCCAATTTGATTGGTTGATGTAGAAGGCAAGGGGCAAAACAAAATGCAAGGGGATCCCATGGCACGACAAAAATTGTACTCATCCCTAGAGATCACTTATAGTCCAGTGGAAGTTGTCTTTTTGTCTTCCGGCTTGTATAAGCCAGTTACTTAGGGGCTTGCACCTTTTTTTAAATATAATTCTCCTTGAATGTATAATTTTCAAAGGATAAATACTACCCTGATTTAATACATTTGGCCCTGCAGCTTGCTTACAAACCGTGTTTGCTTTTTTCAAATAATTATATAGAAGGAAGCATATTAAGAAAAGTGTATATTAAGTCTAGCCAATCAATAAAAGACCTTTGTGCATGAATTATTAATGTGTTAAACAAATGATCCAGTGGACAAACTTGGAGAAAATATCCATAAAATTGTCAGTTTTAGTGTGATACTCCTGTATAAACAGGACTACAACTACAGTGGTACACTGGAAGTCACCATTTCTTAATTAGAAAATAGGGAATATTTCAATATATTAAATTGTAGCTGTACATGTCAGAACTCCCTTTAAAACAGTGACAATTACAAAGATATCTAACCATGAAAAGCCCAAAATATTAATTTTGCTGCCAAATGGAACTTTAGCTTAAAATGGTTTGTTGTAGCGTATTACACGCCATTACACACATCTCAGGATCAATTAACTTAAAATTGTAACCATCCTGTAAATGATAGCAAGATATTAACTAAGAAAAGAACACCTCCAAAATTACTTGCAATGAAGAATGTTTGATAAATTGATAAGCAAATGTAATAGCTTGCCTCATTAGGAATCAACAGAACTTAATCTACAGAGACATTTACATGGAAGAAGAAAGTCAATTGCATTCTGAATGTTTTTTCTAATTATTGTAGCAAATTTCTTATCAAAAGAGACAGTGCCTCTTAGATTCCTGACCGCGGCAGAGAGCTTTTTCTTTATGCCTTTTCAAAGTTAAAACACATGAAAAGGATGCTGCCAAGCTGAGTGTATTATTTTTAGCTCTTTGTGAAAAATCTGTCCTGGGTTGACCGCTTACACTAAAGAAACATCTTTAATGTAGTGAGTTATTGAAAGTTAGTATTAGTCCTACAATAGCCTTGGTTGTGTTACAAACAAGATATAAATAACAAATAAATATGCTGCCTGGAAAAATACAAAAGAGTCTGCCTTACAACTGTGTGATGGTTTCAATGTTCATGAAAAATCACTTTTTACCTAAAATGGGACTAAAAAGAGACTGTACCGCCATAATATACTCCCATTAACCATAATACTATTAGTCATAAATGCCACATGTAAATGGTTTTTGAATACAACATGATTTTAGAAGAAATGAAACTTGTCTCATGGGCATCATGCATTACTCTAGAGCAGAGCTGTCCAACTTTTTTCCTTTCAACTGTGATGGAACTATAATTCTAATTAGAGTATATGTTTGTTGTGCTATGAAATAATGACATTCCTAGAGACACTCATAATAAATGGACATCTTTCATATTGTTGGCAACACATGCTCTCCAGAAAACATAAGCTGAACTTCAATATTAAAAAAACAAGACCTGTTCAACATCAGAAGGATCCAGTGGAATGTCTGTTAAAAAAAAACGTAGGGCCAGAATAAATTCAGTGAGAAAAAGGTTTATCATATGAAAAGTCATGGAAGAGAATAAATTTGAGATGCAATTCAATCCAGAAAAACGGTTTATCACGTGAAATTTGAATTGAAGTTTATGGGAAAAGACTGGAAGTGAATTAAGAGAAAAGTTTTTAATCTCCTTGAATTGAAACTTGTCCTTGACTTTTCATACGATAAACCATGAGATAACTTGTTCTCAGTGAATTTAATCTGACCCATAATGCGTGAAAGGAGAATAAATAGCAAAGGAAAGTGAAACTAAACTAAACTAAATTGCTTGGGCCAAAATTGAGTCCACATACATTCACTGTTATATATTGCTGGAACATTTTTCACCACAAGGACTATGGGGACTATTTACTATCATTTGAATTTCCTTTTTTTTCACAAATTATATTTTTAAGTTCTTTTAAAATTTCTCTGAAATACAAAAAAAAGAGTTTATTTGGGGCAAATTTACCTGTCGAATGTAAATCCTTTGACTTCGAATATCGAAGTCGAAGGATTGATCGCAAATAGTTTGATCGAACGATTAAATCCTTCGAATCGTTTGATTCGAAGGATTTTAATCCATCGATCAAACGATTTTTCTTTGACCAAAAAAAGATTGCAAAGCCTATGGGGACCTTCCTCATAGGCTAACATTGACTACGGTAGGTTTTAGGTGGCGAACAAGGGGGTCAAAGTTTTTTTTAAAGAGATAGTACTTCGACTATTGAATGGTCGAATATTCATACAATTTTTAGTTAGAATCGTTCGATTCGAAGTCGAGCCGTAGTCGAAGGTCAAAGTAGCCAATTTGATGGTCGAAGTAGCCAAAAAAATCATTCGAAATTCAACGTTTTTTTTATTCTATTCCTTCACTCGAGCTAAGTAAATGGGCCCCCTAAGTGTACAAACCACAAAAAACTGACTTTTAGAGGTTTTCAGTTTTTTTCCGCTAGTGATAGTTTGAGAGTTTTTAAAGGTTTTTAGAGATATTTGTATTTTTTTCAGAACTTTTTTCTGTGCACACTTTTTATATATATTCGGATCTTCTAATAACATTTATGGCATTTGTGATTTTAAAGGAATATAGTTTAATTGTGGTTTCAAAAAGCTCTTATACCTCTAAAATTCAATATTTAATACACGAGCCTCCTCTATTGGGCTTGGTGTTAACTTTAGTTAATGAAGGAAAAAGTGCACAACTCTTTGAACCCTTTAAAGGCAGAATTACAATGTGAATATTATTGTGAAATGTTCAACTTCCTGCACCATGTTAAGAGGCACCACAGATACAAGTCTTCCCTTAGTAGATGGTTATAGCTATGTACAACCAGACTTATCTATGTATATATTTTGAACATGGACAGATGACTTTGCAATGTGAAATAAAGTATAAATTATATAGTGCCATACAGTTCTTTTATGTTATAGAGCACAGAGGGTGAAGTCTGGATCAACGATGGTGGATATGTATATGATATACTATAATTTGATCCACTATAATCCAGACTAATTTGATTCATCTTCATGGCCCTGTGTCCTATTGGAAGATGAATTTGACTTCAGGAACAATTTATTTAATCAGTATTTGCATTATGTAGATAGTTAAGGTAACAGACAGTTGCCGTTAACTAAATTAAGAACTGAAAGTGGCATACTATTGATTCAAGGCTCATTGACTAACATAGGTGCAAAATTGCCCATAGTAACCAATCAGCAATTAGTTTGGGTTAGTCTGCTACTAGTTAAAAAATGAAAGCAAAGTTGGTTTCAAAGGGCATTGCTGCAATTTAGCACCTGTCTTTGTTAATTGGCCCTGCAGTATTTCTTGTTAGTCTTGTTAGTCCTATAGACTATGCCTGACTAATAACTTAAAATATAATAATGATTATGCACAGTCTCACAGGCCAATAATAATAATAAAACAATAAAACAATATATATACAGTATATATATATATATATATATATATATATATATATATATATAAAACATCAATGGTATTTTAATTTTACCATGCTTACAAATACTGTACAAGATTTAGCTCTCAATCGATCACCTTCCAAACAAAAGATAGAAGATCTATGTATTAAAAAGCTCCACTTGGTTGCCCCTCTCATTGTTCCAGAAAAGTTCCCAGCTTGAGAAATGAATACTTTCACTGAAATAGCAGGAACTGAACTACAATTCTTTAGCTGGGAGTAATCTAATTTTAAACCTTGTTGGCAACCCCTTATGTTCTCTGTTCTGCTCAGAAAAAATGTGTTTCCTTATTCTTTACACCCCCACACACAACACAGGAGATACCTGCCTACAGACAGATACATGAGAATAAGTCCATATAGACTGTAAGATAGATAATGCAATTAAAAGATCCCTGGCACCAAGGACTTTGTGTTCAAAGCAGTATTTTTTGGTATTACTGCCAGACCTATATGTACTCTATCATCTCTTATGTGGGTCTTAAAAATACAATACTTTTTGGTATCTGATGCAACCCTAAAAGTGTTGTACTGGCCATGGTTTCAAAGTTTTTGCAGAATGGAAGAGTATTGTATAGGTTTTTAACTGGAGATGTGACAATAACCCCTGCAAAGGAACTTCCAAAAGCTGAAAGAACAAAAGAAAAGATTAGAATTATTATTATTTGATAGAGTGCAAACGAATGCTAGCAACGGTCCCGTTCGCTATCAAATTGGCGCCTGCGCTAGCGTTAGCCACTTCACCCTTTAGTGAATATGCTTCCAAGTGTATTAATAATGAGTGTCAATGCATAAACCCTGGGTAGAAGCCATCCCCTTCTCTAGCTTGTAGGAGGCACTGAGGACCCACCCAACTAAGGGTAGAAATACAAATACAGTTATTTCAGCCAAGCATAGAGAACTGTATTCCTTCTTCCTTATGTCTGTCATAGGTAGAACTTGTAGTCATGTATTATATATACATATACACATATATATATACACTGAAACGTGTATACACACATATATATATATATATATATATATATATATACACATACATATATACACACATATACAAATATATACACTGCCGATGGCCCACCTATAGATGCGCACATATATGCCGCTATGGTAGATTCCGTACAATGGAGCTTATACATGTTACAGTTAACAATTGATTAAGCATTAATTCTGAAGGTTTTTTATCCTAACCATATTAGAGCAAAACATAACATTATCCATTAGAATCCACATGCAGGGCATGGAGCCATGGCGCTAGCATGTGTTAAACTGTGTGCTTTATAAAAGCAGATTATTACATATGCCTCGGTCAGGGCCCTGAGATATTGATTTTGGCAGAGCACAATGCCCAACCCCAGAGCCCCAGCAATGGATAATAAATTATATTGCACATTTGACTGGAATAAGAAGCAAAATGCTTGGCCCTCCATTGATGCAGATAGTGATTTGCAATACAAGGCTACTGAATCTGGAAAAACTTGCATTCAAGGGCCCCAAACACTTTGTTGTGGAATACTTAATATTATTGTTACCCAAGCAATCAATGGGCTTCAAAAACTCCTGCTGTGTTTATCAAGACAATATGAAAAACTTACCTACCACAGGGAGAAACACTGCCATGTAATAAATTAAATTCCCTTCTTAATTGATTAAGCCATACCTTATAAAAGGGCAACGCATTTGCATAATAAGACATATCATCAGTATTAGACCCCAATGTCCCCCAGATACAATCACAGAAACATGTTATACATAGTTTAGATTAGCTGCTGTTTAGTTCAAGCATTAGATGAAGCCACTTTGGTTAGTGTGTTTGACACAAAATAACGAAACCCAGATATCCCACTTATCCCATTTAGCACAGAAAACTGTGTCAGAACATCCAATCTAATTAACGAGTTCACCATTTGTGAACATTTGGTATGCTAATGAAAAGGTTAAATGCATTAAATGAATCTAGATAACACAGTTTCTTCAGTTTATCTCAAGTCATGGCACATTTAACACACATATCCAAGTGGCTTCAGGACCTAGCAGCCAGCCAGCCCAGTGATCTACATCATTAGGGCTACTTGTTCCAGGTGAGCAATGGCCAGAGCATATCATACTGCAGAACAAAATAGGAGCACACTACCTGCCAGCCCACTTATTTATATTCATTACGGCTACTGATGTCATGTCTGCAAATAGCCCAAACTCAGCACACTGCAGGTCATCATAAGATCATGTTAAATTCCAGCCCACTAGTGATGGGCGAATTTGTACCATTTTGCTTTGCCACGAATTTCAGAAGTTTCCCGCAAAATTTGTGAAACGTGAAAAATTAGCGAAATGTAGATTTTGACAATAAGGTGGCGTCAAAATAGGCGCCGGCGTCAAAGTTTACGCCAGCGCCCATTAAAGTGAATTTTTCATTGAATTTCCCCTGCAAATTTGCGGATTTGTTCGCCGGCGGCGAAAACACGAAAATCTACAGCAAATGCCCCTTAAAGCTACATATTGCAGGACACCAGGTTCAATGTTAACAGGCAGACAGGCCTGACAAGTTTACTGACAACAGCAGCACTTACCTGAGGCTCCTGAACCAGAATTCTAGTCTGCTGAGTTGGGCAGGGCCATCTGTGTGGCACAGGAATCACCTGGTTGCACTCAGCCAGGGGGGGTCACATAGCTAGTGGACTGATTATATAGCTGCTGTCTCCATATGCAGGTAACCAAAAGCAACTGCTGAGGTTACACAGAGGCAAACTGGATAATTGGTGTTGGTGCCTCCTGCAAGGGTCCATGTCTGCCGCCATTTTGGCTGAAGGCTATAGAGCAACTTTTTTTTTTAAACTAACTCCACCAAAGAAAACAAAAGAGGTAACAGAAGGCAGTAAGGCTCACGCTCCTAACTAACTATACCTAATTACGGACTGACGCTAAGTTGACTGCCACCTCCCTCGCCCAACAGCAAAAATGGGGTGTAGGGCCACATACACCACTGCAACAGGACACCTTTTGGGCAGGCTGAGAGGGCACAAGAATGAGGGTACAAGCACTTGCCACCAAATGCTCTGACAGCAATAAGGAAGGCAACTGAAACACAGACAGTCAAGGAGTACCAAACACTGCACACCAGTAAAAGTAAAAAGAAAATTTTGCTTCCAATGGGCGCAAAGGAAAAAGGGACAAAAATTATGCCAGTAGGTGGGTGTCTTGGTGGGTTGGCATTTAAAAGGTTTGGGGAGGGTCCTTCTGATGGGAGCAGGGGGAGGGGCTATCCCGATGAGTGCTATCATGAAGTTCAACAAGGGAAACTACAGTTACCAAATAACAGTCCACGATCTCTGCAATTAAGATGGGAATGGGATCTAGAGTTGTTTTCCTCCCTTAACCTTATTTGCCTCTGCTGACTGTACTCCATGCACACAGATTACTTTTAATAATATTGAATTTAGAAGTACTGCACATAGTTATCCCAGCTTTGAAGTAAAATTACATGCGCAGTTCTAAAAAAAAATCAACATAATGACTATAAATTGAAAGTCTAATACAATTCAAATTGGAAGTGAATAGCTTAAATAAAGTGCGGTGCTTTCGAAAGCTCATTAAAATGAAATAAACTTTGGAATATAGATCTGGCACAAAGACAGTTCTTTTTCAGCCCCAGATCAAAAACATGGTACAATAGAGAGAGACATAATATTATTACTTGCCTTTCAATTTGGTGAAGAAAAAAACAATTTCCAACATGACATCGTTGACTAATTGTTACAGTTTGTATTCGCTGGTCATATAGAAACTGTTTCAATCAGAAGGAAAACCAGGCCACTGTGTTCTGTGCAATTTTGATGCTTATCTTTCCTAATTAATTATACCATAATTAGCGACTAACTTTTAAATTGCCTTTTCACCGGTTGCTTTACCTTACATATCCCCTTTGTGCTGGGTTGATATCTATTGTAAACAGGCACAGTTCTTTGATGAAACAAAAAAACTCAATAATTCCTCCAAATATGTTGTGAAAGCTGTTTGGGGCAATGGCCATATTCTAACATGAGAGGCTCCTCGTAACTTTGTACTTCACTAACCAATTATTTCTTCATGCCGGTTAGGTAATTTTAGCCTTAAGCACCACTGTGTTGTACCTTAATGTAGCAATCACTTATTCCCACCTTTGAAATGCTCTTTTTGTTCAACGGAGATGAAAAACAACAAACTTAGCTGACCTTTAAAAACATACAACGTGCATTAACTTCAACATACACAGAATGTAAAATAGGCTGCTGAATTGGCCGGGATTCGGGTTTCTGCTTTTTTACCTGCTAAGATTAACTATAATTCATCACTTTAGAAAAATTAAAGAAAACAAAAATCTTTCTTGAGTTGAAAATGTTAAATAACAATTGGCGTGTAGGTAAGAGGGGGAAAGAGATGGCTTAAATTCAGTGAAACGAGGAACAAATAGAATTTTGGTTTTTTTCTGCTCAGTAGTCGTGGTCTAGATTTAAGGGTTTATAATGTAAAGGGTTTATAATGTAAGGTCTCTCCTTGAAGACAGTGGACAATCCCACACAAAGCACTCAGTACAGAGTGAATGTGGTTTGCTATAATTAGAACCCAAGGCTGATTTACAAAAATTCAGATTTCTATTTTTTCACAAATCGTATTTTTTCTCTAAAAATGTGTTTTTACATTTTTTTTCTATAACTCTAAAAATGCAAGAAAGTGTTAAAACCACAACAACTTTAATACAAAACTTCTCCAAGTCAAAGTATTTGAGGCCCCATAGAACTCCATATGTGCTGCACTAATCCTATTGTATTTAAACATTCTGTCTAATACCATTAAAATTCAACCATTATTAAATGGGCCTCCCTGGAGCATGTTTATCAACATTCTCATTTTAGTGGTTTAGAGGTTTGTGAAACCACTCTATTTCTCTAAAACCATGAATGCTATGGAATTTAAGAAGCATGAACGAAAAACAAACCAAAAAAAAAATTAAAAATACCTCAACAACATCCAACATTTGAGGTTTTTTTTTGATAATTAGTAGTAAAAAATATTCAAAAACCCCTAAGGGCAGAGACACATGGTCAGATTCAGGGAGATTAGTCGCCTGATGACAAATCCCCTGTTCTTCGGGGCAACTAATCTCCCCGAGCTGCCACCCCCTACCCTTCTGCCGGCTAGAATGTAAATCGCCGGTGGGAAGGCACTTGTAGAACTTTGTTTTTCAAAGTCGCCTGAAGTTTCCTCGTGAGGCAACTTCGGAAAGGCAGTTTGTGGAGATTAGTCCCCCGAAAAAGAGATTTGTCGCCGGGTGATTAATTTCCCAGAATCTGACCTTAAAGTCTGAATTGGTGAATAATGGTCCAATAGGGTCAGTGCAGCTCTCATTGACTTCTATAGGACCTCAAAAGCTGTTACTTGTCTCAGTTTTTGTTTTTTGTGGTTTTTACAATTTTTTGTTTTATAGAAATTAGAAAACACCTTGAATTTTTAGAGATTTGTGAAATAAATAGAAATTTGAATGTTAATGGACATCGCCACTATACGTATATAATACCGTAATGAAAATATTATGCATACCAAAGCTCTAAATGTATGGTGCTGGTCTTGTCAAATGATATAAAATGGCCAGTTCAGACACAGTGTAAATGATGTATGTTTTTGGCAGGGGCATAGAGGGTAAATTCTAACAAGGCACACAGAATATGATATTGATTTTTGAGGGCATCATTTTGGTCCATAATATTTTTACAGAAATTTTGCTGTGGTAAGCAGGTCCATTATTCCTTGGTAGTTTTAGAGAACCCTACATGTTTGGTAACTGGCTAAAACAGATTTTTGGAGAACTGGAATAAATTTTCAGTCTTTAACTGATTCACTGTTATGGATACAAGCTCTGTACTCACTCTATGCCTTTAGTCTTTGGGGCATTTTAGAAAATTATTGTACAGTGGTTTAAGCCCATGGGCAATCTGACATTTAAATGACATTTATTTGCATAACTTTAACATGCTGTTGGGAACAATCAACATATTGTAATATGAGAGTCTCCTTGGGACTGTGCTTTTCACTTACCAATTATTCTTTCATGCAGCTTTAGTAAATAAACTGTTTATGCAAGAAAATATCCAAGTTTCAGCAAAGCTTAGAAGAATCAGAATATGCAAAGTGTGTGTGATGTGACAGTGACAATATTTAGAGCTGAAATGATAAAACCCTGAAATATCATATCTGGCCAGATTTTCAAAGCTACTTTAAGGGCCACTATAAATGTTGTTATCCAATACACTGGTCTGATGGTCAATGGTCAACAATGGGTATGGGAGTTTATTGTTGTTTAGCATGTGGAAATGAGTCAGGCAAAATGCTTATTGAATACTGGACTTTATTCATTATTAAAGTGGTATATTGTTAGCACAGTAGGTGCTCAATGCAGCATATCAGGGTGTTCTGTTTATTATTCTTGATAGGAATATACTTATTATATTGTAATATCTTAATTAAGAAAGTAAATATCAAAGGAATGGATTTCTAATGAAGAGACTCGAGTGCTCCAGTGCAGTGACCCATATTGAAGAATTTGCTTTGATTTTTCACTTGTAGTAAAGTTATAAAAAAAAACTAATTGCTGGTTTCTGTGGGGTTAGCACCTAGTAAATAAACCTCTCAATGTTACCAACAATTATTCACATCTTCCAAAGCAAGTGGTAAAAATGACAGAAAAGATAACTGTAAAGTTATATACATTAGCTACCAGACACACAATAATATAAACATTTAGAGGTCATCTAACCTCTCCAAAAAACTGTCCCACTGCCCCTACTATATCTGATGGGACTTTATTATTAATCATTGGTTGTACAAATCATATCAATCATATGTAATGAAATCATGGCTTCCAGTAAATAGTTTTTGGTAGCATAGCTACGAAGTTGTACATATAAATTCTGGTGCTTTTGAGTTGGATCCAAGCCAGCAGCTGCAGTGGAATTCCTATAAAACAATTATTCATAGAACTAAAAATAAGAAGGCCTGGAGAACAGTCAGTTGGCAAAAGCTACTGAGCTGCTGAGGTTGCTAGGGGATCTTTATTGCCTAGTAATATTCAGTCAGGTACCTTGTTAATAAAATCTGATGACATTGGGGAAATATCCATTATAATTGCTTCTCAAACTATTTTAGCAAATTAAAAAATGCAGCAAGATTTTGCAGTTTGCTGATTTTTTGTTTATGAAGTCATTAGCAAACAGGATTTTACACTTTGAGGCCCATTTATCTCATTTTGGTGATTTTAGTTTGGTGAGTTTTTTTAAAAATACAATTTCCCTACAATCGCGTATGTCTTGAAATTTAAAATTTGGAAACCTTTTAGTTTTTTGGGTCATTACAAGTGAAAAAAACCTCTAAAAGGTAAAATTGATTAAAAATAGACAAATAGGACAAGGACAACTCCTACTGACTTGTAGAGGACCTTAACAGCTTTTACATGACAACGTTTAGAGTTTTAGCGAAATAAAAAAAAACACAAATTTTATTTGTTAAAAAAAAGAGAAAATTGAATATTAGTCAGTAGCCCCCTTTGTGTTTTGGGTTTGACCAAATAGCATTCTTTTGGCTTTTTAATGGATGAGAACATTGGTAGAAATTGCAAGACTAGCAACAAGTCCATCAACAGATACAAAGTGTTGGCCTGGCTTAGACATTTGCTACAGGTGCTCTAGGTCACATTGCCACCCTCTTTATACTGTAACCAAGGGAAATCTAAGCCACCAAACTTCATTTGTTGTAGAAGGCAGTCTAATTTAGAGATAAAACAGTACAGAATAATTCAAGTGAACCTAGTCAGATTATTAGTAGTGACGTTCCAATGGCTCGCCTATCAACACTAGCCTCAATTACCAGAATAAAACCAAATTTAGCCATAAATGACTCTGTTCCACACTAAAATAAAGTACTTCAGATAGGGTCACAATGACCCAGTTGTTCATGTGGATCTGGAGTCAAGTCCTCACACCAAGAGCCTAAAAGTACACAGGGCTGCAAAGTTCTTGAAACATTGAAATGTCAACTTTAATTTATGGGTGGTTGATCTTATTATACTTTATATTAAAGGGCATATATGCTCCGAAAAAAGTTACTGTATTTAATAAAGGAAAGAGTGGTTTAAAATCATTAACAGTGATTGATGTAAGGTCATTAAAGTAGCATAACCAATAATTAGCTTTTTTCCACAGAAAGAAAGTACAGATGAAGCCACTTGGATTTGTGAGTTAAATGCGTCATGACTCAGGGGTAATTGAAGAAACTGTGTTATCTTAAGTCATCTTAACTCATTTAATGCATTTAACCTTTTCATTAGCATACCAAAACTCCATTGTTCACAATGGTGAATGCTGTAATTAGATGGGATGTTGTGACGCAGTTTTCTGTGTTAAATGAAATAAATGGGATATCTGTGTTTAGTTATTCTGTGTCAAACAGACAAACCAAAGTGGCTGCATCTGTATGTGCTGCTTACCTCTTTCCTGAGAACAGCTTCAGACTAGTTAATGTGCTCATAGCAAGGTTGCCACACATTGTAAATGAGGCTTTTCCTGTGCATATAATCAATAAGCCAATGAGAAAAATCAAAACTGGGCTAGCAGAAAGGTCTCATAGGGTTTGACAGGAACTGCTGGGAACTAGTGTTTAAAGCTACTTGGAGTAACAGCTTGGGGATAATTTATTGAAGATGACGAGGATCCGCATTTGTATATAATGCAGACGGTGAAACAAAGCAATTGCCAATCTGCAGACAGCATCATAAATAACAGCCTTAATGTACAGAGTTCTTTACTGGAAGTTGGAAAACTTATTTAGAAACTTCCCATTAAAATACTCTTAACAGCAAATTATTAAAGTTTAGAGTTCCCCATCAATGACATGAAGCTGTAACCTGTCCAGTTTCGCATCTATTCCGTAATATAAGTCATTTCTGATTGAAGGGCACTATCACTTTTTCATTGGATCAATTCCTAGTTGTGCAAAAACAGCTCAGAGAATATATATATATGTGGTTTCTTTCTTATTGAGCAGCGGCCACTGAGAGTTTTAAGGCAGGGCAGGGGACCATTTGCCTGGGCTCCAAACCTTCTGATAACCTTGATTAGGAAACATAATTAGTGAAAGCACAGAAAGCACATTATTAAATTATTTAACAATTGTTGATATCCTTATTGCAACCTGTGACCATTTTTCTCTCTACAGTCCCATCAATATATTGGCAGGCAAAGCCTTACACCTATATAAGGTGAAAACCAAAGAGGGAGGACTCTTTACCAACAGAGGGCCACCTGGTATTGACCATGTTAATGTACAAAATGTCATTAAACTCAGTAGTATACGCAGTATAAACAGGACAATTCCATTGAATATTGTACATGTATATATAGATATCTTAAAGTCAACCTTGTCTCATAGTTCTCTTGGTAACCATAGAAACCAGGTTTATAATAATCCACCGTTCTCCATGGAACCACAGATGCTTACCATGTTTAAGACTCATCTATCGATCTATCTATCTATCCATCCATCCATCCATCCATCTCTCTCTCTCTCTCTCTCTCTCTCTCTCTCTCTCTCTCTCTCTCTCTCTCTCTCTCTCTCTCTCTCTCTCTCTGTCTATCTCTATCTATCCATTGTGTCAACAATTATCTACATTCCTCATTTGGTCATTATCTAAAGTTGTTTTCGTGGTCCCTTAACCATGAAAAACTAGATGTCAATAAGGCATTTCTATCTACAGGAGAATTGTTAGGGAATGTTTCAGAGGAAGAGCATTTGCCCGGGCCCCTTACCCGACAGGGCCCCACAGATTAGACATTGCTCATAGTACAAGTTATATATTTATATTTTATGAGGACAAAATATGTGATTAGCATAACCCCAAGCAAATGTTCATAGTGTTTTCCACCCAGTGTACATATTTACTGAACGTATTAGATGTAAAAAGACTGCAAAACAGGGGGAAATAATTGCTGCACTTTTGCATACAATTTCCAGTCTTTCTGTGTTAATGTTTACAAATTTCCCCCACTGTTTAGTAATTGTTAGACAGCCATATAGCTTTTTCCGAGCACAATTCAAGGCCGACATTAACCACTGGATGAATACTGGCAATTATGATTCACAGGGATGTGGCATATGGGAATGCATTTGAGTTTTCAACTGATTCACAACCTGATGTACACAGGTCTCATACTTTGCAGAATTGCTTTATTACATGAATCAATATTTAATTTTGGTAACTGTCAATTTACTCATTATTGGTGAAGGAGACACTTCACCTGGTCCCTTTACAATGTTTATATTTTGGCCCACAAATTTGCCCACTCACATGTCAACTGATAATAAGGGAAGAAAGACGTTATGGCATCTCCGGTCCTTTCCTATTGGCTTAACCTCCTACTAATTTTTTTCCAAGAAGAAACCAGGTAGGAATCATTAAGACACAAGTAGAATAAGACATTGTTTATTAGGGGCAGCCAAATGGATTACATTTACCAACCAGCACTAGTGATGGGCGAATTTATTCGCCAGGCGCGAATTTGCGGCGAATTTGCACAATTCGCCGTCAGCAAATAAATTCGTGAAACGCCTGCGAAAATTCGTGGAAAAAATTTGCCGGCGTCAAAATTTTTTTTCGAAAAAACGGGCGCCGGCGTCAAAAACGGGCGCCGGCGTCAGAAACGGGCGCCAACGTCAAAAATGAGACACCGGCACCGTTTCGCGAATTTTTAGCCGTTTCGCGAATTTCACGCGAAATTCGCAAATTTTTCGGCGAAGCGAAACGGCGCAAATTCGCCCATCACTAACCAGCACATTAAACAATACAGAATTTTAATACAAAAACAGACACTATTATAAAGAAGCCCATATGTCAATGTTCACTAGACGTATTTCTTATATGTTATTGTTTCAGTTATATAACAAGTTTGTGCCACTTAATTCACAATATTCAATGTCTAAACTTAGATGAGCTATGAAGAAGTACATAAATGTGCATTATCAAAAATATACAATGGATTTGACCAACTTCTGACTGTAAATCAACAGAATCACCGAGTGAAATAAACACTGCATGCCAGCTGCAGCTTTCTGGAAGAACTTTATTATTAGGGAAGAAAGAGTTTAAAAGCTACAGAACAATAGACTGCAGCAGAAAGCTCAAGCCAAATATCTCCACTGCATGAGCTGACAGTATTATTTATTTGACATGAAAGACTGGTTTTACACTTCTGCCTTTATTAAACCGCTTCCCCTTGATAATTTGTCAGTGAAGAGGCTATTGTAACCATTCGGAAGTGATAGTTTTAACGCTGAAAAAATTAACTCCTGCTCTGCAAAAGACATAGCCTGCACCAGTATTATTATTACTGTACATTAGACAAATAAGAGCAATATAAGGCCCCTTTTTGCAAAATGTTTAAATTAACATGGACTTGTCACCTTAGAAACACATTATATTCTTCTCAAAGGGGGAGAGTCCCATCCACCAAAGCTCTATCAGTTTGTGTTTGCGGTCAGGCTCAGTGACGTGCCCGTGGTGACCGAAAAGTCACAACGCTTGCACATCCTTGGCTCTACAGGTTAGGACTCCCTGGTGCTCAGTGAAGGAGGCCTCGGCAACCCCCAAAAATATAATTGAAAGAAATTCACCAGCACACAGGTTCAATCCAAGCAGGGACAAGCCTTGCTATTTTTATTTTGCGAAGGTGCAACATTTCAGGGTAAACCACTTTGTAGGTGAAACCTACAGGGTTGCGTAAAAGCAAGGGATCTAGGAATTAACAGCTTTTTGGGCAGCTATAGGTTCCCTTTTCATGTTGCACCAACTAACTTGTGTCTAGTGAATTTAATCTCAACACCTGTACTAGCTTTTCCAGCCTCAATGAATACAGGCCCTTTTATTCTTCACATTTGCTTTGTGCACTACCAGATCTTGTAGAAAATAAAAAACATTTATTGGGAAGATCAACGTTTTAGTCTACATCTCAGACCTTTGTCAAGATACCTCACACTCCAAAAGCAAACTATATATACCACCAGTGTGTTTTTTTGGTGCCAAACTACTATGACATCATCCAATGTGTTAAAATGAGTGTAAACATCCCCTAATCCATTCAACCTAAATATGTATATATTTATTTATAACATTATTTGTGTTTGTTTTTCATTTACTCTCTTTAGACATCCAATGTGTGACCACACTGTGTTACTTACTACTCAAATAAACTCCCATTGTCCCAGTGTGCAAATGGAGATGTACTTGCCATTTCAACTCACAAAAAAATATCTAAATTGTATGACTGAAAAGAGAAAAATAAAAGCATTCTTTATATGAAATGACACAATATATTGATGTCATTCTTTATTTTAAGTGAAAGAAGTATTTTTTTCTGCAAGTGAAGGTCTTGTCCAATAACGGGAAAAAAAAATCCAATAATAACAAACTATTTATTTATTTAGGAAATCATGCATTCAAGGACCTCACCATATAAAATGATAAACAGTATGTATATTATACTTAAAACTGAATGAACATAATCATCAATACCAACTGCAAAAAAATTATTAGTTAAAAGGGAGTCTATTGATTTTTGGCAAAATCTTAATTTCACCAAGGTGTCTTATGTGTTTTCTTGTACCAGCATGGGATCCCTTGTCCTGAAACCCATTATCTAGAAAGCTGGATAAGGAAGGTCATCTCCCATAGTCTCCCATAGACTCAGATTTTGTTAAAAGATTTCCTTTTTCTGTGTAATAAAAAAACAGTGGTTTGTACTTGATACCAACCAAGATATCATTTTTAATTTAATAAAACAATGGGAAAAGTCGATTGGCAATAGAGTGCGAATGAATGCTAGCAATGGTCCTGTTGGCTAACAAATTGGCGCCTGCGTGTGTTAGTGAATTGGCAATGTCCCTGCGCGCGGTAACACTGGCGAAAAGTCACTAGCATTAACCAGTTCACCCTTTTGTGAATCTGCCTCCAAGAGTCAAAACCAGGAGATCAGTTATGAAGATACGGTAGCGGGAACTAGGGATGCACCAAATCCAGGATTCGGTTCGGGATTCGGCCTTTTTCAGCAGGATTCGGATTCGGCTGAATCCTTCTGCCCGGCCGAACTGAATCCAAATTGGGGCGGGAGGGAAATTGCCTGACTTTTTGTCACAAAACAAGGAAGTAAAACATTTTCCCCATCGCTAATTTGCATATGCAAATTAGGGTTCAGATTCGGTTTGGTATTTGGCCGAATCTTTCGCGAAGGATTCAGGGGTTCGGGACGAATCCAAAATAGTGGATTTGGTGCATCCCTAGAGGGAACTCATGAACATTAGAAAGAAAAGTTTAGCAGGAACCCTGAAACTCTGGAACAAAGGAGCTAGAGCACAGGGGGGCTTAATGGTTCGGCAAAGAGCAGGACGAGGAGGTTGATTAGAATAGACCCTTGATATCAGAATTGCTGGCACTTGGCTTTAATAGGATGAAAGATAAGAAAGAAAATGATGCATATGTGAAGCTCTCTGAAAGCCTCTGGTGGCTTAACAAAGAAATGTTGTGGCAGATCTCCATAGAGTCCTGCCACCTGTCATGTTTTATGACTGAATTTTTGGTTACCTCAGAACAGAGCAATAGTTCTCCAGACTCATGTCCAAATCATTAATTTTTCCTTTATGAAAGCATGCAAATCCAGCATAAAGGTGGGAGAAGAGATACACAAGTTTAGGTCAACTGGAGCCAGTAAAACTGCAGCTGTTTAAAATATATTTTATTCCCTGAGATTTCAGTACCAGACAAGACTTTGTAAAGAGTGAGTTCAACATTGCCGTATGCCTTTAATATTGTCCTGAAAACGCGCTAACATTCTCTATGTTTATTAGAGCCTTTGTCTCTGAGCTACGAAGCACTAAAAGATATGACGTTGCTAGTTACACATTTTGGGAAACAATATCAATATTTAATCTTTTATTATTAGATTGCAGTACAGCTGTAGGGATGGCAGGCAGTTTTACTGTGACAAGACAAAAGTCATTAGTAATGAAGGAGCTCAGAGCATTAATGTCAGAAAAAAAAAATCACGATAAGAAAATAAAATAAAGCTTTTTTATTAAGTTTTGAAGACTGCCGCAATTCAATACAAAAAGTTAATTTTGATAGGTAAATAGCAAATAAACAGACTCAACAAAGATTACAATGAAATATCTGCCATGTTTTTTGCACTTTGTGCCTTGCCCTGTATATATGAACATTCATATAGGTCTTTGCACTTCAAAATAGAATACAGAGACCTACATTCACCCTGTCTTTGCAGCATTGCATGAGATTGCAAGAGATGTAGACATGAGGGGAAGCAGGTAGAGGCAGGTAGACATCCCCATGTCACTTATACAAGTCAGGGAGTTCCTATGGGCTCAGACCACAATAATCCTTTGTACAGGAATAGGACAGGATGGGGAACCTGCCTCTAAGTGCACTTGAACATCCGTCTATGTAAATCTGTAATGTGTTTTGGGGGGGTATATTTAAAACTAAGTCAACCTAACTCCCATCCATGAATGTAACTAATTTAGCAATGATTATTCTCGAAAAAGTTGGTGCGAAAAAACTCACAACAAATTCATTTGTCAATTTGAATCATATGATTGACGCGGCAAAAACTCGACTTTATTGTATTGTCGCAGCAAACTCAAGTTTATTGGATTATCAGATGAAAACAAAAGTGGATCCCCATGTCAAGAAACAACTTTGGGGACATCTGCCATTGACTTCTACATGACCTCAACTGGTGTAAGGAATTTACCTTACCCTGGTGGTCTAGTGGGTGGTGGGGTCCCCCGCCATGTCTCCAGCAGGGACACTGCCACATGTGTCCTGCTGTCCCTGCGTCCAGTCCCTCTATGGTGCTCGCAGTGGCGCTCCTCTGGGTTATGCGCCAGCGTGACGACATCACGTGCAATGGTGCAAGATTCAAAAGTATTTATAGGGGCTTTGTTAATTTTCACATAGCCTGTTGTTAGGTTCAATTAGCTTGTTCCTGGGTATTATATTCTTTGTGAATCCTATTGCTCTTTAGTGTATTGACCCTTATATGCCTGATTAACTATTCTGACCTCTCCAATCCTGATCCTTAGCCTGTCCACTGACTATTCTACATTCTCCAATCCTGAGTCCGGCCTGTCTGACGACTCTCTGCTTGTGCTGGCCTGGTCTGCCTATTCCTGGTGGTGTTCTACCTTCCAGTATTCTGGTGCCCCTTTGCTCATCCAGAACCGTTAGCTCCTAACTCTATTAAGACCTGGCGGCATCTGATTAGCCGAGGGCTCCTCCCGAGGTGAAAGGCGGCCGTTAAAGGCAGAAGTGAGAGTCGATATCAGGGATCTTAGCTTGGGTTCTGGATATAGGGTGTGAACATGACAACACGTTTGAGATGGAGTGTTTTCGATTTTTATCAGTTTTAGGGTATAATAAATCTCTAAAAATTTTTGGTTTTTATCCATTTTAAAAACTTGACTAGAATAATTTGAGGTTTAATCAATAGACGTTAGGGGCAGATTTATTCAGGGTTGAATAGTAAATACTAATTATTGGTGTCAAATATCACACATTCAAATTTTAATCCCCCAATTTGAAGGTATATTTGAATGTGATTTATTACACCTCGACCATGGAAACCGTTCTAATTTGAATATTCGCCACCTAAAACCTGCCGAGTTCATTTACAAGTCAATGGCAGAGGTCTGTTGAACCATTTGAATATGTTAATTGTCTTCCTGACATTCTAGGTTTTTTTTGAAGGGAAAACTCGTCTCAAATTCAATTTGAATTCTATTCAAATTTTCAGGTCGGAACTATTTGATCAATAATTATATGTTCTCATTTTTCTTAAATAACCTCCCATACAAGTTGTGAGTATTTTCGAATTTATTAGAGTAAAACAAAAATTCACATGAATTTGACCTTTGATAAATCTGCCCATTCAGCTTGGGCGAATTTGACCCGTTTCACCAAAAATTCACTGCCGGTGAAATGTAGCCGACACTCATTAAAGTCTATGGGCATCAACATTTTTTTTGACACACATCATTTTTTTTGACGCGCAACCCATACAAGTCAATGTGCGTCATTTTTGCGGCAAAACAAGGCGAAAATATTTGCCCATCCCCACTGCCCATTAATGTACAAGAGGAGAGCAATGTGAAGGGACACTGGGTAGGCAAACAATATTCTGCAGGGATACTGAAGATGCTAAAACTACTATTTATTCAGGCAGAGATGCAGACAAGGAACTTATTTCCATTTCTAGACTCCCCATAAATGAAAGTGTAAATTTTTATTATGCAGGGTAGAAGAATTATGCAATAATTCCATATGTCACTTTTCGCTGCCGTACAACAATTGATGTGTGCTTCATGTGCTGCCTAATGCTTTGTACGATTGATTTTCCAGCAACATATAAATCTTTCCTTTTTTATCCAACAGCTTTTATCAGATCATCTTCTGTTGTCAACCATGACAGGTATATGGCAATTTAGCAATAAGTAAAGCATCCTTTTCTTTTTTTTTTCTCTATAACAAACATGGCAACTGCATTACTTTAAAAATATGTTAACCAAAGTCTATTTTACATTTCATAAAAGAAAGGGACACCTTCTATCATTGTTGGAAAAAATACCTTACCAGGTCTAAAACTATAATGTCAGGTAATAATGATATAGATATTCAGAAGATTGAAATATGAAATTATGAAAAAAGGAGACCTTGTTTATTTTTTATGGTCTAGCAATCACAGCTTTTTGGTCAGGGTTTCTTTGCACTCATTGTGTAGCTAAGACAATACTTTGCATAGGATGACTGCGTAATTGATCTTGCCTTGGGATTGTAAATGGCAACATCAGCACTGCCCATGAAAAGCTAAATGTAAAATTTCCCACAACATAACCTGGCTAAATTAAAGGGACAATGTGCTCCTATCTTAAATCTCAGGCCACGCAATAGAGCTGGTAATAAAAAATGCATTAGAGCTGTTGCTTTAGTTATATTTTAGCTGTGAATGTTGGTTTAGTTAGTACAATCCGTCTACCCCCTGTAGTAACTTTCCCTTGAGCACAAGGAGAAATAAAGACATTTGTATAATGAGCTCCTCCCTAATTACATGTGGAGGTCACAAGGATAATCAATAAGGAGTTGGTTATAAAAAGAAATCATGCAATAAAAACTTTCTCTTGAACCACAGTGACCCTAATGGCAATGACACCTGTTGAATATTTATGGTAGAAAGACAGACTTTAATTGGGCTTTCCTACAGACAGAGCTTTTACTAGTGGATTATGAGACACCTTTGTATGTTGGGATAAAATGCAGGTGGGTGTGGAATTGTACTCCATACTGATGTGCGGCTTGGCACCATACATGCGGGACCCATGGGTTGGGTGGGTTCCACGAACTGTTTGCGGGTCATGGGCAGGTGCGGGTTGAGCAACCTCACAGTGCCAGCTTCTGTTTCCAGATGCATGTCTGCCTTTTTTGGGCATCCTGTTGGGATGGATGGGGCAGGTACAGATCTATAGATAGAAGTGCAGGTAGGGTTTGGGTCTGGTGCGGGTTGTGAGTGAGTGGATACGGACTGTACTTAGTTCGGTGATTAGAACCCGCTGACCTTGGAAATTCCATTCCAACTGCAGACAATACCCACTTGTAAGAAAACAAGGTAAATCAGGTCCCATGTAGAACACATGTTCAGAGAAGTAGGGATGTAGCGAACTGTTCGCCGGCGAACTAGTTCGCGCGAACTTCGACTGTTCGCGTCCGCCGAATGTTCGCGAACGTCGCGCGACGTTCGCCAATTGGTGTTCGCGTTCGATTCGAAGTAAAATTTCGTTCGACCATTCGACCATTCGACCGTTCGATCGCTAAAATCGCTAAAAACGATTATAAGCATTCGATTGAATTAAAATCATTCGATCGAATAGCTTCGATCGTTCGATTCGAACGAAAATCCTTCGATCGTACGAATAAAATCCTTCGATCGTTCGATCGAACGATTTTATCGAGCGTTCGAAGTTCGCGAACTGTTCGCTTTTTTGCCGGTGTTCGCGAACGGCGTTCGCGAACACATTAACGGCAGTTCACTACATCCCTACAGAGAATTATTAAAATCTCAATAAACCTTATTTTGCCACATTATGATAATCATTATCAACATTCGTGATTAGAAAAAATTTTTGCCGGGTATGGATTCCTCTTTTAAAGCATCAACAAATATTTTTGCGAAACTGTTTACAAAAAAGTAGCAAACGCCCATAGACCCCAATGTATTTTGTGCTAAATGATATGCCACCAAAATTAAAACCCCGCTGAGATGTAATTTGTAGTGATGGGCGAATTTATTCGCCAGGCGCAAATTCACGGCGAATTTGCGCAATTCACCGCCAGCGAATACATTTGTGATACGCCCTCGAATAAATTTGCAATATGCCCGTGAAAATTCGCCAGCGTCAAAAAATTTTTTAGTCAAAAACGAGACGCCGGCGCCGTTTCGCGAAGTGAAATGGTGCAAATTCGCCCATCACTAGTAATTTGCATGGAAAAAGTTGCTTCAAAGCATTTTGCAAATGTTCACCTTTTTTTGTAAATGTTTTCCTTAGTTTTGCAAATCTTCCCATGAAACAGGACAGATTCGCTCATCACGATCTGCTAGGATTTCTTACCAGTTTTGATGACATTAGTTTTATTACAGTTTCTTCCGTATACTGTAAGATTTTTATTAACTATAATGGGAAAATAGCTCTTGCAAATTGCACTTTTTTTCTTGCTAGTGAAGGATAACAGATACATTTTCATTACCTAGAGCAAGGCATTATACATTTACACTATATATTTATGAAAAATGTTCACAATGCTGTGCAGAAGTGTCTAGCTAAATAAAACAAGCCTAGAATAGAGTCCTGCGCGGGTCCATTTTCTGGGACCTGTACCCGACCCGTACCCGCAACCTGCAATCCGCAACCGCATTCTTACCCGCTTGGAACCGCTACCCGACCCAACCTACAAGTACTTTATCCGCAACCCGGACCCACGACCTGCTGACCATCAAGAATCAGGAACTGCTGTCATTGTAAACCGGAGGTGACATCATCAGACTTAGACGTGATCAGAAAAAAAGGAGTAAAACAGGAAGTGCTGTCATTGTAAACCGGAAGTGACATCATCGGTAGACGTGACCATAAAAAAAGAGTAAATATCACTATTGAGAAGACCCGCGGCCTGACCCGCGACACGCAAACCCGCAGAACCACGTCTTTACCCGCACCCAGAACTTCTACCCGCAGGGTACCGCAGGTTTTTGCGGGTAACCCACGGGTACCTGACCCGCTGCAATACTCTAGCCTAGAGCCCTAATCAATACAAATCCCAGTGATTACTGTGATCATTTAGTATTTGATACAAATGAACACAGTTGATTCCTTCTGATTAACAACAATATTAGTGGCCTCATTTCAGACCTTGTGCCGAAAAGCATACTCTGAAAAAAAAATTTCTCTGCGAAACACAGGCCAAAATTTGCACAAATTTTAAGCGGGAATTTCTGGGCAAAACATTGCAAAACTGAAATAGATGAAATTGCTCACCCTTAACCACTAGAAATAATAATAACCTTACAGTATATCCAAAATGGCTAAGTTAGCATTTTTTTCAGGACAGAAAAGCTGTGTCTAATGCCTTCCAATTACAAAAAATGGGAATAGTTATACTTACCGCATACATTAACAACTTTCCAATGAAAAAATACACATATATATTTTCCGATTGCTCACTAGTATTTTTAGTCCAGAAATGCTTATTATCCATAATAGGAAGCAATTTGAGGCTTTTCCTGTCATTTCCTTACCATGGTTTTTTCCTTGCTTCCTAGTTCAGCTGAGTATGCTTTTTTTTTTTAAATTGCTTTTCTTCAAAGTCTGAACTTTTTTCCCCTCTTCCATTCTAGCTTCCAATCCACTGTCTGCTTGTTAAATAATTAAATTTCAAACCAGTTAAATAATTCAAAAACAAAAAAAGTGAAAAATAAAGACGCATGCCAAAGTTCTGTCTGTAAGATTACTAGAAAACTGAACTTCAAAAAATATGACAATGGAAAAAAAATAAAACCTCAGGGTTTGTGTTTACAAGTCACTGATTGCTGTTGAGTTCAATACAACATCAGTATGAGCTGCGATATATTTGAAGATTACTCAGACTAATTAGATATTATATGAAAGAGACCAGAGAAGTGATTGTATATCTGATGAATACCAGGTTTCTAAAGATAGAAAATATAGAAATTTATAGCAAATCCAATCAATGTAAAACAAAACAAAAAATCAACATATATACCAGAGACAAAGGGCCAACAAACTGTGATATATCACTCATAATAGTGATTTTTTTTTTGCCTCTTTTTCTTATGTACTGCATTCATCGAAATATTTCTGTATACATGACTCCAATTCTATAAATAAAGAGGCTCACATTATACCCGTGAATTAGTCAATAAAAGCTCAAGATCAGGTGGTCAAGCAGTAATTCCACTGGAGATTTAAAACATCGCCCCATTTAGTAAATGGAAGCTGGCAGAGCTAGTGAATCATGGAGGCTCAGTTACAGTCCATTTCTTCTGGCTTCTGGTTTTTATTATAGCAACACAATAAAACTGAGTCTTCCCAGGTCTAGTAACCCATGGTAACCAATAAGATCCTTGATTTCAATCAGCTGACCTGTAAATGCTGTCTACTGATATGTTGCTATCAATTGAAATTCTTTGTAGTATTTAATTAGCAAAGAGCTACAAATTGGCAATATTGTTCACACTATGTTCAGCTCTTTGAAAGCAGATACATTGCAGACTTATGGTTAACTCTGCTTCCAGTTGAAGGTCGATAATTTAAAAAAAAATCTATTTTTTTGTTGTTGTTTGTTTTGTGGTTTTAAGTAACTATCCAGTTAACAATCTGTCTATCCCTTAAGTTTATACTTGGGACCGCTGCTCTTCTTTTCTAATACAGTTTTTTCCTTTCTTGACATAAGCTATTATGATCTTTGACACCATTTTCCCTTGATGCATTCATTAATTTTGCTGCTTGTGTGACCAACACACTTGCAATTCAGATCACTAGCTGTTCATCCTCTTCAACATCTGACAGATCTCTCATGGAGCTTTTTATTATATTATTCTATTTCATACTATGTGTGTTATGTTACTGCGTTTATTTGTGAGATGAATGATGTGTGTCTTCCCCCCACTCTTGTGTGTTATCCTCCAATTATTGCCACTTGTATTATCAGAAAAACAACTATACATGTATTAATGAAAGGACAAAATAGACAGAACATATGAAAAGGAAGCAACTAGTGAAAGGAGAGAATGATTTCATTTAGAGGAACATTTTATTAGCACTTGAATTGGTAGGCTGCCTTGTGATGTTATTGGCACCCAACTGTCAGTCAGACTTTTGGTGAAGGACACCTAGAAATGAAGAGCTTGGATAATCAGAAGAAATTTCATGTACAGATGGAGCACAATTTATTGCTCTCCAATAACCAGCTCAATCATGTTGTAAGTTCTGTATTTGATGCTGTGGTGTTCATAACTTCTGCAGTATATTGATGCAGTGTATATTGATATCAGTTGCAACCATGTCTCCCAACATTCCAGGTTCCTAAAATCATGACTAGTGATGGACGAATTTGTCCCATTTTGCAAAACGGGGATTTTGACGCCTGCGTCAATTCTGACGATCACATCAATTTTGAAGCTGGCGTTAAAGTCAATGGGAGTCCAAATAATGTTGGCATGCGGCGGTTTTGACGCACGTAACTTTTCCGACGTGCATACAATTTTTTTTTGTATTTCCGCCGGAAAATTTTCATGGCGGTTTTGTGGAAATTCACTGCAAATTCGCGCCTGCCGAATTTATTCGCCCATCACTAATCATGACATTTTGAATCACGACAATGACACAGGCCATGTCCATTTGCACCCAGCAACACCTCACTTTGCCTATACCCTGCCAACTTTCAGCAATACCCTTTTTTCAGATGCCCAATTTTGGGACAGTTGGTGGGTGCAGTATGTGCGCCAACTGCAGTAGGTTACCCACCAGAACTAGAATCGTTGTACCAAAAAAAATTAAAGTGAATTAATCAAGACAACAGTTTAATTAATTAGCAAAGAGCTACAAATTGGCAAAAAGGTCAACAAATGTCCAGGCTGCTTTAAGGTACCAGTGGGCCCAAAGTAAAGACTGCATTGTCAGACTCCAACTGCTTCAAGAAATTTGTGATAGAATTACCCTAAAGTAGACTAAATTGAATTAAAATGGCCATGCTGTAAAGCTCTTATATCTGATGAAATGTGTGATGGTGGAAACCCTGTTCTGGTGGCCTGTCCTTATAGCCCATTTATAAAAATGTCCTTATTATCATAATTATTACTTTTATTCGCACCACTGGAACCCCAGTACAACTGTTTTGCATAGTTTGCCATCCAAATGGCCATTACATGTTTTATCACTTTTTTAGGGACATTCCCATTGTTTTTGATTGTAAAGATCCTTTTATTGGAAACATGTTATATTTATCATTTACTGCAGGCTTAATGCCTTGGAGAGGAGAGGAACAATTTCTCTGATAAATTACTTTTCCGATAAACTTCGGGTTGTCATGAAAAACACCTTTTATAAAGACAATGGAAACAGTTAAAAAGATGACAACACCATTCTTCATATAGACAACGCAAAGCTGGTCTAATGCTTAATGGACTCATTGTACTGTTGGGAGCCTGGAACATGTCCAATGGAATATAGAGTAGAATTATTCTAGTAGAAAATTCAATAGTCTATGAAAATTATTGGAATTCCCCATAATCTAACTGACGCCACATATTTGAGTGTTTTGTCCTGTGATTTTGTAGTTAGAAATGAAAATGTATGTACAGTATGTATCAAAATTGAGTTTGCATTCAAAGGACTCAGGTTTAGGGAGCAAGAATGAAATTGCTATAATATCTGTACCAGCTCCAGACAAAAGAGACTGTCAGTCCCAAAAAGCAGAAAAATTCAACCGTCAACAAGAGCAACCTTAATAATGCGACAGTATATTTGGGTGGCCTGTTGCTCACCTTACCCAGTTGATGATTAATGTTGTATCCTTCACTTTCAGCATAGTGGGACAATAGAATGTTTAGGTCAAAATTTCTTTAGATTGTAACCCTCTGCCTGATAGTATTCCATTGGTCCTAACGGTTAATCCACCTGTGGATTTTTATAAAGCGTAGAGTTCTCTAAAAGCAATGTATATTATGGCACATGGTCATTGTTAGAAGGGCGGAATGTGATTGAATGGACATGTATCTTATTTACACATGAAGTTGGCTTTTTATCCTGCTTGATGGCCATTTATTTTGAAAATGGAGAACATTCCATTCATTCACATGAAGTCTGGCTTCTATTTCTATACCTGTAAGCGCTCTCAAGGATATATCCCTGCGTTATGTCCTTATGTGTTATTAACTATTGATTTTTCTTTTCTTCGGCAGCACTTATTTATAATATTTTGGTGCTCATTAATCACTGGTGATTGATTAAAATGTATTTATTTATATGTGGTTTCTAGTTAAAATTTCAGTTCTTGATGAGAACAGGCCCAGTGTTTGGGTTCTGCAGAAAGGGCATTTGGCTTTGGATTCCCAGAATGTGGATATGATATATTGTTTAACAATTGTTAGATATAATACATAATTAATGTCCAAACTGCAGCCCTTTGGCTGTTTATCTGCAATTCCCGGCATTTAATGAGGTGGGTCACAGTTGAAATATCCCTGATTTCCAGCTTGTCTGCAGTGAAGTAGCCTCTCTATTTGGAAGATATTTTAGAATCTCCTTATTTCGTCTTATTTTCTTACATGCTATATTTGTTAAACCAAGGAATCTGCAGTACCACCCCTTACCCAGCCAGCTTTATTTATGAATATTTATATGTTTTGGGGGTTTCCCATCTTTATACAGAAGGAAGGCAGATCACTCCAGATGCAATAGAAGTTGACTTTCAACATGTACCATATTTAAACTCAAGTTCTTGCTTAATGACAGCTCTCAGTTGTTTCTCTATATTGTACCATGCCATATCACACATCAAACTGAATTATTCACTGCTGCATGACAAAAAAACAATGCCAAGGTTTATTCGAAAATGAATGAAGATAAAGGAAATCAAACACTCTGAGAAAAATCAGTTGATATATTATATTAAAGTAACCGAAAAGATAAGTATCCTAGCTCCTATCCAAAATGAATGATCATCATCATTATAATAATACTGGAATGCTTATTCTCCTTGGATTCTTTTTGACAAAATTCTGATCCCTCTCCCGTTTCTCCCAACTCCATGGTACCTTTATGTTTCTACTATTTGAAACCAACACTTTTCACTTTTATTAAAGGTCAATTTTTAATTATATTAGGACATTTTGAAACCATGATTAAACTAGGGATGCACCGAATCCAGGATACTGCCTTTTTCAGAAGGATTCGGATTTGCCTGATTCTGGCTGAACCCACTGAAGTCAAAATTGTTTTAGAGGTGCACATGGTTCTCTTTGCTCCTTCATTCCCTAATTTACATATGCAAATTAGGGCTCATCTTTTATTCTGTATTCGGCAAAATCTTTAACAAAGAACTCTGGATTCAGCCGAATCCTAAAATAATGCCTCTTCTTCATCCCTAGTTTAAACTGTAAAACCAAGAATGCCATGAAAGTTATTAAAATATCAAGAACGATATCAAGAACGATATGGAACGAACAGAAAAAAACACTGAACGACGTGCTAAAAAATACAAATATCTCTAAAACCTCTAAAAGTTTTTCAGAAAATTACTTCCAAAAAAAATCTGAAAACCTCTAAAATGCTAAATGTTTAAAAAAGAAGTCCAATCGGATCAGTTTAGCACCCACTGACTTCTATGGGACCCCGACTACTTTTACTTGGCAAACTATCGTATTAGAGGTATTCAGGATTTGTACACTTTATAAATCTTGAGTTTTAGGTTTTAGAGATTTTTTTTTAAAAAAAAATGTTTTTTACGAAAATGATATGAAACCCAATAGAAACCCAAATCTTGGTAAATCAGACCCTACATTTCACTCTCAGACTATTTTGGCTATTGTAAATCAAGGATCACAAAAAATTAATTTATTCATGACAGCTTTATACTGGGCAAAATTGATCTAACAGCACATGAAAATAGAATTTGTTGGCACTTTGCTCATTTTTTAAAGATGCATTTTTTCCCTGAGATAGTACATCAACATGCCGTGTATTTTATTCACAAGCATGGCGGGTCTGAGACTTATTGTGGACACGCAGAGTTAATGCATTCAGAATTCATTGATTTGTTTATATCTAAAAGAAACCCTGGTGAATACGCTTAATAGCTTAAAACCCCAGCAGTTTATCAATCAAATAGAGCAAATTATTGCACAGAGACGGGCAATTAGCAGTTTAGTGGCATTGAAATTTGCAGAACCTTGTTGTTTTATTTAGTTGTATTTTCTTAAGAAACCTATAGAGAGGTGTAGGATCCATTATCCTGAAGCCCATTATCCAGTTGGCTCCGAATTATGGGAAGGCCATCTCTCATAGACTCCATTTTAAGCAAATAATTCTAATTTTTAAAAATTATTTCTTTTTTTTCTGTAATAATAAAACAGAACACTTGTTCCTAACTAAGATCAAATTAATCCTTATTGAGGTTATTTAAGGGGCACATTTACCTAGGGTCGAATATGGAGGGTTAATTAACCCTCCATATTCGACTGTCGAAGTAAAAGCCGAATATCAAAGTCGAAGGATTTTGGGCTATTCCTACAATCGAACGATCGAATGAATAATCGTTAAATCCTTCGAATCGAACGATTCAAAGGATTTTAATCCATCGATCGAAGGATATTCCTTCGATCAGGAAATTGTTAGGAAGCCTATGGGGACCTTCCCCATAGGCTAACATTGGCCTCGGTAGGTTTTAGGTGGTGAACTAGGGGTCGAAGAAATTTTTAAAGAGACAGTACTTCGACTATCGAATGGTTGAATAGTCAAACAATTTTTACTTTGAATCGTTTGATTCAAAGTCGAAGGCTGTAGTCGAAGGTCGAAGTAGCCCATTCGATGTTGAAGTAGCCATATTCGACCATTCGAAATTCTAACTATTTTTCCTATATTTCTTCACTCGAACTAAGTAAATGGGCCCTTAATGTTTAAATTCTTTTTTTAGTAGACTTAAGGAATGGAGATCCAAATTACAGAAAAATCCCTTATGTGGAAACCCCAGATCCTGAGCATTCTGGATAACAGATCCTATACCTGTGCAGAACTGAGATCTTTCATTGTTTAAACAGTTGTAATTGCAGGAGATAATGGTAAAATAAACCGTAAGCTTTGACAGCTTCTTTATCTAAGATCCTCCAAAAGCACAAGCTATTCATCCCCATAGAAGGCAAGGACATCTTTCTCAACAATGCACTTCCAGATTTGTATTAATAGAATTTGCTTTGTATCTTGGGTGAATTTGACAATGCAGACATGACAAGCGAATACAGTGAGTTTCTACAGAATGATGAATTCACATTTAAGAAGTACTGGTGCTACCACTGTCTAAAGATACTTGGAATATCAGTTAACAGCAGCTGGGATGGCCTAGTAGTTTGACATTTCACTTTAAAGCTTTTTTTCAAATTTGCATTTGCCTAATGATCACTGAGTAGCACTCCTGAGGAATCCCTAAATGAGCTGGCCCTGAGATCTTGAATGAATTAGCCATTAGATTGATTTTGCAACAATCAGCCTTTAACAGACATCCCATCAAGGCAATGCTCCATGTCACCGTTTGTTTGATCTGACTGGCTGTACTGACCCTCAAATCTGTCCTTCAGAAACCCATGAAATGCCCTAATTAATGACATTTCGGGTCTGAGCACATTGAAGCCACAAAGGTATTTGTCACCGCCTTTCAATAAAATCATGATGGGGGGATACTTCTGTACTGAGTGATCTTCTAAATTTGACCATAGACCCTCCAAAATACAGAAAATGCAGAGCACTGAAATTGTAAAAAAAAATATCAGAAAATAATTATTTGCATTATACCCAAAGTGCTTTACACCCCCCTAAATAATGACATCATCTCCCCCTCTTGCTTGCGGCAGAGCAAACTTACACTGTTTGGCGCCTAAATGTAACATGAATACGGTATTTGTTGTGCTTTGTTTAACATTATGATTGTCTTCTTTTTTCTGTGCCCTTGAAGAAGACCCCCACTATTTAGGGGGGGTTCAAAGTGCGTTGGGTATTATGTAAAAAAACATAAAAATAAACAATAAGAGAACAATGGTAGTTTGTCCAGATAGATGGATAGATATATAGATAGATAATAATGATGATAGATAGATAGATAGATAGATAGATAGATAGATAGATAGATAGATAGATAGAAATGGATGGATGAATGGATGGATGGATAGATAGAGAGAGAGAGAGAGAGAGAGAGAGAGAGAGAGAGAGATAATGATAGATAGATAGATGGATGGATATAGAGAGAGAGAGAGAGAGAGAGAGAGAGAGAGAGAGAGAGATGGATAGATAATGATAATAGATAGATAGATAGATAGATAGATGATAGATAGATAGAAATGGATGGATGAATGGATGGATGGATAGATAGAGAGAGAGAGAGAGAGAGAGAGAGAGAGAGAGAGAGAGAGAGAGAGAGAGAGAGAGATAATGATAGATGAATGGATAGAGAGAGAGAGAGAGAGAGAGAGAGAGAGAGAGAGAAAGAGAGATGGATAGATAATGATGATAGATAAATATAGATAGATAGATAGAAGATAGATAGATAGATAGATAGATAGATAGATAGATGATAGATAGATAGATAGATAGATAGATAGATAGATAGACAGACAGACAGACAGACAGACAGACAGACAGACAGACAGACGGACGGACGGATGGACGGACGGACGGATGGACGGACGGATGGACGGACGGACGGATGGACGGACGGACGGACAGGTAGATAGATAATGATGTACTTGGGGCCTCTGTTATCTGTAAAATAAGGCAGGTCTACAGGAATCACTGAGCTCCATGCAGCTATACCATTGCACCCCACTCAAAACTGCCCTTACAGTAGATAAAGAAAGTAGAATGGCTGGAATTATATATCTACACAGATTTATACAGTACTTCCTAAAAAAAGCTATAGGGGAAGTTGTACAGGCTAAGGAGGTTAATAAATAGCTAAGTAGAAGAGTGTGGAGCTCTCCCTGGTACTAGATGAATGAAGCTGATTATAAACCTTTCTAATCATTCCCTCAATAGCCTGGTGCCTGTAGAGTTCACACGTCATCTAATGGAGATATTGAAATGACACTGTTTCAGCTAGATCATTTCGTTTGGATTTGAAACTTATAAATAAAGCCTTAGCAACCATGTGACTACACAGAATACATTCCAACATGCTGTATTGATAGAATTGTTTTAAATTTATGAAATAAGAAATCATACCCTTACACCTCTACGTTTTGTTAATCACGTAGAGTTTATTTATGTACTAAAAACCCATGCTGTTTCCTATCTTCAGGTTTCTAACAGGTTAATTCAATAACAAATTGAATGGGAAGAAAAGCTTGTAGGCTATATGGTGTGACAGGTGAAATATTTGCAATAAAAGTGATACTTGCGGCTACTGAAACACTGATGAGGGTATGATCAAGAAATCAAACCCTTTAATAAATAAATAAATAAATGTATATAGATTAAAAAAAAATAGAAGAAAATGAAAACACTAGTGAGTATTGCATGAAACACAATGGCTTTATGTATTAACAGAAGATCTCTTCTCATCCGAAGAACTGAAACCCCTGCCTTGACTATCATAGACATGCAATTATTTTGGCTTTTCTTTGAGATTATCTTCAATACTTAATGTGTTTCAATGTGTACCTTATATATAATTAATAGTAAGTGTAGTAAAAGTGGCCTTTTATGGTTAACGCATCTGGTGACAGTTGACTTGATTAAGAATGGTCTCGGGTGGAAAAGTCTTATTTGCTGTTATTACAATCCTCACAGCTGGATGAATAAAATCTGTAAGTGTCAGCTACGGTCAACTGTCACCACCACACATAAATACTGTACTTACCTGTCTAGATCTTACAAGCAATTAAAACCAGTCTTTGTGAAGATACACTAGATCAGGGGTCCCCAACCATTTTGACTTGGGAGCCACATGTCAATGTAAAAAGCCCTTATGTGGAGGGTCTGTTTGGCAGTACATCTGGTTTTTATACAACCAAAACTTGCCTCCAAGCCTGGAATTCAAAAATAACCTCCTGCTTTGAGGCCACTGGGAGCAACATGTTATTCATGAGCCACTAGGTTGGAAATAACTGCACTAGATGAATAGGTCTGGGTTGTGGGAGTTCAAATGTCTCAATCCCCTTTTTTCACCTAAGCCACATTTCATGAGAGATTCTTAAATGAACAGTTCAGTGTTTAAATAAAAACTGGGTAAATATAAAGAAAAAATGTTTCTAATATAAAGTGTAATGTATAAAGGTTGGAGTGAGTGGATGTGTAACATAATAGCCAGAACACTACTTCCTGCTTTTCAGCACTCTGAGTTAGTCAGTGACTATAAGGGGGGCCACATGGGACATAACTGTTCAGTGAGTTTGTAATTGATCCTCAGCTCAGATTCAAAAGCAACAGATATGACCCATGTGGCCTCCCCTCAAGTCACTGATTGGTTACTGCCTGGTAACCAATCAGTGGAAAGCAAGAGAGCTGAAAAGCAGGAAGTAGTATTCTGACTATTATGTTACACATCCACTCACTCCAGCCTTTATACATTACATTTTTGGCTAACTAACTATATTAGAAACGTTTTTTTTTACCCAGTTATTAGTTTTACACTGAACAATTCCTTTAAAGGACAATGAAACCTCATTGTGGCCATCTCTTAGGGTGCTTAAAATAATTAAATAGCCACTTACCAATCCCCCCAAAATATATATGGTTATTTTTTCAGCCCAATAGCCATCGTATATCACCTGTCCAATACTTTGCATCCTTTCTACGCTCTTTTACTTTACATTGATGCAAGCATTATATATACATTGAAGGCAGATTGTGCTGAAAAGCTGCATGATATAGGGTATATGAAAAAGTATAGCAACTGGCAAGAGGTAGTACTACTGTTTAGGGTTTTGGAACTTTCCTTGTCCTTTGCTCCTTGGAAAACAAGAAACCAACCAGGATGTAGAATGGCCTATTCATTAAGGGTAGGTGTTTGCAATGTTTTTGGGAGGACAAGCCATCCTTCAACCATAAGACATCATGTTACCTATACATTGGCTGTGTATGTGGCCCGTCCCCTGCATAATTCTGGCTCATTCCAGCATGAAAATGAAAGATACCAGTTGTTTAATGTCCCATGAGATACATCGGCGCAAATTCACTAAGCGCCGAACGCTAGTGTCAATTCGCTAGCATTTGGCATTTTCGGTACTACGCAAATTCACTAACGAACGCTGGTGTAAATTCGTTAGTGTTACTTTGCACCCTTACACCAGGCGAATTTTCGCTAGCGACGTAACTACGCAAATTCACTAACTTGTGCAGTGTACTGAACGCTACCTTTTACGCTAGACTTCCTTCGCCACCTCAGACCTGGCGAAGCGCAATAGAGTAGATAGGGATTGTTTCAAAAAAAGTCAAATTTTTTTCTAAGTCCCAAAAAACGCTGGCGTGTTTTCTACATGATGGGTGATAGGCTGAAAAAGATCAAAAATATTTTTGGGGCTCCCCTCCTTCCCCCCTACATTTCCTGACTCATGGCAACTTACCTAGACAGTGTAGGGCAAAATAAAATTTTTATTTGCTGATTTGAAGGTTTTCTAGTTATTTGTAGTGCTAATACGTGTTCCTCCATTGAAATTTGAATTTGGCGCCGTATGCAAATGAACCATCGCTAGTGAAACTTCGCTTCGCGAATTAACGCTAGCGCAACTTCGCAAACTTACGCTACCCCTGTGCGCAACTTCGGATTTTAGTGAATTTGCGGAGCACTGGCGAAAATACGCCTGGCGAAGTGCGGCGAAGCGCGGCGAAGTTGCGCTTGGCGCAACTTCCATTCTTAGTGAATTTGGGCCATAGAGAGTCAGGTGACAACATGGAGGATTGAATTGTTTCATTTACTGCCTCTATAAAGTATTCAGCTGTCCGGAAAGCAACGTATGGGAACGTCAACTTGACAATCCATTCTAGTTAAGGTCATTATCTTTCTCTTGCGTTGCATTTTTCTTGATCTATCAATAAAGCTGAAGGAGGTACAATTAAAAAAGGGGCTTTATTTGTCTTATTGATCGGAAGGGAAGTGAATTTGTTTGTGTCTCCGCTGGTGCTCTTTAAGAGCCAATTTATTCCAACCATAATACTTATGCGGATATTTCTTTGGGGAAATAATAACAAAAACTTTGATTTAGGAGTAAAAAGAGGATCTTTCTTAATCCCAGCAGTAAAAAAAAATATTTCTTTTTCATGAGCCATTGCCTTTCATAGTGTTTGCGGCTGATTCTCCAGTTCTCTCTGTATTTATTTTCATGTCCTTGCATAAAGCTTACCTTCCAAATCACTTCTACATAAAGGCAAAGCGAAATGATCTTAGGAAGTAAGAATTGGATGAGGACATTTCTGAATTGGGGACTAAACAAATATTTTGCATACACAGCACTACAGAGAATACCAGAATAATACGGTTTTAAGTTGCCCTTGATGTCTGTAGGCACTGGAAATCCAAATAACAAAAGGGAGTTTTTTTTAAGAATGTAGGTATTTGTTTAAATAAGAATGTCATAGACTTAATCAACTAAATCTTTCATTTGGCTTTGTTTTTTTTTATCATTTTACAATGAATCTTATTTTGCCTGTTTTTGACCTTAAAATGAAAATTGCACCTGCTTGTTAGGATTCACTGATCCAGACAACTACAATGTGGGAGCAAAACAACTGGTATAAAACAGGGGAGAATTGGTAAAACACAAGGGCAGATTTACATATAGTTGAATATCAAGGGTTAATTAACCCTCGATGTTCGACTGCCGAGTGTAAATCCTTCGACTTTGAATATCGAAGTCGAAGGATTTACCGCAAATCGTTCGATCTAAACGATTCGATCTAAACGATTAAAGGATTTTAATCCATCGATCGAACGATTTTTCTTCGACCAAAAAATGGTTAAAAAGCCTATGGGGACCTTCCCCACAGGCTAAAATTGCTCCTCAGTAGGTTTTAGGTGGCAAAGTAGGGGGTCGAAGTTTTTTTTAAAAAGACAGTACTTCGACTATTGAATGGTCGAATATATCATTTGATTCAAAGTCGAACTCGTAGTCGAAGGTCGAAGTAACCAATTCGATGGTCGAAGTAGCCAAAAAAAACATTCGAAATTCGAAGTTTTTTTTTATTCTATTCCTTCACTCGAGCAAAGTAAATGTGCCCCGCAAAGTTAGGTGGGAGAGAGAAATATCGAAGAATAGTCATGGGCGAATCTGTGCAGAAAATTCACAAAACAGCTGAAATTTCGTGAAACACATTGAAGTCAATGGGCGTCAGAATTATTTTGACATGTGTCAATTTTGACGTGAGTTTCAATTTTTATACACGTGACTATTTGGTCCAAATGCATTAAAGTCAATGGGCTTCAAAATAATTTTGAAGCGCGACAATTTATTTTTTTTGGACGTGGCAGATTTTTCGCAGACTAATTGTCACTGCAGTTTTTTTTAGCTGCATGCAACAAACGCGGTCATTCGCCGCAAATTTTTGTCTGGTGAATTTATCCGCCCATCACTATAGATGAATCCAGTGTTGGACTGGGATGACCAGGGCACACTGGGGGTCTCCCAACCCCAGTCACAAACTCCATTCAGCTCCATCAGATGCTGCCACCCCTCTCCTCCAGTCTCGTAGAGCTTACCGATTTCTTCCCTTTTGTGACCGCAATTGGGGATGGGGTGACGCCAGCACTCACAGCTGGAGGGAGAAGTTCTGGGTTGGCAGGGGCCATGGGGCCCCCCGAGGTTTTTCCCGGTGTCCCAATGATCCAGTCTGATCTTGGATGAATGGAGAGTAGAAAGTGAACTGAGAAGAAAGAGTAAAAAATAAGTCATTAAACAGCACATAGAGTAGAAAAAGAAAGGCATTGATAGTCTAGTCTAGTTTGGGAATGGTGGGTGTGCAAGCTTAATTACATGG
This sequence comes from Xenopus petersii, assembly GCA_038501925.1. Lineage (NCBI taxonomy): Eukaryota > Metazoa > Chordata > Amphibia > Anura > Pipidae > Xenopus > Xenopus petersii. Next base: position 172,364,213 of record CM076680.1, on the reverse strand, counting down.
AGATCACCAAACACTCATAGGAGATCTCAGCAGCACCGGTTCAGGCACCCTACATCAATCAGTATCAGTATCAGAATGCATTGGGCACATAAACCTTCATTAGTACTGTATTTAAAAGTGATACTGTCATTGGAAAACAAAACACATTTGTTAATAGTGCTGCTCCAGTAGAATTCTGCATTGAAATCCTGTTTTCAAAAGAGCAAACAGTTTTTATTATATTACATTTTGAAATATGACATGGAGCTAGACATATTGTCAGTTTCCCAGCTGCCCCAGTCATGTGACTTGTGCTCTGATAAACTTCAATCACTCTTTACTAGGGATGTAGCGAACTGTTCGCCGGCGAACTAGTTCGCGCGAACTTCACTGTTCGCGTCCGCCGAATGTTCGTGAACGTCGCGCGACGTTCGCCAATACGAGTTCGCGTTCGGTTCGAACAAAAATCGTTCGACCATTCGACCATTCGATTCCTTCGACCGCTAAAATCTAAGGATTTTCGTTCGAATCGAACGATCGAAGCCATTCGATCAAATGAAATCATTCGATCGAATGGCTTAGATCGTTCGATTCGAACGAAAATCCTTCGATCGAACGATTAAAATCCTTCGATCGTTCGAATCGAATGATTTTGCGGATGTTCGAAGTTCGCAAACTGTTCGCGAACTGTTCGCATTTTTGCCGGTGTTCGCGAACGGCGTTCGCGAACACATAAACGGCAGTTCGCTACATCCCTACTCTTTACTGCTGTACTGCAAGTTGAACTGATATCACCCCCTCCCTTTCCCTCCAGCAGCCTAACAACAGAACAATGGGAAGGTAACCAGATAACACAAGATAACAGCTGCCTGGTAGATCTAAGAACAAGATTCAACAGTAAAGACCCAAGTCCCGTTGAGACTCCTTCAGTTACATTGAGTAGGAGAAACAACAGCCTGCCAGAAAGCAGTTCCATAGTGCAGCACTGACTCTTTCTGAAATCACATGGCCAGGCAAAATGACATGAGATGCACCTTCACACCAATATTACAACTTGAAAAAAAATACACTTATTCGGGAATTAAATTTTATATGGTAGAGTGAATTATTTATCAATATAGAAAGCGGTAGGAGATAATTCAATTGAGAAAGAGTTGGAGGACTCCCGCAGCTTTTAAAAAGACTAAGAACAAAAAAGAGGATGTTATGATGTAGGGAGTTGCAGTTCTGCAGTAGTCGGACAGCAATCCCCCACCCACTAGCACACTAGCACACAGTTTAAGCTCCAACTCACTAGTTAAGCTCTATGAGTCAATTGAAAATAAATATTAAAAAAAAATGTGAATTGGTGAATTATTTGCAGTGTAAACAGTGTAATTTAGAAATAAATAAAAATCATGGCTGAATCCCTTTAAACACACACTCACTCGCAGTATTTAGGAAATTAAAAACTTAAAGGTAAACTGTTACTAAGCAGCCCTGGCTCAAAAACTATAACAAATGAGGTCTATCAAGAATCTGAACCAATTCCCAAATTTCAACATTAATGTGAGTTTCTGCTTGGCTATAGTTGAAGATATAGGGGTTAGCCCCAATCTAAAGTTGCCTTATGCAACCAATGGGTGTCACCGAAGCAACAATTTTATCAAGGACATTACCCCTTAATCTCTAGCTCTTGTTTATGTGATTAGAGCACGAAGCCCTGAATTTAGGCAAAATTTTTTGTCTCATCATCACAAATTGTGTCATTGACAGTAACTCAATGGACTTAGTCGAATAATCATTTGGTTGCCCATTAATAATGACCTCCTCTGTGCGGCTGTTGGCTTGCCTCCTGTTTTTACTAATTAGTGAAGTTGCATATATTGTTACTGTAGACACAAACAGTTAATTAGCTGCCATGCACAAGCCTTCCAATATACACTCAGCTTACTGGCACATATGGGTCTTGCCCCATTCATTTAGTTTTGGGTCCCTGGACCTCGGCAGTTCTATATACACTCTAATGACATGCTTCATAAATTTTATTGATACCTTAGTTCAGATCAATTTTACCCTAATGATTTTCTGCCCTTCCACATTTATATATGTGTGCGTGTAAAAAAAAAAAAAAAAAAAAAGTTAATTGCACAAACGCACAAATATACGACTTTCAAGAAATAATTCATTCAAAGAATTACCCGCGAGTGCAGTTTGGCAGTGTAGGGATGGTTGTTGGAGTGTGCGGTGGATTATTTGGATTTGGAAGCAAAGGATTAGTGATGGGCGAATTAATTCGCCAGCCGCGAATTCACGGCAAATTTGCGCGATTCGCCGCCAGCGAATAAATTCGTGAAACGGCCGCAAAAATTTGCGGCAAAAATTCGCTGGCATCAAAAAAAAATTTTTCGAAAAAATGGACGTCGGCATCAAAAATGGGCGCCGGCGTAGAAAAAAACGGGCGCCGGCGTCAAAAATGAGACGGCAGCAACATTTTTCGCTGTTTCACGAATTTCGGGCGAAATTCGCGAATTTTTCGGCAAAGCGAAACGGCGCAAATTCACCCATCACTACAAAGGATGTAGAGACACATGAAATTCATATTAACGCACCTGCCTGGTGTATAAACGTACAGTATGTCTCCTTGAAGAAAGTGAGTTTAATTTAATGCCCTCTCTTCTCCATCACTCTATTGCTCTATTGCTCTATTACTATACATGCTCTGTTGGCATATTTACATAGGAGGGATGGGTAATTAACATTTCTATAGTATCTATGTAGTAACAGATTATGTTAGTGAAGTGATGGAACTCCATCTTCATCCACAATGCCCTCTGCAGTGCCTACAAGTAACAAGCAGCCCACGTCTCTGTAAGAGAAGCATATGTGGCTCTGGGGGTGTGCGTTTTACACGGAGATCCCCCCCACCCCTCTCAGTGAATGTGTTAACTGTGTATGGGGGTGATTTCAGAACAAAAGTAATTCCATAATGTACCCCATCTGCTTCCACGATAAGTCATTCCGGAAAGAAAGAAGAAAAAAAAGGGTAGATCAGTCTCTATAATAATTATTGGATGCGATTAAGCACAGCGGAGGCCTGGGTGTTGCTGCTGCTGCGGGGAAGTAAGCGGTCGTCTGTGTTAACTGATTCAGCACCTCAGCTCTGGACAGTAGCTGGGAATGTTAGAGCAATGAGGCTTCCATTGTTAACTGATTCAGCACCTCAGCTCTGGACAGTAGCTGGGAATGTTATAGCAATGAGGCTTCCATTGTTAACTGATTCAGCACCTCAGCTCTGGACAGTAGCTGGGAAAGTTATAGCAATGAGGCTTCCATTGTTAACTGATTCAGCACCTCAGCTCTGGACAGTAGCTGGGAATGTTAGAGCAATGAGGCTTCCATTGTTAACTGATTCAGCACCTCAGCTCTGGACAGTAGCTGGGAATGTTATAGCAATGAGGCTTCCATTGTTAACTGATTCAGCACCTCAGCTCTGGACAGTAGCTGGGAATGTTATAGCAATGAGGCTTCCATTGTTAACTGATTCAGCACCTCAGCTCTGGACAGTAGCTGGGAATGTTAGAGCAATGAGGCTTCCATTGTTAACTGATTCAGCACCTCAGCTCTGGACAGGAGCTGGGAATGTTATAGCGATCAGACTGCCTGTGTTAACTAGTGATGGGCGAACTTGTCCGGTTTAGCTTTGCCGAAAAATTAGCGAAATGACGAATTTTTTTTTCGAAACTAATTGAAGTCAATGGGCGTCAAAATTATTTTGCAACAGCAAACAAGAAACGGATCCGCACACACGCTATGATCAGCAGTTGGGGGGACACCCCTCTTTATTGTATCACCTCGTGATCAACGTTTCAGGGGGGATAAACCTCCCTTCATCAGGATAAGAATACAAATGTGAACAGACCCTATATTGGTGAAACCCCTCCCCTTCCAAGGGTGGGTTAATTAATCAATTAACAAACAACTGTGAAAGGGGATTTTAAGGGGAAACCGGTTAAAAGACGATTGCACAACCTTATAGGAACTTATCCATGCCATAAATGTGGGCATTGTACTGGCATTATAAAGGGGGAGACTTGTAAACATCCTAGTCAGGGATATGACATTAAATTAAAATCCTTTTCAACATGTGACACTGAAGGGGTGGTTTATTTATTAAAGTGCCCATGTGGACTGGCATATGTGGGACAGACCTCGAGGACTGTTAAATTACGTTTAAATGAACATAAAAGTGTAATTAGGAATTTCAAACCAGAGAGTATGACAGGGAGTGAAGAAATGGAGACAAAGAAACAAAAAGGCAAAGAAAAATATAAAAAAGAAACTTTATTAGCAAAGCACTTTTTTGAAACCAAACATAATGTGTCCCAGTTGAGATGGCAGGTTCTGGAAGTAGTGGAAAGGCAACAAGGTAATGACATTAAGAAATCTTTATTAAAACGTGAGGCCTTTTGGATTTGGAAACTAGCAACACTGAATCCAAGGGGCCTCAATGAAAATTACAGCTTAACATGTTTTTTATAATGTTTTTAAATGGATGTTTTTAAAGATGGTGGTTCTCTCTTATTTTCAGTTTTTTCAGTTTTCTCTTTTCTTTATTCTTACCCCTTTTTCTTGTTTTACCTTTATAGATGAGGCACATGGAGAATAAACAGAGTATCAATACATAATAGAACATTTTTTATACAGTGAGTAATTGATCCTGTAATATTTAGTAAGCACATATGCACTTTTCATGCTTTACTATTTGTATGGAGAATTGTTTAAATATTTATCACTGTTTTTAAAAAAAAAATTTTATATAAAAAATTTTCTTATAAAAAGAAGTTTTTTAACCTGATTGTATAAGGTAAAACTGGATAAATTAAGTATATATTTGCACAGTATTGTAACTGGCTATATTGAAAGTTTCACAGTTGTTTGTTAATTGATTAATTAACCCACCCTTGGAAGGGGAGGGGTTTCACCAATATAGGGTCTGTTCACATTTGTATTCTTATCCTGATGAAGGGAGGTTTATCCCCCCGAAACGTTGATCACGAGGTGATACAATAAAGAGGGGTGTCCCCCCAACTGCTGATCATAGCGTGTGTGCGGATCCGTTTCTTGTTTGCTGTTGCTAAGGGACCTGGCCGGGGTCAACGGAGAACCAGCACCACCAACGCAGTGAGAAGAAAAGCGAGTGTGCGGTAGGAATATATATTACGTCAAAATTATTTTGACACACGTCAGTTTCGATACCCGCGACAATTTTTATATGCCCGCCTATTTTGTCCAAATGCATTAAAGTCAATGGGCATCCGAATAAATTTAATGCCCGTCAATTTTGATGCGCAGGATAATTTTCTCCGCGAATTTATTGCGAAACTCAGAAAATCACAGCAAATTTGTGCCTGGCGAATTTATTGGCCCATTACTAGTGTTAACCGATTCAGCACCTCAGCTCTAGACAGTACCTGGGAATGTTATAGTGATGAGGCTGCCTGTGTTAACCAATTCAGCACCTCAGGTCTGGATAGCAGCTGGGAATGATATAGCGATGAGGCTGCCTGTGTTAACCAATTCAGCACTTTAGCTCTGGACAGTAGCTGGGAATGCTATAGCGACCAGGCTGCCTATGTTAACCGATTCAGCACCTCAGCTCTGGATAGCAGCTGGGAATGCTAAAGGAATAAGGCTGCCTGTGTTAACCGATTCAGCGACTTGCTAACACAGGTGCTGAGGGAGGAAGAGGCTGCCTGTGTTAACCCTTTCAGCACCTCAGCTGTGTTCATCGGCTGCTGGAATTATTCTGCTCTGAATAAAAACTCAGCAGTGATTTCTGAAGCACATCACATTAACGAAATACTGCAATGTAACCCTCTAAATAATAAACATAATACTGGGGCTGTTCTAAAACAGAGGAAGTCCCAGACTGCGCCAATAAAGAATCTGCGCTCTGCCACTCTCTCTAAAAGTCAAAAGTGCTGTTAGGAGCTTTGCTGATAGTGTTGGGCTCTGCTCTCCTAACTACACACCTGGTTAGTTTCCAGCGGGAGCAGAGTCGGTGTGGGGGTACCTCTGGATGGAGCCAAGCTGTGCCGTCTTTGTTGTGCGCTGCTGAACCTCTCAATCTCAAAGGGTTAATGCATATTTATTTATTGTAATCTGAGGATCCTAGAATATTTGATCTATAGCAGAGAAGGGGAGATAAGTCCATCTGCAGCATTGCCTTGCGCAGAGACCTGGTGCTCTTTCTGTGAACAATTCAGAAAACTGAGCAGCACATGCTCTAGGTGTATAATAATAGCGGGGGAATCAGAGAAGCTTCTTTTTTTTTTTTTTCTTCTTTTTTTTTCACACCATTATTCAGCCTCCCTCTTTCACATAGGCTCTTCCTCTGCATTGCATCCAGGCTTCAGTGATTTGCTGTTTGGAGACTGCAGATTTGCATAGGCTTCTCCTAGGAAGCACATTCTCTCCCCCTGATTCTTTCAGAAGGTCTCACTATTGTCTGGCTACATCTTCTGCTGTGACTCTGAGACCACTCACATTGTTTGGGGAGGGAAGGCTGGTCATTGAGTTGATGTGGTTCAAGACTGTGAGATGTTCCAGCCAGGAGAGAAGATCAATTGTGATTTCTCAGCAAAGCTTTAGGAAGTGGCTTGTGTATCAGTGTTGGCTGTGGATATCCTGTGGATTATTATGGTTGGCTTTTATCTAGAGGAAATCCCTTTTCTGCTGCAACTTGTACAAACTATGGATCTTTGATGAAAAGGCTGAGCTTCAGCTTGGCACCTGTTCTGGGGAGCTGTGTCCCCTCTAGTGACCTGGAGAGACGCTTGAGAGGGGTCGGGGGCTGTTTTGGGACTATGAGCCTGAGCCGGGATTGGTTTGGTTGGACCAGAAATCGAAGGGAATAAAATAAAGGAGCCCCCTTATGTCTGAGAGCAGGAGGGGTCGCGCACATGTCTGTTTGGATGGAGAGCTGAAAGGTGTAAAAGGAAAAGTTTGCGCCGGGAGACTGAGCTGGGTCTGACTACTCCATGCAGCAACACTATCACTTTAACTCCAGCGCTGATCCGGGTGCAGGGGGCGCCAGTCTGCGCTTTGCCATGTGGATTGTGCCGCTAACGCTCAGCTGGATCCTCGGGGTGTCCTGGGGGGCCTCCAACCTCGGATCTCATCACATTCATCACGGGGGGAAACATCTGTCTGCGCCCGTCGCCATCTACAGGTCCCCGGCTTCTCTGAGAGGAGGAAACGGTGGGTCCCCCCCCCCAAACACACACGCACCCCCCAAACACACACGCACCCCGAAATCTCTTGTATTTCTTCCGCTTGAAACAGAGAAATGATTATTTGCTGTAAGGGCCCCACCCGCTGCCACTTACAGGTCTAGTTACCGTTAGATACCGGGATTAACCCTCACACTGCCACCCCACTCACACTAAATCAGCGGCTTGGTTTCACCCACCCATGAGACGTTTCAAATATGAAAGGGTTAATTATGTGTCAGGCTGCCAATTACAGGTCTACTTACCTTTAGATACAGGGATTAACCCTTGCACTGCCAGCCCACACAGACTAAATCCGGTTTTTAGTTTGACCCACCCATTAGAAGTTTCAAATATGAAATTGTGTCTCAGGTTTAAGGGCCCCACCTGCTGTCAATTGCAGGTCTAGTTACCTTTAGATACAGGGATTAACCCTTGCACTGCCAGCCCACACAGACTAAATCCGTTTTTTTGTTTGATCCACCCATTAGAAGTTTCAAATATGAAATGGTTAATTATGTGTCAGGCTGGCAATTACAGATCTAGTTACCTTTAGATACAGGGATTAACCCTTGCACTGCCAGCCCACACAGAATAAATCCGGTTTCTGGTTGGACCTACCCATGAGAAGTTTTAAATGTGAAATGGTTAATTGTGTGTCAGGTTTAAGGGCCCTATCCGCTGCCAATTACAGGTCTAGTTACCTTTAGATGGAGACATTAACCCTTGCACTGCCAGCCCACAGAGACTAAATCCGGTTTCTGGTTTGACCGACCCATGAGAAGTTTCAAATATGAAATGGTTAATTGTGTGTCAGGTTTAGGGGCCCTATCCGCTGCCAATTACAGATCTGGTTACCTTTAGATACAGGAATTAACCCATTGCACTGCCAGTCTACAGAGACTAAATCAGGTTTTTGGTTTGACCGAACCATTAGAAGTTTCAAATATGAAAAGGTTCAAGGGCCCTCTCCGCTGTCAGTTACAGGTCTAGTTACCTTTAGATACAGGAATTAACCCTTTGCACTGCCAGTCCACAGAGACTAACTCAGGTTCTTAGTTTAACCGGCCCATTAGAAGCTTCAAATATGAAATAGTTAATCACATGTTAGATTTTTTGGGCTCTGCCAAAGGTTAATCACATAGAAGGATTAGGGGTCCTCTAAATTCCCATTGACTTCTGGCCAAAAAGGAGTTAAGTATTTGGTAGATTATGTGAATCTGCTTGGGTTAACTGCACAGCCAACCAATTGAATGTTCATCACCTGATAGATGTAGGCTACACCCAACTTTCTCTGCACTGCCAGTAAAGAAAGGGTTAACAGCAATTGCCTGTCTTTTTATGGATCTAATCCCTCCTTGGCGTGCATTTCCCTTGCTCCCAAGACCCTGTTTTTTACCTTTGATTTATATTTCTGATATAGGAAAGTCGTCAGTTATCAAAAGTGTGTCAATCCGTTTATTTAGGTTGTTGTTTTACCGCAGAGAATACGTTTGCTTTGGGACAATTGGGGAGGTTTTTGAGAGTCAAAGTTTGTACAGTGGACTGTAATGTTGGAGTGATCAGTTGGGAGTCGTATGTTACTGCATGGCATGAATTGGGCACAGAGCATTGCACAAAAAGCTTCTGAAGTCATGCAGCACATTGCACCAAGTGCAAAGCCCATAGTTCATACATTGCATGTACTGGGAATACTGGAAATAAACACAGAGCATTGCACTGTACAGCAGAGCCCACATTCCATGCAGAGCATTATATTATACAGCACAGCGGCTTATAAAGGTAAAACAGGTATGCAGAGAACTGCCCTATGAAGATAAGCTCAGAGCATCGCACTCTATTTATTGCCCAGCATGGGAGGAATTATATGCAGAATGTTGCACTGCAAAGCACAAGAGTTAATCCTTAATCAAAAGCCCTCAAAATCTGCAAAGCAATGCAGAGCCTTACAATAGAGAGTACAGGAGCGCACAGCAAGCCAGAAAGAGAGCAGAGCACTGACATCTAACGCTTGGACACTGGGGCTCAGCGAGGAACATTGAATTATTAAACGTATGGCTTGGTGCTCAGTATACTCACAGCAAGACTGTACATATATATATATATATATTTACATATAATTGCAGAGCGTTACATTACATAACACAGACATAGGGAGGCTGTGCAGAGCATTGCATGGACTGCCATAAATGGAAACTGAGATTTACTGTAGATATTCCTTCTGTAAAGTGCTTACTAGAGCCTGCTATTCATTCTAATTGTCCATCTGACGTTATTACCAATAGTTTTCCTTTATTTATTTATTCTCTGTATATTTCTGACCCACTGGTTCAACCTGCCCGTTGTTCTGCCTTCATTTATTGCCGGCAAAGACGAGGTGCTGTAATATCTATAGATAAAAGCTCCGTTAATGTCAGAGATTTGTTTACGTGCAGCTGAGTTTGGATCTTTCCCACAGACAAAGGGCTCTTGCCTGGAGTCTTATTATTGCCTTTGTACAGAGGCATCGCCCATTGCACCTATTTCACCTAATTACCCCCCATTTGCTTTCACAGAAGCCAATCTCATATAAGTCAGGGCGAACATAAAGCCAAATACTAATAATAATAACAGGCAAAGCACCGGCAGACGGCTTGTGTTGGAGAGAGAAAGAGGAAAAGCGCAACTCGCAGCCCTTTAATGTTATGGTTAAATTAGATAATGATTCTGCCCAATGTGCATCAATAGTATTTGCATGACCCGGAGGCTTGAAACCTGAAAAATGTTAACGTTAACCAAGTCTTCCTGCCTATTATCGGGGCAAGTCGGAGACAATCAGAATCACTTTCATACGGAACTTGATGCAGTTTCCCAAGGGGGAATAGAATGGGAATGCAGATTTCTATTCTGTGCAGAAAGAGCTTACTCTCTGGAGTCTGGAGGCCTTTGTACAGTTTCTAGGAACATTATTGCTAAAGAAAAAGGAAGGTGGGGGTGGAAGAAAACTAGGTCATTAGAACAACGGACTGTTTTATACAGTAGTTTAGTACATTTTATATTCTCTAGGTTTATATTTATTCCATCTGCCTCTATCTATCATCTATCCTTCTCTCTTCTGCCTCTGCATCTCTCTCTCTTGCTATGACTGACTTGTCCATATCTGCCTTTCTGTCTTTCGGCATAATTTCCAGTAGAAAGAATACAGAATACAACTGCACCCCCACTTTCTTTCCGTTTCCAGATCTGTTTGGCAGATGCAAGAAACTCAAAGCCATGATATATTCAGTTGGTCACTGCCGTACTCTCCAGCTATTTTTTAATCTAGAAAAAATGTAGCCGATGGACCTCTGTGGTTTAGGTGTGCTTTACCTAGTCTTTTAATGCCATTTCAGTTTTTCCTTCATTATTCCAGGTGGTGTGTTTCAAACTGATGTTACTTCTCAAGCTAATAGCCAATGAGATCTCTGCTGTCAAATTAGGGGAGATGGGTCTTCATTTGTGAGGCAGTGCTGACCATTCATCCTCTCTGAAGGCCTCTAGAAGTTGATAAGTAGTTTGGGTATATGAGAATAACATGAGCCACACCCAGAGTCTCCAGACGTTGATGGGCTGCAACTGGTAGCTACAATAATTAAAACATGTTGGAAATTGAAGTCCAACTTCTGACTCAGCCTACACTGAACATAAATTGGCCTATTGCAGTTTCCTAGCATGTCATTTGCATTCCAGATAATTCTGTTTTATCACTGCAAATGTACATTGAAACCTTCTCACTTGTGTGTTGAGTTGACCGAAGGCTTTCGGTGAAACTCTTGGAGCTGATTTTCCATTCTTTGCAGCAAGTCATTTATCACTGACAGCTCTTAGATTCATGTGTCCATAGCAAACCCCTCATGGGTCCACATTAACACTAAAGTCCCTTAGGCTAGAAAAAAATAATCATATTTCATTATTCTTCTGACCAAAGAGAAATAATTATATAAGTGTGGTCCCTACAGAAATTGAAACCTTACACAGGCCCTAGGTCCACATTGGCATAAATAATTAGAACTATCAGAGGGGGGTCAGCTGGTTGATGAAAACAAATTAAAAGCGCAGATTCTGAATTCATATTTTTCATCTGTCTACACAAATGAGGAATCAGTAAGTGAAGGTTTCCTTCTTAACAGTCCCAATTCTAGTAATACAACTAATGATGCATGGTTCACACATGATGAAATTCAAAAGAGACTAGAACATGTTAAGATTAACAAAGGTCCAGGGCCAGATGGTATTCATCCCAGGGTAATTAGCGAGCTTAGCTCTGTGATTGCCAAACCTCTTTACTTAATTTTTCAGGATTCATTGAGATCTGGCATAGTGCCGAGAGACTGGCGAATTGCTAATGTGGTGCCTCTATTCAAAAAAGGATCCCGTTCTCAGCCTCAAAACTATAGGCCAGTTAGTCTGACGTCAGTGGTAGGAAAGCTTTTCGAAGGGTTAATAAAGGATAAGATACTGGACTTCATAGCAAATCATAATACTATGAGTTTGTGCCAGCATGGTTTTATGCGTAATAGATCTTGCCAGACTAACTTAATTTCTTTTTATGAGAATGTAAGTAGACACCTCGATTCTGGGATGGCAGTGGATGTGATTTACTTAGATTTTGCTAAAGCATTTGATACAGTGCCACACAAAAGGTTACTGGTTAAATTAAGGAATGTTGGCCTGGAACATAGTATTTGTACTTGGATAGAGAACTGGCTAAAAGATAGACTACAAAGAGTGGTGGTAAATGGAACATTTTCTAATTGGACCAATGTTGTTAGTGGAGTACCGCAGGGCTCTGTACTAGGTCCCTTGCTTTTCAACTTGTTTATTAATGACCTGGAGGTGGGCATTGAAAGTACTGTTTCTATTTTTGCAGATGATACTAAATTGTGCAGAACTATAGGTTCCATGCAGGATGCTGCCACTTTGCAGAGTGATTTGTCTAAACTGGAAAACTGGGCAGAAAACTGGAAAATGAGGTTCAATGTTGATAAATGCAGGTTATGCACTTTGGCAAAAATAATATAAATGCAAGTTATACACTAAATGGCAGTGTGTTGGGAGTTTCCTTAAATGAGAAGGATCTAGGGGTCTTTGTAGATAACACGTTGTCTAATTCTGGGCAGTGTCATTCTGTGGCTACTAAAGCAAATAAAGTTCTGTCTTGCATAAAAAAGGGCATTAACTCAAGGGATGAAAACATAATTATGCCTCTTTATAGGTCCCTGGTAAGGCCTCATCTGGAGTATGCAGTGCAGTTTTGGAATCCAGTCCTTAAGAGGGATATAAATGAGCTGGAGAGAGTGCAGAGACGTGCAACTAAATTGGTTAGAGGGACGGAAGACTTAAATTATGAGGGTAGACTGTCAAGGTTGGGGTTGTTTTCTCTGGAAAAAAGGCGCTTGCGAGGGGACATGATTACACTTTACAAGTACATTAGAGGACATTATAGACAAATGGCAGGGGACCTTTTTACCCATAAAGTGGATCACCGTACCAGAGGCCACCCGTTTAGACTAGAAGAAAAGAACTTTCATTTGAAGCAACGTAGGGGGTTCTTCACAGTCAGGACAGTGAGGTTGTGGAATGCACTGCCGGGTGATGTTGTGATGGCTGATTCAGTTAATGCCTTTAAGAATGGCTTGGATGATTTTTTGGACAGACATAATATCAAAGGCTATTGTGATACTAAGCTCTATAGTTAGTATGGGTATATAGAATTTAATTAAAAGTAGAGGGGTGTATGTATGGATGCTGGGTTTTCATTTGGAGGGGTTGAACTTGATGGACTTTGTCTTTTTTCAACCCAATTTAACTATGTAACTATGTAACTATGTAACTATGTAACTCAGTTGAGGGGCAATAAGTAGAGGGAGCTGCACCATGTTTTGCACTTGGGTTATAGACCATTAGCTTCATCCCTGATCTTTCAAACTGACTCTGAGGCATTGAGTACAACTGGACAAAACTCTAGACATGTCAGGTTCATTTATAAACACTTGGTAATGTCACACCCAGAGAGAATCCACAGCAGCGTATCAATGATTAGCATTGTTGGACATAATCCTTGCCAGTGAGCTCATCTCTAGTAATGTCAAACTTCAAGAATCACACTCTTTTTAGAATTTATTTATGTGATATAAATATTAATTCAAATGGTACCCAGACTATTGCTGCTTAGAAAAGCCATTAAAATATATGTTGTCTCTGTAAATTTACCACCTAAACTTCAAGTTCAGTATCAGTTCCAACAGGGAAGTATATTACAAGTAAGGGATCTATTTTACAGAATGTTTGAGACCTGGGACTTTTTGGATAAGGGATATTTCCGTAATTTGGGTCACAATACCTTAAACCTACTAAAAAACATTGAAACATAAAACAAACCCTACAGTTACAAAGTGCAAACTACCGTTTTATTATTATTATTATAGGTCAGTGGAGAAACCTTTCTGGTTAGGGTGAGAAAAAAAGTCTACAAGGAGCCAATGTGCTCTTCACATTGGAAGTATAAAGTCTTCTGAAGTCAAAAGGCATGCATATGTCTTCTGCTACACACAAAGCACTGCTTAAAACCAAAAATGAGAGGCTTTATCTTTCACGCAAAGAATTATGTGCAGATTTTGCTCATCTACATCACTAGAGAGGGGCAAATTAGAAAGGATGACATTCACACATTCATTCACAAATTGTAGCAAGATGGACTCTCTCTACTGAATTTGGCCTCCTCGTGTTTCACAAGGCCTTTCTGGATAATGGGTTTTCATATAATTGATTTCATACATACAATAGTTCCTCCTTTCGTGGCACCCCAGGTTAAACATAAAGTAGGAGGCAGCAAATATCATTTTTATTCTTCAGGTGTAGATTGACTTTCCCTGTCCCTGGGTCCTACTACACAACACTTCACAATGTATTCATGGGTCATCTTGTTAGCATCATAACTGTGAGCCACTGTACTGCATTCAGCTCCATCTGAACGTTCTGGAAGGTTCTGCACCTACAGCTAAAAATCGGTAAATAAACTTATATAGGGAAATGATATTTCCTTTCAGACCCTTTTTTATTTTAGTTGCATGTTTGCCAAGCAAAGAATCTTTCTGACATGAGATTACTCTGCTTGAACCATCAAAATCCTTACAGCCAGGGTCACACACGCATGGCCCTATATGACATAATTGGATCTTGGTAGGAACTCGCTACTACTTGTATAGTATTGTATAGTATGAGCAGAGGTATAGTTAGAAGCAGGTGCAGGAAACAAAAAACTGCAACATCATCTCTTATGTTGCCTTAAGCCCGGTAGAAGTTGACTGTTCCACAGACACACAGTGCAGTCATAACTCATTTAGCTGAGGCTGCAGTCAATATGGAATCCTTAGAGACCCATTTTGGAGACTTTCTTGTGGCACAAGGAGATGTCTTATCTGCCCTCGGCTTACAGGATTAGTGTTATCTCCTTAAACACTGGTCTGTTGCAGTATAACAATGGGGTGTGACTTCCTTGAGCCTGTGATTCCATCATCTTAATTTATTCATGAAGTGCAGTGTAAAGGAATAAGCTCTTGAGGGGCGGTTTACCCATGAGCAGTGTTTAGATGTAAAAAGAGTTGGGGGGCAACACAAGCATGAAATATTTTCTTGAGGGATGCCAAATACAGGCTCTGATTGACCATTTAGTAGTCCCTAAGTAAACTGTCAGCCTACAGGAGGTTCTGTTTAGCCATACACCTGGTTTTTATGCAACTACAAGTCTGGAATTCAAAATAATCACCTGCTTTGGGGCCACTGGGAGCAACATCCATGGGGTTGGTTGGTCATGAGCCAATGGTTGGGAACCACTGCTCTAGAGGATGAGCACATCGAGAAATAATACCAGCCTTGTCCACTATACAAATACCTACTGTCTTTTACAGTAAAAATATATATTTTTTGAATTTTCCATATTTTTATTATCCATCTAGATTTTCTTCCAGGTGTTTTTTATTTTTTTTATTTTTGCTCTCTCAGTAATGAGAATGATTGATTGTTTATGAGAAAGGCAGTCATCTGTACTGATGAATACAGGAGATAACGCAGGTTCCTTGTCTAAGATCTCTCATACTATTATTTCTCTTGACGTGAATTTGTAGCCGTACATATTTACATACCCAAAACAGACAAGGCACGTTCTTACTACGTCTCATAGAGTAAATGTAGGTGTGAGCTGCTGTGTTTGCTGGCAGTGGGAGATGGCGTACAATCGTCTAGTTTACAGCTTCTCTTTTGTCCTTTTCCCAGTCTGGAAGCCGTGCTCAAAAAAAAAAAAAAATCACAAGAAAATAGACAAAGGAGTTGGTTCTCAGCTGTAGATTTACGTGGTTTATGGCAGAGGAAGAAACATGTATGCTCTTTGCATTAACCTAACGTTTCGCAGCATTCTCTGCCATTGATTTTCACTACAGCAAGTCCCTTTTTATTTAAATGCCACGTAAAAAATATGGCTTGCACGGGCATTTCATCCTGGCGCTTGGCTAAAACCATCTGGATAACCAGAAGATTGACTTGCAAACAAAATCATGTAGAATCAAAGTATAAAGGAATGTGTTCATCTGATTGATTTTATTACATACACATTAATGTGATACTTCCAATTGTTTTCATGCTGTATTGCGATCCTCCTCCCTTTCAATGTGCTTTAATAATACCCATTGTTTTATTTTTCTTCATTTTATGCCATGCCTCATTGACACGCTCATGAATTGTCATTTACAAGACTTGCATCTCCGGCTTAACCTTTGCATATTTATGGCTGCTGACCCAGTTTCGGGGACGGTGGCTGTTAGAAGGCATTGCATTTTTATAAGAAACCCTGCTTGCTATTTCTAAGACTCTACTAGAGATTGAGCTGGAAGCTAGATAATTATGGCGGATACCTTTTTAAGATGTCTGGAGGAATAATCTAAACTGTAGTAACGCTTTCTGCCAGTTATATACAAAAGGCAACTGTATGAATAGCATGGTGTCAAATTATATTGCAATGGATTTTTCCCGATAAAATTTTTTTTTCTGTTATATTTTCTAGGTAAAATATAAAAGCTCCCTTAATTGCATTTGCGGTGATAATGTGGGTGTTCGTTCAGATAATGACCTTGATTACGTTCAGTGGCAGAAGTTCTTTTAACGGTAGCACTGCCATTATCTGATTGGTGGAGACACAATCGCAGGTTTTATTGCTAAACCACAGGATACTCTGCTTAAGCCTGTGCTGAACTGGGAAGATCAATCAGTTGGAAAATTGCTGCGTGAATTGGGGGGGAAAATGTTTTCTGATAAATAGGTTCTTTTAACATAGTGCTACATTTATTTGCCGCTTTCCCTCTATTATTTATTTTCGAATGTTTATTCCTCACCTGAGGTTTTCCGATATTTCAATACTTTTTAGAAGATAAAAACGGTGCTACAAGGTTAATACATATTTAGCAGTTTTATCCTATTTGTAAAGCAGAGGTAGTTTATGTTTTGCATTTCCTGATGCATAAAATTGGATTACAAATATATAAGCCAGATAATACCAGACATTTGTAATAGATTTGTACTTTCCTTCTATATTTGAACGAATGCAGTGCAGCGGTCTTAGTCAGTTGTGTATCTCAATAATGGTGGCGCATTCATTGTTTTTGAATGAATGAATGAAAGAGGTGCATTTATTAGTTATTGAGTGAGCATTTATTGTACAGTAAAACAAAGTAGTTAGACCTACCCATAAGAACATCAGGAAGAGGCTGAGGAAAGACACAAGATGGGATGAAGTGATGCAAAGATACACCTAGGTTTGAAGAGAGTCTATGGGGCACATTTACTATTGGTCGAATATCGAGGGTTAATTAACCATCGATATTCGAACCCTCAAAGTAAAATCGAGTATCGAAGTCGAAGGATTTACCGCAAATGCTGCGATCGAACGATCTAAGGATTTTAATCGATCGATCGAATGATTTTCCTTCTATCAAAAAAAAGCTTAGAAAGCTTATGGGGAAGGTCCTCATTGGTGCCTGGTAGGTTTTAGGTGGCGAAGTAGGTACTCAAAGTTTTTTTTAAAGAGACAGTCGAATAGTCGAATGTTTTTTAGTTCGAATCGTTCGATTCAAAGTCCAAGTCGTAGTTGAAGGTCGAAGTAGCCAATTCGACGGTCGAAATAGCCAAAAAAACCTTTGAAATTCAAATTTTTTTTCATTCTAATCCTTCACTCAAGCTAAGTAAGTAAATGTGCCCCCAGCTCTTACTAGTGACATCCAGAAGGAAGTAAGGAATTGAATGTGGTGATAGAAGAAAAAAGCCTAGCTTGGAGAGAGTCTTATTGTTGTTAGTGGCATCTGGAAGAAATGGGATGGGATGATGCAAAGATAAGCCTAGGTTTGGAGAAAGTCTAAATGTTTCTAGTTACATCTGGATGGAATGGGATGGGATGATGCAAAGATAAGCCTAGATTTGGATAGAGTCTAACTATTGTTAGTGGCATCTGGAAAGAATGGGATGATACAAAGATAAGCCTAGGTTTGGAGAAAGTCTAACTGTTGCTAGTTGCATCTGGAAGGAATGGGATGATATAAAGATAAGACTAGTTTTGGATAGAGTCTAACTGTTGTTAGTGGCATCTGGAAGGAATGGGATGGGGTGCTACAAAGATACTCCTATGAAGGCTATTTGAAGGTTTGGAGAGACCTTCAAAAGGCATCTGCCTTAAAGGTCTTGAATATGTGAATGAAAAGATACAAGCCAAACAGATGTAGCTGTGGTATATACGTGAATATGAAAAGCTTCTAGGACTATAATGCTACTTTGTTGGTTGAGATAATGCCAGGAGTATGTCAAATGATCTTTGTCTTTGCAAGCTGAGCGAATAGAAGAATATTATGTTGTACACTGTACATGATTCAAGACAGTATACAATGATATTGATGAGGGATGTGACATTTTGTAGTTCTTTAATGAGAAAGGGTCTGATTTTGAGTTATTTTAGGCATCCAAACAAAGTCATTGCCTGGATATAATGGAAGCATTTCAGTTTACAGTCAGCAAGTCCTGGCCAAAGAGCATGTAATGCTAGGTGATTGTTCCATTTTTAAAAGTGAAGGCAAGCTCAGGCATGCAAAAGATGTGTCATCGGGTAGATGAACAAATCACATTAGATCACATTTGACAGAAAGCATGGACAAGAGCAATTCATTTCCTCCCAACCTGTTGTTTGGTGACAATAAACACATGTTCAAAGTCATTTTTCATCTTGATGTTCAGTACTGATAAGCTGTGGCTGTTGATTGCTCCAAACTACAGTCTGGGGCATCTGTGCTCTAGTCATTTTAAGGTTTTATTGTTTTAGGAACATCAGGTAGTATCTAGTTGTCTCTATAAGATACTTCTGCGCCACGTGTTTACGATTAGTAACGTATGGCTAACGCAAAGAAGATGTAAGACTTATGTTTGAGGAACAGGAGATAAGAGTCTAGTATTTATAGAGAAGAATATGAGACATCAGTGCTTATGGAGTACAACTTACTGTACTTCAGATAAATTTATGTAAATGAAGGTGAGTAATTATATGTATAGATGTGTGTTAGGAGTAGATTATTGCCTTGCCTTTAAAGAAATACGAAGTGCTTTATGCCTGAATAGCAGAAGATGATAATTAGAGAGAAGAAGTGGAGAACCATAGGTCTATAATGTAGCAGAGAAGAGCATTTTGCTCATAGAATAACAGGATGGGATGAATGAAAACAAATGTTATTGGTATGTTTGTCTGAATGCAACTTAAGTGGGTAACAACTAGCAAATCCTGCATTTGTTTGTTTGGTATCATCATTCATTCCTCACTTCCAATACTGGTACTTACTACTTACACACATATTATAAAGCTTTACCCTACAAAATGAGACTTCATTTAACAATAGTGCCCTTCTCCCCCTTGTCCACCTTTTAACTCAAATATCCTAGATCTTCCTCTAGGAGTTCCATTTAGACAGTCCATCACTGTGATACTAACATATTTTATGAGCCCGTTAAAGAGAATTATATCAGAGCCTTCTTTCTGGCTGTTAAGATTAAAAACAAAATACTCTGTACGTCAGGTAGATATGAGCTTTCCGTCTCTAGGTCTTTTTGCTTAGAGTGTAGAAGATAAACACCTTTAAATTGGACAAGAGAAAAGAATTACGCTGTGCTTATAGTGTAGGCAAGAGTCTTGCATTTATAATAAGGGCCTGCGCTCCTTTTGTTTAGAAGACAAGAGTCTTGAGTTTAGAGAACAGAATTTAGAAGAGTAGATGAGTAGCTTGACTTAGAAGATGAAGTCCTTTAGTGCAGCGAGAAGAACATTGGTGATATACAGTGTGTTTTAGGAGAAGGCAATGAGTGTGCATGTGACTTATGTTTGGCAGACAGAATGCCTGAAATTAGAGAGGAGGAAATTGGAAGCTGTATATTAAAGGAGAACTAAAGCCTAACTAAAGAAGTAGACTTATGTTGTACATTATTGTACATTATAGTTTGGGCTTCTGTACCAGCCCAAGGCAACCCCAGCCCTTTAGCAGTAAAGATCTGTGTCTCCAAAGATGCCCCAGTAGCTCCCCATCTTCTTTTCTGCTGATTCACTGCACATGCTCTGTGCTGCTGTCACTTACTGAGCTTAGGGAGCCACTCACAATATACAGTACACATAGAATAGAAATGTCACAATATAAGGCTGATTAGTAATTAATACACATAATTACTACATGGCAGCACAGAAACCAGTGCAATTAGCATCAGAATTGAATAATCAGCAAACCTGTAGCATCAGCTTATATTACAGCCAGGGAAGCTCATTTTCTGCTGGATAATTAGTGACGAGCCCTAAGCTTAGCTTCTCAACAGCCAATCAGAGCCCACTGAGCATGTGAGTGTCACAGACACTTTCCAAGATGGTGACCCCCTGTGACAAGTTTGAAGTCCTGGATCATTGCTGCTATTGACAAGCTCAGACTTTAGCCTCCTGCAATAAGTTCACTATATAAAATAGGACATTTTTACCCACATTCATTTTTAGGGTTTAGTTGTCCTTTGAGGGGGTGGGCAGAAAACTAGAACTTTGTGTATAGACAGCAAGAACAGAAATCTTTGTGTTCAGGGAGCAGATATCAAGTGCTTTTCTTGAACTCACCCCTTACTGCAGTTCTTTCACCGCCTAAAAAAACCCCAAACAACAGCAATACCAACAGCAGTAATAATAAGAGCGCCAATCCCAAAGGTGAACTTTTGATTCAGTTTGTAGTGAAATTTGGCCATAAAATATTATTAAAAAGAAAATACAATTGATCATGATGTGACAGACATGAATCCTGTTATTAAGAGTAATGTGTTTATGTCAGAAATAAAGAATGGCCTGTCTTCACCATTCCTGCCTCCCACATATTTTGTGCCGTCTCTGACAGTGAAGTTCTGCAAGATCCATTGCTCGTCAGCAGCAATTAGCTCTTTGTAATAAAGAGGACTTATTAACCGTTTGCTCAAGATATGCTCAAACAGTGTATGCAATGTAACACATGCCTTTGAATAATGGACTCACCTATTAAAGTGATAAATGCAAGGACACCTCCTTCCAAAATAACCTTTTCTTCTGCCTCTGCTCTTTTGTGCTGTCGTCCGCCATCTTTTCCCAACCCCTTTCTCCAGTAAAACTGTCATTTTCAGCGTTCTGTGAACACAGGCTTTTTTTCACCCCCCCCCCCTTCCCAAGTTTCTCAAAACAGATGGCCATTAAAATGTATAACGTCCACTTGGATTAAAAACGTAAAACGAAGAGGGAAGAAAAAAAGTCATAATTTTTTGAATAACTGGGAACTAATTAGACAGCTTTTTTGGTTTTTTTTTGCCGCATTCTCAAAATGGCATTAATTAATTCAGTCTTTAACAACAGTCAAAATCAAAACAAATGTTTGCCTCTGGTTTATGGGGTTGAAGAGCCGAGTAGCTGTAGTGGAAAAGGTGGTGAAAGTTCTTTAAAGCTTCTAGAGAGCACCCAAAATCCAGGTAGAATTGTAAGGACCAGACATGACTGAGCATCGTCAAGCTGGTAACAATGAAGACAACCATGTTGGGATTTAATAGGCCACAGCTTTATTAACAAAATTGTTATTAAACGTTACATTTAATTGCAATATTAGAAGAGCAATATTCACCCCCACATGGAATGCTTGCCAAGCGGAAAAAAACACCACCAATTGGGATACTTGCCATGCTGGACAAAATCGCCCAGGGACCCTTGTCCGAGGAGACCATAATCAACCTTGGCACACAATTTTGTGTAAAACTGGGGCATAAGCCCCCCACCACTGACAAGAATTCCTACACAGCTGTGACAAACAACTTAACCCATACTGAACCCCATCCTTCCCCATCAGTTAACCCAAACAACAAGGCGGGAAGGTGGTATGTTGCTTGTTGACCTTCTCTACTGGAAAAGGCATGACCTTCCACTCTTGCTCTCCCCTCTATCACACTATCCCCTTCTCCTGCTTCATCCCTTCCTCTCTAGTTGGCTTACCCTTAACCCTTCACTGCCCTAACAATCTATCGCCTGCCTACCCTTCCTCACACAGTCAGGGCCCTTCCTTCTAATGCAGCTCTCTGTAATTGAAATAAGCACTCACTTCCACAACTAATATCATCTCAAGCTCCATTGCACATACCCCAGGCTTTTCATAGGAGCATACTTATGAATGAGTGCATTTAGAGCTCTCAATAGTCTGCTATAGTCAAATTCCTCTGCTCTTTATTCAGTTCTATAGGATTTTTAAAAGTTTTTATCAATGAGTGATAAGTAGTTTTCTAGCAAAAACCATAGAAATGAATAGAAAAGAAACCAAACCGCATATACTGTATGTGCATTTAATAATGCGTTCTCCTAAGGAAGCTTACTATTGTTGTCCTTCATAAAAAAAAAATATCACCCTCCACCACTGGTCACTCTGATTTGTCATGGCAGGTACACTGGGCATCAGGGTCAATCCCACCGGGGCTGGTACACCAGGGGCCCCCACACCCCCTCTTGGGACCCTACCAGCCACCTGCTCACCCACCACCAGCCCCTACCCCTCCTTTGCACACACCTTAACTTACTTTTGATTATTGGGGGACAGTAGGCAGGGGAGTGTTGGCAGAGGGTAGATGGGCATCTAGTCTGGGTCAGCTTGGCCCACTGGGCTTTTTTCCAGTGTCCCGCTGGCCCAGTCCAACCCTGTTTGGCATTTTATATAGCATGTTCTGGGCTAACAACTCAGGAGAAGCTGGCTCTTATTTCATATATAAGAAATTATATGGGTATGGACACACGTGCGCATTTTCGCCGCAGATCGGTGCGGTCCGCTGCACAGTTTTTAAAAAAAGATGATTGTTGCGTAAATACGCTAGCTGGTCCAAGCTTAGGCAATGGCACATTACGCTAGAGTATTTACGCAGCGGTCGCCATGTGTGTCCATAGCCTATGGGTTATTTCCTGAGACCCCAGGCAACTGCTAGAGCAGTGAGGGGCTCATTAAAAATCACCGCTGTTCAGGGTCTGTAATGCTCTGCTATCCCTGCTAGAAAATATGGAGCAAGATCAAACGACAATGAAAAAAACAGAACTACAACCTGTAAAACATCCTAACATGTACCAAGTTGAATTTAATTCTATGTAAATCCCAATGACTCATTTTTATTTCAGGCATTTCTAGTCCTTTAAAGATAGAAAAAAAGAAAAGAACCTTTGCAAATTCTTATCAGCCTGACTTGGCTTCCAGCGAGTCTCTAACCCATTGCGCCCGTTCCCCACACCAGTATCCAGAGAAAGAAAGAGTCTGGGATAAATCATGACAAAAGCCCTGAGATAAGACCAGTGGTACACAATTATGGGCTCTTCACTTTGCTGACACACGTTTTTTACCTTTGAATAAAGCCGAACTCTACCCAGATCCGACTCTGGTGGAGCATTGTGTCTCCAGCGCTGAGCAAAGGTTCTTCTCAAGGAAAGGGAAATTAATTTGAGGCAGTCATATTTAATTTCGATGTAACAAACCACTCATTTACAAACTGTAACACCCGTATAAATGCTTGTCACAAGTTGAAAGATTCCATTGAAGATGGACTAATAGTCTCCATTATGGCACTGAGGACAGAGTGTTACGCAGCCGTTCCGCAGTATGTGCAGCAGCATCTCTTTATCTTACTGTCAGCTTTATTGCCAAATTAAATCATCCTTCACTATAGTATGTTGCACATCCAGGGCCTTAAATATGAATGGGGGATGTTTCAAAAGTATTCAAAAATAGGGATTGTTTACTAGTGGCGTAACTAGATATTACCGGGCTCCATAGCACTTTATTTTTCAGGCCCCAAAAATGTCAAGAAGTTGACCTGTTTTACTAATAGTTATTGAAATTGTATATAAATAATGGCCTCTTGGGCCCCTAAACCTCTTGGGCTCCCCAGCAACGGCAGGGTCTGCTTCCTCTGTAGTTATGTTCCTGTGTAAGAGCTCCATGGGCAGGGGCAATCGCCTCCCCCCCGGTTGCCAGAGGCGGCAAAAATGCAGCTCCTGGTAACTAAGAGCCGAATTTCCCGGTTTTCAACCTGAAAATTCGGCTCTTCTAGTGCAGAGAGCGCAATTGTGCTCTTTGCACTAGCGACGTGAACCCGTCTAGTGCTGAAGATGAGTGCCATGGGGAGGTGGGGGCGGCAAAATGAAGGCCGCCTGGGGCGGCAAATTGGGCAGGATCGCCCCTGTCTATGGGGTGCAGAATGTCTCCCCTTAGGGCCCTGCACGGTACTCTAAAAACGGTGCCTTGCTTTAATAATGGTATTGCATTTAATAGGGTCAGGGGGTTGGGCTGAACATGGGTGTTCCCTGGTTGCAAACATTTGGGAGTGCCAAGTGCAGAATATACCTGTACAATTCACTTTGCACCTCAGTGGGGTGAGAAAATAAAGTATCAGGCACAAGGTACACAATACATTGCACAGGGTTTTTGTGCACCGGATACTCCCAAATGTGTGCAGCCAGGGAACACCCATGTTCAGCCCAACCCCCTGCCCCTTTGAATGCAGCACCACTATACGAGCAAGGCACAGTTCTTAGAGGACTGTCAGCTTTAGTGAATGAGGCTGATTATGTTGCGTTTCATTCTATAATGGCTCTTACACACGGGCGTGTTTTTGCCTCCCTCCCCTGCGTTGCGCTTTCTTCCGCTCATCCGCAGGGATCCTGTCATCGGAAAACATGTTTTTTTTCAAAATGAATCAGTTAATAGTGCTACTCCAGCAGAATTCTGCTCTGAAATCCATTTCTCAAAAGAGCAAACAGATTTTTTTTATATTCAATTTTGAAATCTGACATGGGGCTAGATATATTGTCAGTTTCCCAGGTGCCCCATGTCATGTGACTTGTGCCTGCACTTTAGGAGAGAAATGCTTTCTGGCAGGCTGCTGTTTTTCCTTCTCAATGTAACTGAATGTGTCTCAGTGGGACATGGGTTTTTACTATTGAGTGTTGTTCTTAGATCTACCAGGCAGCTGTTATCTTGTGTTAGGGAGCTGCTATCTGGTTACCTTCCCATTGTTCTTTTGTTTGGCTGCTGGGGGTGGGGGGTGTTATCACTCCAACTTGCAGTACAGCAGTAAAGAGTGATTGAAGTTTATCAGAGCACAAGTCATATGACTTGGGGCAGCTGGGAAATTGACAATATGTCTAGCCCCATGTCAGATTTCAAAATTGAATATAAAAAAATCTGTTTGTTCTTTTGAGAAATGGATTTCAGTGTAGAATTCTGCTGGAGCAGCACTATTAACTGATTTAAAAAAAAAAAAAATTCCCATGACAGTATCCCTTTAATTATTGTCACGGGGCTGTACACACACAGACGAATGTATGCGCCGAACGCAGGTGAAATGCAACATGCTGCGTCCCAGGTGCGTTTGGTGCGTCTGTGTGAGTACAGCCCCTTCCCAACAATTGACTCAGTTTACTCCTGCATGGGAGGTGCAGAAAAAGTGCCCGTGTGTAAGAGCCCTAACAAATTTTGCCCCAGTGCAGTGACCAATATCAGCAGGTTGAATAATGACAGCTAAACTCTGATTGGTCACTATACATATCCCTTGCATTAGAATGCTAATTGGCTGCTGGCTGAGTACGTTTTTTTCTATTTGTGTTGATCATATTAATCAAGGTTGTCCAACCCGCAGACCATTACTACAACTCCCAGCATTCCCAGTGGAGTCCTCAATGTGGGACACCTATATACTAAAAATATCAGTCGTTCTCTATATTGTTCCCTCCAGGGGGCCCCTGCAATGCTAAGGACCTAGTTCAGGAGCCCCCCATCTTTACAACAAGTCCTGTAGACAATATTTGAGAGACATGGGGGGAATTCAGTGCTGGGAGATTTCGATACAATTTATTTATTTTTTTTCTTTTTGATTATACTGTGGAAAAAGCAATAACAGAAACACATAATTTGGACAAAACCCCAGACCATAGTCCATTGGAATCCATTACAATTAATAGCAAGACAAGTATAATAATAATAATATTGCTATCAGTGCCAGACTTTCCATTCCGCCGCTTGTTCGGCCTTTTTTATTTTTTCTCAAGCGCTGACAGCCATGGTATGAATTTCACTATCAGTTAATTATAAATCCTTAATGATCCCATTCCATTCTGCTGTGTGGCTATTATATTGCCAGGCAATTAGTCCAAGTAAGTAAACTGAATGGGGAATAGAGTCGTTGCATGGAATTGATACATGTTTGCTATACAAAGCTTTATTGCATGATCGGCTAAAAAATTGTATTTTTTTTATTAGAAAAACAGACAACAGGAGCAAGTTGGACATTTGGGGTATAGGGCTGTCTGTAGGGGCTACGTTATTAAGAAGGAGGCTCACCTAAAATGAATTACAGATGCAGCCACTTTGGTTTGTCTGTTTGACACAGAATAACTAAACACAGATATCCCATTTATCTCATTTAACACAGAAAACTGCGTCACAACATCCCATCTAATTAAAGCATTCACCATTGTGAACAATGGAGCTTTGGTATGCTAATGAAAAGGTTAAATGCATTAAATGAGTTAAGATGACTTAAGATAACACAGTTTCTTCAATTACCCCTGAGTCATGACGCATTTAACTCACAAATCCAAGTGGCTTCATCTGTACATGTATGGGATCTGTTATCTGGAAACCCGTTATAAAGAAAGCTCCATATTACAGAAAGGCCATTGCCCATACACTCCATTTTTTCCAAATAATCCACATTTTTACAACGAATTTCCTTTTTCTGTGTAATAATAAAACAGTAACTTGTACTTGATCCCAACTAAGATATAATTAATCCTTATTGGAAGCAAAACCAGCCTATTGGCTTTATTTCATGTTTATATGATTTTCTAGTAGACTTAAGGTATGAAGATCCAAATTACTGAAAGATCTGTTATCCAGAAAACCCCATATCCTGATAACAGGTCCCATACCTGTAATAATAAAACAGACGCTTGTACTTGATCCCAACTAAGATATAATTAATCCTTATTGGAGGCAAGACCAGCCTATTGGCTTTATTTCATGTTTATATGATATTCAAGTAGATTTAAGGTATGAAGATCTAAATTATGGAAAGATCCTTTATCCACAAAACCCCAGGTCCTAAGCATTCTGGATAACAGGTCCCATATCTGTAATAATAAAACAGTCGCTTATACTTGATTCCAACTAAGATATAATTAATCCTTATTGGAGGCAAAACCAGACTATTGGCTTTATTTCATGTTTACATGATTTTCTAGTAGACTTAAGGTATGAAGATCCAAATCACAGAAAGATCAATTATCTAGAAAACACCAGGTCCTCAGCATTCTGGATAACAGGTCCCATACCTGTATTATTCCACTCCAGAAAAAGCTGTGATTTTTATTGTTTCCGTTTCCTACTATAGATCAAGACAAAGGCATGGATCTATTATACAGAAAGATCATTTTTACTTGCTGTTCTTCTGTAATATTATTAATAATACAATGGAGGTTGTTTATTAAGCGCAGGGAAAGGTACAACCTGGAAAAAAAATAGGTATAATCATGTTTTTGCACCTTGTGCCATGCACCTTAAAGGGGTGGTTTACTTTAAGTTAACGTTTAATAAGTTATAGAAAGGTCAAGTCTAAGAAACTAGATTTTGAATTATTTGCCTTCTTCTTCTTCTGATTCTTTCCAACTTTCAAATGGGGGTCACTGATCCCATTTAAAACACAAATGCTTTGTAAAGCTACAAATGTATTGTTATTGCTACTTTTTATTCCTTATCTTTCTATTCAGGCCTCTCCTATTCATATTCCAGTCTCTTATTCAAATTGATGCTTGGTTGCTAGGGGAATTTGTACCCTAGTAACTAGATAACTGAAATCTTAACCTGGAGATCTGAAAACTAGGGATGGGCGATTTTTTTCACCTCGTTTCGCCGAAAAAATGACACCCATAGACTTGCATGGCGGCGTGTGTCAAAAAAAAGACGCGCGTCAAAACAGTTTTGCCGCGCGACAATATTTTTTTGACGCTCATAGACTTTAATGGGCATCTGTGACATTTCGCCGGCGGCAAATTTTTGGCGAAGCGAAACGGGTCAAATTCGTCCATCCCTACTGAAAACCAATTGCAAATTATCTCAGAATATCAATCTTTACATCCTACTAAAAGTTAATTTAAAGGTGAACAACCCATTTCAAGGGATTCTGTCATGATTTTTATGGTGTAGTGGTTTATTTCTAAATTACACAGTTTAAACTGTACACTCTACAATATAAAATGTCATTCCTGAACCAGCAAGTGTATTTAGTTGTAATATTGGTGTGTAGGTGCATCTCAGCTCATTTTGCCTGGTCATGTGATTTCAGAAAGAGCCAGCACTTTAGGATGGAACTGCTTTCTGGCAGGCTGTTGTTTCTCCTACTCAATGTAACTGAATGTGTCTCAGTGGGACCTGGATTTTACTATTGAATGTTGTTCTTAGATCTACCAGGCAGCTGTTATCTTGTGTTAGGGAGCTGCTATCTGGTTACCTTCCCATTGTTCTGTTGTTAGGCTACTGGGGCAGGGAGGGGGTGATATCAGTCCAACTTGCAGTACAGCAGTAAAGAGTGACGAAGTTTATCAGAGCACAAGTCACATGACTGGGGGCAGCTGGGAAACTGACAATATGCCTAGCCCCATGTCAAAATTAAATATGAAAAATATCTGTTTGAGAAATGGATTTCAATGCAGAATTCTGTTGGAGCAGCACTATTAACTGATGAGTTTTGAAAAAAATTTTTTACCATAAAAGTATCCCTTTAAGTACATTATAAAGGTCATGTTTCTCCAAAACTGCATTTGGCGGTGTTGTATTCACGGGTTGTAGGTGAGGGGGATGTGTGCTCTCTATAATCTCGAACCATCTCCTGAGGTTTTGTGTGATATCTGGTTGCCAGATCTTAAATACCTTAGCAACCAGGCAGCAGTTTGGACAGGCAAGATAAGTACCACAGTGCCCAAAATAAAGAGAAACAGCTGAGAAAATAACAATAAAATTGACACCTCAAGTTAAATTAGATTTTCTTTTCGGAGCCAGTGATCCCAACAAGCCGAGGGCATTTTCAGTTGCAGGCTGGAATAGGAGTCAAAAAAATAAACAACGAAAAAATATAAGAAATGTAGAGCAAGGAAAAGGTTTCATAGAATGGGTGTATGTAGAATTTGCTCAAACCTAAGTCCTCTTGTGGCCACATCCAGTTTTCATGCCATTGGATTTTATTTAATGGAGAAACAGATTTGTTAGCCTGAAAACAGGTCAGTGTGGTCGCTTGGGAACCGAGTCCCGTTTTATTTCCACGTGACTCCATATAGATCAGTGGTCAACTGAACTGCAGAATGTGCATGGAGCCCAAATTGCACCAACCCAATGTTACTGTGCAGTGATCAGGGGGCACTTGGAAACCATCTGTCGATGGGAGCAGTGTCGGACTGGGACACCAGGGGCCCACCAAAAAAGCTTAGACTAGGGGCCCACCAAAAGTTTTCAGACCAGGGACCCACCCTCAGTACTATTTTCTTCCTCTCCTTACTCAACCTCCTTCTCCTAGTCTCTTTTCTTTACATACTATCATTTATTATTCCACCTATTTAGCCACTTTGTTCTCATATAAATAGGGAATGGCCATGAAATAGGCCAAAAGTTTAGCAGCATGAGGGCCCACTGACACCTGGGCCCAACGGGAGTTTTCCTGGTATCCCTGTGGGCCAGTCCGACAATGGATGGCAGTTAGCATTCATATCAGTTGAGTCAGTGCCGGATTTCAATAAGGGGCGCCCCTAGGCCGCGTGGTCTGCACGCGTCCCCATAATGCGGCTGGGCGGCATGCCGCCCCTATTTTTTTGCCGCCCTAGGCCCGGGCCTATGCGGCCTTGCCGCAAATCCGGGCCTGAGTTGAGTGTTCCTTCCCCTCTGCAATCAATGCTGGTGGAGAAACTGTACTTGAGCCACATGCTTAAATCCCTTCCATGAAATCAGTGGTGGAACCCAGAGGTGACAATGAGTTTTTTTATATAAAACATATTTTTTTACATTTGTCTTTATGTTTCCAATCCCAGTCTTCAAATACATGTTCCTTGTTTGAGCATAAATCTTGTGGATTACTCGGTCACGCCGAGCAGGCCTTGCGTCAATAACTACGACACGGCGCGCATAAATTAATCTGTCGTCGCCTGGCATTTTTTGAGCCTTAATTTTAATTACATAGACTTTTTTTTTTTTTTTACACTAGTGTTTAACCATCCCAATATGCTGCATCCGTTGATTTTTTTTTTTTTAATGTCTGCTGCGAAAGAATTAACATAAGTTTGAGTAAAATGAATAATAAATTAATCTCAGTCAGCAGAGTAGTTAATTGGATGCGTTGTTAAATATGCATATTATGTATAAAGGTTTATATAACATTGGAGCTCCTGTCAGCGTGACTTGTCATCATGAGGAATGCGAGGGGTTTGATCTAGTCGGCGGATAGGCTGCAGTCCTGGATTCAGAAGTAGAACACGGCTGATGGATTTCTGATAAACATCTCAATACAAGCCCTGCTGCCTCAGAACATAGAGGAGCTATTGATTGACTGTTGTGCCTTTACAAGGTCTAAATAAATAGCAACTATCCATTGTAGCTTATCAGCAGCAGCAAACACACAAGGACTCAAGCCTGTCAAGGCTCATTTGGAATCAGTCTCACTCATGGGAGGACAAGTCATATTTAGCATTAGGACTCGCTTGGCCACAGATGAGATTTGTTGTGTTATTTAGCCATAAGCGGGTTGCCATTTGTTTCTTTCACCTTGCACATTAAAAAAAATTCATGCAAAATACTGTATTGATGCACACACTCATTTCCAAAAAGAAAAATGTACTGGGCAGCATCTCTTTTACCCCAATAAAAAACGAGATTTAATAGCTGATTATTTAATGTGCGAGAACACAATAATAATTAAGGGGTTGCGGATGAAACGTGTAAAGCATCGACCTTTGTATATTTTAATGCAGAGCAAATGTTTTTTATCAGGATTGCTGCTCAATACGTTTTTGTTTTTGGCAATGCTGAATTTATAGGCGAGAAGCGTCCACCTGTTTCTCCAGCTCAAAAGATGACGTTGTGCTAGAAGTGGCAATCCCTCATAATAATACAGGTACAGGATCCCTTATCTGGTAAAGCTCCAACATTATAGGAAGACCGTTTCCCCATTTTATCCAAATAATCCCAATTTTTTAAAAACAATTTCCTTTTTCTTTGATGTCTCTAAAAGGGATAACAAGTGAGTATGCCGAAGACTTTGGAAATTCTGTGATATGTACTTTGTGCTGCGATTGTAAATAACTCCCATTCACCTGGAGGCTTTCAAACGCATATAAATACATTGCAGGGGCTCTTGAGGGATCTTGGGCTAATCCAGTACCATGTTACTGCTTCTTGTAACTCAAACGTGCCCATCTCTAGTTTTGCTGAATTACAGTGATTAACCTCCCCGGCAACAGATGCTGAGATCTGTAACTCAACAACAGCTGGCAAAGTCACCGGGCTGAAATCCGTAGGGTTAAATACATTCATTCAAGGTGGAATGTGGTTCCCGATGCGTCAAGAGAATCAGTAAATTGCATTAAAATTAGAAACAGTATAGTGGAAATGCGAATGCGCTAAGAGGTTTCATATGTGGGTTTGTATCTCTCAGGGATAGAGACACATGGCATATAAGTATCATTTATGGTTCATTACAGGGTTAATTACACCTCAGGTGTCAGGAAATGGAATGTGTTAAAGATAAAGCTAAATTTATAGGATACTGGGCCTGAAACATTACCTGAGAGAGAGAGATAGGTAGACAGATAGTCAGATTGTCAGACCTACTGTAGGGTTGAGAAGGAATGGGATAGGGTGAGTGTCAGATATTTCCTACTGCACATCACTAATAATCGAATACAGGTATGGGACCTGTTATCCAGAATGCTCCGGACCTGGGGTTTGCCGGATAACGGATCTTTCCATAATTGGGGTCTTCATGCCTTCAGTCTAGTAGAAATTCATTTAAACATGAAATAAACCCAATAGGCTGGATAGATCTTCATACCTTAAGTCTACTAGAATATCATATAAACATGAAATAAACCCAATAGGGTGGTTTTGCTTCCAATAAGGATTAATTATGTCTTAGTTGGGATCAAGTACAAGTTACTGTTTTATTATTACACAGAAAAAGGAAATTATTTATAAAAATATCCGATTATTTGGATAAAATGGAGTCTATGGGAGACAGCCATTCCGTAATTCGGAGATTTCTGGAGATCTGGTTTCCGGATAAGGGATCCTATACCTGTACCAGCACCTCAAATTCAATGGCGGGATGTCGCTCTGAGTAGCAATGATTGTTATGGTAGTTATAATCTTGCACTTAAAATAAAAAATATATATGAGCTGCAAGAAATTATGAGAGAGCGTGGTAAGCCTATAAACCTTCATTGTTCATTTCCTCGGCTAAAAATGAAGTAGAGTAAATAATGACCATCACATTGTAGAAAGATTGGGATATTGAGACAAATAACCATATAGAAAGCCTTCTATTGTTCTATTGGCTGTGAAGAGCTGAATCAAGAGAAAAGATGTTCCACCGCATTTGCTCTGAATGAATCTGCTGTTCCTTGGAAGACAATAGGCCTGTGAGAGGTGACTGGCGAGGATCCAAGTGATGGAGTGTAAGCACACGCACTCCAACGCAACATAGAAATCTCCACAAACAAAACACATTCTCTGCCGGCATCATTCAGCATCATGCAAACTTCTGGGGGCTGCTATACATGAAATAGTCAGGGTTTTCCAACTGAAGAAAGTGATTTAAATGATTGAAGTCATAAAGGTAACTTTGTCACACTGGATGGCACTTTTTCAATGAGCGAATGTGAATGGCAATGAACTGAAACCCAATTTGTCTTCCTATAATTCTGCCAGCATTTAAATTTATGTGGCACCTGCCAGCCTATAAGCCAGAGCTGCAAACCTTTTAAATGCTAATATGATCCTGTTAGGAATCGCTTGCCTTGGCTCTACACTGAAATGCAATGATAATGAAAACTGATTGTAGTAGTTGCACCCAAGTTTACTTTTATTTGTCCCTCATCGCCTTCCGTAATACATCGAACAAAAGAGCTAGTTTAACCTAGATTCATGTATATTCCTTTCACAGTCTGCTTTTTGGCATGTTGGAAAAACATAAAATAAAGAGAATTCGGAATTACTGGTTATTATTAAGGGTCAGATTTATCAAGGATCGAATAGAAAATTTGAATTCAAATTCTAATTTTCGAGTGTCAAAATTCACTAGGGATGCACAAAATCCGCTTTTTTGGATTTGGCTGAATTCTTTGTGAAAGATTCGGCCTAATACCGAACCTAATCTGACCCTAATTTGCATATGCAAATCAGTGAAGGGGTGGGAAAAAGAGAAGTGCGCGCCTAAATTTTTTTAACTTCCTTGTTTTGTCACGAAAAATCACATGATTTTAAGGCTTCAGATTTGGTTTGGCCAGGCACAAAGATTCGGCCGAATCTGAATCCTGCTGAAAATGGCCGAATCCTGGCCGAATACCGAACCGAATCCTGGATTCAGTGTATCCCTAAAATTCACACATTCAAATGTTAATTCTCTTATTCGAATATAAGATTTATCACACCTTGACTATGAAAACAATCCTAATTTGAATATTTGATACCTAAAACCTGCCAAGTTCAATTATAAATCAATGGCAGAGGACTTGAGGCATTTGGAGATGTTAATAGCCTTCCTGGCATTTGAATTTTTAGAAAAACGCAAGTCGTACAAGTCGAATACTAATTTAATCCAATTAGAATTTTTACGGTCAGAACCATTCGATTGAATATTAGACATTCAAATTTTTTCTTAAATAACCTCCCAGTCGTATTGTGAATATATTCGAATTAAAAAAATTCACAATAATTTGAAATTCAGCCTTTGATAATTGGGCCTCCCCATGTCTCGCTGGAGCTAAGCAATGTGCCTAAGGTCACCATTAAAGAAAAACTATAACTAGAGGGTATTCTAAAAGGTAATTTAGTTTAGAAACATTACATGGGTCATTTAGGAACAGACATGTGCTCCAAAGTTGCAATGGAAGATGCATCGGAAGGAACATATCAATGATGTAAGGAACTTGCTGCACTTCCACAGCTGAAAAATGGTGCACAATTACACTTGTTCAAGTTGGGAAACCCTGGTAGAACAAGTTGGGAAACCCTGGTGATACCACCATCTTGGACCTGGTGGTAGCCACAGGATACCCATAGTATGTTGCATCAATAGGTGCTCCGGACTTCAGCCCTATAAATTGGATGCAAATGCTGCTTTGAATACTCTAAGAGGGATTACATTCTCATACATTGATTTAGAGTGCTCATTTCATCAATGGCAGACATGCAACTTTCTTTGTCTGTTAAACAGTTGTGTTCCCCTTAAGTATTTTATCTTCAAGGCCTAAAAGAGAAATGTTTTTGAGAAGAGAAACGATTAAGGGTAAGAAAAGAGATTGGACATCTAATGTCTAGAAGCACTGCCTTTCATGTACGATTGGTATTGCACTGTCTGCCTCTCTGATCAATTGAATACAGGCAATGGTCTGAAGATCCAAGAGGACCTTGAAAAGCAATTAGAAAGTAAGGTTGGACGTACCTTGCTCATTTATAACTAACTGCTGCACTGGTTCGCCCCAGTCATTAACTTTACATCCATTTCTGAGTTCACATTAAATGATGCCTAGATGAGATAAGTATTAATAAGCTAGAACTTTGTAGGAGTGACACAAGAATTACAAGAAAATCTTGAGTTTTAGGCAATGAACAGTCCACAGAATGTTTTCCAGGATGACCATGTGGCAAAGAACAAGCTGTTAAGCCAAGTTTAATTAGAGAATACAATTATTTTTCCTCTAAGGAATTGAATCGACTGTGCTGTTCTTTTAAAAACACAATCTGTGCCATAAGGAAGTGTGGCACATGCTCAGGGACAAGCTCATTTTTAAGCCATTTGGTTTTTTTTCTGTAATATATAAATGTTACTACATGTTTTACTTCTAGGTAATACAGTACTTCAGCATATTAGTATATCTATTGCACAATAGTTTGTGTAGACTGACGGAAATAGTCCAATGCTTGGTATACAAAGGGTCAAACAGATGAAGGTTGAAGTCCAGCAAAGAAGATCAAGACAGGCAGTGAATCAGGATAATCAGATTTAATTGGAAGAGTCAGAAACCAAAGATCAGTCAATATAATAATTATAGTGCACTCAGGAACTCACTGAAGTAAGACCTATATTCGGGCATTATACCCAAGTCTTTGGCATCCTTTTATTTTGGATATAGTGTCAAACCATGGCGCAATGATGTTATGCTCTAGCGTTATGCGCCACACATAAGGTATGGGTGACGCCATCTTGAATATGGTTCTGAAGAGGAAAAGGGAGCCGTCAGACACTCCTCATAGTATAATAATAACATATTTGCGGTTGTATGTATTAAGGGTTTGGAAACAATGATAACACCTGATAACAAGAGGTAGGGCAGAAAAAGAACCCTGAATTGAAGTCCTTATTTTGTTTTATATCACATCATTTGGCTTGGAGAAGTTTTCTGGGCACACCATATGTTTCAAGTAATAATATTTCATCTTTCTTTAACTATCTATTTGTATTTTTTTCCCTCCATCTTGCATTGGCTCCGATGTTTTGCTTTTCTCTGCCTTTTTTCACACCACCCACTCAATCTCTTGCTATCTACTTGTGTAACTTTGCTATCTTGCTTCTTTTCTCAGTCCCTCCAGTCTCCACTCCCAGTTTTTCTCTCTATCACCTTCTTTTTATAGTTTTCATTTTGTTCTTCCTTTCTAGTTGCCTTTAATTGCTTTTTCCCCTTTTTTTATTCAGAGATGACATTCATTTAAATTTACAGATATGGTATCCATTATGTGGAAACCTGTCATCCAGAAAGCTCTGAATTACGGGATGGCTCCCATAGACTCCATTATAATCAAATAATCTAGATTTTTTTTTATTTTTCTGTGTAATAATAAAACAGTCACTTGTGCTTGATCCCAACTAAGCTATAATTAATATTTATTGGAAGCAAAACCAGCCTATTGGGTTTATTTAATGTTTTAATGATTTTTAGTAGACTTAAACTACTAAGATCCATATTACAGAAAGATCCATTATCTGGAAAACCCCAGGTCCAGAACATTCTGGATAACAGGCCCCACACCTGTACATGGATACTAGTGGTGTGCGGGCCGGCCCAATACCCGCGGGACCCGTGGGTCGGACGAGTTCTGGCCGACCATGCACTTCTCTTCATGGGTGGCGGGTTGAGCTCTTCTCCTGCTCTCCCCGCCCTCCACCGTCAAATGCCAGCTTCCGACTTCCATCTTTATAGCCATGCACCTGCTCGCCCCGCCCTTTTATGATGTCATAAGGAACCAGGAAGTCGGATGCGGGTGTAGGCTGAGGGAGGGTGGGTTAGGGTCAGGTGTGGGTCGGGAAAAACCCAACCCGCATATCACTAATGGATACCATGATACACACACAAATACACAAAACATAGATGTGTTAAAAATAGACACACACACACACATGCTTTATATGGAGAGACTGATACTGTATACAAAGAGCAAAGAGCTAATCATGATGCATTTGATAAATAAGAGAAAACAATTTCAGTTTTGCATGTAATTGTTGTCTTCATCATTGCAGTTTCAGAAAGGACTTAATCAGTTAAAAACGAATTTAAAAATGACCAATTCTTTTGCTGATCCCAAAAAAGTGCATATCAGCCAAAACTTCAGAAATGCGTCTGCAGGAATTACCAACCGATTCATTCATCTCTGCTATAAATTAGTGAAGGACAAATCACTTCATAATTAATTGCAGCAAATCAAGTTGAAATAATGCATCATTTTAGAATCATTTTGAAATTTCTTGATTCATAACGTTGATTCCCAAGTCAATTATTAAAATTTTTTTTACCTTAGAACCAAATCTTGAATAAAAGTTGTTGTTTTTCATACTCTTTTAACATGGGAAACATTATGATGTTAATGTAATAAAAGTTATAAGACCCCTTTAGGGACACATCCACAAGTGTAGTCACCCAAAATGGAAGTATGTAGGTATGGGTGAATTTTTTTGCTTTGTTTTGCCGCGGAAATGACAACCATAGACTTGTATGCCGTTGTGCGTCAAAAAAAAAGATGTGCGTCAAAAAAAAATTTGACACCCATAGACTTTAATGGGAGTCTGCAACATTTTGCCGGTGGCGAATTTTTGGTGAAACGAAACGGGTCAAAGTCCCCATCCCTAGATGCAATCATTGATCACATTGTTGTACTTGTGCCTAAACATATTTGTAGCACTTGCATGTATTTGCATCCTCCCAGTTCATCTGATAAGTTGCATGTAATTATGCCTATCGGGGTTGGGCTGGGGCTGCTGCATCAGGGCCCCAAACCCCCCCCCAGCCCCCAGCCAAAAAGACACCTCTGGCCCCCCATGTGTACCTTGTTTCTGCTTGTGGTCATGACTGGGGCCAGGGAGGGAGGTCAAGGGCAGCAGCAATAGTGGGTCTGGCCAGCGGGGCCAATCAGCCCAGTCCGACCTGGAGCAACCTCCAGCCTCAACGTGGTAATGACCTTCAATTGAAAAATACATAAATCAAAATTGTGAGCATTTTAGTGCATCCAATGCAATTGCACAATGTGGCACAATTATGCTGGCCTTGTGGATGTAGAAAATATAGCACATTGTGGCCAAATATACAAGTCTAATAATAATATAATAATACAGTAGCATTTGATGGACTCCTGTTTGAAAGTAGACATCTGATTGGTTGGTGGAAATGCAGTACATTTTATTACTTTACCCAAAATACATATTGAATTTACTGTTAGACAGTAAGGGATAAACCAATAATCAGGTTCTTTTTTTTCTTTGCTAATATGTTCCAGCAGTTAATTTAGTATAGTATTTTAAGTCATATATTTAAAGCTTAGATTATGCATCTCCTCCTTAATCTTTTATGAGTTCAAAAAATGTGAAATGCCTCTTTATCTTCCACAGTAATCAGAACTGATGTTCTTGAGCTTTCCTCACATCTTTTCTGCATTTGCTTCGTTTTTTTCCCCCCCTCATTTCTTTCTGCTTATTATTAATTTTAATATCTCGACCAATCATTCAGGTCTATTGCTCTGCTGTGCATGAAGAGTTTATGTAATACAAAATGCCGTGGTGATGGAAAATTGCTATAAAGACACACGGCAAGGCGGGATAAATCAAGTGACAATTAGATAAAGCAATTGGATCTAGCACATGATGACATTGCAGAACCTATTTCATTTCTTTGGTTCTAAAGTCACGAAAATTCTTCTTGTTTGAAGAACAATCAATATTAGCAACAGCGCAGGAGATAGGATCAGATTTTTAAACCTGTTAGCGTAAAATTGATATACCCGTGGTAATAAAGTTTTCTCCGAGCTTCGCTGGAATCTTATTAGTGTGCTAAGAAAAGGACATTTTACAAGGGAATTAACAGGCTTTAAAAAAAATTAAATAAGAATGAATTTAAAGAGAAACTGATAATGTGAAAAATAGATTAGCAAGATAAAGGATTAAATCTTCAAAAAATAAACACTATTGTGTTTCTGCCATTTGGAAGAACTTATCAGTTATTCACTGAACACTTTGTTATTGGGGCACTTCTGGCTTTTGTTTACATTCGCTTCACCAAGTAATCAACGGTAAATGACTTAAATGGTGTAATTACAATTTCATGAAATTGAAATATTCATGTATATTTTCAGCTAATTTTGCATGTTTTATGACGGCCTTGCAAAAACCAAAAGGTAGTTATTGATTAAAGGGATACTGTCATGGGAAAAAATTTTTTTCAAAATGAATCAGTTAATAGTGCTGCCCCAGCAGAATTCTGCACTGAAATCCATTTCTCAAAAGAGAAAACAGATTTTTTTATATTCAATTTTGAAATCTGACATGGGGCTAGACATATTGTCAATTTCCCAGCTGCCCCAAGTCATGTGACTTGTGCTCTGATAAACTTCAATCACTCTTTACTGCTGTACTGCAAGTTGGACTGATATCACCCCCTCCCTCCCCCCCCCCCCAGCAGCCAAACAACAGAACAATGGGAAGGTAACCAGATAGAAACTCCCTAACACAAGATAACATCTGCCTGGTACATCTAAGAACAACACTCAATAGTAAAAACCCATGTCTCACTAAGACACATTCAGCACATTGAGAAGGAAAAACAGCAGCCTGCCAGAAAGCATTTCTCTCCTAAAGTGCAGGCACAAGTCACATGACCAGGGGCAGCTGGGAAACTGACAATATGTCTAGCCCCATGTCAGATTTCAAAATTGAATATAAAAAAATATGTTTGCTCTTTTAAGAAATGGATTTCAGTGCAGAATTCTGCTGGAGCAGCACTATTAACTGATGGGTTTTGAAAAAAACATGCTTTCCGATGACAGGATCCCTTTAAGTACAGAAAACACAGCAGTCTCTTTAGTGATTTAAAAAACTACAGTTTGAGACAATGCAACAGAAAATCATATGCAATTACTGATGGAAATTGGCGACAGCACGGTGGGGTAGCAAGGCCATTTCTTTGGAGTCCAAGACAAATGTCAGATGGTCAACCTCCCACCGTCTTTAGTTATCACAGGAGTAGGTGTCTTGGTGCCAACTATGACTTCTGATGCTAAGCAACTGTCAGCACAGAGCACTTTCTGTCACTTGCTGATTATTGAGTCTAAAAGGTAAACACTCATACAAGTCTTTGCCAATTTGCCGTATTAAAGCAGAATCATTTGTTGATATGAAAACCAGAACGAAAAGGAATCAAAACTAAACACAGATGTGTCTGGGGTAAATTAGAGAATTTCCACCGTGATGATGTTGTATGATGTTTGATGCCAATGTAATTAATAGGAAAGAAAAGTAGAAATAAAAAAGTCATTTGCAGGGTCCCTTTTTAACAAAAGATTTCTATAATAATTGATGACTCTATTTAAAAAATATGAAATTAATCAAGGGCAGTTGCATGTGTACTGGGATACACTTGGGTCTTCTTTTGCATATTATTGGAATGCAGGACAGGGGCACGGGGGGTGACATCACAATGCGGGGTGGTGAAGTTGCAATGCGGGTTGGTGAAGTTGCACGAGCAGATTGAAGATGGGGAAGGAGTGAATGTGGGGCTGAAAAGGCTATGTAGGGTAGCAGAGCAGTTCAGGGTGGAAAGAAATGGACCTGGAATGAAAGATTTACAGGCAGGTACATGATGATTTATTACCTGGAATGGGCAAATACTAGTCAGGTGGAACACATGCAAAGATGAGTGGACTAATTTTAGGACCCCATGCCTACTAATCAATTCAGACAGATTGATAGATAGGAGATTACTAGTGATGGGCGAATTTCTCCCATTACACTTCCCCGAAAACTTGAAAATTCAGGAAACTCGAATTTTGATGCCCACGTCAATTCATGTAAATTTTGACGCCTGCGTTAAAGTCAATGGACATCCAAATAGTGTTGATGCGAGCAACGTTTCTGAAGCACGTCAAAATATTTTTGACGCTGGTGAATTTTTGCAGGAGTTTGGCAAATTTATTCGCCGCCAACTAAATGATTAAATTCGGTGCAAATTCACGTCTGGCGCATTTATTCGCCCATAACTAGAGATTACTAACATAGTATCTAAGTAATAAAAGATCACCTATAGCAACCAATAAGCAGGAAGCTCATATTTTTAAAAGCAAACATAAGGTTTGTTACTAAGGGTTACTAGACCGGGGAAAGTTTGTGACTTTTCTTACTTTATCTAGCTGGATCTTAAACAGTATACATAGTTACATAGTTACATAGTTAAATTGGGTTGAAAAAAGCCAAAGTCCATCAAGTTCAACCCCTCCAAATGAAAACCCAGCCCCATACACACACCCCTCCCTACTGTCACATAAATGATATATACCCATATCTATACTAACTATAGAGTTTAGTATCACAATAGCCTTTGTATTATGTCTGTCCAAATAATCATCCAAGTCCCTCTTATAGTCATTAACTGAATCATCACCCGGCAGTGCATTCCCCAACCTCACTGTCCTCACTGTGATGAACCCCCTACGTTGCTTCAAATGAAAGTTCTTTTCTATTTAAAATGGATGCCATTCCCTTTTTAATGTCTCATTGTGTCCTACTTATTCTGTTTTATGGACAATACATTTGCTCTTTCCAGTTATATTTTACTTAGGATATCCACGATTTTCCATCTTCTAGATGTGCCATTGCCCTAAAGGCTGCAATGTTGTACGCAATAGGCTTCAGACAGGAGCAATAACCACTGTGACATAATTCTCAATTCCAAATAAAGCTATCATCTCTATTTTAAAGCATAACAGGACTGCAACATTTTTTAGGAGAAAGGAGAAGCAGAGCATGACTAACATGTGAAGCAAATACCCATTTTCTTTTTTACCCATAAAGTTTTTTTTTATGATTTAACCCTTTATTAATGTGCTCAGAATAACATGGTTTTTCAAAAGGAATAACTATACTTTGATGACTGTGTCTTTTTAAATAATTTGGTTATACAAAGTGCCTAGTGCATAGCAGAAATGTTTGATATCCAGTGTATATTTCCACCTAAGGGTTAAATGTAGATGTACAATTTACAGGAAATTAGGCTTAAAAGCATTAAAAAAGGTCCGAATTTAGCATGCTGTGCTTTTAATTCTAACCACTGGGTTTATAAATCATTGCACGGTGCATTATTTAATACAGTGCAGTATATTTGAGATGCATAATGTGTCAAGTCAGGAGCCTGCAATGTACCTGCTAAGTGAAATTATTTGTTAATAACAAAACAGCAAAGATATGTTTCAGCTTTCCAGTGGAAGGAACAGAATAATGGAACGTACACTTTTGCTGATTGTTTAGAAATAACATGTTTTGCAGTAATAATTCCCTAAACAGCATGAAAACAGTCATTCACTGGTTGTGCTTGGTGGAGCTGAGAGAGAGAAGCATAATTCATCTGGAAGAGAAGTTAGGTCATGATGGGTAAAATTCTTGCTATCACAGTAATACAAATATTGCTGTAGTTGGAAAGTTTTATTAAAAGGATGCCATTGACTTTTTAAAAATGTTCCCAATGGATTTGTCTGATGGATGGAAATATTTATAGCTGAATGCACATTTAGAAAAAAAAACGCAAAATATAAAACATCTTAGATGTTGAAAAAATACCTTCCATTTACTTCAATAGAAGCTTATTATAATCAAAACGTATAAGGTGTCACAAACAACTAATGCTGAAACACTCACCAAGTTGAAATGGTGGTCCAGGTGCGCCAGCCCCAGCTTAGCTCAGGGGGCGGAATAAACCTACAGCAATACCATTAAAAAGTAAAAAAAATCTAATTTTATTAGTTTACATTAAGAAATGAACATCTCCTAATGGCCCTAAACATTTTGTGTCCCTAATGCCTTAGGGGCACAAAACATATAAGGCCATTAGGAGATATTCAGTAGAAGCTTGCTAGGTTTTAACTGGCAATTTGTTTTACTTCAAAGTATTTTTTTTATATAAATTGCGAACCGTTGAGCTTGAAAAACTCTGATTCAAAAATATTCAGTAATTTGAAAGTATTTTCTAATTAAAAAATATTTTTATCTGGATATACACGTACCTGTGATTATGTAATGAAGGAAATCCACACTCACAGGTCTTATCTTGGTCAAAAAGATGAATTTAATGCAAAGTCAACATTTCAGCTGTTACACTAGTCTTTCTCATTGTGCTTGACTTATAGAAGCTTATCATCGCGTGGGCTCTCTATAACTGTGCCTGCAAGACTTCCATAGGTTTGACTCTGCTGTTATGGGTGATATAAATACTATAGAAAACATGATAAAGATCATGAATGGTAGGCACGAGCAGACTGGTTTTAAGACAAAATGGCACTGATCAGCTGGCATTCATGGAAGGTCAATTGAAACTGTTTTCCATACAGACAATGTGCCTGATCATAATGCTTTATCTATGGTCAACTATGGAAACAATAAAAAGGGTTGTCTTAATTAAATAAATAGAGACTCAGTAATTCCATTCTAGCCACCCTTTCTTTACTACACCAGAGATTCAAACCTCTTAAAACCAAGACCTTGGACATGTGTCATAGTCAATACCCAGCTCTTTCCTGTTTGAATGTGATATTTCTGGGGATGAAAGTGGCCAATCAAATCTCACCAATGTTGCAAGAATGAGAGAGTTTTGCTTCTCAATTTGAGATACACTGTACTAGGTTCCTGTTTAATATTGTCAGTAAATAGACTTTTTCTATTTATAAAAAAAAATAATAAAAGTCATTTATGTTTATAGTGCTCTAGTAAACAGTACACAAGGTTATCAGTCCTGTACGCTTGATTCAAATAATAAAGATATAATCACACTACAGATGAACATACATTTTAATTTGCATACTTTTTTATTTGTTATGTGTTAAATATAGGAATGTGGTAAACATGTTGGACAGACTTTAATGATAAGAGTTTTGGCTTGATTTATTTGATCATAACTACAATATTTACATTTTTGTTTTTCTTGTTGCCATTACAATACATTGTTATGCTATTTGCAGCTACCTCTCCTGATATTACATGTAACACGGACAGATGGGATTTTTAATAGTCATTCTGGCCTTAGCCTCAAAGTAGAATTATGAGCTTGTAATGTATCAGTGATTTTATGTTCAAAGAGCTCCCACAAATGGTATCAAAAGGGTAAGCATAACCTTTTTCACTCCCAGCAGTCACAGCTTAAAATATAATCCTTAAATACAAAATCCCAAAAATCCTTAAATCCTTAAATAAAAAATAT
This sequence comes from Xenopus petersii, assembly GCA_038501925.1. Classification (NCBI taxonomy): domain Eukaryota; kingdom Metazoa; phylum Chordata; class Amphibia; order Anura; family Pipidae; genus Xenopus; species Xenopus petersii. The sequence goes on along the minus strand of CM076680.1, from coordinate 172,320,395 downwards.
CAAAAATGTCAACAATTCTTGGAATAATATATGGTCATATAGCCTGTCAACTCAACAGTTGGGTGCATTAGAAGAACATCAATCTTCTCTCGATCTTCTGTATAATTTTGATGTAGATAAAGCCATCAGTCCAATGACTCAGGAGAGATGTTTGATAGTCATAACTAATCAAAACACCAATCATTTAACAGAATGCCATGATATATATGTGTAGTGTCTGACCATGGTTTCGATGTCTCTGATTTTGGTCCAAACTAATTATGAAAGTGTAATTTTATGTTTTGGAAATGTTAAGGGATATTGTTCTGCAGTGTTTGTTATGAAATTTAAAGTTCTTTATTTTGTGCTGAATATTTAACTTGAAAAATCACAAGTTATTTTATTGATTGATAATTCCTGACTCTAAACCAAGTATGTCAAGAGATAAACACTGGAAAACTCAAAACAGCTGGGTCTGGAGTAATTAAACGTGGTGTAATTGTTTCCTATACTTTCTGGATAAACTGTCTCCTTAAAACACATTTTATTAGACTAATTGCACTAATTAGAAGATTTCTAATTCAAAATGCAAGCTTGAAACATAAGAAATACATATCTAACATGCACAGTTTGGCTGCTACCAAATGACAATGGTTAAAATTTATAATTGTAATTACTCCCAGTAGGTATGTTGTTTACATGCTGAGTTATATTGGAGTTTGTAATGTTGACTTCATATAATATGAAATGTTTGTAAGCTGAAGCATTAAATTCTGATTGGTCACATGACTTACATATATCCATGGAGACCATGCTTATGGTTTTGCAGTAATTATCATCATTTAAGGCTTGATTTGTATAATTATCCATCTAAGGGGCAAATTTAGTAAAGGGCAAAGTGGCCGTTGCTATCGAAAATTCGCCAGGCTAGCGAAGTTACAAACTTTTGCGCCCTTTCGCCAGGCAAATTTTCACTCCGACGAATGATCGCTACTCAACAAATTCACTAAAGTGCGAACTTTACAATATGTTCCCCTTTTCTCCCGAGTGTAAGTGTGCTATGGAAGTTTTGCTAGGAAGAAAGTTACGCTACCGAAAGTTTGCTTAGAAATGCTTGTACTGACGAAGTTTCGCTGTCTCAATGCATACCAACAAAATGAAGTTGAAGTTTTTTTTGGCCAAATAGGTCCATATTTAGTCAACTAGTTTAACTCGTACGAATCGAATTGATAGCGCATTCAATCTAATTCAATCCAAAGTTCCCCCCCCAAAAAAGTAGATTTTTCAAAGTCCACCAATTGACTCCAAATGGGTTCTAGGAGGTCCCCCATAGGCTAAAACAGCAATTTGGCAGGTTTTAAATGGTGAATTTGAAGTCGAATTTTTAAAGAGACAGTACATGATAAATTTTGATATTCGAATTTTCAAATTTTTTTCAAATTCAAATCGAATTTGGACTATTTCCTAGTCGAAGTACACAAAAAATAGCTCTAAATTCCCATTCCTGAGGAATTGACAGGGGGATTACTGACCATTCATTTTAACACACTCAGGCCTGACAATCACATTATAAGTGACTGTCAATATAATATTGATTATATATAAATATATATTAAACCACACCTACATTTTTTGAATAACTATGAAATTGTTAATTTTCTGCTATTTTTTTTTCAAGTAAACATTACTACTTTGCTTTGTTGGATTTCCTTCTTAAAGAAAACAAGTGACAGTAATCACGACAGCAGCATTTACATTCTAAAGCTTTCAAACTATTTTTTTATGTACTAAAGAAACATTTAGGACATCTTGCTTTAGATGCTAATAAACCAATTATTGTCAGGAATGTGAAACAACTGTGCAGTGTGTTGTTATCTTATTGTTTTCTTGCAATTAAGTGGTACTGCCATTATTTGAGTCACTATTTTGCATAGATTAGTGCATTAATAAAACAATTTGCTGCTCCTGCTTTTAGCTACAGCACCTTAAATCTGCTGAATTAATTTAAAAGTCCGTTGAGGTCCGTTGACCTGTTTGAAGATGGTAATAGCCTTCTTTTCTGAGGAAAAACAAATTGAGTTTCATTCAAATTCAATTTGAGTTTTCGGGTCAGTAACATTTGTTCGAATTTCAGACGTTTAGGTTTTTTCTTAAATAAGATAACATTTGAGTTTTGAGTACATTGAGTAAAAAAAAACTTCACATTAATTCGAAATTTGAGAAATTTGCCCCATGATACAAGAGCCATAAATACCCTGTAAATGATATCCGTGGAACTAAGTGATGTCACCATTATAATCAGTGCTTAGTAATGTAATTTCTGTCACCTGGCTCACTTAATCCTGCAGATTATAATAAATAGAGAACCTCCCATTGTAAAATATTAAATATCAGAAGTAACCTCAGTTCTATGACCTTTATAATCACTCACACTTTTTTTTAGGAAATAACTCCAGCACACGTAGCTACTCAAGGGATTTAACCCATGTTTAATGTCAAACTACAAGTACAAAGTCTTTTCTATGGTTATATTAATCCTTGGTGGCGTTTAACCAGTGGTGTAACTAGATATTACTGGGCCCCAGAGCAAATTCTTTTTCAGGCCCCAAAAATGTGTAGAGGTTGACTGGTTTGACCAGTATTTATTCAAAATGTATATGAGTTACGGCCTCATGGCGCCCCTATACCTCCTGGGCCCCCCTGCAGCCACAGGGTCTGATTCCTCTATGGTTACACCCCTGCTTATAGCATCCCTATGTTTTACAACAGAGGGTACATAATTCACTATATTTTAAACAAGTACCATAAATATCATATAAATTATATCCTCAGAACTGGTGCATAGTGATGTCATTGGTTTTAATCAGCACTTACCAATGTCATACCAAAGTCTTTTTGTAGACTTATGAACTTATGAAATATTTTGGGAAATTTTTGTTAAGATCTCCCACAAATGGCAGCTTTACTAAAGGAATGAGTTGTTTCTTTCCCAACCAGCAGAGACTCAGCTTGAAATAAAGTCCTGAAATACATACTAAATAATGTCATACATTTTGGTCATGACATTGGGTGAAGATTTTCATCCTACCTTTATAGTTCGATGCATTAGAAGTGAAACAAAGCACATGATACAGGACCATGGCTACATTTCATTAGGGGTCAAGTCACACACACGTACATTATTGTGTACTTCTAGTGTATTTATTTCCTCTTTGAATATTTGTCATTAGTTGACACATTTGATTTCATAACAATAAACATACTAAAAATCTGCACTAGTTATTGTAGGCTCTAAATGCAAATCCGATCCATAATTAGCTCTCTCTCGCTCTTTCTCTCTGTATGCCATTATTTCTCAGCTTTCTTGAAATATCTTTTGTCATAGTTGCTAATGTGAGCTCCGATCTGATTGAATGCTTAATTATTTCTAAAGATGAATGCCAATAACATATCCGTTAATTCAGAAGAGTTATCTTTTCATATCCAGATAAAGCACTTAAGATATCTGCAAGAAGTAAGGTAGAATGTGAGTTCATGCTTAATGAACAATAATTCTTTAGAAGTGATTAAAAGTGAAAAACTTTGAATATTCGACAATAGAAGTACTGTCTCTTTAAAAAACTTCGATACTTCGCCACTTTAAACCTGTCGAATTTCTATGTTAGCCTATGGGGACCTTCTAGAACCTATAGCCAACATTTGGCTAAGTTTTTAGAAGTCATTTTTTTTTTTTTGAAAATTGTTTGATCTATCAATTAAATCATTCCAATCATTTGAATCGAAGGATTTAATCGATTGATCAAACAATTTTACTTCGATTGAATATGGCCATATTCGATCAAAAAAAACTTTGACTTCGAATATCGAACTACTGCAATTCGATGGTCGAATTTCAACGTTTTTTTACTTAGAAGTTCGACCCTTAGTAAATTTGCCCCTAAATATTCTGGTATTCAGTTTTTATCATGACCTTAAATACAGGGACTACAAGGGGCCCATTTACGAATAAATTAATTCTGATTTTTTTTTCCACGAATCTCTGAAAAGTCTAAACCTCTGATACAAAACTCAAAAATAAAAAAATCTCAAAAAATTTTAGTTTTTTTTCCACAAAAAGCTCAAGTTTTCCTCTTAAAAACCTCAGATAACCAGATTAATTTGAGGTTTAATAAATGGGCCCCTTATAATTTGGGACTTTAGTTGTGGTTTCAAAAACTTCTAAAACCACTAAAATCCAACCTTTAAAAAATCGCCCCACATTTAAGGATTTTAATCAGAATTAATGCTCACTAAGTCTTGAAGACTTTAAAGGGATCCTGTCATCGGATGTTTTTTCAAAACGCGTCGGTTAATAGTGCTGCTCCAGCAGAATTCTGCACTGAAATCCATTTCTCAAAAGAGCAAACAGATTTTTTTATATTCAATTTTGATATCTGACATGGGGCTAGACATTTTGTCAATTTTCCAGCTGCCCCTGGTCATGTGACTTGTGCCTGCACATTAGGAGAGTAAGAGTGATTGAAGTTTATCAGAGCACAAGTCACAGCACTTGGGGCAGCTGGGAAATCGACAATATGTCTAGCCCCATGTCAAATTTCAAAATTTAATATAAAAAAAATCTGTTTGCTCTTTTGAGAAATGGATTTCAGTGCAGAATTCTACTGGAGCAGCGCTATTAACTGATTCATTTTGATTTTTTTTTCCCATGACAGTATCCCTTTAAACTGAAACAATTGGTATCTTATGCTCAAAGAGTTTATATTACAAGGTCAAGGTCAAAAGATGTCCAAGGAAATGAATCTAGTTATTTTAAATCATGTGACTTGACCCTTAAAGTCACTGTAATCTGATCTTTTAAACGTTCCTAAAACCAGAAAATATATTTTTAAATTGTTTAGGCTAAAGAAGACTTTTCTCTGCTCTCATTCATTATTAGGATTGGATTGTAAACCAATAATGTGTAATTCATGTATTTAGAGCTGCAATCAAAAGGAGCAATTACCCAGGGTCCCAATCCTTTGAGGGAAAAGGGAAACCCTTGGAAATTCTTCAAACACACACAAATATTTGTATATAGACACATTTCAAATCATATTGGCTCTAATAGATAGGAAAAGCATTCGATAATATAATTAATATATGAATTGATGATGTGTGAGCTTTTAACATGTGAAAGCTTAAACATACAGGTTCTAATTCAGGTGCATAAATATTTACTGTGACTAAGTGCATATAAACAGTTTAATTAGATTTAGAAAGTATGAATAAATGAAATGCCTTCCATTATAAACTATTGACAGGTTTTTTATACTCTCGTTTTTGAAGAAGAAAGGGGTTTAAGGCAGCAGAAAACATTCAAGGTTTAATGATGTTTCCCGTTTAATTTAATGGAATGGAAGTCGTGATCAGAGTTGCACACCGAAAAGCCACAAATACTACTAAATCAGCTTAAACCAGTCTTTTTTTAAAGAGACCTTACTGTTCAATACAAATATTTTCAAAACACCCAAGAGATGCCTTCAGGCACTTGAAGTTCCTTTCGCTACAATGTCACGAAGCATATCATGAGGAAGTGGTCATATATTCTTTACTCATGCCCCAGGCTTAAAGCAAATCTATATCATATTTACTGTACACCATAAGTATATTTTTCCCCTTAAAAAAGGCAGTATGTTTGCATTTATACATGAGAATGCTCTATGGCTTCCACTAGTGGGACATGATCATAAAATACTCAGTGTAAGGTAATAACAAGTGATCATAGAACTATTTGCTGTTGATTCCTTTGCTGATATTTTTACCGTCTTATCTCAGCAAAAAACTAAGGCAACATCTTTTGGGGATAGATGTAACTCGGCAGAGGAGATATCAGCTTCACTGTTTGTTGATAATGAGAAACATCAACAATGATTGTTACATAGAATATGAAGAATGGAATGATTAAGGGTTGTGTAAAGGGTATGTAAAAAGAATACAACACAAAAAAAATTGAAAGAAATTGAATCGAAGCAACTTTTGTGTATTCATTGCAACTGATGAGTGACTTTAAAGTATCTTAAAATGATTTCTTTCATCAGTCTAAATGTATTATTATAAAGTATATACTATATTACTAGAACATTTTACTCTTTATGGCTTGAGGCCCTGTTTTATAAAAAAGTAATAACCAACATTAACCTTGGTTGCTGGTATTACGTTAATCATACAGCATGTACTAATTGATAACTAGTGAACCATACTCAGAATGGGTAGTAGTCTTTATTACAGTCTAGCTTAAGAGGCAACTCTTAAAGAAGAACGAAACCCTAAAAATGAATGTGGCTAAAAACACCATATTTTATATAGTGAACTTATTGCACGAGGCTAAAGTTTGAGCTTGTCAACAGCAGCAATGATCCAGGACTTCAAACTTGTCACAGGGGGTCACCATCTTGGAAAGTGTCTGTGACACTCACATGCTCAGTGGGCTCTGATTGGCTGTTGAGAAGCTAAGCTTAGGGCTCGTCACTAATTATCCAGCAGAAAATGAGCTTCCCTGGCTGTAATATAAGCTGATGCTACAGGTTTGCTGATTATTCAATTCTGATGCTAATTGCACTGGTTTCTGTGCTGCCATGTAGTAATTATGTGTATTAATTACTAATCAGCCTTATATTGTGACATTTCTATTCTATGTGTACTGTATATTGTGAGTGGCTCCCCAAGCAGTACAGAGCATGTGCAGTGAATAGTGATGGGCGAATAAATTCACCTGGCTCAAATTAGCCAAGAATTTCCATGTTTCGCTGCCAGTAAATAAATTTGCAAAATTCTTGAGAAAACTCCCGGCGTCAAAAAATTTTGGACGTGTGAAAAGTCGATCGCTTTAAATTTACTGTTCGTCAGTACTATTCAGATTTCAATTTTCACAAATTTTTCGCAAAATGATCGCTGTTTTTCTAATTTCGCTAAACGGGAGAAATTTACCAATCACTAGCAGTGAATCACCAGAAAAGAAGATGGGGAGCTACTGGGGCATCTTTGGAGACACAGATCGTTACTGCTAAAGGGCTGTGGTTGCCTTGGGCTGGTACAGAAGCACAAAACATCATGAAGAACATTTCTAGCTACTTCTTTAGTTAGGCTTTAGTTTTCCTTTAAGCTTGGTTCTAATAATTGACTAGTATTCACTTATTAGTATGGTTTGCTGGTTATCAAGCAGCAAATGTATGGTACGTTGATACTTTGCTTTTCCAGTGTCCTTAACAGTATTCCATGAGGCTGTCCTAATAGACTCTTTCCTACACTAGAAGTACATTTATGCTCTAAAGTTCTCCTGTATTTTAAATAACCTTTTCTCTAGTGTTTTGGAACCATTTTCATTTTGTCAGCTAGGTCTCACTTAATACGTTTTGTCATTTCAAGTGTTTTTACTTCATTGTGCTTTCCATTGAAAGCTGAAGTCCTTTCAATTATATTTTGGGAAGCCACAAACAGTTGCTCCATTCTTTAGCTTCTCCTTGTGGCATTGTTTCTTTATATAATAGAAAAAGTGTTTAATGAAGATTTCCATTCTTTCTGTGTTAGGAAATGTAATGAAACAGCTCAACGCGGCAAAAAAAGAAAAGAAAATCTTTTGGGGAGGAATAATTATTCTTGCTGACATTCATTGTCTATGTTTGTTTTGATTGAAACAATTAGGAATTAAAGATTTGTTATAACTGTAACAGTAAATCCTGAGGTTTTTGGTGGTATTGTAGGGAATGGGGCAATAAGCATGCCACAAAACTTAAAAACCTTCCTTTGATCCAACTTGCTAACTACAGGTCAATGTACCTTCTCTTCTGTCATCCAAACCTCCTAGAAATGATTGCTGACATCTGATTGCAGAATTTTTTGAATGTCAGCTATTTCCTTGATCCCTTTCAACCAGGTTTCCAAACAGAGCCTCAGCTGAAACAGCTTAAACCGAGGTGACCAATTATATTCATTCTACAAAGAACCCAAGGTCACTATAATATTCTCATGCTGCTTTATCTTTTTTGCAGTGTTTGATAGGGTTGACTACTCCATCCTTCTACATAACCTCCAGTCACTCATCTTCAATGGCTCTGCTCTACCCTGGTTCTCTTTCTATTTTTCCGAGAGCACTACAGCATTAGATCCTCATCAACTATTGAATATTTCCCCAATGTTCTGTCTTAGGGACACATTTACATCAAATCCTTTGGCTTCTCCTACCACAGACAACAAATAATTCCTCTTCTATTTCTCTGATTTCAGCACTGCTGTTCAGGCTAAAGTAAAAAAAGAGGGATTTGCAAGCCCTCCTTACTATTGATTCATAGTAACACAGAAATGCTGTTTCTTTTGCAGGGGCATTGAAACATATGTTCTTTTCTATGTACATTTACTGCTAAAAAATTTGACCCTACCCTTACTGCATGTAATGCTCCACCCACTGCTATCCACGTTTAATGCTGTTGTCCAAATTACTTTACTCCTCTAAGGGTTTTATTTACTAAACTCAAATTCATCTTGTAAGGCTTTTTGGGGCAAAAACTTGAATTTTTCATAGAAAAAAATTAACTAAAATTTTCAAGATTTATAATACCTTGATGCTAGAAAAAAACCTGAATCAGAAAATCTGCCATATCAGACTTGTTGATGTCATGTATAAGTCAATGGGAGATGTCTCTATTCCAATTTTAAGATATTGCGGTTTGCACTGGGTTTAGCCCAATAATCCGATAAATTCAGGGGTTTTGGGCAAAAGCCCCAAAAAATGGAACGATTTGGGAGAGAAGTCTGAAAAAAGTACGATTTGGGTTTTCCCTTGTTTTTATTGGGTTTTTTTTTTCCAGATCCGATATATTCTAGTTATTTATTAATAAATAAGGCAAAATCAGGCATGGGAGTTTGGTTGAGATTTTTTATAGTAATTATGAGATAAATTCAGATTTTAGTAAATAACCCTCTAATTTTGTTGTTTGCTATCTAGTCAAGTGATGTATAAGATATACATCCTCATTTCAAGGCTCTGTATTCCTTTTGTCCTTTTAGTATATCATGTCTACTCTACCTATATATTCCCTCTCTGCCTTGGCCTCAACTCAGGACAATGTGTTGTCCAATCATTTCATCACTACAGTTGAGGCACACATAAAAACCAATTCCTTGATTGCTACTTGCATTTTGAATTCTCTACAATCTTGTGTCAGAAAATTCCCACATTCTGTTCTCAAGCCTTCTTAGGAAACACTTTGTAATTGGAACTTTAGGTATGTTCCTCTGGAGCAGTGATCCCCAACCAGTTGCTCACCAAACCCTTGGATGTTTCTTTCAATGGCCTCACAGCAGGTGCTTATTTTTGAATTCCTAGCTTGGAGGCAAGTTTTGGTTGGATAAAAAACAGGTGTACTGCCAAACAGAGTCTCCTGTAGGCTACCAGTTCACATAGGGGCTACAAAATAGACAATCACAGTCCTTATTTGGCATCCCCAAAACTTTCTTTTATGCTTGTGTTGCTCTCCAACTCTTTTTACATTAAAATGTGGCTCATGGGAAAAACTCATGGGGACCCCTACTCTCTGCCAACCAACTCATTAAAAATGCATCTGAAGTTTGTTTCTATATGTCTCCTCTACTTCATTGGTAGTTCATTGGGACAGAGAACTCATTTCAACTATGTTTTAAATGACTTACCACTCATGTACTGTAATGTTCTATCTGTGTTATCTGAACTCTTGTATGTTCTAATGATTTGTAAAGTGCCTTGTACGCTTGTTGCAATAAATACTCTAAAAAATACAATAGCCCACAGGATATAAGACCTCCTGAGACGACTTCATATTGCATCATTTAAATATAATACAGCCTGTAAACATGAAGCATGTCGATTAATCAGATTACTGTATAGAAAAACTGAATAGCACTGACCTCCAATGTTCTGCTCAGGGAAGGACACACACATGTATTATTATACCACCGCAAATGTACACGGCACTTTGACAGAGCTCATATACACCAGGAAGTTCAGTAACAGACTGGGATAATATAATATCTAATAATTTCGAGGTACAAAATGAGACAACAGGTTATTCTTCTACCTGAAGGAGAGATTGATTGAAATTTAGCCTTATGTCCTTTTGCTGTTTTCACAGTAATTGCTTATTTGTCAACCAAGACATTCATTCTGCAGCCAAACTGTGTCTATCTCTTGTTATAAAATTATTTTAAGTAACATGCAAAAATATCGCTGAAGCACATCCAGGAAAATAAATATATCTAAAAACGAATGAATTTCCTTGCATTTTAATAGTAGACCATCAATTTTCTGCAGCACTTCCCCGATGAAATGCACTTAAACCAATAGACTCCCCGTTTCTGTGTAGCGTGCCGTGCAGGAGACTTATTCCGGAGAGAAATATTTCCAGTGATATTTTAAGTTCAGAATCACGTTAATCATTTTTTTTTTTTCTCAGGATATGGCAGCATTTCTTTGATTGCCCTTCTGGCCAATTCTTTAGCAGGAGCTTTTGTTCTTCAGCGATCTGGTACATTCTAGCTTTTGAGTAAGGTTCCTGGAAATTCTTCCTATAGCTGATGTGATTAGTCCCACATAATTCAGTCAGTGCTGCCAGGGGATTTTGGCACCAAAGCAATAACCCAGTCTGCTGCTTCATGTTGGCATAACACAGTCCTGATCCTCTGAGAATTTAATTTACTCTGTTTTCGTTGCTGAATTAGATAAGTGCCATTTTGGACACCTTTGAAAATCCGATTAACACTGGACATCAATACTTTGGTTTTTTTTTCTCTGCTTTGAGATCTTTTGGAGGAAGCAAGCATAAACAGAGTGATACAATAATACAAAAGTAGAAGACATATGCAGCATGCTGGACCTGCAAAATTATTAAAGACTGGAGCAAAGTGTTTTAATAATATCAATGATCAATCTGCTGATGTGTTTATTCGGGTTTATTTTGACCTGTGCTGTGAAAGGTTTTAAAACCCTTTTTCAGGTGCAAGATGTTTCCATTGTTGCTGTTTGCCTTCTGGTGGTATAATAAAACGTAAGATAAAAGGATAAACGCTTTAGGAAGGAGATACATTATGTGATTAGATGAGTTTCACAGGCAGAGGGCTCTGATAAGGTTTTCTGTACAGTCTGGAAATGGGTATCACCTTCTAAAAGACACACACAACAGTTCCGTCTACACCGTACAAACAGCAGATACTTTATTTCCAAAGATAATCTTCCATTAAAGGTGGCAAGTCTCATTCTACCCTCAGGATTTGAATTGCTAAACAAAACAGGAACATTATTTGTGAAAGGAACAGTATAGAAAGCAATGAATAGTTATTATTATTTATAATATAACAATTGCTATTTAATATTACCTGCCATGTGTATCTGCCAGAAAACAAGAGTGGCTGTTGTTTTCAAAAAAGGATATAAAGGTATGGGACCTGTTATCCCAAATGGACCAGGATTTTTCCATATAATGGATCTTTCTGTAATTTGGATCTTCATACCATAAGTCTACAAGAAAATCATTATAATATTAAATAAAGCCAATAGGCTGGCTTTGCTTCCAATAACGCTTAATTATATCTTAGTTGGGATCAAGTACAAAGTCCTGTTTTATTATTACACAGAAAAAATAAATAAATTTCAAAAATGTGAATTATTTGGATAAAATGGAATATGGGAGCTTCTTGTATAATGGGTTTCCAGAAAACAGATCCCATACCTGTATATATATATATATATATATATATATATATATATATATATATATATATATATATATATATATGTGTGTGTGTGTGTGTGTGTAGTCCATATTAAGTTAACAATTAAAGAAAAAATTGAATATGATTTATTTTTTCTTTTTAATAATGAAACAGCATGGTGTACTTGATTCTACCTAAGATGATAAATCCATGTTGTATCTTTTTGGGATACTTCATATTTAATTAAATGCAAACTTAAGGTATGGTGATCTGTGTTGTGAAAAGATCCCTTATCTGGAAAGCCACAGGTCCTAAGCATTCCAGATAATAGATCTTGTACCTGTATTACTTGAACAATTCTAACTTGTTCATACTGAACCATAACAGCCTAATCAAAAATTTGAAATAGGATTTATCAAACAATTAGGGGCAGATTTATCAAGGGTCGTTTTTCATCGAATTTGTGTATTCTGCAGTCAAAGTAAAATCAATTGATAGAACTAGGGATGGGGGAATTTTTTCACCTTGTTTTGCTGAAAAATGACGCCCATAGACTTGTAAAGAGGCGTGCGTAATAAAAAAAAAAAAGACGCTCGACAAAATAATTTCCCGTGTGACAAAATTTTTTTGACGCCCATAGACTTTAATGGGTGTCTGCGTCATTTCGCCGGCGGTGAATTTTTGGCAAAACAAAACGGGTCAAATTCGCCCATCCCTAGATAGAACGATTAAATACTTCTAATCAAACGATTTTAACATGCGATCGAACAATTTTACTTCGACTTCAAAAAACAGGTTTAATTTGGCAAAGTATTGAAGTCGAAGTTTTTAAAGAGACAGTACTTCAATTATCGAATGGTCAAATATTCAAACTATTTTAATTCTAAACTAATTTGAAGTAAATTCGAAGTCGTAGCATCCTATTCAATGGTCGAAGTATCCAAAAAATTACTTAGAATTTCGAATTTTTTTACTTAGAAAATTCCCTCGAATTCACTTCAACCCTTCAAACCCTTAGTTTTTAGATATTGGCATGTCCTTGTATACCCCCCCCCATAAAATTGGTTTCTCATACTTGATCAGCATGAAGTATGAAAGGGATTTTAAATCTTTATAGCTTCATTTTGAACAATGACAATATTTATGGTAAATAGTAGCGATGGATGAATTTGTGGCGTTTGGGTTCGCCGGAAAATTTGCGAAATTTGCGAAACGGGGCCGGCAAAAATTTTTTTGATGCTGGTGAATTTTTGCGGGCGTATTTTCACGGGCGTTTCGCAAATTTATTCGCTGGCAGCGAATCGCGCAAATTCGCCGTGAATTTGCGCCTGCCGAATAAATTCGCCCATTACTAGTAAATAGTGATGAGCTGATTTTTTTTCACTAACCATGTATTCACTGCGAAATTCCGTATTTCGCCATTGGTGCATTTTTACATGAAACTGCAACAAAAATTTGCCATAGAAAATTGCTGAGATAAATCATCCATCGAAAATGCATTTGGAATGAGAATAAACTTGAGAAAGAAACACCCATTGACTTTAAAGCATTTGTAGGGAGACTCAAATCTAATTTGCTACAAAAAAGTCGACGAGTGACTCCACTATAATTTGCTACCAAAAAGTCGCAAAGTCATTCTGCAAACTTTTCACCAATTTGCAATTTTTTTTGCATTTTGGCACTAATGGGAAATTAATACAGACATGGGAATGGAATTTAGAAGGCAAATCATCTTAGTCCACATATGAAGGTAAAATATAAGATTTCCATCTTGCTTATAGATGTCCCACTCTAATGGAAGGCTACATCACCAAAGAACCTTTTTTTTTTTTTATTATTATTATTATTTTGGTCTGGACAATTAATGTAGAGATATCGGATAGCCAGATACCTTGTAAAAATATCCTTTGTGATGGCTTCTGCCCTGATCTTCAGGGATCAGCCTGTCATAATAATACAATGCCTGATACAACGTTAGATACAGTCCTTTATTTTACACAACCGTATCAGTTTTCACCTTGTTAAAATATTTAGTATTTAGAGCAACCTGACCTTAGCTAAAGTTAGCTGGCATTCAGTCTGCCTCAGACCAGAAGAATAATAAATTATATCACCTTTAGAATAATCATGCATTTATTAAATTACAGTTACAGCAAGATCTTTTCATTTTTTAATGAAAATCTTGGATATTTTACCCAACTATAAGTCTATATTGTGATCGTATGGTGGTACCTGGTGTGACAGAATTATGTTTTTTTTTTTTCCATTTTCTGCCCTGTCCCCAATAGCATATAGAGAAAAAAGATGACAGCTGGTCTTTTCATTATAAGAAGTATGAATGCTGGTCTCCCTTTTCAATATATTATTATCTCCCTGAAGCTTCTTGCAAGTCATTTTTCCATTTCCATTTAAAAATTAATTTCTAATAGTTTCTCAGCGTGACAGGAGCTAACAATAACAGGTTTGCCCAGGAAATATCACTGCCATTTGTGGTTTCTAATTCTGCATACAATCCTTCTCCTTTTAAAAAATTAATGAATTTACCCTATGCCGGCTGATTATGGAATGCAAAGAGATTCTATTTCCTTCCTGTCGGCCAAACTCAAAGAAAAAGGATTTTATTTGGAATCAATAATAATAGGATGTGTATCTGTATAAAACATGTTCTAAATAAAACTATTATTTTTACAAGGGAAGATTAAAGCAGAGCTGCACAGATAAAAGAGGCTGCACACTACTTACAATTGATTGCTCTAGTCAGAGATAGAAAGGTTAATTTATGAAAGCAAGGACAAGAGCTAAAATGAATATCAAATTGTATGCTTTCTATTCAGAAAGGTAAAGCACTCATATACAGGTTTTAAAAACATATTTATTGTTGCACTTTGCAAATTGCATTTGTGTTCATAAATTAGTCTCATATAGTCTAATATACTGCTAGCGAAGAGTATTTCTTATTCAACATTTCCTTATTCAGTTAATTGTTATGCAGTTATACTTTGGAATGATCTTTGAGTGGAATACAATGAAAGATCATAGTAGACAGTTACAGGATTTATTTAATAGATGGGGACATCTATGAACACATGCAGGTCTGAAGATATTATTCTGAGTTACTGAATTTAACATTAAATTCTGAAAATGAAGGCACAGTACAGTGAAGTCTCTTCAAGGTGGATCAAAACACCAATAGCAAATGATGGATCAGTCCTGCAGCTGGGAATTGGAGGAGAGTGGCAGAGAATTTCTAGATGAGACAATGTGATCATTATTGGAAAGGTAAAATATATAATGAAAGAGCTGTGAAATGCAGACACACAGCAAGCAAGAGTTTGGATTGGCATGGACAATTAAGGGGGATTAGGGAAGTGTCCTTGGATTTGCAATGGGAAAGACATTTAAAGGTTGGGGAAAAATTTTTTGGTAGTTGAGTCAATTATAAAAAAGGTACTTGAGAAAATCAGACACTAATGGTAGTACATTAGGAGGGTTATTTATAAAAGTCTGAATGTTAAAAACTCAAAAAAAATCAAGTTTTTTATACTATAAAATATGATTTTTTGTGAAATAAAACAAAATGTTTAGGATTTATTAAAGCTCAATGCTGCAAAAAGTCAGAATCTGAAAATTTTGCATCTCAGACCTGCCAAGGTTGTATATACTGTAAGTAAATGGGAGAGGTCCCTAGCCTATTCGTTTCTGTTATCTGCACTGGAATTAGTCCAAAAAGTCCACAATAGTCAGATTTTAGGGCTAATTCCAGAAATAAACCACAGAAACTTAAAAAAAAATTCAGACTGTTTGGAAAAAAGCCTGAAAAAAAATTGAGCGATTGGAAAAAAAACCTCAATACATCAAGTTTGTCCCCAATCCGATTAAATTGTGCTTTTTTAATAATAAATGGATTTTAGTTATTTAAATAATCTGAAAAATTTGGATTTTGATAAATAAGGCCCCAAGTAAAGGCAAACGTTATAGGGCTTGCACCAACAGGAAATAAATATGCCCTCAAATCATGTACAATTAGGGGCAGATTTATCAAGGGTCGAATTTTGAGGGTTAAAAAACCCTCAAATTCGACCCTCAAAGTAAAACTCTTCGAATTCGAATATCGAATTCAAAGGATTTTAGTGCAAAAGGTTCGATCAAATTCGATCGAATTAAAATCCTTCGAATCGAACAATTCGAACGATTTTAAGCTATCGATCGAATGACTTTTATTCGATCAAAAAAAACTTAGAAAAGTGCTCTGGTAGGTCCCCATCGGCTAACAATTGCACTTCAGTAGCCTATGTGGGGCTTTTTCCAAACATTAGATCAAAGATGGCTGAACACAGCAGAACTGATGACAAACATTTTGCTATAAAAGTCTGAATTTCTGCTTCAAAGGAGAGAAATAAATAAATTGTCAGATTAAAGTAATCATTTTCTTTTTTGATATTGATCTTTCAAGTATATGGGAGTGTGTCTGGAGAAAGGAAATGATTAAGAAATAACAATCAAATGGTAAAGTATGTTGTGTTTCTGTCAGAAGGCATTTTGACCTACAATATGTTATTTTTCTATCACTGGATGCTGAAAAAGGTAGATTAAAGATGTGATGTGGTCTAAGAATTAATAAAAATTATAAAAACAATTAGTTCAGGTTAAGGAAGTGTATAGGAGTAAATTATTTTGTCTTACTGTGTTAGCATGTTGGGTAGATGTTCCATATAAAATTGTTTTTATAAACCAGTGATCCCCAACCAGTAGCTCTTGAGCAACATGTTGCTCTCCAACCTTTTGGATGTTGCTCCCATTGGCCTCAAATTAGGTGCTTATTTTTGAATTCCAGGCTTGGAGGAAACTTTTGGTTCCATAAAAACTAGGTTCACTGCCATACAGAGTCTCAATGTAGGTTGACAATCCACATAGGGGTCTACTAAATGGCCAATCACAGCACTTATTTGGAACCGAAAGATAATTTTTCATGGTAGTGTTGCTCCCCAACTCTGTTTACTTTTGAATGTTGCTCACGGGTTCAAAAGGTTGGGGATCCCTGTTCTAAACCTTATTTGTTATGAGAAGCTGGATCATTCTACAACCTGAATGTAAGACAGAATAGAAAAACAGGATTACAGGTTGTTGACAAAAATAAGCACTGAGCTGGGAACATGTTGGTCAGTTTATTGCTATCCAACTCATCATTCAAATGGTCAGTTTGTTGGGAATTTGTAGACCCAATCTGGCTGGATAATGATCTAATGCATGGGGCATAAAAGGTTTTCATTCATGATCAATCAACACCTATCTGATTGTGGGGCCCTATACATGGATTGATGGTCAGCTAATTAGGACACAGTTGACTGAATGGGATTGCTAGGTCAGTCCATATGTGATAAGAGAATGTGCATAAGAGAATGTGCACATTCTTCAAAGAAGGGAGAAGATAAGGGAACAGCCATTGTTATGTCAGAGTGAGATAGCCAGTAATTACAGAATGAATTGATAGAATAAGTTTTAAGGTTTAACATTGCGGGGGTTATTTAGTAAAATCCAAATTTATATAATTTTTTTATTAAACAAAGCTCCATCAAACTCCCATCCACTATTTTGCCTTATTTATTATTAAAATAACTTGAATACATTTGATTGAGTAAAAACTCAATAAAATCGAGCTAAAACCCAAATTGTATGATTTTTTCAGACTTTCTCATGAATAGCGCATTGTCCTCCTATATTGATGACTGAGGCAAGGTATTTTCCAGAGATTTCTTTGGATTCAAGTTCTGTTGTGCTGTCCAACATTATACTAGACCTCCCGTAGCTGGTGCAAAACATTTCTATAAGCCATCTGCTATAACTGTAGGAGCTAAAAAGACTCAGGATAAAGATTTACCTAAACATCAACATTATCCCTTCCTGGTGTTGTTGAGCACATAATATGCTTCCAAGGCCATTTTAAATTTTGATGGGGCCTGTGGAAAAGCAGGCTTAAACAGCTGCTGTTGAACTACAAATGCCATCTTGCCTTACTGCCACGCTCTTACTCTGCTATACCCTTTCTGAATCCAATAGTTTGGGAACTTTCACATGAAGCTCAAATCCTGGCTGTCTAAGTACAGTATAACCACTATACCAAGATGAATGTAAAAAAAATGAAAATAATTCAAGACCAAACCTTGTTAGCCAAAGTGCCAATATCAAAAGTCGATCTGTGCTCAAGAATAGGGGGTTCTTTATCAAAATTTGTATTCTACCACAAATACTCACACTTTAAAAAAAGCACATCAATTTCCATATATTTTTTGAAAAATCTGAACATAATAAACACGAATGAATACATTTTGAGAAAAGATATAAAAATTGTAATTTGCTTATTTGCATTTAAATCACTAAACAAATAGGAAAAACTCTTCATTAACTTCGAGTGAAGGATTCGAAGTAAAAAAACTTTGAATTTCGAAGTGTTTTTTGGGCTACTTCGACCATCGAATGGGCTACTTCGACCTTCGACTACCACGTCGACTTCGAATCGAAGGATTCAAACTAAAAATCGTTCGACTATTCGACCATTCGATAATCGAAGTACTGTCTCTTTAAGAAAAAACTTTGACCCCCTAGTTCTCCAACCTAAAAGCTACCGAACCCAATGTTAGCCTATAGGGAAGTTCCCCATAGGCTTGGCTAAGTTTTTTTGGTCGAACGATAATCCTTCGATCGTTGGATTAAAATTCTTTGAATCGTTCGATTCTAAGGATTTAATCATTCGAACGATTATTCCTTTGATCGTTCGATCGCAGTTTTTGTGCAAAATCCTTATATTCGAAGTCGAAGGATTTTGTGGTTTTAATGCCATTATGTGTTTTGTTGAAAAAATTGTTAACTTGCGGTTCTCTTTTATGAGCAGTGGCAACTTGTCAGATTGAGTTTCAATAAACATGTTTACACACATGCATCTCAATGCCATTTCTTTGTGGCTGTGCAGATAACTCACTTTTAATACATTTAACACACACTAAAGTACAACCCTTGAATAAAAGGTTCTGTTATAAAAAAATATATCTATAAATCTTTGAAACACCTTGGCGGGGGTTTTGTCAAATGCATTAAAACGAAGCCTCTAGCGGCATTGCACAACGACAGCATAAGGAGTATATTGCTTCCCACCTACAATGAACTAATCATTAATATGCAACAGTTGGAGCTGATATGAACATGTTACAGAATATTGCAAGGTATAGAGTGCCAGGGCTTTTATTGTCATTTACCAAAGCATTTGAGGGGGAGGCAAGAATTTCAATGGCTTTGTACACAGCGGTGCCACGAAGCACAAATTGGAGTTTTTAACTGTAATTCATCAAGTCTATTAACTATAAACCATTTACATTCAGATGGAAACGTTTCTCTGTTTGGGTGATGTGCCCTCCTAAAGAGATAATTGCGGTGTTTAAATAGGGTGCCGGATTTTAGATTCCATCTAGAAGTTAATGAATGGTTGTAATAAGAAATTTAGTTATACGCACCCCCCTTAAATTTAAAGCTCAGTGCAAATAAAGCAGCTTTTTGATTACTCATTAAGAGTGTTAAGTCTTGCTGTTTTATCAAGGTCCCTGTGCAGAGCCTTGATTTAAATAATAAGCATCGCCTACATAACAATAAACAGCCCTTAGAAAAATTCTCGCTTCCTTTCCTTTCACACTTTTTTTTTTTTTTTGGTTGCAATTGTCCTTACAACAACAAAAACAGGGTATTGGGTTGTTCATAAACCTCTTTCGCAAACAGATGTATGTATTTTCTGTCCTCGATGGTTTCTAAGATTTATAATCAAGAGAGAAAACAATTGTGAGTCTAACCAGCTTCCAGCATGAGTCAGTGATAAGAGATAGTCATCAATTTCAAAACATGCAATAAACCATTTATATCTTCAAAACGATATGAAAATGATGGAACCTACAGATGGAGCTCTGCCTATCCCACATAATTATATTTTCTAAGATAGCTTATATTGGCACAATAGATCACAATTCATATTATTTCAAGCCATATTCATCAAATTAGAAATCCACTTTAGAATATCCAACCATCTGAGATAGGCAAAGCTCCATCTATATTTGTCAAACAGATTTATTATGAAGTACTCTTTTTAAGTTCTGCTGCTGGGATCTGGAGACTTGAGTGCCATTTGAAGTATAAAGAATGATTAGGTATAATATTGCATTGTTTATATTGCAAATCATTTAAATGAAAGGGTCTATAAATTACTTGATTGCAACTGTTATTCCAGATACAAACAGAGATGCAGATTTCTCTGCTGATAGATTTCATATTGATCGCCTTTGTCATTAATTTCTTTCATGTTTCATCTTATACACCTGAAAGCAACCAGGAACATGAGATTTCCTAGTGAGATACCATGAAGCTGCATAGGCCCGATTAAGCAGATAGATTATAATACATGAAACTGAGAAACTGGAAGGCAGTTACTGGGAGACTGCAGTGACTTTTGAGGAATACAAGACAATATGCCTTTCACTGACTGCTCGAAAAATGTATTACATTTTCTATTGTACTCTAAATAAATAAATTGGCCTTAATCTGTAATCATGATTGCCCATGTAGCTAATGGAAGGATTAAAAGACATAAAGCCGTTCTGCTAAGAAACCTGCTTTATAGGGTTTACAAGTCTGCTGAATAATAGAGTATTGATGTTTTTTTTTAATAAATGATTCTATGCCAGAGCCGCTTTAATTAAAAAAAAAAAAAGGAAATAAGCAAAAAGCTGACTTTGTTTTGTTGTTAAAATGCAGATAACATTTTCCTCTCTAACAGTGAATTTGACCATTTTTAAAGAATATTATCTACATCTTGTCTTCCTCCAGATAATGCAGGGAGCAGAGCGTAGCTTCTTCCAAATGACTTTGTTTATATTTAAATGTCCTTTTCCCTTTCTTTATTGATGGAGTGCGAACCTTGGAAATAACTGCATGTTTCAATGGCAGCAGAACTCAATGTGCCGAATATAATGTAGGTGCCAAAGAACTTCAATCCTTCCCCCACCCTGTGCCAGTGTGATTGAAAATACAGGTCATACCCATACAACGCAAAATCACATTTCCATCTTCTGCACTTTGTGACTTTGTGTTGCAAAACGCAAAGGTGTTTGACTTGTTTGTAATGGAAATTCATTACTCAACGGAATATCTATGGTACTAAGGAGGAAAAAAACCTTAGATATTTTTTTTAAATTCAAAAAATATCTACAGTATATATAAATCATGGTCTTATATAGTAAAGGAGGAGATTGGATACATTAACACAAAACAAAAACAGTAACATTTCATATTTCTGTAGGCTGATAAGTAATGGACTTCTTAGGGACCTTGTTGTAGACTGGTGCAGAATCTACCACTGTGTCTTAAGCTACACATGATTAAGCAGGTACACCTGTATGGTTGCACTACTAGTACAACAACCATCAACAATGTCCAAGAACAAGGCTGGAGGTTAATTTTCTACAACAACTTTTGATACTTGACTTCCAAACTCCCAGGCATAGGGTTGCCCAGCCAGAAGTCATGTAGTTGTTCTTGGACATTGCTGATAATTGTTGGAGTGTCCTTACATCACATTCAAATGATACACACACTCATACACACACACACACACACACACACACGTATACTGTATGAGTTTTACATTTCCATACACTTCAAAAACTACAACCACACTTTTCCCCTACAGGGCTTTACAGGTACACATCAGCAAAACATTATTGTTTCTTTGTTTGAAGAATATTGCCAATTAACTTCGTTCATGGACATGATGGGCCATAATTCTGTGGTCCATGTTAAGTGAAACAATAGAGAGCTGACTTAATGCAGCTGAGAAATTCTAAGGAAATGAATGGTCCCCTGGAGATCCGGCCTGAGAACATTATGTACAGTAAGGCAGACCAGTAAAACAATATTTGTTTCATTATGAGCAGTAAACAATTCAAATGTAAGAGAAACAAAGATATTAAAATGTTATTGTGCAAGCATTAGTATCGGCTAGGATTTAAAACTCTCACAAACCTGGTGATGGACAGAAGAAAATAGGCAGACAGGTACAGTAAGTGGTAAAATTAAAATAAAACAACACCTGAAAGTAAATACATTGTAGGGATAATTTACAGAGACCCCCTGATACATATAGAAGAACACTAAGAGAGGACAACAATGTACCCTTAATGCTCTTTCTAAACACATAGTGCCAATGGGTGCAAGGCATCCCTGTCCTTACCCCCTGGCATAAAGCATTAGGTAAGTACAGGGCTCTGTTGCAGGCTACACATCACTTTCGAGTCTAAATGATCTTCACCTCCCCTGCCCACCTCTCATGAATACAGAGCTACAAACAAAGCTGTATTCATAGAGTGGGGGTTGCAGGTCTTTGTTTTCTATTTTGCCTAAAAATAGCCTGTGGTTAATTTTCAAGGCGCAGAGTACAAACTATTTGCCCTTTTTTGGATACAAAATGATACGGTGGGGATTTAGAATGAAAACGTTCACTGCTCCTTGGGCTTCCTCTCTTCACTTTTGGATTCAAAAGTTGTAGGAAAGGGGGCAACAGAATTAACATTAATCCCATCCGGTGTGAATATTGTTTTTTTCTTCCTTTCATTTTTTTTCTGCTATTCATTTCCAATGTTGTAGCGATTATGTGCAACCAACCAACATGCAAGAGCCTTATCTGACATCCATTCCTAGTAATGTAACTATTATGTGAACACAACATGTGTGATTTTATTTGACAGATATAGATAAAAGTAATTGTTTTATTCGGTTAATTTGTTGGGGATTAACTGAAAGCTCTTGAAATAATTGCTCCCTTTTAAGCATTATGAAAGGAGCTATTTTGTGTTTCATTAAGAATTCACACTAGCCCTGGATATTTTATGCAGTTTGCTTGCTCTTTTCCCTTTGGGGTATCTCATTTCATTCCACAAAGAATACACAGAGCAACGAGCTGGAATCTAAACATCTATAATGCATAACTGTTCTGCAGTGATTTCTGTTTCCCAAAATCTGATACTTTTCTGTGATATCACATGGGCTGTGCTTTAGTGAAAAACGTAGGTAAATGCTGCTTCAAATTTCCTTTCCATTCCCCCGTGCATTGACATCCGGATTATTTTTGATGTCTTCACACATAAAAACTCTGTGCCAGGTCAGATGCAGGAGCTTGCATTTCTGTGGAGGTCTGTGAGGCAAGGGGAAGCGAAGATTATCTAGGATGTCCAAACTATAACCACAGTAAATAAATATCAGGTTCTTGGTCTTCAGAGTTTCATTGTTTTTTTTTCCTTAAAGGTTACTTATAGTCTTAGTATTTTTCTTTAACTACCTTAGATAGGTGGCCAAAATTGCAAATATCAAGTTGCACTCATCATTTGCCAAATAAGATAACTTTGAGTATTGTATCTTGTGAGCCAGGTATTAAACCTGATTAAAGTAAAGACAATAAAGTCATCTGTAAAGATGGTTTCTACAAGACTTTATGTAAAAGAAACGGATCCGCACACACCCCGATTAATGCAGTCGGGGAATATCCCCTTTTATTCAGCCAGCCAAAGGGGATATTCCCCGACTGCATTAATCGGGGTGTGTGCGGATCTGTTTCTTTTACACATTGGTTGCTAAGGGACCCTGCCGGGTCAACGGAAGGAACGCACCACCAGCTTGCAGGATTGGTGAACTACAGGTGTGCGGTAGGAGAATTACATTGTTCTACAAGACTTTGGCATTCATGCAGTCCAATGCTTGAGCTGTCATCTCTTCATTTACTGCATAGTTTACCAAACTCTGAACTTGACTTTAACAGAAGGGAGTCCAAGACAGTAGACTGAAGATCACTTAGGATAAGATTTGGGGCACTGATTTCTATGATTTGGGACAATATGCTGAGAAATAAGCCGAGATAAGCAAAATACTGTTAGCAGCCCTGAGAATGTGCTATTAATTAGCAGAAAAGAAGATGGGGAGCATTTTTGAAGGCACATATTCACTACTAAAGGACTGTGATGGCCTTGGTGTGTTATCAAAGTCCAAAATATATGGTACAACATGTCTAGACTAATTCTTTGTTGAGCTTTAGCTCAGTCCCTTTGGTCACACCTATAAATACATTTAAATGTTCTCCAGGCAAATTTATTCTCTGAGCAGATCCATATTATCCAATTAAAAGGTTTCTCCACTTCTCTAAAGTAATTAACACTATACCCTGGATGATCTGTTAAATACTAAATCTGTTTTTTGCAACGTGAAGGCTTAGAAGACTCAGAATTAGCTATAGAATACTATACTCTTTGTAGTACTGAAACATCTACAGCATAATAAACCTCATATTTATATTAATACAAATGTGCCTATATATTCTCCTTCCGTTTAGATGTAAATATATATTTAATATTTAAATAAGTCTCTAAAAGAGACCAGCAGCTGCCAGGGGCTCAGCAGCACAGAGAGTCTTGTGGAGGTCCTGAACGATGCATAATTTAGTTTATGTGTGTGAAACAATTCACCTTCCCACAGGTTTGGGGGCTACGACGGGAAGGGACCCTACAGTGAGGCTGATGACACCACAGTTATCCTATGACATTAGGATTTTTTTGCATATCTATTGCACAACATCTTTCAATCAACATGCAAATATCTAAAGGGATAATAAAACGGCGATGGTTGGACTAATAAAATCAGCATTGTACATTTTTTTGGGGGGTGCAGGGTTGAGTAGCTCATCTGCTGCAATGCTGTAGGTTAGTATCCCTTTGCAAAATTGGTCCAAAATCTTCTGCATATAGAGAAATGCAGCCATAAAATATTTACAGCTGACATGCCTCTACTCTGTGATTGAGTGCATATGTGAGCATACATATTATCTGATGGCACTTGCCTGATTGCAGAAACACTGTACATCTAACACTTGAGATATATGAGATGCACTCAAGAACAACTATGTCTAAGCTGTCACATTGCACTCCTAGGCCGATTCCTCAAATCTCAGCTACAGCATGGTGCCCATTCCACATGTGACACACTACTACATCTGCCTGCTTAGGATTTATCGTTCTCGTTGAGACTCATATATATCATTTCTGAAAAGTTTTCCAAATAAATACAAGTCAGGGAGAGACTTCATTTGTTGCTGGTGCCCTTATTGTGATTAGATTGTATCTGCAGTACATGGAAGCTGTGATATGAATCTAATCATTTTCTTTTATGCCCAAAAGTTGAAACACAAAGACATATGCATTAATTGAAAATGCATTTTCTTGCAGCAGCATGCTGTTTTACATAATTCAAAAATGTCCTATTCCGAATCAAGGCCAGATGAGTACAGTATGCGGCTTATTTCTCCTTCTGGTATCTCAGGTTCTGTTCATTCATATAGAAAACACCTACAGTTTTGTATGTCTGCTTTCTGTATTGATTTGAGATGTTTTCATTAACTGAATTTAAAGATGTTAAAAGTTTTTTGCAATTGTGGAAGCAATTTTTGCAATTATGAAACTATAGTAAGAATAATTAAATTTTTGCCTCTGAATGAGGGAGACAGGGGGTGTCTATATCCTACAGTACATTCATATTGGTGAAAGCAAATTGCTGTGGCTTTGGCTTCCATATTGGGTAAGATGCAAAGTGAGCAAACATGTTTACACGTTAGGGGATTAATTACTAAACATCGGTCAGGCTTTTTAGGGCAAATCTCTTAGAGAATTATTAAAATCTGATGCAGAAAAAGTAAGAATCTGAAAATCCGCTATCTCAGACCTGCCAATATAAGTCAATGGCAGAGGTCCCTATACTATTTTGAAGTTTCTGCAGTCTGCGTTGGGATTATCCTAGAAATCCAACCTTTTCAGGCATTTCGGGCAAAAATCTGAACATTTCAGGCTTTACGGGAAAAAACTAAAAAAAAAATTCGGGGTTTCGCTTGATTTTAGCAAGTTTTTACCCAAGCCGATTAAATCAAGCTTTTTTTTAATAATAAATAAGGTCACATTATGGATTCTAGTTTGGTCTGACTTTTTTTAAATTATATAATCAGAAAAATTCTGATTTTTCAAAATACTTCCCTAAAAGTTTTGAGGGAATGTAATAAAAGTTGTGCAATGGAAACCTTGGTGATGTCTTGGCAGAATGAGGTACAACTTTTTGACCAATCTAGAAATGCAAAGAGCTTCATCTCAGGTCTCTAGGTATGAATAGATAGATAGATAGATAGATAGATAGATAGATAGATTTCGATTGAGAGAGAAAGAAAAAGAGAGACAGGTATTCTTTAATATTGGTGCAAAGTTTACTATTTTTATCTCTATATGCAATGAAAAATAATGAGTTCCAAGCTTGCTACCTTTCTTTGTTGCTGATTTATCTAAATGTCTCTATTTCTCCTTAGAATAGCATCCAGTTGGACCGAAGTTTATATATTTTTGCTGCTTCCCAGATCTAGGCCATACTTTTATTGATTTTCACACACCAAGGAGCAGAGTTTCTTAATGTCATAGCATCTGCCTTATTTGACAAATTGTTTTTGTATAAGAAATGAGTTCCATTTGCAAGAGGTTGCAAAATATCTCCTGTAAAATAGTTAAATATGTTAGCTAAAACACAAAGAATTAGGAAAAGGTGAATTATTTTAGTGGACACCGCAAGCTACTGTATAGCTAAATCCCTTAGGACCAGAGTGCTGACAGTGGCCTCCAAGATCTCTACACAGTTAATTGGAAGACACTCAGACTTCTCATATTTTGATTGATTTATGCGGTGTCTAGAAGAAAGAAAAGGAGAAGCAGCATGTAGGAAGGAAGAGAAAGGAATAAAGGGGGAGACAGTCAGAATGCTGGGTCAGTTGAATAGAGACGAGAAGAAAACAAGAGTGACAAAGTGCCACAGATTTAGGTCACTGAATCCAAATTCTACTCAACATGAGAAATAATTATACAGAAATTCTACACCCAGATTATTAGCACATTTTTAGCCCTAGAGCCTGAAACACCATTCATGCCATCTCATTATTACTTTCACTCCCTAAGGGCCTGTATGGTATTGATGGGTGGCTGTGCTACATGATAAACTTATGATCCCAGCAACTAGCTTTAGAATTATTCAGAATAAAGGGGACATTGCATCAATCTCTGAAACCCTACAGTCATTGCAGATGCATACCTAACCAGTGCATAATCACTGTATCCAGTCTCATTTTAAATTAATAGCTATATAAGGTACTGTAGATATCAATATCTACCGTTATACATATACAGTATACTCTGAGATCCATCAGGTGTTTTTAAAATACAATGGCATATTGCCTCAAGACCTAGGGATACTTACCTGAAAAGTGAGACTGTTAAATTTAAATTTAATTTATCTTGTATCAGTGATACTTATGGACGTTACTGGATTTGAGGAGAACCATGTATCTCATAGTTCACACGTGAACTGGGTTTCTGTGAAGCATCTGGCACCCAGCTGAACCCATTTTTTCTCTTAAATGGATAGTGTTGAATAGTTGTGAATACTCTTGAATACCCATATGCACCAATGCACCCTGCTCTGCTTTCTTTAATTGCTCAACTGAATTGAGATTAATTATAAATTTTCACTGTTCAGATTTAATATGCATCCCTATAGTTCCATGGCTTGTAGAAAAAAAAAAGATACCTGGTCTATGGCCTTCAAGAGATGAGCAGTAGAATAACGATGCAAACCTGCAATGTAAATTATAGTCATTCACTAGAACTTATGAGCAAAATGCTCTCCATTTTTATGTGGAATGTAAGATTAAATAGTTCCCCACACACATACGTAAAATTTATGAATTCAGTGGATGCTTCTTGAATTTTATCTCGCTGTGACTGGCATTGATTCACATTGGCTGGAACAAAATTGCTTGTTTGAAACCATGTTCAGAGAATTACAACACAAATTCATTAAATGTTCTTCAGTTAGCTCTTGAGACTAAAATTAAATAATTGATGGATTTTGCCTTCTAAAAAGTCTACTGAGAATGCTTCTTCTAATTTTGATATGCAATGGCAATGGCTTATTGGAATAG
This sequence comes from Xenopus petersii, assembly GCA_038501925.1. NCBI lineage: Eukaryota > Metazoa > Chordata > Amphibia > Anura > Pipidae > Xenopus > Xenopus petersii. The sequence continues at coordinate 172,292,617 of CM076680.1, read as the reverse complement.
GGGGTACAAATCTAGGTCATGGATATCAAAACCTTTTGAATTGGCAGAGATCCATGACTTTAGGGAAACAGTGAATTTAAAGACATTTCATAGTATTCCCACATACAGTTTTGAACCATTTTAATGTTATGTGCATTAGTTGCAAGTACTGGGTGAACACACCACTAAAGTTCATTGAATCATGGGCAATTTGGGAATATCTAGTTATATTTAAACCCTTAGTGGAAGGGAGAAGCAATTCCAAAAGGAAATGCTCTACTTCAATGAGATCAGTGCTGAGTAAATCAGATCCACACTCTATAAATCATTCCACAAATAATAATATAGGTCAGCGGGGCTACTGGTTTGCCTGAGTGTGAGTTTCATTACATTTTCTAGTCTTCAGTTATTTCCTGCTTAAGGTGCACCATTATGCTTCTGTATGCTCCTATATGCCTTGTTAGGGTTCATAATATTAAACCTAGTTTATAGTGATAGGTGTATACATTCTAGTCACCTATAATATTTAAATCATTTCAGGCACTAGGCGAAAATTAATAACCAGTGAATTAATGGTATTTTTTCATGTAAGGGCAAGTCAGGCCTCTAAATGACATGTAGAGTGTACATTTATGATATGTTAAAAGGGTCGTTCATGTTATATTTGCACTGCAAGCTGTAACCATGATTTTACTTTGTCCTTTTGGATCTCTTTTTACGTTGGTAGAAGTAATAGAACTATACCTGTACTTTCCTGCAAAATTATTGTTTTGATAAAACTCGTCCCGTATACTAGGCTTTTGTTTGCCCTTTCTGCCACAGTGAGGACCCCCATTACCTTGCTACAAAACACAGCCTTAGTAATATCAGTACTTGAAAGAAAAAGACGAGAATACTCAGTGAAAAGATAAAGCGTAAGTTCTGCTCTGTTATAATTATGGAAAACGCAGATCATTTTGTGCACGTGGACTTTTTTTGGTTGAAATTATAGAGCAGTGTTCTCTATTCGTTATAGGCGGTGCTCATGAAAAATGAATTGATGTGTGTTTACTATATTGGTATAATCCATTTATATTCCATGCACACAAAGAAAAACACAAATGGATGATGTATAATATTACTTCATAAAGTAAGTGTAATGGTTGTTTAGGGATGAGCTGAAATGGAATTCATGAAAGCAAAAATCTGTGGTCCAAACCTTGGAATTTGCACTTCTAAAATTAATTATATTGTGGTTTATCAGAGCAACTATTAATCATGCAGAGCAAACACTAGCAGAAATATGAAGCCAGTGGTGGGAAGATTATAGGAAGGTGCAACTTTATGTGCAGCTTGTATATTAGGAAAAGAAAGGCCACCACCGCTTGAAAACACATTTTCTGATAGTTTCAGTTAGTTATGGCACCCCATCATTGGATCCTAGTGAAACACAATAAGTAAATAATTGTTGATGAAAACTAATGACTAATATTTAGCAAAGCAGCAAATGAAATAAAAAACTTATTTAATTCATCATGTGGAAAATTTATAAAGAATCAGTAACATTTCTATTTCCCAGAAATTTGCTATTATTGGGTTTATCATCATTGTATTCACTTTTTTCATCCGGGCCAACTGAAAGAATTTTTTTTTCATCTTGCTACAATGGGGGAAAATTGGAAAACATGCTGACTAAATTGACTAAAATTAAAAAAAAAAACTTTATCCCACTTTACAAATTCAAAAATTTAAACATGGAAAAACTTAATTTGTAGTCAAAATCTGTAATTGTAAGTAAATTAAACATGTTTACATTAAGGGGCCCATTTACTAAGGGTCGAAGTGAATTCAAAGTGAATTTTCAAATTCAAAAACTTCGAATTTTGAAGTCATTTTTGGGTACTTCGACCATCGAATAGGCCAAAATTAGATTTGAATTGAGAAAACTTTGAATATTCGACCGTTCGAAAATGAAAAGTACACTGTTTAAAAAACGTCGACTTCGACACTTCGCCTCCTTAAACCTGCCGAATTGCTATGTTAGCCTATGGGGACCTCATAGAATCTATAGCCTTTGACTATCGAATTTCTACAATTTGATGGTCGAATTTCGAAGTTTTACCACTTCGAAATTCGACCCTTAGTAAATGTGCCCCCAAGTGGCACTTAACTACCCAATACTAATTGCATATGAAATGAAAACAAACTATTTAAGAGAGGAAATGTTAACAGTCCCTTTCATGCTTTCATGACAGTGGGAAATGACAATCTAAACCTCAGTATGATAGACTTCAGAGTGATTACATTTGCCTTGTGCAGATCAGAAAACTTCATAGGGGACTTTTCAATATCCTGTGCTCCATCCGTTGACTTGAAAACCATCTACTAGCGTAGTCTTATCCAGATCTTATGGCAATTTTGCTCTGTTTTCACTAAAAGTTGTGCCATAATCTGCTCTTCTGTGCACAGTGTGATTTAGATTTAGAAATATACTTTTATTTGCTGGTGACTGTGCTAAATACATAGATACATAGTACTATGGGCATGCTGAGCATTTCAATTAAATAGAAAGGTCTTCTGAAAGCTGATTCTTTTAAGAGATTCTTATACTATGTACACCCTGTGGCGTGTCCTCTGTCTTTCAAAGTATGAAGATAAAAAAATAATTGAAAAGAAAAGGCTATATTTTGAAGGAAATAAATCTTAAAGGAAAACTTCTTCTTCACCAAGGAGAATATTTTTTTTTTTACAATTTATAGATAATATCCTACACCATTGGTATTGTAAGAGCTCAGCCCTTGTGTATGTTCACTGGCTATCTCAGGAAATACATTACAGTGTCATGGGAGTTAAACCTTTTGACATTAACCTGAAAAATAATGGATGGTTTTCAAAACAGCATCTGCAGTATATCAGAAGTAAATTGATTAACTATGAGAAACAAAGCTAAAGGGGGTAACTTACTTCCTGTACTTCCCACAAGCCCTAAACACTTCTTTCCTTTTTCTAATGCTAAATGGACTAGCACTGCAATCTGAATCGGATCCTTCTAATCCTTTGGGTTTAAAGTCTTCTCCACATTGTAGTTTTATATTATTTTTATCTTTTCCCCCTAGTACAGGCATGATTGAAATTTTAATGAAGAAATGAAAAGATGTTGAAAAATTCACAAGAGAGCATAAAACTGTTAAAAAAAGCAGAAGGCTATATAAGTCATATTAGGGAATTTTGCTCAAATCACATTTCAGAATATATAAGGTTTGTACTCTATGTAGAGAAAAAAATATGTTGAAAAAAATAAAGTTTAATATTCCATTGGACAGAATATCTATACCGCCTCTGGTTCCTAAGAAGGTGACAAATTTCTCCAAACTTGTAGCTGTGACTTTCAGTTGTCAGTAGTCCATAAAAATGCATGATATGTTTAGGGGAAATAGGTTAGTTATAAAGTATGTAAAAACAAGCAAAGTCAACTTTTTGTACTTTATTTTAAATAATAATCAGTGTCATAATATTTAGCCAGTTATAGAACTGAACAACACGAAGGCAACAATTTCAAATGATGTACTAATTACTGCAGATGCAGTAGCAGGGGTTCTTTAATAAGGTTTTAGTTGTTTTCCACAATAATTTGAGTTTTCCAGTGGATTTTTTGTTTTTTGTTTTTAAAAAAATAAACTACATTTTTTTGAGATTTATTATGCCCGTCCCTGGAAGTAGCTCAAATTTCACAAATACACCATCTAAAACCTGTCAAGGTCATGTAGGAGTCAATTGCATAGGTCCCTTGAGCCAAAAGTTTTTTTTTGGAAGTTTTTGCCCAAAAACTAGAATAATTTGAGTGATTAGAGTTTTTTCTTGCAGAAAACTCATTTAATTTGAGTTTTCTGGTTTCGGAACGTGAACATTTGACCTTTGATAAATAACCCCATTCAGATCACTTGTATTTTTGTTCATCAGAACTTCTTTTTAACCACCTGTAATTAATATAATTATAAAACATAAATTGTGTATTGTATGTATCCAAAAGTAATGTCACTTGGGTCATGTGAATCATTGAAACGTATTAGTTATTATAATTAAGACTGTACCCCCTACTTTAAAATATAAGAATATTAGAAATAATTTTGGATTTCTATGACTCCAAAAAATATGCTTGGCTTGCAGGCTTGTGCCTTTAGTCATACAGCTTCTTATCTTGCAATATGCAGTATTTTATCTGTAATTCAATATTGTTATAATTGTGTCTCTTTGAAATCTCTGAATTACCTGAAATCTGTGTATCATAAAGATACCCCTGAGCCTTGAACCTTGCATTGCAAATGTTATATGATAATGTTTGGTATTGCAGTGATGACTGGCCTACATGCATTCATATGTAAATATTGTACACCTAAACACAAAGGTATATGCTTTGGAATTCTTTCTGCTAATAGAAAATTAAAGAAATAATCAAGCGACATTGTACAATTCTGAAAAGTACTTTATCTAAGCAAAAAACATGTCCCTTCATTCAGTAATCCAACCAGTGTTTTGTAAGATAGTGATACATTCCCTAATGGCGGCAGTCACAGTACCATGTTTAAGATAAGCCAGTTAACATTATCCTGAAAGACACTGTCAGAGGGATCAGGAAAGGAATTTAGAAGAGAATTGAATTAGAAAGGAATTATGGTGGTCTTCATGTGGGATTATTTTTTTACCCCAACAAAGAGATATGCTAGTTTATATTAACAATAGCCTGTGGTGTGCATAAGTGTTCAGATCTTAAATTCAATGCAGGTAAATGGAAATTGCCTAATTGAAGGATCATTGTGTATTTTGGCCCTTGACGCTTGCATCCACAATCTCAAGTAACTACGAATGCTGGGAGCAGAAGTTTAGAATGACTCCAAAGTTTGACTTAACTGGTGTGGAAAAAGTGATATGTAAATAGATAGATAGATAGGCAGACAGAGATAGATAGATAGATAGATAGATAGATAGATAGATAGATAGATAGCAAAGACTTTTAATGAAAGGTCTGTTGCTTGTTTAGTTTTTGTTATTTGTTGAAGCAAACACCACATTGACCACAATCATATTCTGCTTTTACTGGATCCCACTTGTTTGGTTATTCAGAGCAATTGTTGGAGGAAAAGGTTTAACTTACCATACATGGGTGGATTCAACCCCTTCAGACCAAGTCAGCAGCTCATCTGCCCATGTATGGGCTTCCTCGACTGCCTCCCCAACAGATATCTGGCCACAAAACTGTCCCAGAAATTAGGTAACCTTCAGTATAATGGTTCTAAATATTTTAACCTGAGATACAGGCATTGGCTGGGGGACAAATTAGTTGACTACAGTTGCCTACTGTACATGCTCGCCATTCATGGAAATGAAATCAATGGGTGGCCCAATAGGGTAGCCACTAGTGATGAGCGAATTTGTCACGGCGAAAAAATTTGCGAAACGTTGCTGATGTCTCATTTTTGTACGCCAGCATCCATTTTTTTCGGACGCCCTGAAATATTTGCTGCAGTTTCGTGAATTTATTCGCCAGCGGCGAATCGTGGTAATTTGCCTCAAATTTACACCTGGCAAATAAATTCACGCATCACTAGTTCTTTTTAATATAACTAGATAAGAACTTACTCTTCTGTTGTCATTCAAGCTGTTTTTTAAGCTGCATTGTTTTTTTGCCATGGACATCATACCACTGTGAGGGACAGTTTGTTATACTATATTTCCATATTTATAGTGACAATGGCATTCCAAGAGAAGTTGTAAGTGGTTTCCATTTTTAATTTTGTGTATTTAAATATTACATATCTGTTTGGCTTCCCATCTCTATACTTTCTTACAGCATAATCAAACCCAATATGTTGTGATGATGGTAATTCCAATGACATTGTGTAGTTGTTATTAGGTATGAGCAGTATCAGTAATTAAGTGAATATATAGCCTATACATGTATTGTCAGCCAGCACACTCTGCCGCTTTAATAAACCAAATAAAGCAACTGTACATTTTCTTTCTATTGAAGGTTGCTGTGCTTCTGTGCTACTATGTAATTTTCAAATTTTGTCGCTTGAGCTGTTCCTTATACATGATAGCATCCATTTTAAGGTTCTCTGGGAACATGTACATGGTGCGTTTTCCACTGAGTACACTTCTCACTGATCCATAAATACACCATAAAAAAGGAGAAAAGCAGAAAGAGACAATATCTGTTATCATTTTCTACGTGGGATGTAAGATGATGACTGGAACTTAAAAGTATTAACATTTTTTTAAGGTGATTTTTTCCATTTTAATTTGCCTTTTCTCTTTGTGTAGAAGCAGCTGGCAGGCAAGATTAGGAAACGTCACAGTGGCTTGTGCCAAGTGACACAATTCCATACTTGCTGTGAGTCTACTGCCACAAACTCGTGATCTTGTCAGCTTTGCCCTCCCAGTGACTTCTTCTTCTGACAGGACCTGTTCTGTCTGTAAATGTCAGGAAACATTTTATTGAGTAGCTGAAACTATGATTGCTCATTATGTCACCATAAAATTATATATATAATCTAAAAATATATTTAGATTATATACTCATTTCAGGATGACACATGGGGGCTAGTGATGGGCGAATTTGCGCCCATCTAGTTTTTGACGCCGGCGCCCATTTATTGACGCCAGTGCCCATTTTTGATGCCGGCGTCTGTTTTTTTTATGCCGGCGAATAAATTCGCCTATCACTAATGGGGGCAGTTTTATAAAAATTTTGACTTTTTTATTGTTATAATTAGGGATGGGCGAATTTGACCCGTTTCATTTCGGCAAAAATTTGCCACAGACGAAATGTCACAGACACCCATTAAAGTCTATGGGCGCCAAAAAAATTTTGACGCGTGACGAAATTGTTTTGGCGTGTGTCTTTTTTTTTGACACACACCGCCATACAAATCTATTGGCGTCCTTTTTTTGGCAAAGCGAGGCAAAAAAAATTCACCCATCCCTAGTTATAATAATACTTACCAAACATGGAGTGGAGCCTATGGGATGGAGACTCATGACTGGGTTAGGACGTAGAGGAAATGAAGTTACATACTAGGCTAGAGGTTGGTGGAGTTACAGTTTGGTTAAAGCAGGAAGTGACAGGGACCATAGCTGTCCAATGACCATGCAGAACATTGTCCTTCACACCTGCCCATTGAGTCACTTTAGGTTACTGCTGGACTTCATAATCAAGGAAAAGTAATTGGTGGGTCACTACCTTTGCTACAGTTGGGACTTGAAGAGTTTGACACTTAAAATCTTATATTCAATTATTATATTGTCTTACTGATTTATATACAGGGTTAATGGGAGCGTAGTTTGCTCAAAATGAGGACAATATAATGTCTAACTTCTCTTGGCCACCTGACTCCCTAAGGGTTGATTGGCTAGCATCTCAGGTAGCCCCGTAAGTTGTGTGGTGTTTACACTTGACAAACATTTTTCAAGGGGATTCCTTTGGGTATATAGCTGTTTGTTCAAAATTAATGGATTGATTTAGAAGTAATTTTGTTATCTCTTAATTAAAAATCATCCTTCTTCAATGAGGAATTATATATCGTTCTGGGGAGTATTTTACTATTGCCCCTGCTACTATGTTGCCACCACACAGAAAAATAAATGTAATGAATTAAAAGCTCCACCATAGACTTGCATTTCATTAGAATTAACATAATGTGTGTCATTTTAGGCAGCATTTCTAATATGTTTTCGGCACATATTTATGTTCTGTAAGATTACGTTATCCCTTTCCTGCTAGGAAAAAACCCCTGTCACCCTAGAAATTACATGAATTACTTTATTAGTAACATTTGAATTCAGTAAAACATAGCTATTGTGACTAGCAAATTTTGCGGTTTTGATTGGTGCAAGAAATGGAGATAAAACTGTTTTTGCAGAGCAATAATTGCCTATATTGACTGATTAATACATTTACAGATACCAAATATGCTAATCACCTTAACGGTGGAAAGTCCTCAGAACAGGGATATGTTCTTAAGCATTTCAATTAAGTAGAAGTATTTACAATAATGAGAATTTACAGTATTCCAATAGAAAACATTCTGCAAAATATCTAACATTCATCTGTGCTGTATATAAATTACAATCATATATTGAATTTGTTGTAAATAGCTACGGCATATACAGTATGTGCTTTGTTAGTGTTTTATAAATTACTGTGACAAAATGAAAAATGGTTTAACTATTTAATCATATTCTATTATGTTCCGTTCAGACTATGATTTGTGAGATGTTTGATATATTTTCTATGTGCACTGTAAGTATCAATAATTGTATTTTGCATAGAAAGAACATACACATTTATAGTTGTAATGAAAGGTTAAACAGGTCATTTCTAATTATATGTATTTAGCTCAAGGAATGTTGTGTGTGACCAATGGAAGATTTTTTATAATATGGCAACCAATATCTACATAGGACAATGGTATGCAGGGCAGTTTTGAGAATTTTGTCATCTATGTGTTTTATACTGTAGCTCAATGGGTGCAGCACATTTTTGAGCAATAATCTTCTGAACTATTATTATTATTATTATTATTAACATGTATTTATATAGCACCAACATATTGCGTAGCACTGTAAAGTAAATGTGATTATACAACTAAATCACATAAATTATATACATAGAACATGTGGAGTTACATACTTCACAATCAATACCGGTACAAAGGTGAGGAAGGCCCTATGCAAAAGAGCTTACACTCTAAAGGGAAGGGAGTAATACACAAGGTTTGGGAGTGGATAAGATCGAATTAAGTGGGTGAGAAATTTGGAACTGTATGTGGTGTTGCGTTTGGTAGTTAAGCAGAGTGAGGGGAGGCTTCTTGAAAGAAGTGCGTTTTAAGAGATTTCTTGAAAGCAGAAAGGTTGGGAGAAAGTCGGACAGACCGTGGGAGAGAGTTCCAGAGGAGGGGTGCAGCCCTTGCAAAGTCTTGAATGCGAGCATGTGAGGAGGTAATGAGAGAAGAGTTGAGTAGCAGGTCAGTAGAGGAGAGTAGTAAGCGGTTGGGTGACTATAAAGAGATGAGTTTGGAGATGTAGGGTGGGGCAGAGTTATGAAGTGCTTTGAATGTCAGGTTCATTAATTTGAATTTGATTCTAAAAGGTAACGGAAACCAGTGCAGGGATTGACAGAACTAGGGGCTTTTTCAAGTAAAGAAAGGGGGATTTATTATTAATATCTTTTTTTTTTGTATAGTGCTGACATATTCCACATCGCTTAACAGAGATTAAACAAATGCTTTTCCATACACAACCAATACCTTCCATTAAGGCTTTTCCTTTCATGTCCTGTCCAGATCCAAATTTAACTTGTGGAATAATAGAGATCCACAGCAGTTGGGCACTTGATAAATGGTACTACCCCCAAAACATATTGTGTAAATAAACTCACTTTGCCGTTATATCTGCTGTGGCTCTTTCCTATTGTACACATTAGTCCCGGGCCCAGAGGAGCTTATAATTTAAGGTCCCTATCACACTCACACTCACACCCACACTAGTGTCAGTTTTATTGGGAGCCAATTTCCCAGCCTGTAATTGTAAGGGAGGAACCTAAAGAGCCCAAGGAAACACAACCAGACACAGAAAGGACATACAAACACCTTGAAGATGGTTTCCTGGCTGGAGAGCATCACCCTAAATTGGAGAATTCACCCAAAACTATCTTTTAGTATGCTATAGATATACTTATTCTAAGAAGTAGATGCATCATTCTTCCCAAATTAGAAAATGGACACTGGTCAAGTTGAAAAACGAATATCACATTGAACTCACTAGTCATTTTGTGACATTTCACATAAAGGGCATCAATTTTGTCATGGCTGGGAGATCATTGCGGTGCTAGATTTAATAACCCTCACAAACCAGCTTATGTAGCTTAGAGTACTGCACAAAATCATGGGATAGTGTATGTGCCCAAACATATCTGTGGATAAAGAAATGATGACAGTTTAGTGAACCAGCTCTGTCAATTTTTTTGTCTCAAGTCATTAACACGCTCTGTTGCACTTTAGCAAACAGATGCCTTAGAATACTACTGCCTCCAGCATACTAAAAGTTCATTTTAAGGTGAACCACCCCTTTAATCTAGCTATTGAAGTAAAAGTGATGTGATAATGCAGACCTCTCATAAATACAAGTGACTGTCTTGAGGTCAAAGGCCAGCCATGTTTGAAAATAATTATGTTTAAGTAGGTCACCTTGGATGATTAGTTTTCTTTGTTAAGTTATTGATTCAATCCATAAGATATGTGTATCAACCCCCACACATATATATATATATACTCCTGTGCTATCCCTTTGCGTCTGTCTCCCACTTGTATTATTAAAATAGCGACAGGTTCTGTGTGTAACTAATGGAAGTTCTGGATAAAAGATTAGTTTAAACCATATCAGTCATAAAAACAGATCTGAAAAGCAGCTGTGGATATGGATAGGTTACTTACTAGAGCAGATAGTACTAGGAGCTGTCTGTCAATGGAAATGTATTCAGCCTGCCTGCATGGGTGGGAGTGGGATGCAGATAAGCTTTGAGAACTAGGCAGTGGGAGGCAATGAGTAACAGACAAGAACAGATAAAGGGGCAACTGGTGTGAATGAAAGATTTAAATAGAGCACCATTATTATCTATAATATAGCACAAACACATTTACAGATATCATACATCAATCACTTCTCCAGTGGAGCTGATGTAAGGTCCCTATCACAATCAGTTTGGTTTTATGAGGCCTGAATGATTTAAAATGTGGAAGAAAGCCAAGCCAAACATGGGCAAAACATACAAACCTTAGCTGGAATCAAACTCATGACCACAGTGTTGTAAGGCAGATGAGCTATCCACTGGGTCACCATTCTGCCCAAATCTAAAGATTTCAAGATAGTTTTGGTTTGGAGGCCTTGGACCCTCTAAATACTGAAGTTTGAAAAATTGTTACCCAATAAGGTTTCTGCTCCACAGAGAAACAGAAGGGAGAAGATACTCAATATAATATCTCATTAATGAGGTATAAAGGGGATTATAAGAGGTCAATTTTTTTTATACCTTGAATGAACTTGAGTGAACTAGCATCAAACCGTTTCTTACTTCATGCAGGCTGTTAACATCTTCAAATTATTCAAGGGACCTCGGCAATTGACTCCTACATGACCTCAACAGGTTTTAGATGGTGTATTTTCAGATTTTAGCTATTTCCAGGGTAGGGGTATAATAAATCTCAGAAATTTAAAAAGAAATCAATTTTAACCTGGAAATGTGAGTTTTGTAAAAAAAAAAAACAACTGAAAAACTCAAATTTCAGGGGAAACACAACTTGAACCTTAATAAATCTGCCCCTAAATTTCTAAAAGAAGCTGTAAAAACATGGTGTCACACTTATAAAGAGCATGTCAAGTATTTTGTGCTGCTGTTTCTGCAAACCCATGAAAATTCTCATTCCTGTTTGGTGAATCTTTGTAAACAATGTCTCAAATTCATGATTGAATACTCTTTAGGACTTAAAGTCTATTGGGGAAAATCAACGATAAGTAATTGCATCAGATGCAGTCTCTCCTTATTCACTCTGGATTTTGAACATATCAGTCCAGTAGACAATATTGCTTCTTCCTCCTTTGTTCACATACTGTAGCTCAGATGACTATATTTTAGCAAATATCAACCGTTAGAAATATGGGGGGCTCCTGTGCTTGCTTTCTGTTTATGGTCATTGCAGGCACAATAAATATTCCAGAATTGTGTACATGCGAAAGTGAATACATTTTAAGGCTGGTGATTAATTTACCATAAGCAACTTCCTAGAAGGCAGCCATAAATCACTTTTTTTATTTCTCTTATCAGTACATCCAGGAAAGGTGACTTACACAAGGAAATTCAACATAATTATGTTCAAGGAGAATGTAGCTTAAGGACGTTGTTAGTTAGCTTCTATGAAAACCGTTGAGGGTCAGAAGATTTTCCTCAGGTAAAGGTAGGCTCTCCTTTGAGAATGAAACAGTCAGATTAAAATATTGAAGATGTAAGCTTCAAGGTCTAAGCCATGATCACATTGCATGATACGTACATGCATTCTACCCTGAGACATCTAGATGCTTTTACATAGCAAGGTCATTCAAAGAGAAGTTCGCATTGGCTGACTAGAAAAAGAAACATTAAAGGCACTCAGTAAATTTGGGGAGGGGTAGAGGTAACTTTCCCACTTGCAATGTTCAGGCTTTGCCACTTTGAGTGATAATTGCAATTAATCTCTTCATCATTAATAATCATTATAGAATCATGGGCTATGTAATTAGCAGAAATTAGTGACATTGTTTATTGATTGCACAGCTAAGACATAAAGACGTTTTTTAACTATGGATCTACAATTAAAAAAGAATCTATTTATAAACACTGCATGTAGATCGGCGTGATGTTCCTGTAGATATTGCCAGCCAAGCACTTTATTGGTGCCAAAGAAACTGCTAGATTATGAGTGCAGTCATGGGATTAATATTGCAGATATTTTTAACATTACAGAATAGGCCAACTGCAGTTGAATGTGAGTGACAGCCTTTCTAGAGCCACTGGAGAATCATTTTCTTACTAAGGTTTCACAGAATAGACGTTAGGGGATGACTGTACGGAACTGATATAACTTGGTGATGCCTGTGTTAAAGGTCATGGTCATGCATTGCTTGAGATGAATATGTTCCTGTTAGCTTCATTTAGTCTTAAAAAAAAAAACCTTCCAATTATAAGAAAAAAATCAATGTACTATTATATTTTTTTGTTTGAGAATTTCTAAAGCTTCTTTATTGGTATTTTGAGATGCCGTAATAAAAGTTGCAACATTTAGGGGCATATTTATCAAGGGTCGAATTTTGAATTTAAAAAACTTCGAAATTCGAATTCAAAAAGACCAACCATGTCCATTTTTGATCGAATAGGGCCGTATTCGCTCAAATTCGAATCATACGAATTGAAGGAATAGCGCATTTGATCAAATTCGATGAAAAGTTTTTCCCAAAAAATGATTTTTCAAAGTCCACCAATTGACTCCAAATGGCTTCTAGGAGGTCCCCCATAGGTTAAAACAGCAATTCGGCAGGTTTTAGATGGCATTTGGTTGAAGTCACATTTTTAAAGAGATACATTGCAATATTTAAATTTTCTAGTTTTTTTCAAATTTGAATGGAATTTGGAATATTCCCTAGTCGAGTACACCAAAAAATAGCTTGAAATTCAAAAAAAAATTTTCATTGGGAAATTTACCTCGACCTTATAAATCTGCCCCTTACAGACCAATAGTCCATACTTAATAATATGCGAGTAGCCCTTAAAGAGATACCTGCTTACAATTGTATGGGGGAACATGACCTGCTACTTTCTTTGTGGCATTACTGTGCCTGGCTAAAAAAATACAGAGCAGAAAAGTGGGATGGTCACATGCTTTGGGTCCCCTGCAATCACCAAGCATCATCAGTTGAAGCTAGGGGTGGATCTATTTTAACTGTTCATGCTTCTATTTAAAGCTCAAGGCCTTAAGGCCTAAAACACCTGCTAATTCTATCACAGTAAATTCACAGCATAAACAACTTCTATGAGTTTCAGTTATCAGCTCTCAGAATAGTTTTCTTGCACCATTGTGATTATATTATTGGAAGAGTTTAAATGCCAAGGACCCATACCAATCAGTTGAATTGAAGAAGGTGCTCAGATGAGTCGTGTCTTCAATGTTTACTTAGCAAATCCAGCTGCCCTAGGTTTACTTCTCCTACTCCAAGATATACCATGACCTGGATGAATGGAAGCCTTTATAGACACATTTCTTAACAAGGTTCAGAATTAAGTCATACTCTCTGAAAGGACAGTTTGGTAGGAGGATTGGAGGCCTTTTAAGGGGCTTGGGGTCATCTGTAGGTTCTCTTTCTCTTTTAAAACTTGGAAGTCATGACAAAGACCAAGCACAGCAGAATCTAAGTTTCCTCAGTAATACATATAGATAAACAAAATGCTAGCACAGATATTCCAATGTGTTAAGCATAAATGCGTTAGAACATTTCAAAATTTAGTGTCCCTTCAAGGGAAACTATAAGGCAAAGATCCAAAGATCCAAAGCTCTGGGGGCCTGTCCACAAATACACATAAGTATTAAAGAATGGCAGTATATAGAAATTCCTACATTTATGTTCGTATATGAGTTATGAGCTAAAATGAAGTCCTTTAACAGTTACTCAATTCCTTTTTTTAAGGCATCAAGCTTTGAATCTGTAAAGACATTCCTGTATATATTTTAGAACGCACAATTATTTATAACATGAAGGCAGTCCAGTAGAGTCCAAGCACAGTGATACAGATCGCATTCATTAGTGTCTTCTATGAGCATGCTGAGAGCCAACGGAACAAACCACTAGATTTTTCATGAAATAATCAGGCTGTCTTGTAGGTTGCAATCAGTGCCTTTGATAAGTGATTTATGATAAGTGAATTTTACTTTATTACCAACTAACATTATTTTTTTATTCAACCGCAAATGACCACATCTGTCTATCTGTCTGTTGCTATCTATTTATCTCAAAGTCACATAATTAAATTCAAAAAAACATATAATATTCACTAATCAAAGAAAAAATATTTTTTTTATAAACCTCTTCAAACAAGATTAGTATTAAGACTCTATACACAGCCTTACGGTGGCATATCGTGTTCCAGCTACTGCAGTCTTTAGCAGGTTAACCTTTTATGAAATCATTTCTGTCTGTCTAGTTGACGGCTTCTGAATAATAATGTATGTCTCACTGGTTGCGATGCTTTTGCTACAATTTCCTACCATTTTGTTATTTTTTCCCCTGATGTTGATCCAGAATTAAACGCTTAGCTTGGCAAGTAAACATCAAATCCTTCTGCAAATATATATTTCTGTATGTAGTTCCATTACATTATGCTATAGATGACACCATTGACATCATACCTTTCTGCAGAATCACAGTCAATAGGGTTTATTCAATTGATTATCCATTTAGTCAACTACTAGGACATAGGGCAACTTAACAAATAATATCTAAAGACCATCGTCCGACTGGGAGGGTCTTAGCCCACCAGGGCTGTGAGGATCAGTTCTGGGCCAGTCGGCCCACGAGGGCTGGAGCTCACTGGAGTTCTTCCCAGTGTCCCATCGTCCCAGTATGAGACTGAATGAGGCTAACATTTCTGGCAGCCAATTCAGAAACTGTTACTGACTTGGGTGGCAGTTTTGCTCATGCCTAAGCAGCCAGGCATGGTTGGCCTCAACCATCTTTAACGCTGACCTTATTCATTTTTCTGCTTTGTTATAATTGCTAGACCACAGCCAGCATTCCAAGAGGCACAAAAACGGGTGGTTAGTCAAAACATACCAGTGGTGGAATTATCCAGGCAGCAGGAAAGGCACCGTTAAATTCTATAGTCACATTATTCAGAGAGATCCCCTAAACCAGAATTGCTCTTGATTAAGCCTACTTGAACTGGAAAATGTTACAGAAGACTATAAAGGTTACACCAATATTAACAAGCTAAGTTTGAGTTATTCAGTTACGATTAGTGATGAAGGCATTTGTCCAGTTTCGCTTCGCTGGAAAATTTGTGAAACTGGCAAAAGGTTTGTGAAATGCCAAGAAATTCACAAAACATATTTAAGTTAATAGGCAGTGAATTTTTCCACAGTGAATAGGCAGTGAATTTTTCCTCTGCAAATTTTTGTTGCTCTAGTTATGACGAATAGTCAACCTGGGGTCCGTTTTCTTTTGTTAAACTTCAGTTCTTTTAGACATTATATGACTGATTATATATATTTAAGGGTATATTTATCAAAAAAAAAAATAACTTAGGTCATTTTTAGTGTTCTACTAGTTCAAATATACTCACAATTTATAAAAAACATGAATGTATCTTATTTATTTAAAATACCTGAAAATAAAATTGACCAAGTGGAAAAAACGCCAATATCTTGAATTTGTATTTTAGTGAGCTCAGGGAAATTTAAAAAAAGATAATCTTCTACAGCCCTGTGTGCATAAGTAGTGATATAGATATACAATGTAAATACATACATAGTTTGGCTAGGACAACTCTCTTGACTTCTACATGACCTTGCAAGCTTTTGGATGCCAAAGTTTTACATTCAAGTTTTTTGTATTTTCTATGTTTATTGCTTAATAGATACAGATAGATATTATAAAATTGTGATTTTTAAACCATTATTCACATTCATGATTTTAGCATTGATAAATAACCCACTTAGTCTATGCAAATGACAGCTAGATTAAGGTAATTTAGACTGCCACCTCCTTTTAAATGACATTGTGCAAATTCTAAACATTCTTTTGTTCATGTTCACAGAAACAATTCATATATTCTTCTGTGTCCGTATGAGTTGTCTTGTCATTATTCCATTGCAGTGTGTGGGTTCTTCATGTACATATGAAATCCTGTGTAGATATAAATTATCCACTGCTGTATGCAGTTAACAAATATATTGTAAACATAGAGATTACGAAGATGTCATTGTTATGAAGACTATAATTTCATTTGCATAAACCAGGGGTATAAAAAGTGTACCCAATCATGTTCTTAAGATCGGCATGTAGGAGGTAGCCATACAGACCTGACCTTTGTAGTTAACACAATCTCTCTGTTCCATGTAGAAAAGTATTTCAGATTGTGTTTTAATTCTTGCAAATTACTTGCCAGAAGAACAGTGGAAGCATCTAAACAGTAAGTAATTGCTTATGATAATGAGTGCAAACTAATTTACTGGGGTATGTTAATATTCACAACACACGTTTAAAAGGATGACTGTTCCCAGAATACAACCATCCTATTTAGATTCAGCTTTTAAATTGCACTTAGGGAAAAAAAAAGGGACAATTATACGACAAATTATTTGGAAGTAAAACGGTTTTCGAGTACATAGGAATCAAAGTTAATGTTGATACGGGAAAAGTTCACTCTCAACATATACAGTCAGTCTTGATAGAATGAGTGTCCTGACAGTGACTATTAAGGGGCTGATTTACTAAAATTCTTTCTACTAAATTTCTTTTTTTATTAATTGTATTTGTTCTCTACAAATTTGTTGTTTTTTTTTTAAATCTCTCTAAAACCCTAAGTGGGCTATGTAATAAAAGGTGCTAAGTTTGCCCAAGAAAAGTAACCCATAGTGACCAATTGGCAGGTAGAATTTAATGGTCACCTGTTTAAAAGCAAACATCTTATTGGTTGCTAAGGTTTACTGCTCTCCAAAAACTCCAATACAAAACGTCAGCAAGTAAATGGAGCCAAGGTCCTTGGAAGCTGCACTGATTCAATTGGACCTGTTTTAGCCATTTAGACTTTAAGAGGTTTTCAGATCATTTTTAGAATTTTTCATTAGTGATCAGAAAATCTGTCCTGTTTCACTGAAAAAAATTGTGAAACTGCATAAAATTTGCAAAACACATTGAAGTCAATGGGCATCAACATTTTTTACATTTTTTACATGCACAAAATTTTTCTTGCTCCAAATTCATTAACGTTAATGGGAGTTTGTTCTTGTGGCAATTTTTTTTGTCTCTGCGACTGAAATTTTTTCAGGAAAAATTGGCAGATCACTAATTGCGGAATTTCGCCCAAATCCATGACTGGCAAAAAAAATTAGTTCATCGATAGTTTTCATATTTTTTAGCTCATCTGTTCATACTTTTAATATTCAGATCTTTTAATTTTTTTCATGGCATTCGTTGTTTTAAAGAAAATTAATTTAATTGTGGTTCCAAAAAGCCCTAATACCACAAAAAATCATCCTTTTCTAGAACAATTGGTGCAATATCAACATGGAGGTATCAAATTCACCCAAAAATGTTTACTTCCAAATAAAAGAAAACAGGAATGGGAAAAGGTTCACAAATGGAAATGGAAGTGCAAAGGAAAGCATTTATTTGTTTATCCCTTTAAGGGAAGAATGTTTTTAAGGGCTCTTATACATGAGCGTTTTTACCTGCGCTCCCCTGCGTTCCCTTTTTCGGCGTTCAGCCGCAGGGGAGCGCAGGAATAGACGCATTTCATTATTTCAAATGGGGCTGTACTCACACAGGTGCATGTAGGCGCCGAACGCAGGTTGAGACGCAACATGCTGCATTTTTCCTGCGTTCGGCGCCTACACGCGCCTTTGTGAGTACAGCCCCATTTGAAATAATGAAATGCGTCTATTCCTGCGCTCCCCTGCGGCTGAAAGCCGAAGAACGGAACGCAGGGTAGCGCAGCTCATGTGTAAGAGCCCTTAGACAGGTCCATTTGTCCCTATATGATGTGGCCTTGACATTTAAAGTAATAGGCTTTTTCAGTCCGATAAGTTTACTTGTAAGAGTTCATTTTAGGAAATTGCAAAAAAAAGGGTTTTATAGCCTATTATCTGGCTTTTTCAGCAACCTGACAGAAGTCTCATTTGGTGACAGCAGTAAGTGTTGGTTGCATTTTGACTGGTTAATGAGTCTACTGACCCCTGCATGATCACTCTCCCACCATGCAGCTGAGTTATGACTCACAGAGTGACAGATTTAGGGCTCGTTTGCACAGGCTACACAATTCTCTGGCTTTAATAGCAGCTAGAATTATAGCGTTGGCAGAGGATGAGATGCTGCACCTTTACAGAGTAAAGAGTGTGACTGATTACAGAGTTTTTGACAGACAGCTTGCTGGGGGTAGGGGTAAATCAATGGCATTCACAAAGAAATGGAAACCCCACTGAGGTTTGCCCATTGTTATGAGAAACACAATGACTGTGCCCCGACCCTAAACGTTTGTCTTGTGCCTCATGCATTATTCTGCAGGATAAATGAAGCAAGAATGGTATTAATATTGTTTTTGTAAATACATCAGTACAAACAAAATGTATTTTTCTAACATTGTTGCTCTTTCATTTTCATATCTTTTGGAGGTATGAACCAGGATCAATCTCAATAAGTCTGAATATGCTGTAGATGTCCTGATTTACAAATGGTGGTCAACTGATTTAGTATTAAGTAAATAAAAAAAGCCTTGAACAGACCTGAGGACAATACAAATCCATTAGGGGTTCCAGTTGGACACATAAAGACACTATTGATACTTCCTGAACTCTGACCCTCTATCTACAAAACCATTTTATGTTTTGAATAAGTCATTGTACCAGCACTGGTTTCAACAGTTTTCCTCCCTTTTTTTCTTTTTCCAAATCTCTGCTATGTTCAGACTTTTTAAAATTGATCTTGGTTCATCTTGGTTGATACCTCCTTCCTCTTCTCTAAAGGGGATATAATCAGTTTGGTGTTGACCAGCACAAGTCTCATATTCAGATAAATAAATGGATGTAGTTACCCATGATCATTCATTTTATTTTTTTCAAAAAGTTGACCAGGGCTATAAGATACTCAGATGAGAGCCCTCTAATAACATGTAGCTCAATTTATGAAGATACAGTACATAGTACTCTTTACATATATTTACATTTTAAGACACACTTCAACTAAGATATAATTAATCCTTTTTGGCGGCAAACCAGCCTATTGGGTTTATTTGATGTTTTCATGTTTTTTTAGTAGCCTGAAGGTATGAATATGCAAACTACAGACATATCCTTCATCTGTAAAACCTTAGGTCCTGAGCATTCTGGATAACAGGTCCCATACCTGTATCAGGTAGTTTTGTCTGTTATTTTACTGCACACTGAAAACGGAGTATATTGCAGTATTATGGCTGAAGATGTTTGGGCAGTGAATTAAGGAGGATCTGTTAATATCATAGTGAATAACATAGTTCATAGTTATAGGGCAACCCATAAATAGAATATAAAGATTTGCCTGTTGAAGAGCCTGAAGTCTGTTGAGAGGTACTAGGCACTGCAACTGCCAGGTTATGCCTGGTAAGTCAGGGTTAAATGCTATGTTCCAGGCACAGGAATTCAAGAAACAGAACACATAATTGCCTGTTTTCTCCTAAATTGCATCAATACTGTTTCCTGAGTGTTTTTACTTTCAAATAATGAAGCAATATGCATAGAACAATGTTCTTAATGCCAGCAAAGTGAACAACCTGTCTACGTTCTGTATGCCAGACCACAGTTTGAAATCAGTTGTCACTTAATCATAGAATAATAAATGTCTACCCTCTACAGCTCAAGCAATCAGCATGCGAATTTTAGAAAAACCAGTGGAGGTAATAGAGAGTATTGTGCCAGTACACTGCTCACCGCACAGCAAAACAGAATAGTCAAAGGAAAAAAAAAACTGCAAAATGTTAATTTTTTGTTTGCTGGAAACTGTTCAGGAGAATGATTGATGAACGCAATATGCATTCAAAATCTATATTTAAAATATAGATTTTTTTTTTAAATGGTCTTGGAGAGTTTATTTTTGATAAATTTTAAGAATATTTGGCTAGAACTGGAACAAAAGTGTCCCTTTTCATTATTGTAATATATATATATATATTAATTGTGTAACTTTCCAAAAATAAACTACATATTTCAGGCTTTTCTGACAAAAATCCAAAAAAACTGTATTGTAATTGTACTATTCGAATTTTCGATAGATTCAATCCAATAAAATTGTGATTTTTTTTTAATAATAAATAAGGTCCAATGGTGCATTCTAGTTTGGTAGAACTTTTTTTCATTAAAATAGTCAGATAAATTGGGACTTTGATAAAGAAAGCCCTTCCATTCTATCAATTTGATGAAGTTGCACAATAGTAACCTGTCTACAGGATTATATTCTATAAAATGGCTGAATTCTCTATGTGAGTGACTGTAAATACTCTTACACTTTGTCTTGCATGTGTTGTTTAACTTCTGTGTCTGCCCTTGTTTTACTTCTCTCTGTATCTATTATATTATGTGTATCTGTTTATTTATAGGGATTTATGCTAATTTACTCATTGTTAATGTCCAGATTAACAATGACTACCAATTCAATGGGAGTCCTTTAGTTTCAACGGAAACCCGTCCAACCAGTTAAGCATTACTATTCAAGCATCGTAAATTAGAAATGTGTCTGTAGATAAAATAATGTTACTGATAAACCATAACTCTATTATTTATAATCTTTTATAAAATGTTAATCTATTAGAAGTCATGGAGGCAAACCATGATGCCTACCTACCAGAACAACATTGCAGGTTATGTACTTAAATAAGGTCATTGCACTTTGGGATCAATTCAAATATCATATTCTGTTAAGGTGGCTTACTTTTTAAAATACAGGTATATAATCCGTTATCTGGAAACCCATTATCTGGAAAGCTCCATTTTATTCAAATCATCCAAATTTTAAAAAATGATTTCCTTTTTCTGTGTAATAATAAAACAGTAGCTTGTACTGGATCCCAACATACAATTAATACTTATTGGAAGCAAAAGCAGCCTTTATTTATTATTTTATAGTAGACTTAAGGTATGAAGATCCAAATTACAGAAAGATCCCTTATCTGGAAAACCCCAGGTCCCGCATATTCTGGATAACAGGTCTTGTACCTGTACCTAGTTTTTTTTAGTTAGTCAAGTAACATCATATCACTGGTCCTCTCTTTGCTGCTATAATAGTCTCTGCTCTTCTTGGAAGGCTTTCTACTAGATTATGGAACTTTTTTGAAAGAATGGAAGGGAGGCTTAGGCCATCCTGGGCATAGGAAGGAACTCTTCATACAAGTGTATTCATTGGGCAATTACCAGGGGCTGACTAAATTTATGAGATTGGAAAGTTATGGTTTATGGAGTGTTCATTGTTTGTTAGAAGGCATTGAAGTAAGACTGGAGATGTGATCTGGTTAGTAGACTGTGGCTTTTTCCCCATCTAAGCATTTTATGCTGTGTTTTTATTGATTGTATGGATGTGTACATTCAGCAACAAGAGTATTGTCAGCATTTCTATTCATCCCATAGGTGTTCAGTTGGGTTGAGGTCAGAGCTCTGCAGGTCATTTTGTTTCCTTTCTCCTATATCAGCAAACATATCCTGTATGAGCCTTACTATTGGCTTTGGGTTATTATTCTGATGCAACCGGAAACACAGTATTGCCAAGAATGTCATTGAATGATGTAGCACATGTGTCAGCAGTGAAGTGCATGGTATAAATAATCAACTTCAATAATTAATGTCCACTGACTGTTGGCCATATGGTGCATATATACATCTGCAATAGCTGTTGTAGGGTTGCAAGTTGCAAGAAAACTATAGGGGGAATTGTCAAACAGACAAAGACAAGAGGTTCTCTAAACTCAACCCATTATCAATATATTAAGGAAGTTGAGACATTTTTTGCATTAAGCTACTTGTCCATATATTGCAATATATTTAAGATGGCCAGCTAAGTCATTCATCCCTAGTCTGGCCAGTGGCCAGTCCTATACTCACTTTCATCTGATTCATTAAAAATTTTACTGTTTCATTATGCATTTTACACAAGGACTATGTTTTACCTGTAACTTGTTGTTTTCAAGATTAAGACTCCCAAATGGTTTCAATTTAATTGGTTATCACTGGGATAACCTGACTGTGACTGAGAATGATGAGAGCTACAACATGGAGCTTGCCACTGCTCCTGTATAAATTATAGCAAAAAAGGGAAAGTTGTGCTTACCACTAAATTTTAAACCATTAGGTGGGGGTAAATTAAGGCTGTGACCACAAAATTCATGCAGTTAATGACAAGAGGTCCTCTGCACCCATTATCAATATATTAAGGACATTGAGACAATTTTTATATAAAGCTAAAAAATGCAAACAATGTCTCAGTGTTATAATATTTTGATAATAGATGTTACCCAGTAGAATGTATAAATGAAAATATTATTCTTATTACCAACATCTCATCAAAATCAAGTAAAACAATATAACTGCTTGGCATCTCTCTGGAATGTACCCTGAATATGGAAAAATATGTTTGAATTGTAAGTCAACTATCGATATGCATTTTAAACAGGTTCTCAGCAAAGACAGCGTGAAAGTAGTGTGGAAGGCTAATATTCTCTCAGATATGAGATAAGATTAAATTATCAGATTTGTAGAAAATGCCGCAATATTCCAAATTTCTTGTTGGCAAGAGGACTTCAATCCATGTTTAATTGTGTAGCTAATATTATATTCAATTTCTCTGTTGAATGTGATGCATTTTACGGGATGTGAAAAAGGTGGAATCCATTATCTGTTTTATCCTACATGTGTGATCCCAGAATAATGAAGATGACTGGTGAAATATATCCTTTGGCTCTAGAATTGAGACGCAATAGTTAGCACTGCAGTTGGGATTACATCCATAGTACTATCTACAAATGTGTTTGTATGTTGTGCCTGTACTTGGAAACTCGGGTTTAATTCCACACTCTTATGAAATTGAGATAGGGGTCTTAAGCTCCTCTGGACCCTGGAAATTTGAAAATTATGCCATCTTGTAGGTTTGGGTTATTGTTTTGAGGAGATTCAAAAATGTTTTCATCTTATAATTTTGGGTTACTGATATTGGAAGATGTTGCTATATTACAGTTTTGGGCTATTGTTTTGAGTAATGATGGAAGAATTTGTCCCATTTCGCTTCATCACGAATTTCACAAATTTCCTGCAAAATTCGTGAAGCAGGCAAAAAATTAGCAAAATGTGAATTTTGATGCCAACTTCGGTGCCAGTGACATTGGATGCCCATTATAAGCAATGGATTATATGGGTCAAAATGGGCACAGGTGTCGGAACCGTTGACGGCTAGGGATGTAGCGAACTGTTCGCCGGCGAACTAGTTCGCGCGAACTTCGACTGTTCGCGTCCGCCGAATGTTCGCGAACGTCGCGCGACGTTCGCCAATTGGTGTTCGCGTTTGATTCGAAGTAAAATTTCGTTCGACCATTCGACCGTTCGATCGCTAAAATCGAACGATTTCCATTCGTTCGAACGATTATAAGCATTCGATTGAATTAAAATCATTCGATCGAATAGCTTCAATCGTTCGATTCGAACGAAAATCCTTCGATCGTACGAATAAAATCCTTTGATCGTTCGATCGAACGATTTTATCGAGCGTTCGAAGTTCGCGAACTGTTCGCGAACTGTTCGCTTTTTTGCCGGTGTTCGCGAACGGCGTTCGCGAACACATTAACGGCAGTTCGCTACATCCCTATTGACGGCCTCGAAAAAAACTTTGGCGCCGACAAATTTGTTCGCCGTCGGCGAAGCGCGCAAATTTGCAGTGAATTTTTGCCTGCCAAATAAATTTGCCCAACACTAGTTTAGAGGAAATTGAAATATTTTACCATCTTATGATTTTTGGTACGTTTTTGAGGTAATTAAAAAATGTTTCCATCTCCTAATTTTGGGTTTGATGTTGGAAGATGTTGCCATCTTATATTTTTGGGTTATTGTTTTGGGGAAATGACAAAAACTTTTGGTTTAAAAAACAAAGGCTTCAGACTGTCAGGAGATGTTCATCCAATTTATGGGTAAGGGAGAACAATAAGGCTAAAACTCCTGCTTGGGGCACAGGCTAGTTTGGAGACTATTAACTGGTCATTGATTTTCTTGGTGATCCACCATATTTGGGCTCCAGTGACAGCAGCAAACACGTGCCCTAAGAAGCAACATTTTTTGATAGTCTAAGCACTCTTTTAAGACATTGCACTGGTAAAAGGTTGATCCATTTGGTCAGATCACCTTTGTTTCCTCAATTTTTGAAAACACACACACTCTTTCTGTAGAAAGGACCTTCTGGGAGTTATAGTTGTGTAACAGCTGGTATGCTAAATATTGGCTAACTATGGCAATGTACTCAGGGAAATCTAGCAGAGGGACAACAGAGAAGTAGAACAGTTACATGTCCTTGTTTTGCTGAGAAGATATAATTTGTAATTTTGATGTGGGCTGCTTCAGTGCAATATAATTGTTGGAAAACAGATTGATTTTTGTCTAGAAGATTGATGTTTGTTATAAATTATCCTGTACATTCAAATGATTTTGAGCAGATGGGGAGCTGAGGAATAGCTGGATAATTGTAAATTTGAGAGGGACCAAGGGATGCCTTTTTTTAATTATGGAGGTAATATATGTGTGTTTAAAGGATTCTGAGACGATACCACATCTGAGGGAAATTGAACAGGACAACTATAGCTAAAGGAGAAAAGTAAGAATTTGTTAAAGAATGTTCTGTAAAAGAAGTAGAAGTAGAATAGAAGTATTTGTTTATACTGGAAACACTAGGAATGGCTTTATATCAGAACTCTCTGGATTCACGGATTACCAGATAAAAGATCCCATTACAGTACACCTGATATTCACTGTATATAATAATATCTTACCTTACTTGACTTTTTATGAGAAGTTCAGAGTTATGATTCTGCCGTCAGAAATATAATATGTTTTCTGATTGAAAAAGCATTGTTTTACAATTCTCATAAAACCCTTGCAGAAGACATGCAGCACTAAATTGATTTTACCATGTAAAACACATACCCCAATATATACCTTTGGGCTCATTCATAAACAACGGAGGAAAAAAAAACATTATTGGGATTGAGGCAGCCCAAGTTGCTTGTTAATATGGATGGAAATTTGCATCAGTTTTAACATTTCCATTGAAAATCCATTTTACATTTTTATGTTTAAAATATGCTAAAATATATATTTATTTTCCAATGTAAATTCTGTAAAAAAAAAAACCCATTAGGTAATTTGCCCCTATTAAAATGTCTCGATATGCTGCAATTTGGGATGTTTATTTCTTTCTTTCTTTTTTAATCAGTTCAGGCAATGGGGCATATCTATCATTATTTTATCAGGTCTTATAAAAAGCAGCTTGTCACTTGCTAAAATTTATTTGGAGAAATGTTCAATCTCAGCGGCAATGTGTCGGAAAGATGAAAAACTCCGGTTCCTGTAATATTGACAGTTTTAATTTTGATTTCAATCTTCATTTTATCAGCAGCTTCCTTCTCTGTCAGACATGGGAAAGAGATTAACATTTTGCACATAATGCAGAGCCACAGTCATTCCCTCTCTCTCTCCCTCTCTCTCTACTCACTGGGATTTCAGAGCTGACTTACCCAGCATGATCTACAGATCGATGAGATAATTAATCAATGATCAGTTAATTGGCTGTCATTTCTCAGTGCTGAATTCCGAGGTGACAAATAACAGGATTCACTAAGAGAAATTGCATTTGATCTTTAACTGATGATACAGTGAAGGAATATGTACTGTGTTAATAAGCAGGCTTTATGGGCTATTTATGATCCCTGAAATGCTCAAGTAAATTGAACTTAGGGCTCATTTACAATGAGGAAGGCAGGGTGCATGAGACCTACTGTATGGTCATCTCCAAAAAGGGTTCGGTTAGGTAATCGCACACCTTACATACCCAAAAGTCTTATCTTGGTGCTCAATAATAGAGGAATAGAACCTTTAGTGATGGATGAATTTGTCCCGTTTCGATTCGCCAAAAAATTAGCGAAATCCATTGGGCGCCAAAATGCAAAATTTGCGAAATGCAATGGGCGCCAAATTTATTTTGACATGTTTCAATTTCGGCACAGTTGTGCAATCTTTCATGGACACTCCCCTTTGTCAATCATCACTAATGTCAAACTGCATTAAAGGAAAACTATACCCCCAAAATGAACACTTAAGCAACAGATAGTTCATATCATATTAAGTGGCATATTAAAGAATCTTACCAAACTGGAATATATATTTAAGTAAATATTGCCCTTTTACATCTCTTGCCTTGAGCCACCATTTCGTGACTCTATCTGTGCTGCCTCAGAGATCACCTGACCAGAAATACTGCAGCTCTAACTGTAACAGGAAGAAGTGAGGAAGCAAAAGACACAACTCTGTCTGTTAATTGGCTCATGTGATCTAACATGTGGTTTGTTTGTTTGCACTGTGAATCCTACATTCCCAGTGGGTGTCCCTTATTTTTAAAATGGCAATTTTCTATTTATGATTACCCAATGGCACATACTACTAGAAAAGTATATTATTATGAAAATGGTTTATTTACATGAAGCAGGTTTTACATGAGCTGTTTTATGCAATATTTTTTTATAGAGACCTACATTGTTTGGGGGGTATAGTTTTCCTTTAATAAAGTTGCAAAGGCTTGCCCTGCTAATGCACGTCTTGTGTGCTGGTGAATTTCTTCATACCTATGGTCATCCCCATGAATACAGTGTTGGCAATGTAGTATTCATGAAGTGCGGGCAGGGGAGACAGTAGGGTTGCCACCTGTCTGGTTGTGACCCAGATAGACAGGTTTTTGGAAGGGCTGCCCAGGACA
Organism: Xenopus petersii; assembly: GCA_038501925.1. Taxonomy (NCBI): domain Eukaryota; kingdom Metazoa; phylum Chordata; class Amphibia; order Anura; family Pipidae; genus Xenopus; species Xenopus petersii. The sequence continues at coordinate 172,265,338 of CM076680.1, read as the reverse complement.
AAACTGCCTATCCTAGACTGATGTGACGATTGAACAATCACTGATTGCCATATCATAGCCCTCCCCCATGATGACACCTGGCTCACCCCATGACATCATTGGCCGGTCCTGTGACATCACCAGTCTTGCCCCCTGCCCAGACCGTATGTCAGGAAAAGGTGGCATCCCTCAGCGGCACACATGCACCCACCCACTTGCTTGTGTGTCAATCTGGGACACAAGTTAAGAAGTGGTGAGAGACCCTGGCCACAATGGGGCCCTGTCTTACCACCTACTCTATGCAATGAAAAATGTTTATGGCTTCTCTAAATTGGGGCAACTGTCAAGGCTCTTCACAGATCAGCAGCTGGAGGTGGGAGAAGCAAGTATGATATAGGTCAAGATGCTGGCAGTAGGACAATATTACGAAAGCAACACATTATATCCATGTTGTATTGTATTTATTTATAAATAAACAGGGTTACAGTTAATATAAATGAAGTGTGTACATGCTAGGAGTTTTTTCATGGTGGTAACATGGTTCCTGTCCTAAAAAAATTACAATCTACAAGGAGGCACTCATGAATAAAAAGGAATTGAGAGGAACATGAGTACAAGCATGCTGTACCAGAGATATGTTAATAAAAAAACTTCCTCTTTAAAGAAAATTTGAGAGGAAGCTTAATAAAGAACCCTACAGAACCCCATAGCACCCACTGAAAAGCTTTTTGGGAATTATAGTTCAACTACAACTGAAAGACCACTGGTAGGAACATAAAGCCTGTTCTGCCCTGGACCATACCACTGCTAAGAATGACAGGGGCTGGTTTAACTAAATCTATATCTTCTGTAATACTATGTGCATGTGTGTGGGCATGTTGTTACATTGGCTGAATTTGGGCTAGATGAGGCCTTTCTTGTCACACTTTTTTAATATTCAGATATTCTGTACTGGTGAATGATACACAGTGTTCTGTAACACTAAGGGGCCCATTTACTTAGTTTGAGTGAAGGAATAGAGGAAAAATAGTTAGAATTTCTAATGGTTTTTTTTGGCTACTTCGACCATCGAATGGGCTACTTCGACCTTCGACTTCAATTCGAATGATTCGAACTAAAAATCGTAGATAGTCGAAGTACTGTCTCTTTAAAAAATACTTCAACCCCCTAGTTTGCCACCTAAAACCTACTGAGGCCCCCACAGGCTTCCTAACAATTTTCTGATCGAAGGATACTCCTTTGATCGATGGATTAAAATCCTTAGAATCGTTCGGTTCGAAGAATTTAATCGTTCGATCGAACAATTATTCCTTCGATCGTTCGTTCGAACGAATTGCGACGATATTCGAAGTCGAAGGATTTCAATTCGGCAGTCGAATATTGAGGGTTAATTAACCCTCGATATTCGACACTAGGTAAATTTGCCCCTAAATGAGCGTGTGTTTTATATTTATTGGAAATATAACTGCTAAGGATTTACACCCAGATCTAAAATTGAGCAAGTGTTCAGCGCTGGAGACAGAGAAGAAGGAGCCTTGTACAGTGCAAAATTAGGGGTTCAGCTTCAGCAGAAAAAAAATAACACCACAAATGTCCAAACTATTAGTCTGCAGTTTTTATACAGCTACAATTCCCATCACCCTCAGCTGTCAACAGGATTTCTGAAATTGTAATTCAATAACAGTCAATGACCCACAAGCTGTCCTGTTTAAACATTTCAATGAGACTAATTGAAATTTTTGCCCTTAGAGTTTTTCTTTGTCCTACTCTAAAACTAGGCATGGGAATACTGGTAAATGCAGTCCCACTTTTACTATGGACAGATATAATTGTGTCTAGTCTGTGCCGATCACCATGAGGTTAAAAAAACTGTACCTATAAGAGAAAGTCCAATGATATTCTATTCTGAATGGCACGTTGAGCTCTATTGTACAATAAAAGAGTCACATTCTGCTTAAGTTATTACGGAGCTGCTGCAGCATGAATATTAAAATGCTGGATATAAACCTGGAGAGCTTTGTTCCGGGGATTTTGTGTTTCTAAGCGCGTGTGGTTCTGTGCCTCATTAATGGGTCTGTACACGCAATACAAGAGACAATGTCTTATAGAAAAGTTACAATAGGCAGATCCGACCAATATATTGAACCATCTTACATCTATTAACCAGGGAATACTGTTTTGCAAACAACTCAAATCCTGGGTCCTCACGTTTTCTACCCACAATGCAGCATCTTTGCACCTCCCATTTGGGCTCTATGTTAATCATATTTTTGTAGGTTTTGTGAAAGTAGGGGTGTCCAAAATATAGGATTTTACTCTAGTAACATCAGTATTTAATACACACCCAATCATCTCATTGAAGTGAATAGCTTTCATGCACAATGTCCTCCTGCAAAGGGCAAGAAAATACAGCAACATGGACTTCATCTACTGTTGTTTATTCCTTACAATGGGCAAGAGACATACAGTTGCCTTACGCTGTAAGTGTACAATATTCAGTATATAGTAATCTGCTCCATTGCTTGCCGTAGCCAAGGCAATTGCATTTGGGTGTCTGACCTACATTTTCTAGAGCAGTGATGAGCATCGTTTTTAGGGCCTTGACCCCATTTTTTCTTTTTCTTGTTTGCAGTGACCCCATCTGATGTTCCCTTGCAACATTACAAGCACAACAATTAGCAGAATATTGCTCAGCCTCCAGCTCTATTAGGTGTTGCAGAGATAGCAAGCTTTAGAGGACGGCAGCAATGTTCATTCAAAGATCTGTTCTATGTTAGAATACATAATCAGCTTTCACTGAAGAGAGGAAGGAAAAAAAAGATAATCTCCAGTCCCAAGTTGACATTCACATGAGCCCAAATGCAGCCATGGCAGCAGGATATTTTTTTTTCTGATCTAGGTGTAATAATACCTGTAGGACTATGCTAAAATGGCACTTGGTTTTTCACTTAAATCTTATATACATAAATTGTAGGCTCTTCGGCCAAGTGATCTGCCTGCAAATGTCATTAATGTTCCTACAATTATTATAACAAGTGTTATTAAAATAGCTTTTAATATGATGTAGAAAGGGATATTCTGAGATAATTTACAATTGGTTTTCACTTTTTATTATTTGTGGTTTTTGTAACTATTTTGATTTTAATTCAGTAGCTCTCCTGTTTGCAATTTCAACTTGCTGGGGTCCAAATTCCCCTAGCAACCATGCTTGAATATGAATAGGAGAGGCCTGGATAGAAAGATGAGTAAAAAAGTAGCAAAAACAATAAGGGGCAGATTTATCAAGGGTCAAATTGAAAATGCAAATTCAAAATTCGAATTTTCGAGTTTTTATGGTCAAAACTGTTAAATTTGACTAGGGAGTTATTCAAATTCGATTTGAGAATTTTTTAAATAGAATTCGATTTTCAAGATTTATCATGCTCTGGCCTTTTAAGAACTCAAATTCGACTATTCACCACCTAAAACCTGCCAAATTGCTGTTTAAGTCAATGTTAGAGGTCCAGGGATCAATTTTGAGTTGTTTCGAGTTTTCAGGTTGATTCTATTCATCTGAGTTTTAAAAATTCGATTTTATTAATTCATTTTAAATTTTGAGTTCATGGGAGTTTTAAAAGCTCACATGAATTCAAAATTTGAACCTTGATAAATGTGCCTCCCCATGTGTAGCTTTATGAAACATTTGTTTTTCAGATGGGGTCAGTGACCCCCATTTGACTCTCTCGATATTTGCTTAAGTAAATTTCTAGGTTGGCATTGTCTCAACAGTTTGTATAAAGTCTGTGAGTCAGTATGTGAGTCTAAAGGCACAACTATCATGTAATACAGGTATGAGATCTGTTATCCAGACCTGTGGCTTTCCGTATAAGGAATCTTTCTGTAATTTGGATCTTCATACCTTGTCTACTAAAAAATCTGGTAAATATTAAATAATGCCAATAGGCTGGTTTTGCTTCCAATAAGGATTAATTATATCTTAGTTTGGATCAAATACAAGGTACTGTTTTATTATTACAGAGAAAAAGAAAATATTAATTTTTAAAAATTAAATTTAAAATAAAAAGTCATAGAACCATAACATCATCCAGAACTTTCTGGATAACAGGTTTCCGGATAATGGTTCCCATACCTGTATATGTAGAAGCTGCTAACCCTCTTGCCAATTTTCCAGCCAAAGGGGTCTTCCAGTTGGATGGTGAGCCAGTGCATGCCCATTCCTTGCTAGGTAAAAGAACTTTAGTAATTCCGCACCAGTAGAGACAGGTAGGAACCCAAGTGCCGAACTAAGTGCCTTCAGCGCTCGCCTCATTCAAAAAGTTCCAAAAAAGCGGATGCACATACCATAATGATCATCTATCAAGAGTAGAAATATACTTTATTGAAGCAGTAGGCACAATAGGCTCCAGCAAAAGCAACAACATTTCAGGCTACTATGAGACTTTTCTCAAACTAGGTAGACATCGTCAAACAAAGATGTTATACCTTTTAGCTTCTGCAGTATAGTCTTTTAATTAAAACAGAATATTTAGCTTCTGGGTTCTGGAATTTCTTAGCTCTGGAAGACTTCCAAACTTATACAATTCAGCAGTCACTGGGGCCTGTTCTAATTGCCTCCAATCTGATTTGTCTGACTCATGAAACAAGAACACGGTAAGACTGTAATTCTATCCTTGTACATCTCATGCTAAGCACGCGTGTGTAAAGCAACCTCCGATCGACACGGTTTGCTTCATCATTCATTGTCTTTTTTAATCTTGGTCCTTGTCCCTTTTGTCATATCTGACACATTTCATAAGATAGCAAGCAAATACAGATAGAAAAGGCCTCCAATCTGCAGTCCTTTAGTGTTTATAGACCCATCACAGTTTAGAGTATTATAGAATGGACGTTCTCCTCAGCTAACCCGGCATCAGATTGGCCCCCTGGGAAATTCAAAGATTAATGGACAAAGGATTGTAATATGTGACAATCCAACTGACAGGACTGATACTGTACCTAGGAAAAGCTCATTTTACAGTTAATATGTAGTATGATCAACTTTTCAAACACAATGATGGGTTGATCAAGTCAGCAGCTTATTTTTGCAACCGCTGTGTTAGGAAAAATAAAAATAATAATAGGAAACTTGTGGCAAAATTGTGGCATTTATATAGTCTTAACAAATTACCTGCAGAGAGTATGTTTTTTCTCAAGAAAAGGATAAAGAAGATGCAATAGATGTAAAGTGATGTTTAGCCTGCTGTATACTATTAACCTTGCACGTGTCTACAGCTTTCCTGAACAGTAAAGATATTCAGGTGTCCCAGTCTTACATTTTGTATCGAGGGAGCTCCTTCTGATTGATTCGTTTGGTCTGTGCACTTTCCAGATCACTTGGCTCAGTGTTGGTTTTTTAGCTTTTTCTTTATCTTGACATTGAGGGTAGGGTGGTTTTGCATGTGCTGACTACTCATAGACATGCTCTGTATTTTATTAGGGAAAAATAAGAGATGTGTTGTGCTTAGTGACATGTTTTATTTACCTGAATGTTTACAAAGTGACATGACTGAACAGCTAAAAAGACAATGGTTTGTTTTAACAGTTGCCCTTTGTCATTTGTTTTAATTGAGATTAAGATAACAGTAAGACAAGAGCATTACCAACATATTTTATTTATGGTGAAGCCATACTGTATCTTAGTCATATGAAGCTAATATGTTAAAGGTATGGGACCCATTATCCAGGTTGCTCAGGACTTAGGGTTTTACGGATAAGGGGCCTTTCCATAATTTGGATCTCCATACCTTATCTCTACTACTATCATTTAAACATTAGTTAAACCCAATAGGATTGTTGTCTCCAATAAAGATTAATTATATCTTAGTTGGGATCAATTACAACGTACTGTCTTCTTTTTACAGGGTAATTGTTTTTAAAAATTTTAATAATTTGATTAAAATTGAGTCTATGGGAGAGGCCTTCCTGTAATTTGTAGCTTTTTAAATATTGGGATTCTGGATAACAGATCCCATACCTGTATAACAAATTTACTGGTTTCTATGGAACATCAGTAGCTGAGCGGTAGGAACTGCATTTAGTTAGTGAGGTCAAGAGCTATTCGACAATATAAATCTTTCTCTTTTAGAAGTCTTTGTAAGCTTATTGACTACCAGTTATTCATTTATTTGTAACCTGGTAGAGCTGCCTACACAATCCAATTAGCATAGTTAGGGTTGAGAGATATCTGATTAAATATAATCCATATTATGTTTGTAATATACATTCAGTACAGTAAAACTTATACTATAGAAAGCTTTTCCCCTTTAGAACATAAGCCATACGTCTAGATGTAGTTTACTAAATTTTTGTTTGATCCATTATTCCCGATAAAGAATATAGAGCTGAACCATTGTAAAGGGAGCTGCAGAACTGAAGACATGTCACATGACTGAGTGCACCTGGGAGACGAACAACATGTCTAGCCCCATGTCAGATTTCAAAATTCAATATACAAAAAAAGTTTTTTGGAAAAAAAAAGCACGTTTTCCTATGACAGACTCTCTTTAAATTTCACTCCTTATCTGTAATGGGGAATTTCCTAGGCAGGGAATAAAGAGGATTTGAGGAGGCTTAACCTCCTTAAAATGTTCTCCAATTGAAGGGCCACTGTTGATGGCCTCTGCAAACAGAACTTTAACCCTTCTCCCTTTAATACTCTCACACATCTGATTCAGGTAATTTAGAAATTAGTCTTAAAAGTACTGTATAATGTGTAGTAGAAATAATGATAATAATCTCAAAGTAATCAGACATGTGCTGAATTATTCACTGATCGAGTGCTATTACATCTGTGATAGACAAAACAAATGGATGGATTGCTTGGTCCAAGGCCAGTACTGAAAACATTACTGATTTTCAGTCAGCTAAGCAGACATGAAACTAGCCAGTGCTATCAATCAGCTTTATAATAAGGTGATTTATAAGCATAATTCATTGAAGGATTAGAATTCCACTCCCACTCACCTTGACTGGGAAACAGGAGGATGTAGGGAGGACATGTTACATTTCTGTTTTTGGGGGGTACCCAGCTGTTAGTTGTGGCATTGCTCAACCCCCTAAGAGAAAGAAGAGTGACAATCCCCCAGTACTTAAAAAGAAAACAAGTTTGAAAGAATATAGGCAAAGAATTTTATGTTGATCTTCACAGACAATGGCTTCTGGCATACAGCATATAAATATAGAAGTAATAAGATTATAGCGTTAAACACTGAAATTTAGAATGAGTTGATTCCTAAACATAAAATTATACTGCAGAAATTATAGCTTTGTCTTCTAGAGATGTAATTTGTGTATTTGTTACTGAAATGCTATTCAGCCTTACTCCGGTAATGATTCTAAAGTTATATTAAAGTTCCAGTTTTCTTTTTAATATTTTAGTGCTGAGCTAAGAGTGTACTGAGTGCAACCTAGCGTATCAGTAGAAGAATAAACAAATGTGCAATCTTACCCAAAATTAGCCTTGAGCTGAGCATTGCAAATCAGCCCAGAGTAATAGCATAAGAACAGCATGCTTTGGGGATTATAGAAATCCCAGCAGATTACAAATTAGATCTTGTGAATTTGTTTAGAAAGAAAGCTTTGTTCATCATGATGCCAATCTTGGTGTTAGTTTGGGGCTTTAATGCTTTCTCTTTGTCACTTGACGAGGGATTAAAACGACTGCCGTCGTCAAGAAATGCAATTTCAATTGCAACTGGGGCTCATATTGTATCATTTAGCAAAAGAAGGTGAAAGCCGACATGGAAAATGAGATAAACAGTATTGCTAAAGCTCAGAGGGGCCAACAGAAATATAGATATTTAACAGCAAGTTAGCATAAATAGTGAACGGTAAATAGCATTCTTGGAGACACTGTTTAATATTAAGGGGCCTAAATATTAACATTTGGATTTCCTTTTTTCACAAACTTATATTTTGTTCTCTAAAAATTCATGGGTTTTAAAATTTCTCTAAAACTATAAAAATTCGAGATTTATTATGGGAGTTATTTATGAAAATCTGTATGTTAAAATTTTAAAAATTCTATTTTTTTTCACTAGAAAACTCAAATCATTAGCGAATAAAAATGGTGCATTATACCTCAATGCTGCATAAAGCCCAAATCTGTTGAGGTTCTATATAAGTCAATGGGAGAGGCACCTATCTCAATTTGAAGTTTTCATACTTTGCATATGGTTTAGCCTGAAAATCCAACTTTTTCAGGGGGGTTTGGGGAAAAAACTCAAAAATGTGAGCAGTTTGGGAAAAAGCCATAAAACTATTTCAGTTTTCGCTTGATTATTCCGCAATCGAGTTTTTTAATTAATAAATAAGATTAAATCAGGCATGAGAGTTTGGTCATGGTTTTTTAAAATAAAATATGTGATAAATTCAGATTTTAGTAAATAACCCTCTTTGTGTCAAAACTATGATAACATTGGGAAAAAAGTAAAAAAAAACATATAAAATCTATGAGCTGGACTTTTAATGTGATTTCATAAAGAATATCCTGTAGATTTTGTCTTTGGAAATATTTCTTTTAAGCAGATGCTTCCAGATCTGCAGTCATCTCCACCAGTGATCCCCAACTAGTTGCTGGTGAGCAACATGTTGCTCTCCAATCCCATTGATGTTGATCCCAGTGTCCTCATAGTAAGTCTCTATCTTAAAATTCCTGGCTTAAATTTGCAGGCTAGCAGTCCAAATGGGGCTCTTAATTCGCCTATCACAGCCCTTATTTGCCCCCCCCCAAATAATTTTTTCTTGCTTGTGTGCCTCCCCACTGGTTTTTACATTTGAGTGTAGCTCAAGTTGAAAAAATGGTTGGGAACCCCTGACACAGATAGATATCTGTAGATATTTCTTTGTAGACATTTATCTATATTAGGTAGAGGCAAAGCGGTAAAAAACACATTGCCGAATTAGGCAAAACAAGAACAGAGAAAAAAGAACAAATGCCAGGAATGCCAAATGAAGGAATAATACAGATGTTATGCAATCAAACAAGATTATTAGGGAAAACAATTGAGAAAGTTGATCAAACGTGAATCAAACAAAATATTTGTACTGAATTACAAAGTAAGCAGTGTTATCAATAGGTCTGAATCATATTACACATAAAAAACAGTGTCATTGGTGCACGGGGAAGTAAATATTCCCAATGAGATCATTCGGAAAGTGCTTCAGTAGACAAAGCTGAAAGTGCAACAGCATCAAAAAAGAAAATACTTAGAGACACTTGGAGCTCCAGAGAAGCGCAATCAATTTGTGGTCTGCATACCAGGTGTTTATCAAATCATTTTGGAAAAATACAGAAATAGAGCAATTCTTAAGGGTGTTTAAGGTGATGCTACTTAGGTGATCTGATGCTAGGAATGTTACAATAATGGCTCAGAAGATCAGCTTTGATGGTGATGGAAAGTGCAAATTCCAGATTAGAATATAACCTCTCTTGACCAAATTGGCAGCTGATTAGTCCATGTTTGGGACTGAGATACTGTCCCATTGACATCTAATTGGGTCTGTTTTGCTATTAATAAGGAAAGGCACTTGTTGGGGGCCTATCCTCCAATATGTATGGCTTTCAACTTTTCTGTTGAAATGATAATTTTTCATGCATACATCACTGCTAAAAATGAACATCTGGTATATTACAGCTGAATAATGCCCTGCCACTAGGAGTCTTTTCATGCTGCTGGGTTTACTGTAAAGAAAGTCTAATTTCAGTAAATATAAAAATAAGTGCTTTAAGAAAAAAGTGCATTTATTTCCCAGCAACAAACTGGACTTTATACAACACAGCTTACAGACAACTAGAGGTAAAGTTTATAAAAAAAAATTATATATATTCTGGGAAAAAGAACTAGGGACTTCTTTATCTGAGGATGAATGGTTCAGGGTCTGGTCTAACTTGATATATAGTTCCATTAACACAGTCCTTTTGGAAGCAGGGTATAAAGTCTTGACAAGGTGGTACTTAACGCCAGCTAAAATAGCGAAGATATACCGCACTTCTAACAACCATTGCTTCCGGGGTTGTAGGATTCCAGGCACGATGGGGCATATTTGGTGGACGTGCCTGAGGGTTATTAGGTTCTGGAGGAGGGTCTATCAACTAATATTTTCGGTTTTTCAAATTAATCGAAGGCAGCACCCTTACGAAGCCTTAATGGGACTACCTCCTACAAATATCCCGAAGATTCATTGTAAATTGTTAAATCACATATTCTTGGCGACCAGACAAACAATAGCGAAATGCTGAAAAAGCCCCAATGTCAATTACACTATATTTAAAAATAAGGTTGATTGGATATACGCGAATGAACGGCTTTCGGGGTTGGCCACGGACAGTTTACAGACGATTAACAATATTTGGCAACCTTGGATCAGGTATAGGTTTAATGGCACAGTTTCGGGAGGCATTTGACGGGTTACGGTAGCGGGGCATTCAGACACTCTATATGTACTTGATTACTATACTCAGTCCATGGTAACTGGGTCTCCACCAGTTGGGTTATGATGACCGTTTTTTTTTTTTTTTTTTTTTACTTTTTCTAGTGTTTTCAGCTTGCTTTGTGCTATGATGTTATATTGTCGAAACTATTGTTGAAGAGAAAAAATTGGTACGCATTTGTACATAAAATGTAGTTCTGTATCATGGCCGATACTCTGCATTCTGTAACTGTAACGGGATTACTTATATTGATGTTAACAGAATGTAATTTGGTTTTATATTTCTGTTAGAAACTACACAAATAAAAATATTAAAATATATATACATATATATATATATATATATATATATATATATATATATATATATATCTGCTTCAGTTTAAAGCTAACCTGACTGCAGGAATGAGTGATGAGTCTATCTGATAGAGCTATCAAATTCTTCAGCATGGTATGGACAACTATGCTCTGAGGTACGCTAGACATAAAGCAAAGCCTCAAAAGATTTTTTTCTCTCTCCGAATCGGCTTCAGCGTGAAGCTGACATTGATTGATTGGTTCTGTAGGAGTGAATGATGGTTCTTTCTCACAAGTCACTCACTGTCCTCCAAGCCAGAGAAAAAAAGGGCTGATAGTAAGATCACTGCTGTCAAAGGGCAGAAGTATACCAAAAATAAAACTGGGGAAAAAAAGAAAAATATTTTTAACAAAATGTAAAACAAAGTTCTGTGGCTTTTAATTCTATAACAACTGTTGCCACTTCTCTTTGAACATGATAGTTTCTTAGGACATTAGATACTGCTAACGTCATCAAGTTATTTTTAAACATACTCATTACATTTATTGAAAACAAATTGTATTCTAGTCTATATTGTGTTGAAATCAAACCCTTAAAACAAAGGGGACAGGAAAAGGAAGGCTCACACCATAGCTAATGGCCAAGCACAATATATCAGATATTAATCACAAAGAAATGACGGTATTAAATAAATGTCAACCATCAATTCAACTGATGGAACTAATGTCAGGTTTGTAGATTAGGGATGTCGCGGACTGTTCGCCGGCGAACTTGTTCGCGCGAACATCGGCTGTTCGCGTCCGCCGCAAGTTCGCTAACGTCGCGCGACGTTCGCCAATAGGCGTTCGCGTCAAAATCGTTCGACCATTCGACCATTCGATCGCTAAAATCGAAGGATTTTCGTTCGAATCGAACGATCGAAGCCATTGGATTGAATGAAATCATTCGATCCAATGGCTTTGATCGTTCGATTCGAACGAAAATCGTTCGATCGAACGATTAAAATCCTTCGATCGTTCGAATTGAACGATTTTCGGATGTTCGAAGTTCGCGAACTGTTCGCGAACTGTTCGCAAATTTTGCCGGTGTTCGCGAACGGCGTTCGCGAACACATTGGCGGCGGTTCGCTACATCCCTATTGTAGATTCATATAAGTATTATCTAGAATGCTTGGGACATAAATTCAAATACTTTGCTAACTGCAAAGGAAAGAATTGTTTTATATTGTTTTATATTTTATATTGAGATTATCATTCAAATATTTGTTGTTTTTTTTACTGGTGATCAGTTTTCTAGAATATATGTATTTATATTGTATAGCTTGCGGTACACAGTGCATTATATAAAGTTGTTTCTAGATATTCGGTGGGCATTTTTTTTCTAGCAAAATTATAGATAATATATTAAAATATATTTAAAAATAAAAGGGATTTAAATTTCAAAATAACATTCAAAATGTACAGTGTAATTGTAAGCATCAACCAAAAATGTATTGGGTATAAGTAATTGCATAATCTCTTCCATGCAGAGCACAACATTTGAATTATTTATTTTTTTTTTTTAAATCATTGATTATTATAATTATACACACTTTTTGTATTTTTTTGTTGACCCATGTTTCCTTTGGAAAAAATGCCATGATAGGTTGAAACATGTGCCATATTCAGATATTTTTGTTGGCGGATTTGCCATTCTTTCAAATTGAAGAGAATACAGTTTCCTTTGTGTAAGGGCCATTTTCTCCAATTAGAGATGGAGGCATATTAATGTGTTTCCTGTAATTAAAAAGAAAGGCTCTTGGTCGTTATTATCTGCTTATTCAAAAGGGGCGGGTAACAGATTTGTATCTGTCCTGCTGTTTTTGTATTACAAAAATTACAATAGTAAGTGCATTTGAGTGATTTTTTTGGTCCATTCCTTTCCCTATTACAAAGTACTAATAATGAAGCAATACAATGGCATTTGCATGCAGTGCTTACACCACTTAAAGTAAATAGTTATTTCTCTAGAGGCTGTCAATATTTCTTACATTCCTTTAATCAAGATTATTTAATTTGAAACAAATGAGAAGCAATACCTGCTGTGACTTGAAAACATGTACAGTATATTATCACTGTATTCTGCAGATTTGGCTCTTATGTTGTTGTTTCTTTTCTCTTACAGCTGGCATAACATATATATTTAGCAAAGGAGGAGGACAAATCACATATACATGGCCTCCTAATGACAGGCCGAGCACTCGCGCTGACAGGCTGGCAGTTGGATTTAGCACTGTTCAAAAAGAAGCAGTTTTAGTACGAGTGGACAGTTCTTCTGGACTGGGGGATTACTTAGAGCTTCATATTGTAAGTACTTTGTGAAACATTTAATTATTTAACAATGTGTATCAGAGTTTTATGGAAATAAATAGTGATTTGTGAATTTGTCCCGTTTCGCCTTGAAATTAGCGACTTTCCCGCAAAGTTCTGAACAAGGGCGAAAATTTTTGATTTTGATGCTGGCATCAGTCGACAATTCAGACGCCGGTGAGATTTGACGCACATTAATGTCAATGGGTGCCTGTTACTTGCTGCCAGCATCGGATTTGTCTCCTGTGTCAGAATTTCTGCTGGCGAGTTTCCACAGTGAATTTGCGAATTTATTTGCCGGCGGCAATAAATTCGCCCATCACTAAAAATAAATAATAAGAGCTATGCAGTTGTTTTTCCCTGACCATTTGTAGCACAACATGGGAGTCTGGCCCCATTAAAGCGCAACTCAGCAGATACCCTGTTCTCAAACTTTACTACATGGGAGTTTGGCTCCACTGATGTTCTTGTTCAGAGACTGATCAACTACATTGAGAGTCTGATCATCCAAAAGTCTCATTAGATACACATCTCTAGCTTCTCCCATAGACTGATCTAATGAATTGGTCGCCAGGGCCGTATATACATAGCAGGCGCTATGTTGTTCATCACCCCATCCCCTCCCTTTAATTCAATCACATTTTCATCACCGGGGCCAGAGCAATGGGGATTGGTGTAGAAAAAAATTAAAAAACTATTGTATCTCCTGCACCTCCCCAGTGTTTCTGAACCAATGTGGGTGTGGTTGGGCAGCATGCCGCCCCCTAAAATCCTGCCACCCTAGGCCCGTGCCCTGGTTGTTTCTCCACAAATCAGGGCCTGTTGGTCACAGGTTGACACCTCATGGCTCAAGGATGATCGATAGTAGTCTGTACAAAAAGGTCTCTGGTTTTTCCCTTGCACCCCAGGTATTATTTGACTCCAAAGAATTGCAACAAAATCACCATGTCCATCAAATTAAAACATACTATACTCATAAAGGCAGATTTATCAAGGGTCGAATTTCGAAGTAGAAAATAGTTCGAAATTCGTCCATCAAATAGAATCCTCCAACATTCAAATTCGAAGTCAGAGGATTTTATTCATCGTACGATTGTATTATGTTCGTACGGTCGTAGTACGATCATACTTTGAATTGTACGATTCAAACGATTTTATCATACGATTGTATGATTTTCCTTTGCATAAAAATAACTTAGAAAATTGCTCTGGAAGATCCCCATAGGCTAACATAGCACTTCGGCAGGTTTAAGTTGGCGAAGTATTGAAGTCAAAGTTTTTTTAAAGAGACAGTATTTTGATTATTGAATGGTCGAATAGTAGAACGATTTTTACTTCAAATCGAAGTCGAAGTGAATTCGAAGTCGTAGCATCCTATTCGATGGTCGAAGTATTCAAAAAATGACTTTTCGACCCTTGATAAATCTGCCCCATAAAATGTGGTTTTGCACCAGCATCCTTTACTACTGAAATCTTTTTTAAAAAATTCCTGTAATTACGATTAACAGTCACTACCCAAAACTGCTATTTCTCAGTTTTAATTACTGCCATGAATGGCCATTGTGTAGTTTGGATTAATGAATAAAACACTATTGGTTATGATTGATATATCGCTAATTTGTCTCCAAAATGTTGCTACACATGCAGTATTAACTTAATATCAGCAACAAATGATAAGATTTTCTATAATTCTTTCTAATCATGACAAGTCAAGAAAAAAAAAAAGAATAGAAATGTCTAGTCTGTTCGTTGCAAATAATAAGCTTAAACCCTTTTTTTAGGTGAAACTAATGAGCACTTAAACTATGACATTTTAATGACCAACTTGTAAGGCCACTGGCTCTAAAGTATAGGCTCTAAAGTATAAGTTGAAGAGTAATATGTAATATTTTATGTGCACTAATTTTGGTGAAAAAAGAATAATATTCCCCAAGTCATCCTTCTTTTGTTTCTTTTTAGGGATGGGCAAATTTTTTCGCCTTGTTCCGCCACGGAAATTACGCTCATAGACTTGTATGGCGGCGTGTGTCAAAAAAAAATGTGCATCAAAAAAATTTTTGACGCCCATATACTTGCGGATTTTTGCCAAAACAAAATGGGTTAAATTTGCCCATCCCTATTTCTTTTATATTTTATAATAATTAATGAGCAAGTGCAGCACCTTAAGTCATTGACATAAACCTGCTGTACATAAATAACCCAAATTCAACAAATTCATCCCTGATTGAATATTCTTTCATATATGAACCATTAATCCCTATATCCGATAGCAAAACCGTTATTCATAGGAACAGACAGTGAAGCAGTAGAGATAAAAAACACACCAATTGTATGGTCCACCTTTAGATATAAACATTGTGATCAAGTGCCAAGTTTAAAATATCTACAAGCATAGAACATGACTTACAGGCATTATGATTTAAAACTGAATTTAAACAAGCCTCTCTAATTCCTTTATTATTTAACATAAGACTCAAGTCACTTGTTTATGAAAAGTGCTTCTTAATAATGAAAATTATGAAAAGTGCTGTGAAAATATCTATTATATAACACTAGCATAAAAAGGCATGCAGATGTGATGACACTACAATTACAAAACACACAACCATGGTTAACAAATTCAACAACATTTGGGGGCAGATTTATCAAGGGTTGAATTAAAAATTCAAGATCAAATTTTTAAATTTTTCTTTATGGTCAAAACTGTCAAATTTGACTAGAGAGTTATTCAAATTAGATTCCAGTTTTTAAAAAAATTCTAATTCGATTTTTGAGATTTATCATACTCTGGCCTTTTAAGAACTCAAACCGAGTTTTTTTAAATTCAAATAAAATTTAAATCAAATTAAATTTGAGCTTTTGGGTCTATTCAATTGATCCCAGTTTTTAAAAATTCGATTTTATTAATAAATTTCGAATTTTGAAATTAATGGGAGTTAAGGGGAGTTTCTAAAAACTCACATGAATGCCAAATTCAATCTTTGATAAATGTGCCTCTTAATATTAGCTTACCTTCAGAGGCCAGATCAGGTCATCTTCTATGTTCCCCCTCAATTATTGGACAGTAGTGACGCAAATTCGCTGCGAATTCTCACGTTTCGCTGAGGGCAAATACATTTGTGAAACTGCTGCAAAAATTCACCGGCGTCTCGTGAAATTTGTGAAACGGCAAAAAATTTGCAAAACGCCACTGGCGTCTCGTTTTTGACACAGGCGTCTGTTTTTTTGGACGCTGGCTCATTTTTGCTGGCTAAAATGAACGCCTGTGTCAAAAACTAGATGCCTGCGGCATTTAGCGAATTTTTCGACATTTCGGTGAACGAAAACGGGACAAATTCGCCCATCGATATTGGACAGTAATCATCCCAGTATTTGGGAATACCAAGAGCACAAGTTCAGGAAAGTGGTGCCAAGTTACCAGATTTAATTCAGTGAGAAAAGGTTTATCATGTGAAAAGGTTTATCATGTGAAAGTCGTGGACCAGATTCAATTTTAAATGCAATTGAATTCAGAAAAACTTCACTGATTATCACATGAAATCTATTAATAAAAGAAAACAGGAGGTGAATTTGGAGCAAAATAATTTTTTTCTAGAAGTGAATGGAATTAAAATTAGTTACAGTATAATAAACTCTTTCTTTTTGCATGAGATTCTTCAAGAGGACATCCCTTGACATTAGAAAATATGGTAACATTTTGGGGAGTATAAATAAAGTATCACAGCAAGAGCTGTGACAACTTAGGTGTTACAACACCTACAAAGTAAAAATAAGGATGACAGTGACACCTACAATAACTGAATGTAGGAGAAACTGTGCAGGTGCATATCAGTTCAAGTGAAATTTGCCGTATCTAAACACAACATCAAATAGGTTGAAAATATTGTGTACACTGTAAAATAGATACATAGGGATGAAATTCAAGGGACAATTGGCCACTGGATAGAGTGGTTGGGTCTTTATTGTTTATCAAGTGTCATCTAGTTTTTATGTCTAATAGGGTTTGTTTTTTTAGGAATACAAAAGATACTACAACAAATAATCATACTGTATAGTCTGCCGTTTCATGTTTATAATCAACAGGTATTTCTTTTTTTATTAAACTAACCTCCACTTATGTTTTGTTGAACCATCTTTGATTCAAGCTTGTGCTTGTTCCTGGAACTCAGCATTCATTTACTGATGCATACAGTAATTCAGTTTGATGAAAAGAAATGGCTGTGGTTCAAGAAACGTTACCTCTGGGTCAGTTAAGTGTATGAGCAAATCATTGGAAGCCAAGAGACAAAACTTAAAAAAGGAAGTGTAGAAACAGAAAGCTTAAGAAAAACAGAGCTTTTGGCTTGTCTTCTGTTATGTATATTCTTACATTATTTCTATTCAACGCATGAATCAGTAATCAGCTTAATAATACTCTTTGTAGGGTGCTGGGTTGTGTCCAATGATCAGTAATCAGTGACTGTATTAATTTGTGTTGAAGAATTGATATATTGGAAAGAGTTGTGTGAATGAGGTCTGTTTCTGGTTATGGGTCATAATTTGGTTT
Organism: Xenopus petersii; assembly: GCA_038501925.1. NCBI lineage: Eukaryota > Metazoa > Chordata > Amphibia > Anura > Pipidae > Xenopus > Xenopus petersii. The sequence continues at coordinate 172,247,697 of CM076680.1, read as the reverse complement.
CAATAACCGCATTTGCCATTAAAGTCCACTCACTATTTCATTCTATGCTATTTCATTTTAAAGGAGCTATTATTGTAGAAGTTTATTGTTAAATGCAAATGATGGTTTTGTTGGAAATATGGAAATAAATGGGGTGGAAAGTAAATATAGAAGTTGTTCTTACTGTTTCAGCACTGCAGCTTCTGGAGGAATGGTCACTGCAAAGACTGGGGATCTAGGTAGTCAGTTTACGATATCAAGTACTAATGATTGTTTTTGCCATCAAGGCTTTTAGACAAGGAACAACATAATGAACAAATAATACACACTCATTTTTGGGTGTATAGTGGATGTTTTCCAATAGTTTCTCTGGGTCTTTACAAGTCCAGCAATGTAGTCATGAATCCTGATGTTTGTTACATACAGTACTGCATTGGCCATAAATTGTAAATGACAATGTTTGGAATCAAAACATAAACATTTTATTAGTTTTTGTCAGATCTTCCTTGATTAGCTGTTAATTTAATATTAAGTACAAGCTATTGAGAGAGCATCCATGTATTGCTTGTAATAGCTGCCCATTTCCTAAATGCTGAATGCACAATAATACAGCCATTCAAATAGCTTCTGTTGTTGAGAATTGGCTTTTGTTGTTAAAAAATGTATGATCCATACCTGCATTTAGCTACAAAGAGTTAAACATGTTCTCCAATAAAACCTTTTCGGTAAAATGTTCTATTCAAAACCTGTATTATTCTACAGAAGTCATTTGCATAATAGATTCTTTTTTAGACTTTAATAAAAGTCAGCCCTATAGAATATGCAGAGCTTGAAGGGATTTTATTACTGTTTAATAAATGAATTAGCCTTGGTTTAATTGCCTGCAGTACCACACCAGTAAACATTATATTGCAAACTGATAAAAAGTTAAAGCTATTTCACCTCTACTTCAGTTTTTTCTTTTGTGCATGTTGTTTATTTTTCAAAAATGAGGTCCAATAACGCTTATGCCGAGTGTTTTAAAATCCATGACCCTGAAGTTCAAGTTGAAAAGTGAATGATGGCCTAAATATTTAATAAGAATAGTGAAAAAAACATATTAGGCCTCATTTAAAGTAATTGAGGTTGGGTACAAAGTGCAAAAAAATAGGTACAAGCCAACTTTGTGCAAGGTGCAAGCCACGTCAAACCCTGCTCTGCTGTCATTGTGGACAAAAAACTACACTTTCACTATGAATACATCACTACTGTGCTCTTTAGCCATGTATTCATGTGGGGCAAGGATGCATAATTGTCCCCTCTCCTGCCCCTTACAATTTCCCAGATGCATGTTATTAAGACTTTTTTTAAAACCACTTACGGTTTGCTGCCATTTTAGATCTGTAGACCACTGGCTTTGTATTAGGGGAATGAAAGAGATAACTGCAGATGCAACATAAAATAAGATCATCCGCTTGGTACCCAAACAACGGTCAGAGTGTTTGATAATTACAAAATAAGCAGAGAAGCATTGATTTTATGTTAAGAAGAATTGCCAGCACTATTTAATATATTATGGCACCTTCCTCCAAAACTCTTGTACCTTTTATGACCAATAATTATATTTATTACCAGACTGCTCGATGGGTAGAGACCTTCCCTGATGGCAGTGAGTACTTTCTAGAAATGGGAACAGTTAGGGGTCTCAATGAAGGTTGTGTTCTGTCTGGATAAAACAGTAAAATCAACTACTGGCTCAAAACTACGCTGAACTTCAGAAGGCCTTCAGAGAATTTTACCATCACATCTTTTCACCACTTCATGCTATTTTTTTGGAAATGCAAGTGGTCCTGCTTATCCAAGAACCCCTGCCTTGTGTGCCAATTCACGCATGCACCTAGAGCACTCCACTCCATGTGTACACAATAAGTATCTCCTATGTGCCTCCATAAAAGAAGGTAGGACAACCAATGATAAAGAACAAGGGTAAACGATACAGAGCAAGATGGGTTGGATGCAGTTGGATCTTAAAGCTCTGGTGGGGTCATGTGTTTTCATTAAAATAATACACAAAGCAAGCATTCTGTCATTTTCATCATATATTGGCTATTGAAGTCAATGCACAACATAAAACTGGTTTATCTGGTAAGGGATAAGATGACAGTTCCCACTCATATGAATAACAGATATTTACAGATAAATGTAAATCCTTTAATGTAAAATAAAGTGAAATTCTACAAGTTTCTTTCATATCATCTTAATCTTCATTTAGTCTCATATTTTTGTCAACAGAATAAAAAAAACTTATGTCTTGTAAGTAAGAACCATACTAATTCCATATTTTTTTTATCTTGCTGCCATTTTTCATGGGCTAACTGCCCTTTAATTAGAGGCATTCGGATGATTGCTATGCCATGATTTTACATGCCTTTTATGCATATACCATATTTCCATTACCCAAAATATATGGTTGTATTTAAGCAGAACTTTATGATATCTGGAATTTACAGTATTTCCTTTAATATATTTTAGAAAGTTTCTGAAAATAACATGAAACTTGCCAGCATACCACAAATTGCTATAGATTTTTTATGGATTATTTTATTTTCAATTTTGTAAATCCACATTTTACTTGACCAGAGGTTTTATCTGCCCGGAATGCAAACTCAGCTTTTTTAGAAATATGGATTCAGTAAGATGGTTCAAAGTGGACAAAATTGTTATTTTCAGAAATGTATCGCAGCCTGCTGATTTCATATAATTTGTGTGTAGCATATGGGTTATTTGAGAAATGATAGAAAGTAATAGATGTTTATGAATATAAAAGGATTGTAGAGGCTGGGTTTGGCAAGAGAGCAAGTAGTAAAGCATTCATATTGCAGTATAGATTAAACTAGCTTATGATCTTAATTTATGGTATCACACATGGCTATATGAGCTGAAGCAGATGTATAGGAATATTTTTTAAAGAAAATTAAAGAGGAAATTAAAAAGGTAAAAAAAATAGATTTTAACCCTTTTAATTTTAGCTTGTGTTGACCATTCCATGCTTTTATATACTGCTTTTATATACATGACCCATTCCCAGATACATAGATGATAGATAGATGATAGATAGATGATACTGTAGATACATAAATAGATGTAGAGATAGAAAGTCCTTATAATGTATTTGTTAGTGGAGGAAGATAGAATCATTGGCAAAATGTGCCTTTATTATATAACTCATAGCACTAAACAACCAATCTGTAATGCATGGTGTCTTAGTGGGTAGCACTCCTGCCTTGTATTGGTGGGGTCCTGAGTTAAATTATGATCTGGGCACTATAAGCAAGGAATTTTTTTGTTCTCCCTGTGTCTGTGTGAGCTTCATCTGGAAACTTCTACACTCCAAAAACCTGAAGGTAGTTAATTGTCTTCTGATTAAATTGACTCTTGTGTGGGAATGTGATAGGGATCTTAGATATTTTTAATATAAAATGGCAGGCTTGGCGCTATTGATGCCCTTTGTTTAAAGTGACATCAACACTCGAATGAAGAAAAAAATAATGTGTTAATGTTATACTTGCAACAATTTGTGCTAAGTCTTCCCATTGCCATTCTATGTAAAAGGAATTAAGAACTCATTCCATTACTACATTCAATGTCAATACCAGAAATATTATCAGGGTTTCCATGTTTATAATTTGCTGTTTATCTAATTTGCTGCAAGAAAGGAAACATTACAAATCACCGGGACATTGATGGAACAGTACAATTTCTTATTCCTATTCATGGCTTCAGCTCCCCTGGGCAGAGACAAGTGCCGTGTGAGTATAATCAAGGGCAGTCAGGACATTTAGAAACAGAATAACCTGGATGAAAAAGGTTGTTTTGTACTAAAAACAAACTAGGCACTATATAGTCAGACTATATAAATGTATGATGGTCAGGCTATATAAATCTAATTACGAGTAGATTGGTGATATATTCCTATAATATTTGTGCATTTCTCAGAATGTTATATGCAAATGCAACAGCAGATAAATCTCATCATGTTAGAATGACTTTAAAGCTGTATTATCAATGATTTGAGTTTGACATTGCTGGTGTTAGTTGGTTATGTGACAGTCTGCTGCACCTGTAAGTGCTTTATCATGGGTTCACCTAAGTATTCCACTAGCTCTTGACTATATAAGCCACCAGAAGCACTAAATGAAGAGTGATAAACAGTTTGAGGCTTTCGGCTGCAAAAGACCCAGAGATAAAAACAATATGCATTTCAGTTTTTATGTATTCATGAAAAAGTGCAAATGACATATACTGAGTAATTCTTGGTAGATACATTTGGGATTAAGAACAGGGTTGTCCAACCTTAGGCTTTCCATCAGAATCTCACCTACAGATAACGGCGGAAGCATATTTTGTCAGTAATGCTTCCATGGTGTTGTGTCATATCACTAATATTGGATTATATATTATCAGAGCAAGACATATAACTGGTTCATGTGATGAGAACTGATTATTGTGCTATAGGAAGCTGGAAGATAAGTAGCCATGTATAAAACCATAGCTTTTGAAAATATTCATTGTAAATATATGTAAAAATGTTCTTCTTTTGGAAAACCTTTTTTTTTGCAGTCAATACATAAATCTTGTGTTTAAAAAAAAAACAGTTTTCCCAGGTAAAACAGCTATTTGACTTATAAGGACATGATTTAATGTTAAGCATACTATGTTTGGTTTTCGAGGTTCTAGATATGGAACCTCAAATATGTAGACCTTTTGGCGAACATTGAGACTTGGCAAGTTGCTACTTTCCTCTAGGTTGATGATATACTGTATGCAATTGTTGTTGTTGAAACTGCAGATTTAACAGTGGATGTAATTGTCCAATCTACCTGTATAGTGGTAGCTGGGACACTGGACTACATGAAACACATTATTATCACTTTCCTTGCCCATATGTATAGTACCAATGAGCATTGATGATTAGTAGAGCAGAGCATTGTATGGTGCCAGAGATGCAAAACTTGAGTATAAGTACCTGCAAGGGTACAAGGATCTCTATAGCAATGAACATATTGTCATGCTGTCTAGAACCATGCATTCAAAGATATAAATGCAAAATATCTATAACCTTTATTGTCCCTTTGTCAAGGTGAAAATAAAACAACAACGTTCTTGCATCAGGGAAATTAGTTGTATAAATATTGCACACATTTAGATGTTACACTTGGCTGGAGCTTAACCTATTATACGGTGCATTAATTGCCTTGAATAATAGAACATGCTAGAGAAATGCATGAAAGCTAAGACTGATCAATGGGCATCTGTAAATGTTTTCTACCTTAGTGTGCTTAAGGCAATTAAAGCTTCACGTAGACTCATCATCAAGTAATGTAGAACTATGTAAGTAATGCAACTAGGGATGCACCAAATCCAGTATTCAGTTTGGGATTTGGCCAGGATTCTGCCTTTTTCAGCAGGATTCGGATTCCGCTGAATCCTTCTGCCAGGCCGAACCAAATCCGAACCCTAATTTGCATATGCAAATTAAGGGTGGGGAGGGAAATCACATGAATGCAACTTGATGTGATATGTAGCCAAACAGAGGCAATTAGATAGATAGATAGATAGATAGATAGATAGATGATAGATGACAGCTCATAGATGGATAGATAGATAGATGATAGATATAGATAGATAGATAGATAGATAGATAGATAGATAGATAGAGAGACAGATAGAGAGAGAGAGAGAGAGAGAGAGAGAGAGAGAGAGAGAGAGAGAGAGAGAGAGAGAGATGACAGATATATTATTATATTATACAGATGATAGATGACAGATGATGATAGATAGATAGATAGATAGAGAGAGAGAGAGAGAGAGAGAGAGAGAGAGAGAGAGAGAGAGAGAGAGAGATAGATAGATAGATAATAGGCACACCCCATTTATTCAGACAATTACATGTATATACAGTAGATACACAATTAGAAGATTTAAATGTATGTTTAGCCACAAGGTAAAATAATTTCACATTATAAACACAAAAAAGGGACATCTTTAAAGGGCAAGGTTGTACATAAACAAACCATTTTCAAGGATAATGATGGCAAACAAATAACCACCTTCACTAGCTGACATTTCCAGTTCATATAAAAGGGATATATGTTGTCCATGACAGATGCTTGCTAATGCTTCCATATTCCTAAGCAATGCCCAACTGACATTGTTAGTGCCTGTAATAGGCAGCATGGGAATGGGGAAAGCTGCCGGTGAAGAAAGATGTTTTGATTGCTTTGGGTCTTGAGAAAAATAGATTTACAGTATGTGATTACATGCTTGGAGATTGCCTGATTCTTCAGCTTGACTGCAGAGGTTTCTATAAAAGAAGGGCTTTCTGGGCATCTTAAGTTCTGCAATAACATGGGTGGGAAGTAAGAAGTCAGCCAAGCTTGAGGGTCATCATTAATGTTATAGAAAACATATTGAAAAAAGTTTCCACCAAACTAGGGATGCACCGAATCCACTATTTTGGATTCGGCCGAACCCCCGAATCCTTTGTGAAAGATTCGGCCGAATACCAAACCGAATCCGAACCCTAATTTGCATATGCAAATTAGGGGTGGGAAGGGGGAAAACAATTTACTTCCTTGTTTTGTGACGAAAAGTCACGTGATTTCCCTCCCCATCCCTAATTTGCATGTGCAAATTAGGATTCGGATTCGGTTCTACCGGGCAGAAGGATTCAGCCGAATCCGAATCCTGCTGAAAAAGGCCGAATTTTGGCCGAATCCCGAACCGAATCCTGGATTCGGTGCATCCCTACACCAAACAGTCCTACTTAGGAATCAGCAGTCTTGGGCCAGTCTTTGTCTGTATTTTTTTTGATCGGATTCATATTGGGGTACAAAAAAAACCCTACAAATCAGCAGTTACTACTTTGTGAACCACTAAGGTTATATCTTGATTAGATATCAATAAAATGAGACATATAGGATATGCAAAAAAAAACATAATTTTGTAGGCAATAATGAAAAACAAACAGTTCTGCTTTTACTTGAGGCTAAAAAAATGCCCCCATTATTGGAGCTCCCTATAGGTCTGTAACAGTCCATGTCTGTGTTTCAAATGAGAGGTGGGTGTGCCCTAACAGTCCCTGCCAGAAGCACAGTAGGAGGAGGATAGACAATCACAGCCCTGCAGTCACACAAGCAAAGACAGGCTGCAGTTCCCTATCAGGTCAGCCTAGCTGCTGGTTCCTGTCCTACAGTGCAGTGTTCTGAGTGCCGCCAACTGCCTTTCACAGCCAGAGAATTCAGAGGGCAGCAATTGGAACAGATGAGCAGGACTAGTTGGGTTTTGGTGGAATTTTTCAATCAATCAGCTCCAAACACATAGAGTATTGTGTAATTAAGTACATTCCTTCTATAGTTAGTACAAGACAATTATAATAGTATAGTATAATTAACTAGCTTTTTGTTTTTACACAATATATCTCCTTTAAAGAATGTCCTTTGTCCAGTTTATTCATATATATATATATAATGTATTGCTTGCTTTTTAGGGGTGAGGGGGTCAAGACAAATAATACTGGCACTGTCCGTAATTATTGTGTAGAAACATAGAATAAAGCTAACTTTTGTACCTGATTTACCGCTTGGGTATGCTTTCACATCAAACAAATTTCCATAGCTGAGCAATAATACAATCTGCATTGAGGACTGAGAAGGCATGCGGAATATAGGAACAATGCTCTGTTAACAAGAAATCCACAGGATTATGAATTACTGACTATAAATAGTTATTATGTGTGAATAAAATCGCATGTGGTATTTTTATATCTGAAGCCTTTTACTCATGTAATTTAAAAAAAAAAAAAAAAACATTTTATGCTACAGTAATGTTATGGTATTGTTTGAGCTAGACAATACCTCCAGGACACTTGCTTCAGAAGACCTGACCTTATAAGTAATAATATTTACTGTAGAATCACTGGTATTCCTGGGTTTAATGTTCCGATTGGTCTGGTTATTACATGGCATTGTTTATATTTATAAATGCAACTCTGCCATTAATGTTGTTGATTTATTAATAACATGGGCCATGGAAGATATCCTCAGCCTCTAAGGTTTCAGTTGAGATGATAGAAATAATGGTGAATCAATTGGAAAACAATTAACATAAAGGAGGTAGCCTGGTTGATCAAGTTCTTTAGGGAAGCAAGATACATGATACTTCTTTGTGTTAATATGCCTTTCAAACGTTCAGCAGAGGACATGTGGGTAATTTATTCATTTTCTGCATGCATAGTTTAACTATAAATAGGGGAACTATGAGATGCATGTTAGTTTGAAGTGTTGGTCTGTATAGGGGTTAATGGAAGGATCTTCATTGGAGTAGGTATAGTTTCATTTGGCCCAGGATTACCCCTCAACCTAGCCATGCACCACATTACAGTTTACAAAGTTGACTGTGGAGGAGTAATTTCATGATGGCATGCTGTGCTAGGTATGCAGTTCATTTTTCTCTTTCACCAGCACATTCTATATATGTGCTTGAAGGGTTTCCAGGCACATACAATACAAAACTTCTTTATTTTTATGCTGCTTTGATGCACCTGGTTTAAAAATATGAATTGTATAGCACCATGATCTAGAGGTAGGACATGTCTGTGAAGGTTATTCAAGACTGGTAGAGTATTGGAGCTGAGCCATACTGAGATTTGGCATAGGTGTAGACACCCAAATTGCTTCAGCAGTGACAGTTACCATCTTCAATAGGGATGTAGCGAACGTCGGAAAAAAAGTTCGCGAACATATTCGCGAACTTGCGCAAAAATGCGAGCGGTTCGCGAACGGTTCGCGAACCCCATAGACTTCAATGGGAAGGCGAACTTTAACATCTAAAAAAGACATTTCTGGCCAGAAAAATGATTTTAAAGTTGTTTAAAGGGTGCAACGACCTGGACAGTGGCATGCCAGAGGGGGATCAAGGGCAAAAATGTATCTGAAAAATCTGCCTGTGTGTGCTTGGAAGAGATAGTGTAGGGGGAGAGCTGTTAGTGATTTCAGGGACAGATGATAGTAAGTTTGCTGGCTAGTAATCTGCTTGATACTGCTCTGTATTGGAACAAAAAAATAAATAAAAGCAGTCCTTACAAGGACTACTGTTATTGCAGCAGTCAGCAGATGAGATCAGAAGCAGGACAGCTGCCCACTGCAGCTACATACAGAGCACTGCAGTAGAAGGTAGATTACTAGCCAGCAAAGCTACCTAAGCTTAAATGTCCCTCAAACCCCTGCAGACTTCTGTCCCTCCAATAACAGAGCAGTATCAAAACGATTACTAGCCAGCAAACTTTCAACTGTCCCTGAAATCACTAACAGGCAGCAGCTCTCTCCCTACACTATCTCTTCAGCACACACAGGCAGAGTGAAAAAACGCTGCAGGGCTTCGGTTTTTATAGGGAAGGGGAGTGGTCCAGGGGAGAGCTTCCTGATTGGCTGCCATGTACCTGCTGGTCTGGGGTGAGAGGGCAAAAAAAAGCGCCAACAATGGCGAACCCAAAATGGCGAACGTCGCGCGACGTTCGCGAACTTCCGGCGAGCGCGAACACCCGATGTTCGCGCGAACAAGTTCGCCGGCGAACAGTTCGCGCCATCTCTAATCTTCAACAGGATAGCACCCTGTTAATCTACCTCTATGTATTGTTTCATGGAAGACTAGAGAAATAACAGCATAATTGTGATTACAAAAAAGGGAACAAAATCCTTACATTTTATTTCTGGATAGATGCTACATAATGCTGCCACTGTGCCCATTTAGATATAATCAAGTTTTCAGAAACATTGCCCCTTGAACTCCATTATCAAGAAGAGAACTTGGCAGCACTCGCTGAACTTGCAAACTCCTTAATATCTAGAGAAGGTTGGCCAGCCAGCCATCAGACTCCAATGCTTGCTCATTATTCTTCACCTTTCATTCTTTCAAAGTCATTTCAATCCCTCGACCACTAGTTTTGCTGTCAAGCTCTGCACCAACTTACTTTTTTTCACACTACATTAGGTCTCTCCTAATTGATTCTACCATCAGTAGTTACCCTAGCAAGGTCATGCTGCCGTCACATTTCTTTATATTTTTCAATTATCTTAATTCTTTCATTTGTTTAGACTTTTGTGTATATTTTAAGCTGTTCTTTGTGCTTTAAAGTGGAAACATTTATATTAGTTTTTTAATAGTTTATAGTGATTCCCTTAACCCAGTGCAACATTTAGAGAACAATGGAACCCTGGTGGTGCAACAAGGCTGTGCCCTAACTTGGTAGGGGAATATTGCATAAAACCTCAGACTTTTGTTGAAACTGATGTTGCGATCAACAAAAACTGGAGAGCTGCAGGTTAGATATTTACTAAACATTTCTTGTTAAACATTATAAGATATCATGGTCAAATGCCTTTGCTGCCCTACCTTAAACCCATCCCCGCATTTGCCTTCAATATTGCATGTTCTCCAATTATACCTATAGAAGTTTGTATTCAATTCTTTAAAGTTCTTCCTAATTACACGTTTCTGACTAAATTGTCACAAAATATGTGTCTTCCATTAGAAAATACATAAATATGGCTGGTCTGTGGAGGATCATAATGTAGGATCTCTATGGAGGATGCTCTGCTGTATGAACTTTTTGAGACTGTCCAGAATTAGTGTTGCCATTGCTGATTGTAGGATAGTGCCCAATCAACTATCTATGGGAGTGACAAAAGAACATTGATCTGCCTCTGATCTGGATGTGTGAAGAAGGAAACAGTCAGACAGCCAGGTGTTGCATAGAGGGTACAATCATATAATATACACAGATATTGTGCAGTGGCCAGGTCCATGTTGTAGCACCTATGATAATGTCTAATTTATAGGCCAATGATTTAGGAGATTGAACCAAAGGAAAGCAATTCGGTGGCCAAAATGCACCCTAATTCCTGTATTGTTTAGTGGAGAGAAATACATAGCATGTTCTTACTAAATGCATTAATGTCCTTTAGCCTATGCCCCTAATGGTTCTGATTAGTGATGAGTGAATTTGCACCCGGTTTTGACGCCGGCGCCCATTTTTTTGATGCCGGCAAATTTTTCTGGGCAAATTGTCACGGGCATTTCGCTGGTGGCGAATCACGCAAATTTGCCGCGAATTCGCGCCTGGCAAATAAATTCGCCCATCACTAGTTCTGATTTAGGCATGACAGTACTGAATCATGGACCACAAAGAGGTATGACTAGCCAAGAAGTAGTTGGAATTTGAATGTATAAGGGCATGTTTCAGCTTGACTGATTGTGGTGGAGATAGAATGGGGACCTATGTTGATATAAGTGAGTGCAGGGAATATATTTTTCCATTTGCTGTCTGTAATGTGTAATCTGGTTGGATTTTCTAAAATGCGTTTGTGTCTAAGGGCTAGAAGCCTTAAAGCTCAGCCAGTATGGCAGTTTTATGCCCAACTACGTGTCAGTACCTTGTCAATACACATATCACTACCTTTAGTTGCCCCCACACTCTGTAAAACACTCTAATGTACCAGGAAATTAATCTGCCCATCGTCCCCAAGTACAAGGTTTCTCTTATTTCTACAGCCATGAGAAGGAGCTATTAGCTAGAAGATGGCATCACTCTCGTGTAACTTTTTCCTAAAATGAATTCTTGCTGGAAAATCACACAGTGTGTCATAACAGTAACCCTACATTACATGACACTGTGTGCAATTTAGTTTTACAATATCACTAATCTGTTCCAATTTGTATCTGTAATGAGACAGCAGGAAAATGGCAGATTTTTTTAATATTAATTACCACCGCCTGCATTACATTTGTTAAGGTGAAGAAGACAAAAATCTGAGCAGGTGTGTGATTAAGTGATTCATAATCATAGATACCTAAATTCCTAATGGTCATTTAAATAGCAGACGTTTTATACCTTAGGGGGTACTGCATTAAGAAACTCCCACGTTCCGAGGCATGCAGTGATTGCTTTGTTAAATGGGAAAAAAATAACTCAGGGAACATAGGCACCCGAAACGCTCTGTGTTTATGTTGCATTATCTGTACAGAGATGATTGGATAATGGTACTGTAGGTGATGCATTAAGTTCCAATCTACAACACGGAGACCATTTTCTCTGTGAGACGACAGACAGAGCCTTTTGTGTGTTGCTTTTCTGAAACTGTCACTGTAATTGATGGCTTGAAGCTAGATGTAGTTCCTTGTATAGTTCCTTGTATAAGAGAAAGAAGAGAAGTCGCTAAAAGCATACCCAATCTGGATTTTATGGGTCTCTTCATTTTATCTTTAAATAACTTGAAAAGCAAAGTAAAAAAAATAATAATAATTGTTGCTATAAAACCAAGAGCACAATGGTTTTATAATGACCTTTCACTAGAAAACTGCAAGGTTTGGGCTCTACAAGATGTCTTTCTAAATTGCCTTGCAAATGTTATTTGGAGTTGCTTGCAACACACGGGCAGGCTTTGTAGTCGACATTATTATTATTATGCAGCAGTGCTAATAATCTCTGCATAGGAAAAAGCACAATGCAGCTCTTTGAAATGGAGCTTACAGTAGGGTCACATCAAATACAGGTTTGAAGATAATAGCTGCTTATTGCTGAGCTGGTGGAAATCCAATACTAACCTTCTGGCATTAACCAGAATGACACACACACACACACACACAATCTTTAATAAATCATAAAACAGTTGGTTTTTCTATGCTCTGAAAAAAATATCACAACATTTTAGTGTAGGGTTTGTTCTTTCTCCATGCAATGAGTCCTTCTTCTCTTCAAGGAGAAGAATTAATTATGTGAAAACCCACAACACTGAAGAATGTCGCTGAGAATAAATACAATATATCTAACTGCGCTGGCAACTGGCAAAAGTATGCACTTACCAGTAATTGAATGGCAACTTCAGAGACCTACTGGACCTATCCTAGTGATTTTGTATTTTGGATGTGCCTTGTTTATACCCAATAACACCATGGCCAAGCCATATAATGCCAATAGGAAGGCATCTCCCCATATTCTGCCCAAAGCTTCCTGCTTGAGAGTTCCAGGATATTCGGGTGCTATTTAGGTCTCTTCAGTGCTGGAGGTGGGTTAAAGGGCATGTAAAGTCTAATATAGAATAAGGCTAGAAATGCTGTATATTGTATACTATATATAAACATGAACTTACTGCACCACAAGCCTAATCAAACAAATAATTTATGCTTTCAAAGTTGGCAACAGGGGGTCACCATCTTGTAACTTTTTTAAACATCTTTGCAAGACTAAGACTGTGCACATGCTCAGTGTGGTCTGGGCTGCTTAGGGATCATCATAAACAAAGCTGCTTGAGTTCTGCATGGCTGGGAAGTAAGGCGGGGGCTCCCCCTGCTGTTCATAAGTATGATTGTTTCCCTGCAGAGCAGTTAGGGACCATCTGACAATTCCTATCCACAGCAGTAAATGAAGGGAGAATTTCACTGCATACAGTCAGGGTTCTTATAAAAACAGTACACATTTTTTAATTAAAGTATATTGGAGATAGGTTTCTTTTTCATTAAAGAAAGTAAAAATGGGATTTCATTTTTTTGCCTTTACATGCCCTTTAAGATAATTCAGGTGTATATTACAGGACTGTTACTGTGGGTGAGGTATGGAAAAATAAGGTGTTGAATGGAGCTGACATGTGGGCAATTAAATTGGGATAAACACATGCCCAATGCATTTTATCTCCCCACCATACAGTAGAAATGTATTTTTTATATCTATTGAGTCTTACTAATGGCATGATGTTTCCTTTGATGATTTGATGCAAACATTTTAAATGAGTTGCTCTTTTTATTTTAGAAACATCTTCTGCTATCCAACGAGTAATGCCACAGCTAAACTACTGAATTGCAAGGTTTGCTGTGCATTCCTGCAAGTAGCTTTGCTTGACAAGCAATAATTCTTGTGAGCTCTTGCACCAGGGGAGAATGCAGTGGTTTGGTGCTATTATTCCCACCCACCCCCTTCACTTTCTCTCAGTGGAACAATCCTTAGGAGCATTGCTTGTGATAGTTTCCAGTCCTCTAATTGCTTGTGTCTGGAATCAACACCTGATCTACTGTCCAAAGATAAAATAAGATGGCTCGGAACCTAATATTTTCTGGAAATCACATAAATGATCATTAAAATGTGCTCGCTGCCTGCATTTCTTCATATTTATTGTTTGGGGGAAAAAAAATCAAAATTGTAGCCACAGAATGATTTTAATTGAAATTTAACGATATTGCAGTGTCATTATATTTATGTAAATCAGATAATACATAAAGATGCCCATCGGTTTTTATTTTCTTGTTAGTTCTCCATCTGAAAGGCAAATGAAATGCAAGGTTAGCATGGTTGTTACGGTCTCTAAGCTTGGTTAAACTATAAGGCAGTGTTTGGGCACCTTGCTGGTGAATGGGCCAATTGTGCAAATCTGCAGTACAATTTTGCCATGGGTTTTGTTATGATGGAAAATAATTTTTGGGGTTTTTTTTGCATGGGGAAAAATGTTTCTTTTAAAGGGGTTGTTCACCTTTCAATTAACTGTTAGTATAATATAGAGTGTGATATTCTGAGACAATTTGAAATTGGTTTTCATTTTCTATTACTTGTTTTTGCGTTATTTCGCTTTTTATTCAGCAGCTCTCCTGTTTCTATTTTCAACTGTAAATGGCCATAGCAACTACAAATTGATTTGAATATGAGACTGGAATATGAATAGGAGAGACCTGAATAGAAAGATGAGTAATAAAAAGTAGCAATAACTGTAAATGTGTAGCCTTACAAAGCCTTTGTTTTTTAGATGTGGTCAGTGACCCCCCATTTTAAAGCTGGAAAGAGTCAAAAGAAGATGATTAAAAACATAGAAAAAAACAATTGAAAAGCTACTTAGAATTAGTCATTCTATAACATACTAAAAATTAACAACCCCTTTAACATGCAAGAATGTAATGAGTCTATGCTAATTTTTTTTTCCTTCTGTCTTTTAAAATACTGTCTTTCCCATTCTTGTGTGAGCATCACCAGTTTACATACCGGGCACCCCAAGGCAGGCTATGTTCATCGCCCCGCCCCCTTCCCAGCGCCTTTCCCCTTCCCATCCCGCCCCCTCCCCTTCACCATCTCCCTTGCCTTCCTGCACTCCTAGGTGCTGGGCAGCATGCCGCCCCTAAATTTCTGCCGGCCTAAGCCCGGGCCTTGGTGGCCTTGCCACAAATCCGGCCTGATAATTGTTATGAAATTCAAAATTAAGCAGATAGTGAATGTTAGAATCAGGGGTCCTACAGAACTGTGGAATCACATCATTCAATGTGTCACTTGATTGACATCACTGTGCCAAAATGAAACTTTACTGACAGTTCTCTCTATCCCAAAGCATCCAGTATCATATTAAATTCCCCCAATGCCAAATTTGTTTGTTTTGTTTTGTCATGGAAAAAAAAATCAGTGGTTAGAACCTTGGCACAACAGAAGGTTAGGAAACATAAACATTCTGTTCTTATGAATATGCCTCAGTTTATTGAGGATTTGAAAATCGATCCCTAAAGTGTTATATGCTTTGAAAGCAGTATGCCTTACAAAATCAATTACTATCCTGTAAATCAAAATTGATGGAGACAAGAGCTGATCTAAGATTAGAGGCGGCTAAAAAAAAAATGTTTGAATATATTGATGAAAAGGAGAAATCTGTGACATGCTTAGGTAATATTATCCAGAAATAGCAATAGCAGAACATTAACTTTCACACAACAGATTTCATTACAAGTTATTGTGTAATATCCACAGTACTTCCAGGTGGAGTTGTGACCCGGGCATATACATACAGGATATACTGTTCTGTGTACCACAAATTAGATTAGGTTATTGACGGTATTGTATATCTTATTTGAAAAGGATAATCAAGTCTCCAACAGATTTACTTATGTTTGTTTAGATGGGGTATTTAAAGGGCCTTTACGTGTTACAGCAAAATTGTTCCTGTTATAGGGGAATACTTGTGCTGCTATACATTTATGGAGTTTCCCTGAACAGACTAGAAGAACTTCAAGGAAATTTCCCTCCTGCAAAGAGTGCCATTGTGGACCCTTTAAAAAATGGTCCAATGATCAGTCATTTTTGAAAGATGCTCAATGGTGGGAAAACACTTCCAGATCTGCTTGATGGCGAGGTTGCAAGGCTTAGGGCCCAATTTAGCCATGGGGAAAATGATAAGATCATACACTGGTGTCTATGGAAAACAGTAGGGCAAGAATTGCATCAATATTCCTCGTCCAATACTGTTTTCAAACCTCCCTTGATACCTGGATGATTTTGGCAAGATTTTGGTCAAGCAGGTCCATCAGATCTTATTTTTCCGAAATTGTATTTTTCAATCTAAAATTGTTTTCAGTCTAAAACTACTTTAAATGAAAAAAACATGTCAACTAATACTGGGAAGCTTCCACTGAATTATTTGTCAGTTCATTGACAACAAAACAAACTCAAGTGATGCCTCAGACACAGACAGCCCTACTGATTTCCCATGCACCAGATGCCTCACCTAAATTAGCTCCATCTCTAGGTGGCCCAAATCATAATTCCCGTCCCCCACCAACTATTTTTTATTTTAATCTAAACTATTTATTTGATTTCTTCTTGTTGCATTTTCTGTAGACGGTTCTGTGATAAAGCATTGAGGTCATTTGCTCCAGTTCAGTGAACCATATTGCTTCAATGGCACCGTGACAATTTGTTGGACACATTAAAAGATGAAGATAAAATTAATATAGTATTCCAACAGTGTCAGAGTCCTTTACTGAATAATACCCTGGAAAATTTAACAAACATGGCTTAAATAAAACATGGACGCAGGCTTGCTCCTGAGAGCTTGCAATCTGTCGATGTTGGGATTGGCATGTTCAATATTCTTTTTTATTTTCTCACTCAAGCTTGTTGTTTCTGGAGTGAAAGCATGGCGATTAATGACCTGTGCATTCCAGGAGATCCTCTGATGATCCCTTCAAGTGAGCAGAAATGATTTTATCTCACCCACTGCACAGGCAGCCAAAAAGAACATTGAAAAATGGAAAATGAAGTCACAGTCATATAAAAAAATACTACTGCTTAATAGAAATTGAGGCTTTAAAAAAAATCTCATTATATATCCTTTTCGTTCCTTTCCATTTGCTGTTTAACAGTTAGGCTGCTAATATAAGATCTATCTAAATTATTCATTGAGAATAATCCTATCTCTATGTCCGGATGGGAGTGTGGTTATTTATTGAACATTTTAACAGGTTAGATAAATGATATGTTATGGAACTAGCACCTTTAATTTCTACTTGGTGATCCATTATTAGATATTGGAGGATGCTGGAGATAAAGCTTTAACATCTTAAATCCAAACTACTGCTAATTGACTACTTGCAATCATATGATGAAAAAATTATAGCCAAAATGTAGTCTATATGGAGTCTTGTGGTTGTTAATTATTCATATTAGTTGATACCCCTGTAGAGCAATCAAAGTCAAAGTCACACCTCAACTATGGACAGGAGATGAATAACTTACCTGTGTGTTTGTGGAGTAACTTTTTGGAATGTGGTAGGAAAGCCAAACAAATGTTTATTGGGACCTGATGGACCCAGGACACCAGCACCATACAGCAGAAAACCTAACCAGGTCCATGTCCTACTTTTGAGGGTCATTTCTTGAAGACCAAATCAGCGGGCCCATATCGATTGCTTTTTTTGCTCAGGGTTTTCTTTTCAGTGCTTATTTTGCCTTTCTGGCATCAAAAACACCCAACGTGGTTATATATATGTTGCTGTCTTAGACACGTGCTGATAATGTGACCTTATTGTCAATTTTAGTTTCGCAGGACAAAGAATGATACAAGTAGGGCAGATCCATTTTTTTCTGTATTATGTGAATTTCTAATTTCATGACACAATTGGTGTCTGGTGTATTGTATAATTAAATGAAGATAACTGCCAAAATTGTGAGATAGTAGTAAGCACAGTACGGGATGAAGAGAGAAATCTATTTTAGTAGCTAATTATTTTACTGTTTGATGAAGGTCAAAATGTTTTTAATCTTCACTTCCCCCAGTATTAAGTCACAGTTTACTCCGTTACCATTGTAAGTACAAAGGCTAAGCTGGGATTGGAAAATAGAGCTTGAAGCATTTTTCTTGTATGTTTAATAAACAGATTATTATTATTATTATTATTATTATTAATATACAACCTGAATACAAGAATGTCCAACCTATTCTTTTGTGTAAAAAACAAAAACAAAAAGGTTTTTCTTCTCTTGACCTCTGTTATTGCCAAATTATGTGCCCAGGGGTGATTGCCATAATCATTGACCAGAGGTTTCAAATATTTGAAAAAAATACTATGGTCTGAAAGTTCTAATAAGTCTGCCATTTGTTTGTTTGTCTCACAATACCAATTCACATACCAACAAATGGCATAACAAGTTTACATTACAAATATTGATGATGTAGGCATATTTTTGTACATTAATTTTACATTAGTGCAGGACATTTCCCTACACACTTGTATATTCATAAGCAGTAGAACTTTATTAAAAAGAACACAGTAACACATTAGCATTGCTAACTATTATGGTTATGTCTGTCAAAGAAAGATCAAAGGCAAAAGTAAATATGCAAAACATTGAGATTTCACCTATAGAGACAGTTTAGCAAAGTTTGATTTCAACTTAAGAAAAAGTTGTGTTAGTATGAATGCAAAATTGATATTTAATTTATTAAGCAGCACAGTGTTGCTTTTAGCATTGTAACACAATCATACTCTGTACAGTTTCTTAACAGCCCTTTAAGCTGAAAAGCCATCAGAGGAAACAATGAATACTGTTGGAGACCTAATCATTGCTGAGACTTAGAAAGTCAGTATTTTGTATTGTTAATTATACCACTGGGTGGCCAAAAGTTGTTTTTTGATAGTATTCCTGATAGGTCTCAAACAGGAACTAAAACTATAGACTACACAAGAGCTGTGACCAACTGGGAACATATGCATGAAATGATAAGTCCATATGCCGATGTTCATGTTCACATGGAAAGAGAGAATACTATATAGAAGTTAGTATGGTGGGGATCTCCAACTGTGACTCATTTGTGCTTTTTAGGAAGGATGGAAGACTTCCAGTATAATAACCCAAAGTCTGCTGATTATATCAGTAATAGAGAGAAAAAATCCAAACAATTAGATAGATCTCACATGTAGAAAACCTTGAATTTAAATTTATCAGCAGTAAATCTGAGATTTTTTAAATCTGAACTAGAACCTGCCGGCACCCTAAGAAGTAAAAAAAACTTCCCACTATGTTGCCTTCTATGCAATATTTCCGACTATCTGCCTTTAGGCAGCTTTCAATTGAGTCTCCTTCCATGTGAACATCAGCATATGCACACAAACCTTTTATTTCATCCATATGCTCACAGCATATTTCTGAATGAAATTCATCCTGTATTATCTGTCAACTTAAAAGTATGATGAAAAGGTCCGTGGTTACATTTGGATTTATGAAAGAGTACCATTGCTGATGTTTCTGCTGATGAGAGTGTCTTAATTCTTATAAATGTACACAGTTATACAGCACAAATACAGTCTATGCTTAACATTCAGTTGCTCATTGGTTTGTTTGTGGACATAGTTGAATGTACAGAAGGTATGTGTGTGTGTGTATATATATATATTGCAGAAATTGTATGTATTTTTGTGCTTGCCTTTACCTATCACAGAGGTCATGAGACTTTATATAGAAAGAATAGTTGGTGTAGAACAATTCCTTCCATTAATGTAATAGCACAGTTAAAATAATGGAACAATTTGCAATGAAGCCTCTAGCACAGTGTTCCCCATCCAGAGGCGTGTGAGCAACATGTTCCTCACCAACCCATTGGATGTTGCTCTCAGTAGCCACAAAGCAGATGCTTCTTTTTCAATTCCTGGTTTGGAGACAAGGTTTGGTTCCATAAAACCATGGTTGATTCCAAACAGAGACTTCTGTAGGCTGCCAGACCACATGGGGGCTACCAAATGACCAATTACACTTATTTTGTACAACCCAGGAACATTTTTTTCATGCTTGCATTGCTCCCCAACTCTTTTTACATCTGAATGTTGCTCACAAGTAAAAAAAAAAAAAGGTTGGGGACTCCCAATCTAGCATCTAACAGCTCCACCATTTTCCAATAAAGAAATGAGTATCAAGCCTTACGTATTTTGTGCCCCACATGTTGATATTAGGACTGCTCCATCTGCCATTGTAAAACACATACTTAAAACACATACTTAATTTTTATACTGTTGATGAACCCTAAGTATCTTCTATAAATAAAGGAATGTACCTGTTTTCTACATACAG
The DNA here is from genome assembly GCA_038501925.1 of Xenopus petersii. Lineage (NCBI taxonomy): Eukaryota > Metazoa > Chordata > Amphibia > Anura > Pipidae > Xenopus > Xenopus petersii. Next base: position 172,227,314 of record CM076680.1, on the reverse strand, counting down.
ATGAAGCCACTTGGATTTGTGAGTTAAATGCGTCATGACTCAGGGGTTATTGAAGAAACTGTGTTATCTTAAGTCATCTTAACTCATTTAATGCATTTAACCTTTTCATTAGCATACCAAAGCTCCATTGTTCACAATGGTGAATGCTGTAATTAGATGGGATGTTGTGACGCAGTTTTCTGTGTTAAATGAGATAAATGGGATATCTGTGTTTAGATATTCTGTGTCAAACAGACAAACCAAAGTGGCTGCATCTGTATGCATTCTTCACTTGTACAACTTAATAGAATTATAAAAAAAAGCAAAGGCAACACACAGCAGAAAAACGTGCTCTTAGAAGAGGTACAGTCAGAGTCCCATATTAATCTTCACTATAGTCTGATGAGCGTCTGAAAGTCAGACTGGTGGCTACATGACAGCGTTATTACTGTTGATCCTTAGAAACATTAGTGAGGGAGTGCTTTCAGTCGCAAACATTTTGGACTCCCGACAAACCTAATTGGCTCCCTGCAGCTGTGCCTTTTGTTACTGGAGGTAATAGTAATAGTAGTCCTTTTCGGCAAATTGCCAGTAAGTGTGCAGGTGTACTATCATGTATCTTTCTGTTTTCAACCAAGTTCTTCCCAATATATATATATATATTTTCTTCAACCTGCTATTAGCATCTTTATTGCATGCACAATTTGTCCTTCAAGTCATGTTGCTGGAGAGAGAAAAAGCAAATTTGGTAAGGGTAATCAAGTGTGATATGTGTGAATAGATAATGTCGTTCTACACAGAGAAGTCTTGCATACATTGCAGGGCAAATGGTTGGATGGTGTCCAAAATTCCAAAATACTGGATCTGAAAAGCAAAAACCAGGGCATGAGAAAAGATAAGAATAATGTTATGTAGATCAGGAGTTTAGCAAGTCAGCCAATTAAACATTTTCTGATACTCTGCAATATTCGCCATATCTGGCCTTCTCTGAATATCCAGGGAAATATGGACACTGTAGGCTGAAAGTATTGTTTCTTTATAGCTGACTTGGCCAGTCGCCTGTGCTTTGGGGTTGGTAAAACTATCACTAGGGACAGTTATTGGAAAGGGTAAAGTACATTTGCCTTGGGCCTTTTGGGACCTTTTGGGGGCAAAGCATATACAGTATAAAAGCACAAAGGACTTGCTAGATCTTTTAGGTAAAATCCAACCTGGACTTGAACTCAAAGAATTACATTAGGCTGATGAGGAATATTGGGAACTGTGTGTTGCCATGTTGTTATTCATTATACTCGTATCACTTTGAATATGTGTTCATGGTAAAAGGCCATACAAATACAGAGAAAAGGTAAAGCAAAGAATGGCTCGATAGCCAGCACTTCAGCTCACTGACGATGTACAATTTTTTCCTAAAATGGAATAAAAGCATTATTTATACAGTATGTATTGAGCTGTACAAACATAAAGCAGCTGCTGACTAAACAAAAAGATCAATAATACATTGTTTTTTTTACCATTTTCCCTCACATAAAAATCAGACATTTTATTACAATCCCATACATTGCCTAGGCTTACAGCTTGAGGCTAGATTTTATATGGGAGTTTGTACATGCATTTTTAATGCCTGGGATGTTTGTAAGACACTGTATGATTACAGCAAAGGGACTATAACCCAGCAACATACAAATAAGCAATAGTGATGCACATGAAGGCAGCATAAAAATGGCATTTGTAACATATGATATTGGTCCTGAAGTCCATTTATAAAAAGTATAAAAAGTGTCTACTATCTGACTATGTCCACCTGTCTGCTATCTGGATTTATCTTTATACTGTATTATAGCACTTTAAACAAATGTAATCTGGACACCTTCAAAAGAAAATTTTCACACATATTTGTCATCCTTTAACAATTAAAGCAATTAGACAAATATTGTTGCAAAACAAAGGCAAGAGATAATTAAAACAGCCCTGGATTATAGAAAAGAAAGCAACATCTCACAAATCCACAACTGATCTTGATCCCTTCCTTCCTTCCTTCCTTCCTTCCTTCCTTCCTTCCTTCCTTCCTTCCTTCCTTCCTTCCTTCCTTCTTTCCTTCCTTCCTTCCTTCCTTCCTTTCTTCCTTCCTTCCTTCCTTCCTTCCTTCCTCCCCTTCCTCCCTCCCTTCCTTGCTTATTTTCCCCTCTTTCCTTCCTCCCTTTATTCAATTCCTTCATTTTTTCCTTCCTGTGACCATGTATACATTTATTTATGTAAACCTCAACAATAGATGTTCACCTGCACTATCCATGGAGTAGACTTCAATATGAGTCTATGGATTAACACTGTAATCCTGAAGAGCACCAATTACTACAATGGAAAAGATGTTCATCAGGTTACATGGCACTAAGCCTAATTCTCAATTATTAAAACCTGCTCTTTCTGTAGATGCTCATGCTACTTTGTCTGAAAGGCTGGTGTAAGAGACAAGGACCATCAAGTTAGCCTGGACACCACAATTCGAAGGAGAAAAGCAATATATAATTGTTTTTGATTAGAGGTTTAATAAAAGAGCAAGTTGTTTCTGGAGTCTAACCTTGTGTTTAGAGCTTCATTAACTTTAGCAAATAATTTTTTATTGTTGCCAATTAAATTCTCCTATGAAATTCATGGCAGAAATGGAATTAATATGAAACAAGGGTTTCGATTGAATTTGAATGTTTTTATATTATATTTATTATTTTTGGTCACCTCGTCTGATCATTTACGTGCTTAATAAACTCAAACAATAGTGATGGATGTCACCATGAATACAATGTATTAAAGTTAATTGCCTTCAACCACTGCAGAATGTTTCACACAGGCTTAGAGCCTTTGCAAGTTAAAAGCATAATGTCATCCCTTTCTGGAAAAAAAAAGCCTAGTCCTGCATTTTCAGCTTTGTATTGTACTGTACAACAAACATCTGAAACTGGCCATGCATTGATCCCTGCAGCTGTACACCTTGAATGGCAAGTGCTGCTGCAACATAGCAAAGTAAACAGCAGTAGAACAAATCATCTATAACTATTAGGGATGCACCAAATCCAGGATTCGGTTCGGGATTCGCCCAGGATTCGGCCTTTTTCAGCAGGATTCGGATTCGGCTGAATCCTTCTGCCTGGCTAAACCAAATCCGAATCCTAATTGCATATGCCAATTAGGGGCGGGAAGGGAGATTGCATAACTTTTTGTCACAAAACAAGGAAGTAAAAAATGTTTTCCCCTCTCAAACCTAATTTGCATATGCAAATTAGTATTCGGTTCGGTATTCGGCCGAATCTTTCTCAAAATATTGGATTCAGTGCATCCCTAATAACTATTACAATGGAATTGTCTTGCATAATCTGCTAATGCAATAACTGGTGAGAATGATGGAGTGAGTTTAATCAGGGTAAGACTTGCTAAGATTCACAACTGCTTTACTGAGTATTTAGCCATATTTAAAAAAAAAAAAAAAAACAGAGATTAACAGGGTACATCACATAAATTTATACAATTTCAATTTTGACTTTCATAGATATTTGATCACATAAAACTATCACAAACACGAATTGAGTTTTTTCCTTGATTCCAAACTTAATATCAAGAAACGACTCAAATGGAAATACCTGACAAATGTTTCAAATTTAAGCTAACATGTCAGGCTGACTTATATAAATTGCCAGGATGTTATTTCATTTGCATTTGGAAAACTCAAATTCAAAAACTCGCTTTTCTCAAATTGAAGGGAAAAAAAAAATGCAGGTTATATGGCAGTAGGGAATGACTACTACTAAGTAGGGTCAATCAAAGGGCTAAATGCCATAATCTTAATTCTCATTACAAAATTTATGACAAGGTCAATTGCCCCATGTCTCTTCCAGTATTTCCTTATTTACTTATTCGGCACAGTAGTCAAAAACTAGTTGCACCAGTAGATTTCCTCTGTGTCTTCAATATATTCACTAAGACAGCAGTAATAATAGTAACATAGTAAGTTAGGTTGAAAAAAAGACACACGCCCATCAAGTTCAACCTTTTAACTATTTTTTTTTAACCTGCCTAACTGCCAGTTGACAAGGGGAATTGTAATCTCTTGGCCATACTGTTGGCTTTTTTTGTGGACAGTGGGAATTACTTGTGTCACTGTTGTCTTCTAAAGGAACTCAAACTTGCCTTCTTTATTTTTCATTTGTGCCATGAAAATAATAGGAAATAAATATAATGAATGACCCACTGCAAAGGTGGTATTAAAAAAAAGTGTGAAAAGAAAAATAATTGCCTGCTGCGTGTTTCTCAGACCCATAACTTGAAAGACCTGCAACTATTGCTTTCATTATCCTCTTGCATATTGTTTTAAATGTAACTAGTGTATGTATTGTATTTTTTTCTCTTATTCCCTGTGGCAGTTTGTTAACAATACAACAAAACAAGATCTAATGCAGAAAACTTGTAAGCCCTCAGGATCCATGAAGTGATGATTTAGCCAACACAAACACACATAATCTCATTCATTAATTATTGAATAGGATTAAGACTTGGTAGGATTTATCTGAAGCTTCACCAAAGAGGTCAAGGCTATTCTTGCAGATAATCATTCTATCTACTGTTTGTTCCAGAAACATACCAAAATGTCCCCACTTTATTATTAGTAGCACTCAAGGTATCATAGTCATGTTGCTTATTCCTGAGCTAATCAAATCCATCTTCTTTCTATTTGAATGGATGACAATGTATTATTATCCTTTATATTACTCTTGGTTAATTATGGCTCGGAGAGTAAAATGGCTTCCTCCTTAAATGTCTGTATGTACCCAACCAAAAAGTCAAGTACCTCTAAGTAGAAGAGCATCTAAGAATACTTTAGGTTAATAAAGTCAATCAGACCTTCCTTAGAGAGCTACTGTTTGTGTGAACCTTAGACAAATCCACTGAGCAGGAAATTAGATTTACATTGAATGGATTTAATAGTTTCTGATTCAAGCATAAGCTATTTGCTCAAACAGAAGTTTCATTTTACCCTCTTTGAGAAAAGAATCTAAAATCTCACAAGGATATTATGGCAGTATTCTATATGAATGTACTTCTTGTATATATCAGTATTTAGATTTAATCTGTAGACTTGATGCATAGTCCTTTCTGTTGTATAGTGCTACATAATAAGTTGCATTTTTATAAATATGTTTAATTATATTTATATTATTTGTGAACAATAACAATACCGAATGCAACCATATCTCATCATCCTATTAGAGTCGAGCATGATGCTAATCTAATGTCATGTTTGGTAGAGCTAGCTAAATGTAGTGCTTTTGGTCATTCTACCAATTAAAAGCTTGGGAATTTAACACTAAGGGGCAGATTTATCAAAGGCTGTTGTGTTGTCTAGTAGAAATTCAAGTTTTTCAAGGGTAGTTTTCAGTCAAAAACTAAAATTTTTAGGTTAAAAAATTATTTTTTTTTGAGATTTATTATACCCCAAAGTTAAAAATTAACGTAAATCCCAAAATACTCAATGGCAGAGGTCCCTTGAACCATTTTGTTGATAGCTTTCATGATGGTTTTTTTGCTCAAAAACGCAATCAATTTGAGCGATTCAAGTTTTTTTCTCATGGAAAACTTGATTGATTCGAGTTTTCAGGTTGTTCACCCCAAATTCACTGATTCAAGTTTTTTTCCATTAGAGTTTTTTCTTAAATTGGAAACTATTTGAGTTGTGAGTATAAAAAAACTGACAAAGCTCTAAAATTCAACCTTTGATGAATAACCCCCTAAGGGGCCAATTTATGAAAGTTCCTAAAACATTTGATTCTCTGAATCATACTTTTTAGCTCAAACGAACACATTTTTTGTATAATTACATAATTCGTGATTTTATCATACTTTATTAAGTGTAAAAACTATGAAATCTATGAATACAAAAGTACTGCAAGTAAAAGCTGTTGAGGTCATGTAGAAGTCAATGGAAATTTCCTTTCTTTTCTTGTGAAGATCAGCCTTTCATTCTTTCAAAACCCTCATTGTTGTACAAATTTTTCTTAAAAATGCTCTTGTTTATGATTTTTTTTCACCAGCTATTTTCATTTGAAGGTTTTTTATTCAAATCTTTTAATGACATTCCTGCTTTTAGATAAATAGAGTTTAACTGTGATTTCAAAAAGCTCTAATACCACTAAAATTAGACCTTTAGTATATGGGCATCCCAATCATGGGGAATGGTATTACTAGTCATCACTAATATGCCACATTATCATTAAAGGGATACTGTCATGGAAAAACATGTTTTTTCCAAAACACATCAGTTAATAGTGCTGCTCCAGCAGAATTCTGCACTGAAAGCCATTTCTCAAAAGAGCAAACAGATTTTTTTATATTCAATTTTGAAATCTGACATGGGGCTAGACATTTTGTCAGTTTCCCAGCTGTCCCAGTCATGTGACTTGTGCCTGCACTTTAGGATGGAATTACTTTCTGGCAGGCTGTTATTTCTCCTACTTAATGTAACTGAATCAGTCTCTTTGGGACTTGGCTTTTACTATAGAGTGTTGTTCTTAGATCCTGCAGGGAGCTGTTATCTTGTGTTAGGGAGCTGCTATCTCGTTACCTTCCCATTGTTCTGTTGTTAGGTTACTGGGGGGGGGGAGGGGTGATATCAGACCAACTTGCAGTACAGCAAAGAGTGACTGAAGTTTATCAGAGCACAAGTCATATGACTGGGGCAGCTGGGAAATTGACAATATGTCTAGCCCCATGTCAGATTTCAAAATGTAATATAACAAAATCTGTTTTCTCTTTTGAAAAATGGATTTCAGTGCAGAATTCTGCTGCAGCAGCACTATTAACTGATGTGTTTTCAAAAAAAACATGTTTTCCCATGACAGTATCCCTTTAAAGATACCCAGGCAATCAAACTATGGTTTTCTCAATTGTTTCTTCAAAAATGTAGATCTACTGATTACTTAAATGTCTTTCTCAGCTTGGGAGATGTTTTTAGCTGAGACTATCCTGGCTATTTTTATTATCTAACTAAAATGTGTATAAACAATTTCTCAACAACAGGCTCAGATGGGGCAGGAGAACCATCTTAAACAACATCAATCACTTTTGTAATAATGCACCACGTACAATAATATCCATGAAATGTTCCTTACTGCCTCTGTAATGTTATATTGCATCAAATCTAACAGAGCTATATGATATGCCATTGCCTAATTGTTTTCATTTTGAAGGTTACTGATCTATGATTTGCTTTAGTGGCTGGAAATAAAACATTTTCATAGGCATGCACATGATACTTATGAGCTTTAAGGTTTATTATTTGTGTTTTGGGCAATAACTTTAACGACCACTCGCTTCCATAATGTCTTCTACCATCTTGGTAAATCACCATCAAAGTGCAGATAAATTATTAAAAATGCCAATATCCAATTTACCATCAAATGGTATCTCAAATTGGTTCCTGCAGACAACTTTAATTCTACCCCATATATCTTAGTGAATTACATCACACACGTCACACACTTTTTTTTCATTATAGCTAAAGTACATTTAGACAGCAGAACATATTGATGACAACATAATCAGCATGGTAGAGTGTTTTTCATCTTGGACTGGTCAGCTTGCATTCATGACTTGTGATATTACTGTGGATATATTTTAGATCAATGCCTTGTACAAAATGTACAATGCTAATGTACAAAAACGTTAAAAAGCATTTATAATACCCATCAATCTTGATAAATACATGTCACTCAACTGTGAAACCTGTTCCCTTTTAATATTAATTCAAAGTAAAAATGAATGAATGTAAAAGTATAGCTGGACATGGATTGGTTGATATAAGCTGCCTAATCAGCCACTCATAGCTGATTTCCCAATTTATTGGTCCGTGTAAAGCAACACTGGTCTTAAGGTTACTGACAGCTGGGAAATCTAGTAAAGCTACAAATGTATGGTCAGCTTATATCATTTTGTACATAGAGCCGTTTAAACTGTCAGAATTCACCGTTTATTGCTTAACTCACCAGAGGAATTCTCCATTGACAGTTGAGCAGTGCCATCTGTGAAGACCTGATGGAGTAGTTAAGTAGCAGTGGTGCCAAGAATTATACCAGCTTCTGCTATTTACCTATAAATAAGACATTGTTTCTTGTACATAACATTTCATTACTCCTTCTTGATTTATAAAACATCTGGACACGTGGAGGCCTATTTGTCAAAGGTCGGATTATAGTGGTTTTTGAGGTTTTTTAAACCACAACTAAACTCACAAACTAAGAATGTCATGACATTTATTAAAGGAGAACTAACTGTTAAAAGTGAATATGGCTAAAATTGGCCTATTTTATATAGTGAACTTATTGCATGAGGCTAAAGTTTCATCTTGTCAATAGCAGCAATGATCCAGGACTTCAAACTTGTCACAGGGGGTCACCATCTTGGAAAGTGTCTGTGACACTCACATGCTCAGTGGGCTCTGATTGGCTGTTGAGAAGCTAAGCTTAGGGCTCGTCACTAATTATCCAGCAGAAAATGAGCTTCCCTGGCTGTAATATAAGCTGATGCTACAGGTTTGCTGATTATTCAATTCTGATGCTAATTGCACTGGTTTCTGTGCTGCCATGTAGTAATTATGTGTATTAATTACTAATCAGCCTTATATTGTGACATTTCTATTCTATGTGTACTGTATATTGTGAGTGGGTCCCTAAGCTCAGTAAGTGACAGCAGCACAGAGCATGTGCAGTGAATCAGCAGAAAAGAAGATGGGGAGCTACTGGGGCATCTTTGGAGACACCGATCTTTACTGCTAAAGGGCTGTGGTTGCTTTGGGCTGGTACAGAAGCACAAAACATAATGTACAACATTTCTAGCCTATTTCTTTGGTAAAGCTTTAGTTCTCCGTTAAAAGACCCAAACGAAAAATTACATTGAGCAATGCACTAAAAAAATAAGAATACCTAAAAAACCTTGAAATATTCCAGTTTTTCATGCCAATTTCTAGTTAAAAAAAATCCAAAAAAACTCTAAAAGTCCAAATTGATTTAAAAAATTCCAATAGGATAATTGCAGCTCCCGCAGTTTTCTATAGGGTCTTGATAACTTTTACTAGGCACATTTTTTTAATCGTGTTTTTTGTCGTTTTTGCACTTAATAAAGCTCAAAATTTTAGAACTTTTAAAGAAATAGGAAAACCACACATTTTTTAGAGGTACTTGGTCAACCTAAGCCTCATTCATGTACCTGTCTATCCATATCCTGATTCAACCCAAGCCAAACTCATTTGAAAGCACCCCCTCCATTTTTGAGAGCTATAATCTCAAAAACAATGTGAATATTTTGGAGGTATACAACTTAAGCCCCATGTAACATTTTGGTCATTGTTTTTGTTTTTTTAATATACTGGTCCTATAACAAGAATAAAAGACACAGTGGGATAAATGGATTTACGCAAGGGCACAAGAATTGGACATGGGAATTAAACCAACGCTTTAATATACTGAGTTCACTGAAAGAACAACACTTCTTTTTTATCTTGTAACCATAACTTTGCAGACACAACAAGTCAATTTAACCATCCTAAATATACAGCTCATTAAAGGGAATGTGCTTATCTCTAAAAGTCTCTGTCTGATGAGTGTCAATTGATAACCAAGACTCTAAATAATTGTTATTAAACAGTTGTAAAGCTGGCATTACATGATGAAATATGCCAAAACTCGTAATGTTGTTGACATCTCTAAGCTTCCTACTGTATATATTGGAATAAATAATTCTCATCCAATACGACTCTTGGAATATTGGATTTTGAAGCCATATTTATTTCTAAATCAGACCATAAGAAGTAAAATATTCTGTTAAGGGAAGGTACGTATTATTCTTTGTTCATATTACCGGAAAATGTGTTTATATTCCTAAAATAAATAAAAAATATGCCATTTTCCAATGAATACAGAAAGGTGCAGATTTCATTATTCACAGTAAAAAAGGAAAACTATGGTATTGTTGCAGAACCAATAACCCGATGATGAGATCTTAAATTGCAGTCAGAATTGTTGCTTGATGTATGAGAAATACAGATGCCAAAAGGGAAGTCGGACAAAAAAGATGAAGATAAAATCAAAGAGCTAAGGTCACATGAACATATTGACTTGTCAAGATGATCTAAGCCCCGCAATGGGTGTATTTTATTAACTGGCAAAGTGTTTTGTCCAGCAAAATCATCTCTTTCTGCTTTTCAATCTGCCGGTAGAATACAGTTACTTCAAAATAAATAACTGGGTAACGACTAACTCTGACTCCATATGTTTCTAGCATCTATTTCACTGAAATTGTGAACTGCCAAACAATATTCTTTGGCCTTAAGGAGAAACTTTTTCCTAAATCTCTTCTTGCTGCCCTTGAAAGTGAAATGACTAATGCCTGATTTCTTGCATTATCAACTACATGTGTTTCTAATGGAATAGGTAGATGATAAATAGATGCCCCGTAGATGGGATTTATATATATATGAAAAGGTGTAGACACATATAGATGAAAATATGTACATATACACAGATTCATCGATTTAACTGTAATTTTAACTGCATTTATTGCAATTATTCACTCATATTTCAACTCTAGCCTTTTCTAACACAACGCAGACTTTCTTCAGCCTGATTAAATCAGCGTGATTTCTATCACCATACAGCGGCAACATTCACAAGTGCGTGCTTCAACATGTCCTAAGTATGGCCTTTCTTTCTCTGTCTGGAATTTTTCATTAACCCCTCGTTTGTAAGGCTCAGAGTGTGTTTTTTAATGGAAGATATAGAAGATAAATCAAAACAGGTTATTCTGATCTATCAATAACTGGCTAATCTCATACCAGATAATATAAGGCACAAGCTTTCATTTGCATCTACTTACTCTTCCCTTAAGAATGCAAAGAGTTTTTCCTTTCAAGGGGTCTCATGTCATTTATCATCATCATCATCATTTATATAGCACCAACAAGTTAAGCGGTGCTTTACATTAGATAACAAACAGGGAACAAATAGTAAATAACAAACAAGGGTTTACAGAGTACAATAGTTTTAGAGGGCCCTTCTAGCAAAGGTTTACAAACTAAAGGGTTAGGGTACAATTGAGACATAGGGATTTTAGAAACAAATTTGTGATTTATAACTGATTTATGACTGATTAATTAAGATACATTGCATTTGTTTCCCTAAAAAGGTGGATTTTTAGGGAGCATTTGAAAGTTTGGAAGGAAGGAGAGAGTCTGACAGCTTGAGACAGAGAGTTCCAGAGAAAAGCAGAAGCCTGAGAGAAGTCTTGTAGATGAGAATGGGCTGAAGGGATGAGAGGAGAAGAGAGGAGAAGGTCACAAGCAGAGTGAAAGTTGCGTTAAGGGGTGTATTTTGAGACCATACATGAAATATAGGGAGGGCCTTGAATGTGAGTGTTTGTAGTTGGGAGCCAATGAAGGGATATGTATAGGGGAGCAGCTGATGTTGATCAGTGAGATAGATGAATGGGTCTAGCAGCACATTTAGATCAGATTGGAGTTGTGAAAGGCAACTTGTTGGAATACCTGCAAGAAGTAAGTTGTAGTAGTCAAGGCGGGATAAGTGTTTTAAGTGTTTTGGTTGTATTTCAACTGAGGTAAGGTCATATTCGGGGAAGGTTACGTATTTGAATATAACAAGATTTTGCGAGTGTTTAGATGTGAGGTGAAAAAGAGAGAGTCTATGATAACTCCTAGGTCTGTGTGGTCAAGTGAAATGTGATGTTGTTAACTGTGAGTGAGATCTGAGGGACATGGGAGGATCTTGGAGAAAATCGAATGAGTTTTAGAAAGATTTGGTTACTGGTGGTACTGTGACATGGAGGAGGAGACAGCAGTGAAACAGTCTGTAATTTGGGAAAGGACAGAAGGAGAGAGGTCAGAATAAAGAAGTAGAATTGGGTGTCATCAGAATAAAGGTAATACTGAAGTCCAAACAAGTGAATACTATTTCTAAGCAAAGTGGTAGTAAGTGAGAACCACAGAGCCTTGAGGAACTCAACATTTATATTTCTTTGATACCCAACATGAACATTGACTTTGATTCTTTGGGGCTACAATGACAATATGCAGAAGTGTTTTATTCTTCATCTTATTGAGATTTACTCCCTTCTAATTGTTTTCAAAATGAGACTTCAATAACAATAGGGTCAACAAGGAGCATCAAATGAGGCATTACATACATGCTGGAATGGAACCCCAATGAGGCATTCATATTGTATGTCTTGTGTGAAATAGAAGAATTGAGTTTGAGGGGGTAAAAAATTGAGTTTGAGGGGGTAAGGGGGTAAAAAAAAACAGTATAAAAATAGTCAATTTGGTAATGTTTTATTATGATGCATATATAAAATGTGTAATGTTCCACACAGAATACAATATCCTCAGTAATTGACTGTATTTTAGTTTTCCCTTTATTCCTGCTAGTAGGTGCTTATCTTAAAATAAACAAGCTCTCTGGGCATGAAATTAAGTTGTGCCAAGAACTATAAAAAAAGTACCTGGTATTATACAGATTCCTCTATTAGCATTCATAACCAGCTATGGTACCTGTGCAGATTTATGTCAGGAATGAGACTGCCTTGCAATTTTGGTAAATCGCAAAATGCATCAAATTAGAATTTCAGAATGAACACCCATTGAGAATAATATAGCAAGAGACAAAATATTGTATTACTATTGGCTTCAGCCCCATGTGTGCCCTTTGGAGTGGTACATACAAGCATTCTAATTAGAAAATAATATAATATATGATGCGCCGGATCAAATTATAAGCAATTGACTTCTCCAGAAAATATGTATTTGAAATTGTTGTTTCCCTCCTAGGAGATATTATAACATGATTAATACAGATGCACTGCACTTCAATATTATTGTTAGGAGCCTGTTACCATTGCCTGAGTACAAATATAGACAGGCTTCAAAAACAAGACAATGTATTTTTGATTTATATCACTGAGCCAATTAAACTGTCTCTATTTTTTTGGGTGTGGGGTAACCTGGAGTACCCACAGTGAAACCAGGGAAGAACATACAGTAGAAATTCTGGCAGTAGAAACCACTAAGCCACAGTGCTGCCCTATTATACAGTAGAGTGTATGTTTTTAAGAAATAAAGGAATTTAGTTCAAGCCCCCTTTGTGGTCCAACTTTTCCTCTGGATAGTAATAGGCAAATAAATTCGCCAGGCATGGATTTGCGGCAAATTTCAGCATTTTGCCGGCAGCAAATAAATTCACAAAACTGTTGCAAAAATTTGCCTGCGAAAAATCCAGCATGGCAAAAAAAAATGTTTGTGCATCAGAATAGTCGCACGCATCAAAATTATTTGGACGCCTATTGACTTTAATGCATTTGGACAAAATAGTTGCATGTATAAAATTGTTGCATGTCAAAATTATTTTGATGCCCTTTGACTTCAATACATTTCGCAAAATTTTCACTGATTAGCAAATTTTTCAGTAGATTTGTGAATTTTTTAGCAAAACACCACAGTTTCGCCCATCAATAGCTCTGGATCCTCATCTCTCACAATATGCTTATAGATATTGTATTGTCATATCACTCAGTCAAGAGTATTAATACTCTTCCTACTTGGTATTGTTTGGATCTGCTGAGTTAAGACAGTAATTTCAGAATATACTGTACAGCAATGGATTCTTGTGTCATCAATATTGGGTCGTCAAGGAGAATTTTGAGATTATTTTGGCAAGGTATTAGGAACCGCCATTTGTCTGAAGCAAAAACAAAAATTGTGAGTTTCTCCACAAAATCAAACAAAAGTGGTTAGTGCCTATGAGTAAGTGCCAGAATAGGCATGAAACGCATTAGGCTTTCATCTTTTCTGTTCTAATATATGTTTTTGTATTTTTAAGCAGTTTTCGTTGATTTTTTTGAAGAAACTATTTTTGTTTTTGCTTCATATACATGCACCCATAGACTGGGGTGAACTATGAGTATTCGCTCTCCCATCATTATTGTTTATTTTTGTTACTGGAATTCAATATACTTTGGTAGGGCTTATATTTCTATTGGCATCATGCACCATTTTCTTTAAAAGTTACTTCCATTCATCTGTCTAAATGAAAAATATTAAAAATGTTATTAAAAGGTGCCCGGCCCAGGTCTCACTTTTCTTTTTCCATGATCCTAATACGGAGGTGCATTACAGTTGAGTGCTTTCAATATTGTATTGCATCCTGTAGAGCAGTAGGGGTTACATTTGAAGGCTATACCTTGAATCAACAATGTAGGTTCTTTAAACTCATTACAGAGATCCGTGGAGACAGACTTTATATTTCTATTATGTTCTGATGCCCAGTACTTATTGCTGCAAATACTGAAGATGCATAACAGTCCCTAATTAATAGGTTAGAACATTCATAAAAACCACGGCATTCATCAGAGTTGTACATTAGGAGAAATACCTGATTTCTAATTGCCGCCTTAATCTTTTGTATATTACGGCTATTGTAAAAATCAGAATGAGTATCTCGGGGACATTGCAACAATTTAGCCAAGTATTTATAATAAAACATAGCAATTAGAAACAAATAGCACAGAACAGTCCAATATTTTACCCACGTTAAACATGATCAATGGAGAAATAGCCGAATGCCTCACAACCATGGTATCATGGGATTGATTGTTCCAACAGTTATCATTAAGGAGGAAATTCTGTTCTAAAATATCCAGCGCATATTGTCAGTATTTCAAAACAAACGGACTCAAGGGGGTGCAATTAAAATAACTGTAAAGGATGGGAAAACACAGGCATTGTCTTACATGACTTAATTACCTTATGTTATAGCATCATCATTTCCATTTTTTTTGTTTCTTCATAAATTATTAAATTAGACTTTTTTTTACTTAATGATCATTTGTACATTCCACAATTCTTTAGAAAATAATAAGGCTTTACCCCCCCACCCACACACACACACAACTTATTAATATATAATGTGAAATATTTCAAACAGAGTACTGCATGAAATTACCACTTTCTTAACCCGTTCCCTACGCGACTATCGCAAAGAACGGCGTTAAGGTGTTAAAATAGATCTCCATTTTCTTTCAAGCCAACTATCTTTTGTTCTTCTCTTCCACTTATCAGCTAATGAAGGTTCGGTTAGGTGAAGAGCAGCTGTGTTAGCAGCATGTCTCTTCATTTATTGATGACATTCTCAGGAGGAAAGTGTGTCTAGAATCGGGAAGTAGCGCCAGTCAGGCATGGAACGTAGAAAACAAACTTTTGTGTGAAGCTTGGAACTTTGTAAATATATGAAAATGAAGCCGTGCGTATGGCTGCTTGCAGCTTTCAGAGTGAGTTGACTCTGATCACATCCATTTTTTTTTCCGCAAGGCTTTTAATAAAATATGAAGTCATTGACGTGTTTGAAACTAAGCTCAGAGGTCCGGGATAAGGATTACAAAGTCAAAATATTAACTTAAGTAAAGAAGAGAGTTGTGAGAAAATTTCACGATTTTCAGCTGTTTTCAAGTAAATAATTTTTTTTTTATACTTAATGATTAAGTTAGAAGTAGATTGTAAGTTAAAGGCTCTGTTGCCTGCTTTTCTTCCAGAATAGGCTGGTGATTAAGTGCCCATTCAGGTGCAAAACATTTAAGTTTGTCTTTGTTGAGATTTGTTTTCCTTTGAGTAATTGAACCACTTTGGTTCTGATGGTCCAGTCTTGTGCCAGTCTGATAACTATGAAGTAGCAAGTTTCTAAACTTCACTTAAGCTGACGGTCTGAAGCATTTGCACTTGAGCCCCCCACTTGTCATGGTGAGCTCACCCCATTGAATTCTCTTCATGATTTAAAGTAATACAGCAGGGCCATCGCATATGTAGAGAGCAATGTAATACTTGCCCATTTTGAGACAGGAGTCAATGTCATTATATTGTAGGGGACTGGTAAATTGTGTCCTCATTAATTGTGCATGCCCCTAAGGTTTTACCACTGCAGGGGCCCTTAGTTTATGGAGGGAGTTGATCTCCCCTTCCTGGGTCAAGGCATGACCCCTAGTTTTCCAGAGTCTGGCTCAGCTCTGGCTTTTGCCAGAGACTTCCCTAAGTGGAAGATAGTCACCTGTGGAGCAGAACTAGGGCAGCTAGATCACGTGAAAAGCCCTCCTGACAGGTTTATGGCTACCTAGATAAGCAGCTCTTGACTCCACCAAGGAGTATTAGAAGTGATTAGATTCCCATGGGCATTGTTGCATAGTCATGAAATGAGTGGCAGGTTATAAGGATAAGATTGATTCCCACCATGGTTACACCGATTGTAAATATCAGGGTAAAGCTTATAGTTGGAGTAATGGCGACTCTCAATTTACTATAGCCTTACAATATGAAGGTCACTTGCAATGGCTATGAAAAGTCCAGTTTATTGGAAGAGTCCTCCAAACTGCAACACTGATACCTTCTGATGAGATAAGCTTTATGACAGACTGTACTGAAATACATACAAACTCTAACAAGAGTATATGTTTCCTTACAAAAAAAGAAATCTGTATTAGATAGTTGATGACATGAGATATGAGACATGGGGATGAAGCAAGCAGACTTTATCTTGCTTCTTTATCTTGATCTTGATCCTCTTACCAATCAATGAATGGAAAGCTATACAGAATTATATTACGAAATCCAACATGACATTTGCTGTTAAATGTTTTCTTACGTTTTCCACATATTCATAAGTGTATTTCTCCTTCTCTTAAGGCGCCTAGGACAAAGACTTGATAATGAGGCTATCCATGCATAGTGCTGGTATAATAAATAAAGCTGATATCTGCACAAAAATAGCGCATTACAACTTTCCAATGTACATGAGTTGTGCATAAGTATCCAAATAATCAAAAATTGTTAAAGATTTTAAAAATAGAACAGTAACTTGTATTTGATCCAAACTAAGATATAATTAATCCTTATTGGAAGCAAAGTAATCCTTTTGGGGTTATTTAATTTTTAAATGATTTTCTAGTAAGTTATGAAATTACGGAAAGATCTCTTATCCGTAAAATCCTAGGTCCCGAGCATTCTGGATAACATGTTCTGTGGGTTGTAAGTTATTTTGAAATGTAATTGATCTCTGGTTCACATTCTAAAACAAGAGGCAGAAGTCAACTCTTCTCCAGCTCTGTTAATAAGTTGGCTTTGACTTCATTGTTTCAGGAGTCCCAGCCAGCAGAGCAGTGAATATGAACAGACAGATGCTGCTTTCAATAGTAATAACATTT
This sequence comes from Xenopus petersii, assembly GCA_038501925.1. Taxonomy (NCBI): domain Eukaryota; kingdom Metazoa; phylum Chordata; class Amphibia; order Anura; family Pipidae; genus Xenopus; species Xenopus petersii. The sequence goes on along the minus strand of CM076680.1, from coordinate 172,210,046 downwards.
AAAAATAGAGAGATAGATGAGAGAGAGAGAGAGAGAGAGAGAGAGAGAGAGAGAGAGAGAGAGAGAGAGAGAGAGAGAGATGATAGAGAGAGAGAGAGAGAGAGAGAGGGATGGATAGAGAGAGAGAGAGAGAGAGAGAGAGAGAGAGAGAGAGATGATAATAGATAGATAGATAGATAGATAGACAGACAGACAGACAGACAGACAGACAGACAGACAGACAGACAGACAGATGGATATGATCGATAGAGAGAGAGTCAGAGAGAGAGAGAGATAGATAGATAGATAGATAGATAGATAGATAGATAGATAGATAGATGATAGATAGATAGATAGATAGATAGATAGATAGATAGATAGATAGATAGATAGATAGATAGATAGATTATCCAATGGATGGCATTTCAAAGTTGACCTCTCTTACTGGTCCTTTAAATAATTGCGGCAATTTAACTACATTAAAGTTTTATTCTGATTGGACAGTGACCTTCTGAAATAACAGTTAAAAAAAAAAAAGGTACGAAACACTTGAGATTCGTAACACCTGCGCTATTTTGAACAGCATTTGAATTTTAGAATGTTTTTATTTTCAAAGAAGTTGCATTACTTGTCTCATGGGTGTCAGAATAATTCTGTTTAATATTGCACCTTTAATTCTCACAGGAAAGTTACAATATTGTTGCAAAACTGTTAAAATCAATTAGATCTGCAAAAATAAGTGCGGAAGAATGCTTGTAAAGATGTTTATTCTTACGAGAACTTGAATGTATTGATTGTTTCCATGTTTATTGGATTTTTTGAAGCAGGGGAAAGGGAGGAAAATAACTGGGGGACTTTTTTTGCCTGATTAGTAAACCCTTCCACAGTGGTTCCATTTTAGGGTGTGTGAATTGTGGACACCAAAAATGGTTTGGATGAATTTGACCATGCTAGGTTAGGCTGGGGCAAATTGTAGCCTTGATCGAAATTGTCCTGACTATTGCTCTTGATAAGAGATTTGGCACTGTCGTGTCAACGAACAACTAACGAGAAAATGACTTGGCTGGCCTTACTACTAATTTGTTTCTTGCCAACTCTTCTGTGAAGCAGAATTGTCAATCAACCTCCTTTCCATTCCACAATGCAGAAGAATTATTTCACTTAGAAAACTTCCAGAAGAACCATGAATAATGAATGCTGTTTGTAGAGAGCAGAGGGAAGCTGTAGAAGGATCTGGCTAACACTCAGTGTCCTGTCACTCTTCTGATTAATTTTAAGGCAACAGAGTAATGAATTAAATGTGTAAGTAACACCAACACCATAACTGTCGTACAAAGTCTGCTCCTTTACCATTTGCTTTCTCTGATGGGAAATGACATTAAATTGATTGCCCTGCTTTCCAAAGACCAAAATGTTAACTTGGATCAGAAATATTCGATGTGTGTGAAAGAAAAGCATGTGCAGTATTGTGGCATTATATAAAAAAATAAAATGAAGAGGATCTGGAGCTTTTAATAGAATTATAATGTTGTATAGAATGTGTAAGAGATGTGGTTGAAAAGTGCACAATGTTGTATATATTTCATCGGTATTAGACTTGTGAATATAAAACTCCATAGAAGAAATGTGTGTTGTTGCAGCTAGAGTGGCTGTACTGTATTTGTATATTGCCGGCTCAGGAAAAGCCGGATAACGGGTCCCTGGAGTGAATGGAGGAGAGAAGGGTGGGCCTTCCAGTCCATGCTCCATTAAGGGGCAGATTTATCAAGGGTTGAATAGTCAATCCAAATTCAAACATTCGAATGTTAATCCCCTTATTGGAATGTAAATTGGAATGTGAGAATTTTTAAAATTCAATTTGTACGAATCGAATATGAACCAAATCAGATTAGAATTTTTGGTTCAGAACCATTCAATTGAATATTAGCTATTCAAATTATTTCTTAAATAACCTCCCAGTCCAATTGTGAGTATATTCAAATGTAAAAAAAAAAAAATCACATGATTTCGAAATTCAACCTTTGGTAAATGGGCCTCTGAGTGTTTTGCAGCTACCCAGGTAGAGGTAACTAGGGGATTAGGCTGCAGGTGAGCTGCAGTTAAAAAGAGGGGTGAGACTACACCTCAATGTCTTGTACTAGAAGAGGGTGGGTGGCCTGTGGACACCTCCAAGTACAAGAAAGAGGTGGGATTGTGATTCCCCACTGAGCTGAAGTGTTGGAGAGAGGTCCAGTTGAGTAGAGAGAGGAAGGTAAAATCCCTCCAGAGACTGAGTGTCAGTGAAAGTCTAACAGAGGATTCTGGGACTTGTTTACATTGTGTACACCGACGTGGGTGTTAAATTGGGACTGCTAATTCTATGTGACGAGTATGATGAAGCTGTGATTTTGTTAAAAGTAAAAGCCAGCCAAGCTTCATTGAACATTTAAAGGTGGTGTCAGACTCCATTTCTATTATTAATCTGTGCTGTGACCAATGGTCTTAGCTACCTGAATGCCACAAATATTATTAGATATATATGGAACTGTGGCGGGAGGACTATTACCCCAATGTTTTCTTCTAAAGAGAATCTGAAATGTTGGAAAAAGTCCAACATCTACTGAAGTAGATATATACACATAGATAACAGCTAAAGCCAAATGTTTTTAGACACTATATACACATGGATACTTTTATTAATGGCTGTCTAAGAAGGTGCCTTGGAGGCTATGACAGGGCTTTGATTTACTAAAGAATAGCCGCTGCCTCCTTGGAATGCATATTATCAGTCATTCTTGGCATTTAAAATGCTGGAATTGTCCTTCCTTGTTAAAAGTGAGATTATATATATTTTTTAGTGGAATTCAAAATAATAAGATGAGTGGGGAATTTTGGGCTTTAATCTGCAGTGTATTTTTGTCTATTACTCCCATTAAAATTTGTGACTGCGTTGCAGAGTCTTTACTCTCCAATCCGTCAGGCAAGCAATTGCCAGGAAATGCTCTGCACATAGAGATTTATGGCTTAATTATTTCACATGATAATAAAGTGAACTCAGAGAAGACTTCTGCAGTATATTTTATTTCGAGGTGTCCTTTTGTTTATAGTCATAGATTATAGAGCCATTTGTTCAAATCGGTGTCACATTTTTGCCTCCTAAATGAATGATGGAAAGTGAATACCAGTTAGCAGAAATACAAGTTGGTTTGGTTAGCTAATTAATATTTCATGCAAATGAACTGGAAACTTCTGGCCTTTCATTAATAACAAGATGAAGGAAGGCTCAGAATTTGTGACCCCAATGATCATACATTAGAGTGCACAATTAAACAAACTATTCAGGCATTCTAGGTGATGAATACAGCCTCTTTCATACAGGTATAGGACCTGTTATCCAGAATACTTGGGATCTGGGGTTTTCCAGATAATGGATCTTTATGTAATTTGGATCTTCATACCTTCAGTCTTTTAGAAAAGCATGTAAACATGAAATAAAGCCAATAGGCTGGTTTTGCCTCCAATAAGGATAAATTATATCTTAGTTGGGATCAAGTACAAGCGACTGTTTTATTATTACACAGAAAAAGGAAATCATTTTTAAAAATCTGGATTATTCGGATAAAATAGAGTCTATGGGAGAAGCCCTTTCCGTAATTCAGAGCTTTCTGGGTGACAAGTTTGCAGATAATGGATCCCATACCTATATTAAATAATATAATAAATATTACAGATGATCTATGGGCTTGTTATGGAAATAACAAAGGGCTGGGGTCCACTTTGATCCACTGGGAGATAATGCCCTAGTAGCTCGCCTGACCCTTAATATACTTTGTAAAAACACACCTTCTAAACATTTAACATTTAAACACTTCTGTTCAATTGTTTATTGATCAAATCAGCAGATAATAAGGTACAAGATAAGAGCCAGCAGCATTCTTCTATGAGTTATATTCTACTAGAATATGCTGGATCTAGTTCATCATGACCACACCTAAGCATCATACCATATATTTTAGAAATCCATGAATGAATACTTTTGAATATTATATCGCGTGTGTATTTTTTTTTTACATTTTCTGTGAATATTTCCTTCCCTCAAAGCAGCAAAATTTGAATATGAACTACTGAGGAAAGACTGGCCAAGTGGGGGTTGTTCACGCTGGAGAAGAGGCGCTTAAGGGGGGATATGATAACTATGTATAAATATATAAGGGGATCATATTACAGTGGGTTGCGGGTAGAAGTTCTGGGTGTGGGTATAGAATTGGGTCGGTGGTTCTGCGGGTTTGCGGGCCGCAGGTCAGGCTGAGGGTCTTCTCAATAGAGATGTTTACTCCTTTTTTCTGACCATGTCTACTTCTGATGATGTCACTTCCGGTTTACAATGACAACACTTCCTGATCCTTGATGGTCAGGGGGCTGCAGGTCTGGGTTGTGGATAAGGTACTTGCGGGTCAGGTCCGGTCCAATCAGGTAAGAATGAGCGTTGCGGGTCCAGGTTGCGGATTGCGGGTATAGGTTGGGTAGGGGTTCCAGAAAATGGACCTGTGCAGGACTCTAGATCATGTAATAATCCCTCTAATGCTTTATTTACCAGTAGGTCTGACACAAGGTCATCCATTCTGATTAGAAGAAAAGAGGTTCCATCTAAATATTGGGAAGTGGTTTGTTACTGTGAGAGCTGTGAAGATGTGGAATTGTTTCCCTGCATCAGTGGTACAGGCTGATACATTAGATAGGTATAAGGAAGGGTCGGATGCTTTATTCACCAGTAGCTCCTCCCAGCAGACAGGAGGGAGCCAATGAGATTAGAAGAGGGAAAGGGGTGTTACAGGGAGAGCTGGGAAGTGAATCAGTGGTACAGGCTGATACATTAGATAGGTATAAGGAGGGGTTGGATGGTGTTTAGCAAGTGAGGGAATACAGGGATATGGGAGATAGCTCATAGTACAAGTTGATCCAGGGACTGGTCCCATTGCATTTTGGAGGAGGATTTTTTCCCCCTCTGAGGCAAATTGTAGAGGCTTCAAATGTTTTTTTTTTTATCTTCCTCTGGATCAACTGGCAGTTAGGCAGGTTATATATAGACTTAAGGTTGAACTTTATGGATGTGTGTCTTTTTTTCAACCTAACTTACTATGTTACTGTGTTACTCATTCTTTATAGGGAATTTGCCACTTTGCTGACTTTCAAAAGGAAATCACTTCAAAGCCTGTTCTGACTACACACAGATGTTCATACATTTCTGCTTGATTAGTCATTGGTTTTTTTTCTCTCTGTGTTTGAAAACACCAAATGGTTTCCTTCAACAGGCCCATTTTGCAGACACATTTGGCAAGCAGAATCATCTGAAGTTTCACTTTGCTAATTAATGTGTTATTTCTTCATTAGGAAAAAAAAAAGTCTAGACATCCTTATTTTATGATTTTTAATTCAAGTAACCCTGGTTAGCACAGTTCATGAGATGTTACAAATTATACATTTTTAAATGGAGGGGGATCCACTGATACTTCTTTAGATTTGAATGCAAAGTTCAATGTATTCTCAGGGTTGTCCTTGCTTTCTCTGTGTCGGACTAAAGAGCAATTTCATCACTGAAAAAAGATAAGAAGTGACCTATCTAGAACTTAAAGGTCCAAAAACCTTTGTTTAGGGCCACCAAGAACTAATGTTTGGCAAAATATTGAATTTGTCAGCTTGAGAGTTCAATAGCGTTGTAGAGCTTCCCCAGTTTTCAGAGGAGTCGAGTCATGGTAGTACAGATGCAATAGAAAGAATATCAAGACTTGCATTTATAATTACAATAATGAATTGGTGATTTCTTCCCTACTGATTGAATACAGTTTTGAAATTACTATTTTCCGTTCAAGAATACATTTATTGCTCAATCATTTTACATGATTTGCACTAGCTCTGTTTATAGCAGTTTAAATAGTCCAACTGCATGGCTGAAGCAATGATGTCATTGGAGAAATAGCAAAGCCAGTGAGCTGGTAACTGGGGAATTATTTGCGGGTAGGCATATTTCATCCAGGATCCTCTCCTATTCCCATTTGTATAGCATTGTTCATAGGGTAAAATCTTAAAGTCCTTAACCTAAAGGATAATTAGCTTGTTATAAATTCACTAGCTCTCACAGTGTCAGGGGATCCAGGAGTAGTGTATAAACCTACTTGTTACTAAAATGACTCTGGAAGTGAGAGATATATTCCATGGAGAGGTAGCATAAACTGCTTGGAGTTTGTTTCCTACCATAAATGCTAGTAGAGAACCAAGTTTAGTAGGGGAATGTTCAACCCATAGATTTGCGTGGCTATGAACCTGGTTTCTTCAGTAAAACCAAATACATTTTTCCTAAAGAACTGTCCGTTTGTCCCCATTTAAGAGCCAGACAGCGGTCAGTACATACTGCTTCCTTGTATCAACATGATATAAAGTTATTGCTAGTTATACATTACAACTATTTTCACTGGTCTAATTTATTACAAATGGCTAATGGAGGAAAGGTATTAAAGATGGACCACCAATAAAACAGTAAAACACTAGGAAGGTTTTTGTGTGTTTTCTTTTTTCTTAACTTAAATTATCAACAGTCCATTAATAGAACCCTTGTTCTTTGCCTTCCTAGTCCTTCAACTGTTCAATTCAGTTTTCCCCCTTCAACAGAAAGATATTGTTCCCCTCACTGTTAAGGATAAGATTTTGACTCACCTATTTAGAATTTATTATTAAAATCACTATACATTAGCGACAGTTCTTCTCTGGTTTTACACAACATATCTTGGGTGGGAGATTTGGACTCCAGGGTTGCAGTTTGAATAGTTCAAATACCATCTACGCATCTATACACGTGGAAGGGTAGGACTAGACCGGAATGTATAAGGGTAGGACTACATGGACGTTTTCAGAGCAGCATCTGCATCCAACAGTCGTGTCGTGTCGGATCAATGCTGCGACTTCATCCGACATTTCTATCTCTAACCTTATTTGCGTCACATGCGTTTTGTCGAATGCGTTTTATCGCAGCGCATTGGATCGTAACAAAAAGAGCCACTTCCTTCCCCTAGACCTTTCTATGGGCAGCTTGTGGTGCATAGTTATCAAAGGAGGCCAAACAACACAAATAATCCCCTTCTGGGGGGAAAACAGGGCCACCGAAAATATTTTTGGTGTTGGATGTCCGTACGTCAAATTTTCTTCCTAACACTTCATTTCTAAAAGAAGACCCCATAATTTGGTTCTTAGAATCTTTTATTTTATTAAGAACAAATAATATAACAGTGTAAAGGCTGCTAAGGACATTAGTAGACTTTTTTAAACTGGGGCACATTCAAAAGATTGGAGTAAGCCTTTTCTGACACCGCTTTAGCTGTTACTTATGCTTCAGTCACACGGTACCTTGTGACTCCTTGGTTCAGTGAAAGCTGTAAATCTTCATGCATTTACATAATTATCAAGCAATTAACACATCTTCAAATATTTTCTCAAGCCTCCTCCTCTGTCCTGAAGCCATCAAAAGAACATCATGTTTTTGTGAGTTTTTATTTTTAATCTCACCTTATAGGACCAGTGTTTTATCAAATATTCATTAGCTAGTCCAATTTGATTTGGTTCAGTGTAACATCTATTACCATATTATATTTCCCTTGTTAAACTAGCGATGAAGTATTTTTGGGTAATGTAATGAATGTTGCAAAGTTTGTACTGAGTATAGTAACCCATTCAAACCAATCAGCATTTATTGGCCACCCATTTTATAGAAAATCGGCCCAGTAAATTACCCCCAATTTTCTAATTTGTTGCCATGTATTACTCTACCTGGTGCATCTTTTATTATATCACTCCAAAGACTGTAGTTATAATGGCTATGTGCTTTTAGTCACACTTTTCAGTCCGAGCTCTGTTCTCCCTCTTGAGCTATGTAGTGGGTGATGGGAGGGCTGGTTTTGTGGTGAAGTGAGCCCCATGCAGTGGGTAATGCATGTGCATGTGAAAGGAGTGTGTTTGCATGACAAAGAAGTGAAGGGAGCATCCTATACTGGCCTAGGGGTGCATCATTTTAAAATCTTGACCTGCTCCAACATGGTCCAGTAGGAGACATTGGAAGAGTGGGGTTTCTGTATGAATAGGCCAACTGTGCTCTTATGGGATTGTTGTGAACTACGACAATAGGAGACCACTTGAAGTGAAAAGGGAACGTTTACTTGACTGTGGATTCTGAACTCACAAAGAATCAGAACTCCCAAACAAAGAACTCACAGAGTTTTTATAAACATGGACACATATGACATAAGAGCTTACAGCACAAAAGGGTGTTACCATTATGAGAGCACAGAGATATCACAGCACCGAAAAACAAAGAACTGCTCAAATAACCAATGAAATGGCTCTTCCTCAAGGTCAAGGTAGTGCTACCAAGTCTAGCTTGAGAACAGAATCCATCCAAGTCAGGGGAATCTGCATACACAGAATTGTATTCTCTCTCAGTATCACAAGATGGTTTTTGGAATTTGCTTCCCAATAGGTTCAGATTTGTGGGTTCAAATAAGTCAATGTATGACCACTTGTATTGATGGAGAAGTCTGCAACTTTCACAACCATTATTTTGGCGTGTTCCAATTGTTTTTTAAGCATACAAGAATATATTGAGGCTAGTTACACAGAAACAGCCATGATTTTGACTGTCACATAGAATTTAATTCTGAGCAATTGCTCCATGATCTATGTTGCAGTAAAAAGTTGCTTTGAAAGTGCAATATGTTGGAAGCTTTTTCATCACAGGCGTAAAAACTTGCCTTATTTTTCAGGATTTGTTTCCTTTAAAGGCTTCTCGGCAGCTCTGTAGTGCTAATATAATGAAATCTGTTTTTTGAAGTTAGACTATTACTAATTTTGTGTAAATTGAGCTATTGAAGTTGAGAAATGACACAGTGAAATGGTCTGAATTATGTTTGATTTTCTGACAGAATACCTGTGATAGATTTTTTTGATGTGATATTTAAATGTCAGTGAACTGTACCTAATAGATACATTTTAGAATCACTTTATCAGTTTTATACTTGAAACATGTTTGAATTGCTTCCAGTTTTTCACCAATTTTGGGGAATTACATTTTTTTCCTTGCCATAATTCTCCTCGATCTGTCGCAATTCTCTGGTTCAGTGCTTACTGCAAAGGTTATTTTGCAGTGTTGACAATATTATTGATTTTCTGCCTTACTTTCTAATACTAATTCTCCAGTAGCTAATGTGTAAACACAAAGGTACAAAAGCCTTCAACCTCTGGGGTTTGTGACAAAGCTTTATTTTGATAACTTTTAAACACTGTTTCTTCCAAATTCAGGATCTCCCAGCTACAGACAGAGCATACATGTGTATGCCACATATATACTAAATATGTATATATTTATATATTCTTTATTTAGATTAATGAAACAATAGGCTTTCACACAGAGACTTATAACTGTAAAATGAAGCTCATTATAGTCTTTATGTTTCACGTGGTCGGATTCTCAGAGATGTCATCTTCCTGAATGTAATTTTCAGAAGGTTTTTGGCCATGTCCTGATATGCTCCAACCATCTGCCGATGTGCCCTTTCCCCCACATAATTTCGAAGGTGGGTTGATAGCTATGTATTCTAAGCATTGTGCTCTGTAGAAAACAATGAAATATATTTCTAGATTGCTTAAAAAACAGCTGCATATCAAAGGGAGGCAGTTGTTTTTTTTCTGGTGCAAAATTCTTCATATGACCATAGCCTACTTCTTTGGCTTCCATGAGACAATGGTGTCTATGCTGACCAAGCACACAAGCTTAAAATAGGAACACTCCGTGCCTTGGGTGCTATTATTTACATAAATTGTGAGACACAATTGTAACCCTTGGATTTTCCTGAAAATATATTTGAAAATATATTTGATTAGAGCAGTGTTCCTCAACCAGTGGCTTGTGAGCATCATGTTGCTGACCAACCCCTTGGATGTTGCTCCCAGTGGCCTCAAAGCAGGTGCTTATTTTTGAATTCCATGCTTGAAGGCAAGTTTTGGTTGCATACTACCTTATAAAGCCTCCTAGTCCACATAGAGGCTACCAAATGGCCAATCAAAGCACTTATTTTGCACCACCCAGGAACACTTTCATGCTTGTGTTGCTCAATAACTCTTTTTACATTTGAATGTGAGGAACCTTGGCTTATAGGATATCCCCAGTGAAAAACCATAGCAATTAAAATTTAAAATATATTTGCTTAGAGCAGTGGTCTCCAACCAGTGGCTTGTGAGCATCATGTTGATGACCAACCCCATGGATGTTGTCCTAGTGATTTCAAAACTGGTGCTTATTTTTAAATTCCTGGCTTGGAGACAAGCTTTGGTTGCATACTGCCAAACAAAGGCTATCACTCCACATAGAGGCTACCAAATGGCCAATCAAAGCTCTTTTAGGTCCTGCCAGCCCAGACCTGCTTCCTGGACTTTCTACATGACCTAGTCACACTGACGTGCCAGAAAAAGCTTAGCAGCATGGTGGGTGGGGGTTGAGGGGTTGGTGGAGCTTGGTTTGCTGCAGAAAGGATGGGGGGGGTCTAGGGGATGGTGTGGGGGCCCCTGAGGCTGCTGGCCTGGTGGGCCCTGGTCCCCCTAGTCGGATGCTAGTGAAATCCTTTGGCCTAATAGCAGCAGAACCATGCCTATGTGCATTGAGAGTAGCATTTGTTCTAAGCATTTGTAAATAAATAATTGCCCTTTTCACTGTGACAAATCCTTGTGTAAATATTATCTTAACTGCTCAATGCAGGACACAATGCTGTTCTAAATTAAATATAACTACATGAGTAACATAAAATATGCTGCCCTATTCAAGTATATCAATGAATGTATAATTAAATCACTGCTTTCTATTCTAATAAACTGTACACATTTTAAGCAACAATTCAAATATTATATTTTGCTGATGGCGTCCCTCTTAATGAGATAATTTATTCCATTTGTTGACTCGTGAGAACGTAATGGGAACCACATATGCTTTGTGGGCACAAAAGGACAATAACATTGTTGGTAATGCAAGAGCCACTCGCATGGAAGCTGGCATTTGTTCTACATGACACTGAAGGAGTTAAGCAGCTGTTAAACATGACATTTCAAGGTGTATTTCCAGCATGACAATATATGCAAGTGATGTCTCTAAAGGTTTAATATCTATGTGGAACTCCCACTCTGTTTGAACACTGAAATGCTGCTTGCTCGGAGCTAATGGAATGCCATCTCAAAGCCGTGAGTGTTGCACATTCTGGCACCCCAGTAATACCGGTGATTTGGGCTTTGGACAGAAGCCAAGAACCATCTGGTTACAATGTTAATTAGGAAGTGAAACGTGAATTAAGCAGCTGGTCTTGGAATATTTATTTTCTGTGTGTTGTTCTCTCTACTCCCCTCCCCATTTTCCTACTGTATCTTTGCTTCCTTGAGCTCTTTTGTTCGCTGCTGTCTGTCCAGTCTTTAGGAATTCTGCTTCTTATCTCTCAGCTCAGGTTGTCTGTTCTATTTTGCTTTCATTTGAACTTTCTGACCTTGGTTGGAATATGTTCTCAGTTCCATTTCTGACACCCCAGTGCGTAATGCCTCCTTTCATTAAGGCTCTAAGTGTTGCCTAAAATCCAAGAACGGGCCATAGAGAATCTTAATAGTTTTTTTTGCGTGTATGCAAGGGCCAGTATCACACACACTATGGATTTTGTGTAGAAGAACTGGAGGGTTTTTTTTTTTTTTGCACCGGTGCTGTAGGAACTCTTCTGTGTAACTCACTTGATTAGGTTCCATTATTTTCATTATACCCACCATGAGCATCAAGGAATGCATGGCTTTGATCTTTAAATTGAAAAAGTCTATATATAATCTATAGTTTATTTAATATTTAATTAAAAAGGACAAAAAATATTTTAGCCTTGCCAAGAATGAGATATAGGAAGTATTACTTGATAAAGGAATGTCATGTTATTATTTACTGCTGTAAGTGCAGCTGGGAAAGACATGATATCACTTTCCATAAAATGAGCAACAATGATATGCAGTAGTGATGGGTGAATAATTTCGACAGACACGGATTTACGGTGAATTTCTATGTTTTGCCGCAAGCTAATTAATTTACGAAACTCTAACAACAATGCGCTGGCATTTGGACCAAATAGTCGCACGTATAAAAATTGACGCTCGCGTCAAAACTGATGCGCATCAAAATTATTTTGAAACCCATTGACTTCAATGTGTTTTGTTAATCTTTACCGTTCTCCGAATTTCACAGTTAATTTGCAGATTTTTCAGCGAATCAAAACTGCACAGATTTGCCCATCACTAATATGCAGTAGATGTGTATGTTGGAATATTTCCCCAATCTCAATTCTGTACCAGAACAGGGGTATTATGAGCAATACACATGGCGGGGGTCGCAAATTCTGTTAGTGGAACTCAAATTAGATGAACATGAAAGCACTCAGTAGATAGATAAGTAGATAAGATAGTAGATAACCCAACTTGGTGTTCTGATGTTTAAAGAGAAACTTTCAATATAACACAAGATCTACCAAGCTACAGTTAACTTTAATACTTTTTGATAATGATTTTTAACTTTTTGATTAATAATTTTTAGAATTTGCTCTTAAAGTTTTTTTTTATTTATGTTTTTTTTTATTTATTAATGCTCAAATTTTTCTGGTAAGGCTTTTAAAGGGGAAAATAAAAAATTTTTGAGGACCAAAACTCTTGAGAAAAACTTTTTGAGATTTATTATACACAGAAGTCAATGGCAGATGTCCCTTTTCTAATCTGAAGATATCATGGTCTCCACCAGGTTTGGTACGATTATCAAAAAAATTTAGTGATTCGGGGGTTGAATTAAAAAAAAACTTGTACAATTCGATTCTTTTCTCAATTTTATCGAGATTTTTCTCAAACCAAATTATTTAGGTAAAATCGTGGATGGGACTTTGGCGAGTCTGTTTTGTTGAAATGATGAGAAAAGTTTTAGTTTTAGTTAATAACTCCCTATACTGTATGTACGTATCCAATAGTAGAAGGAGAAAATGGATACACTAGTGCTGGTATTGTATATATATTATGTATATATATATATATATATATATATATATATATATATATATATATATATATATATATATATATATATATATATATATATTATATATATATGCACTGTCATGACTGAGCATTTAGTTCAAAGCCAACAACAATGGAATTGTTCATTAGATCTTTTGCAGATCACTTTATCAATGAGTCAAGATGAAGTTTTCTGTAACAAGGCTGCCCTACTTTTCACTGGAACACTTTAATCAGTGTCCCTGCAGTAGCAGATGGATGCTCTATTTTTATTCCTGAACTTCTGTAGCATTTTTTTTGTTGGATATGAGAACTATAAGGTGTTTCATTCTAATGTGTCATTCATACTTGCTTCAGTGCCTTCTGTTTTTGCCCACTTACTCATACCTCATAATAGACACCAAGGGAGGGCGGCCACCCTCTTTCTAATAGCAATTGATTAAGATTTACAAAGCTGGTACAATATTGTCATGTATTAAAAGGAGTGAATATTAAAAATTAAAAAAGTCTTATTGAACGTTTTTATATTTTCCTAGTAGAAGGAAACCTGAAATACCCTGTTTCAGCTCACATATTTATTTTTTTACATTTTATTAATGGGAAGTGCTCAAATATGGGCCTATCTAGAACATTCCACTTACTGATTCACTGCATATGTCAGGAATTTTCTAATATTTGCCACTAGAAACTGAGAGCTGTATCTAGGCTACAGCTAGAGACTCAGAGATTACAGTGATACCTAAGTAGCTTCACTCAGACATATAGATACTATCTCTAGATACAATCTCTTACCGACATTCAAAAGATACCGTGTTTAGCTCAGATATGACTTGGTCATCCATACCATGGATTACTCTGTTACTCATTACAGCTCAGATGTTGTTTTAAAAACTTTTATCACTCAGAAATACTCATTGCTAAAAGTGCTCATGCTGCTCACATCTTAAGATCTGCCAAAAGATCATTTCAGGGCCTTTTTCAATTAAAAATAAAGTGACCAACTTCCACTGGGAAATTAAACAGGAGCATGTGTATTAAGTTTTAAATCATTATGGTGGTTTGCCAAGAATTTAACCTGACTACACACTGAGGCATCGATTCAAGGCTTTTACAAGGCATCGTGTTCACTACTAATAGCTATCAATTAAAATAAATAAATAAATAATAATATAAAAAAAATATACATATATATATATATATATATATATATATATATATATATAATGGCGAAAGTAACAATACATGGACACAAGGTGGACACATCAACACCCAATATAGTTTTCATTCATGTGTTTCATCCACAGCCTGGGGCATGTTTTAATTATGACATGGGGCACTTTTCAATTTATTCAACATAGGAATATGCACAAATTAAAGTTAATCCGTAATGTGAGAAATATTTTTGATCACAAGCTCCCTTCCATGCAGATTTTCAGCTTCATTAATAAATAATATATTTTCTTACTTGGGGTACCTGTAGTTCTTACTAATAAAAATGCCAGCCAGTAGAAAGTTTTCGCCAACGAAAATGACGCCCACAGACTGCGTAAAAAATGTGTTGCACTGTTTGTCTCGGATCAAAACTTTTTTGGTTGCCCGTAGACTTCAATGCATTTCTGCAAATTTTCACTTTGTCAAAAATTTTCGAAAAGGGTCAGATTCGCCAGTCACTAGCCAGTAGTGTAGAACAGCAGTTGATTGTCCATGACCACCTTAGCCAACACATTTGAAAAAAGACAGATGAAAGAAAACATTAAAAAGTCCTTGAAGTAAAGTTGTCCAAAATAAACAGTTTAAATGCAAAAATATATAGGACTCTATTCCTAAATAATTTATGCAGCATAAAATGTTAACATAAATTAACATATTACACTCGTTTACCTTCTAAGGAACAAACTGTACATTTCATGAATTTATGTGTATAATGATCTTCTTTCCTGTATTGACATATACAAAATTTAAAACAAGACAAAAAAAAAAGACCCTTAGACCTCATCAGTTTTTAATTCTATTATTCCACACCAGGTTTTGATCTAAAAACCCTACTGAAAAGTGTGTCATTTGACAATGAGTTTGCATTTTGTATTCCTCTCCAACACAACAAAGAAAATGGCTCATTTCTTTCTATTTGATCAACACTGGCAGCTGTTCATTTTCTGGCTGAGTGAATTTTGAAGATGGCTGTTACCTTACAAAAAGATGGGATGCTTTATGATGCCTGGCCATCTCCATCTTCCAATAGTCTAACCCTGATAAAGAAATGTTTTTGAGTCTCCCTGAAACTGCTACAAATATTTCTATGATTTGATTATTTTACATATTTCTGAGACAGTTCAAAAGAAGCACTGACTAATGAAGAGATCAGCTATGCTGATGGGGAGAAAGTAGTACTGCCTGCATTAGTTCATAGCTGACAAAATAGTCAGAGAGTAATTAAGTAAAGATAATTTAGAAATACATTACTGTGGCATCTCTGTGACATGAATTTGATTATTGTCGGAAAACGGAAATTAATAATATTATTTGAGACATATCCTGCTATATCATAGCCTAGCTGTATTTTTTTTAAATTTAATCATATACTTTTGTGACACTTAAGTTCTTACTGTCCTTTACGGTGAACTTGAGGGCTCATTGACGAGGGCAGCATCAAGTCTCCCAGTCATTCAGTTATTTTTTAAATAAAACCAGCCATCTTCTATCTCTCCTGTTGTATAACATAAACAAGAAAGGTGAAAGGTCACAAACTTTTAACACAGTAATTAATAAACTTCAAATTTCTGACTAAATAATAATACAATAATATCAATAATCAGGAATTCTAGCCTACTCCATTGGAGTGAACTGGCCACCTATCATGCCATACACCAAGCTCAACTGCACTTAGGTGGGCAAGTGAAAGCAGGGTAGGCCTAACTTTGAACTCCTACCTCCTGGAACCAATATTCAAGTAGACTAATCGTAACTCAATTGCATAGTGGAATACCAGACCCTTCCAACTTTGACAAGCATTCCAGCCCTCCCAATAGCTATTACTACAGTATCTCAATATGTCACCAGATGAAAGACCTAAACATCCCAACAACCACATAAGCATCTTTTCCTCCATAATGTGGTTTTGTGTGGAAATTCTCTCTTTTCTGACAAACTGAACTTGAAAGCACATCCTGGCTGAAAGATTATTATGTCTTCTCCCACCCAACTATGATCCTTTCCTCCCTGCTTTCCGAGCCATGTCAAGGCTCTTCTTCCTTTATGCTTTGGTGTTTAAATAGACCATTAAAAATGCAACGGCTAACCTAAAATGGACAACCATTAACACTACGTATAAAGATAATTGTGTCCATACAAGGTTTTTGCAACTTGTGCAAGCACCAATATACACCATTAGCCGGCTCTGATGAGTCACATGCAATTGCATTCACTGACTAAAGAGAACCTTTGAATTACTGTCAGTCTGAACCTGACTAATTACAAAGTTTGCTTAGATGTTTGTATCGATGACATTAGTGAAAAGTCAATGCATAGAAAAACAAGCTGGAACTTGCAGGGGCTTTACCAGTACTGGTGCTAAATTGGGCCCATGGTGTTAGTTCATGGAAAAATTTTGAGTGTTTTATACCTAACTCTTGATTCATAAATAAACAAATTTAGAAGAGGATGATGGATCTGAGCCTTCTTATATATAAATCTAGTTTTTTTCTAGTGCATTTCAGGAGTAATTTCATTATCTCAACTCATATCATTGTCAATCTTTCACTCAGCATGTTTTCCCCATTATTTTGCAGAAATCATTTCACTTTGCACATCCCTCATCCTGTCACTAGAATTAAAAGCACGAGCTGAACAGAATAAGGTTAATTTAAGCAGAATTAAATTTGTGGCGCTGAGATGGTTTTATTAATTCATCTGAAAGGATGCAAAGATAGAATGACTTTTGATGCTCTAATTAAATAAAGAAATAGCACATAATGAAATTGTATTTTCTTCTGAAATATAGCAGTGTGGCTATGCTCTAATTTCATTAGCATTTTTTTGTGTTTTTTATGGAGGAGCTGCAATGGGTTCCCAAGATGGTGTACAACTTCTTCTGCTGTAAAATGTCCCCATTGCAGGGAGTTGGAGCTAACATGCAATTGAAGGCATAAAATAGTCAACTTTGGGTTGAATTTATCCATCAATAATTGGCATTGATGCGGACATGTGGCCCCTATCTGGGAAGGAATTGAAGTAGAGATTTTAAGTAAATTAACCCCACTATTACTCATGTATTATTCATCATTGTACCTTATCTTATTAAGTCAGCAAGGAAATTTTTTATTTTGTGCTCTATCTGGGAAGGTCATAAAAGACATTATTGATGTCTAAACGTTAGTCCTTTTATAGAAAACTATACCCCCAAAATGAACACTTAAGCAACAGATAGTTCATATCATATTAAGTGGCATATTAAAGAATCTTACCAAACTGGAATATATATTTACATAAATATTGCCCTTTTACATCTCTCGCCTTGAGCCACCATTTGTCTGTGCTGTCTCAGAGATCACCTGACCAGAAATACTGCAGCTCTAACTGTAACAGGAAGAAGCGTGGAAGCAAAAGACACAACTCTGTCTGTTAATTGGCTCATGTGACCTAACAAGTATGGTTTGTTGGTATGTTTGTGAGCACAGTGAATCCTACGATCCCAGGGGGCGGCCCTTATTTTTTAAAATGGCAATTTTCTATTTATGATTACCCAATGGCACATACTACTAGAAAAGTATATTATTATGAAAATGGTTTATTTACATGAAGCAGGTTTTTACATATGAGCTGTTTTATGCAATATCTTTTTATAGAGACCTACATTGTTTGGGGGGTATAGTTTTCCTTTAAGTCAAGTAGCCCAAATAAATAGAAGAGACAAGAAAAGATTTAACATAGTATCTACCAATGGATGATGCAAGGAATAGTAATTAAACATTTTCCTAAAAAAATAGGAAGTGTTAAACCGGTTAAATTATATTAATGTATACATTGACCCAGAATTAATAAAATCCTTTCTACATTTTAAAATAATTTTAATTTCTGCCCTGTTGTAGACTACTTCTTAATCTAAAGGTCAGGGTCAGTTAAATAGACTTGAGTAGGTTACATAGTTACATCTGTTATCACATCTGGTGCCACATCTGGTATCCCATCAGGTATCACATATGTTTGGTTGTAAGTGAAAAGTGACCCCATGTCCCCATTGACATTACAGTTGACTCTTTTTGCGCATTCAGCTGTAGAATCTAAAAAGATGAGAAAACAAGATAGCTCTCGCCTCATCTATCTGAGCAGAACAAAGTCAATGTTCATTAGGAAGTTTATAGAATAAAAGTAATTAAATGTGTTTTACTAGGTCTCAACTTTATGAGCTGCTAAATTCATGCACGTCTTCACTTAAAATGACCATGTTTAGGAGTGAATTTTTTGCAAGCAAATATTTCTTACAATCCGATCCCTTATATACTGTTACTTCTCCTCAATATTTATCATTCTTGTTTTATAAACGGTGTACATTTTATGTCAGAATATATTTATAAATGTTATTTACAATTTTTGATTGTATTTTTATAAATACTTGTAAACGCTCTGCATGGTTTAGTTGATTGAAAGACAAATTAACACAGTAAGTAGCTAAAGGCAAATATAGCACCAACATTTTTCAAGCAAAAATTTGAGATATTTGTTCATTTTGGCTACTGTACAGTGCTGTGAGCAGAGTAGCGCATACAACTGACACCTGTTCATTTACATTACATTGTGGGCAATTTAACCGCTAAATAACTAAGTGATTTGCAAAGACAAGGTGACGGTTCATACAAAGGACAATGATTTATACTGCTTCTCCTTCGTGCATAAGAATGTGAGGTTTCTTTGGGGCATTAATCCAATATCTTGCTGGTAAGTGGTGTAGATGATTAAAAGGGATATCATTCAGTGTATTTAAATAATGCCTTCTTCATGATTTCATTAAATTAAGAACATTTTAGCTAATTGAAACTTAACAGGAAACAACAGTTGTCTTTGCATAATACCAGGACATAAACTAATGAAAAATAGGCACTTTATGAATAAAAATTTGGCCATGCAGATTCTTATAAAGTATACATTTCCATTATAACCAAAGTGTTTCTTCTAGCTGATTTAATCCAATATCTTGCTGATGTAGATTATTAAACAGGAGACCACTCAGTGTATTTAAATTAAACCTTCTTAATTATTTGATTAAATTAAGAAAACTTCCCCTAATTTATGCTTAATTGGAGAAAAAACAGTTTTCTTTGCATACTATCAGGACAGAAACTAAGGAAACATTTTGAATAAGGTCATGGCCAGCAGATATATAATGCCCAAATGCTCTATATCATCATCATTTCATCATCATTTATTTATATAGTGCTGTCAAGATACGCAGTGCTTTATATATAGAGTATTAATGCCCAAAGTGTTGTATCTAGCTGATATACTAACTGCTGGATCTTGCTCTGTTTGATAAATCTTGCAATGTCAAAGAACAAGCTAAGACTTGCAACGCATGTTTCAGAAAAAATTTGACCCCGGCGACAGTTTCGACACCGGCGTCAAAGTTTTTTAGGCTTTAATGGTGCCCATTTTTGCCGGCGGATTTTTGCTGGCGTCAAAATAAGCGTTTCGAGAATTTTTTGCCAGTTTCGCAAATTTCATGGTAAATTCGCGAAATTCATGGTAAAGCGAAACAGGACACATTTGCCCATCACTAATCATTCTTAATGGTAATATAGAAGATTGTGCCATGAACTATAGATGTCTAGTGTAAGTCTACTATCAACTTACATTGCTAATGATGCTTAAAGGCAATCATGCATTTGCTGATACAACTACTTTAGTTAGTATCCAACTAACCAACCCTTGAGCCAAAGGGACAGGGACCATACAAAGGGTCATACATTATATGACCAGCATTCTGGTGAAAAGAAACTGTTACTCCTCTTCACTTCATCTTCCAGTGTACCATCTACTGGCTGACATGATGCATAGGCAGATGACATTTTAGACCTGTTTGATTAACAATCTGACAAACAGCTATAGCATATATGCATATTAAATATCAGATCAGGATGTTTGGGCAGCAAAAACATGGAGTTTCTTCAGTAACAGACAAGGAAACACAGTTGCATAACAAAAACAAATTTTGTGTGGCTACTATCATATGGGTTCCTGCCAATCATTTTCAAGAAAGCTGAGTTATTTTTTTCAAAGCATGGCAGAAGAATCAGTAACAAGACTACCAAGATATACCCCTGTCCCTACTTTCAAAAAATCTACCGCTCTGCACTATTATGATAAGGAAATATACCATGCTTATCACATATTTTCAAATAAAATAATTCAGAGAATATGGTAAAACTGCTGACAGATATGATTTTGTTCACTGTGTTCTTTTAGTAGACGCTCAGCTACAATTTGTACTGCCTGCAGTAAAAAATAAAGAAATATTGCTTGCAGTTTATGTACATATAAATTAACCACATTTAATCGTTAATTGTGTAATACATTAAATAGGACACACCTGTCTTGGTTAATATATTCCTCCAGTTGTTTGGCTGTCTGCAGCCAAAGGTTTTATATTAAATGCCTGTAGAACATAAGTGGGTGTCCTGGACTTATAATTAGTAGGGATGTAGCGAACAGTTCGCCGGCGAAGTAGTTCGCGCGAACTTCGACTGTTCGCGTCCGCCGAATGTTCGCGAACGTCGCGCGACGTTCGCCAATACGAGTTCGCGTTCGATTCGAACAAAAATCGTTCGACCATTCGATTCCTTCGACCGCTAAAATCGAAGGATTTTCGTTCGAATCAAACGATCGAAGCCATTGGATCAAATGAAATCATTCGATCGAATGGCTTCGATCGTTCGAGTCGAACGAAAATCCTTCGATCGAACGATTAAAATCCTTCGATCGTTCGAATCGAACGATTTTCGGATGTTCGAAGTTCGCGAACTGTTCGCGAACTGTCCGCATTTTTTGCCGGTGTTCGCGAACGGCGTTCGCGAACACATCGGCGGCGGTTCGCTACATCCCTAATAATTAGGGCCATGGACATTTTTTCCCAAAATTAATACCTTAGAGGTGTCTGCCTTCTTAAAATATTACAATGTCTCTGTATTTGCACTTTTTTATAAGCCATGGAATGGGCATGGAGGCTAAATCCACATATGTAAAACATGACAATTCTTATTTAATTATTTGCTGCAGAGAATGTCTCATTCAAAGCAAACAACTTAGTAACAATACAAGTAATTACCAGGAAATACTTCTGAAGAAAACGTTTGATGATAATTCTCAAACTCCTATGTCTGCTCCTGTCTCTGGATTTTGTATTACTGTGTTGATTAGACATTCTATTCCCATTAATACAGGTATGGTATCCATTATCCAGAAACTTGTTATCCAGAAAGCTCCAAATTATGGGAAGGCCATCTCCAAACACAAATAAAAAACAGAAGATAGTAATACATTTGTCTCCATTGACAGCATTTCATTTTTTGTTCCTGCAGGTTATGCTTTTAGGAGGTTAATAGGGGGTTTGAAACACTGGTGTTTCTTCACATTACATAATACATATAATCCTCTTTAGAATATATACAGAAGGTACAACTGAAAAAACTAAAATATTGATATTTTAATATATTTTGAAATTCTGTGAAATGAAAGAAGCAGATATAGTATCACTTAAAAATATCATTTTACATTTTTACATCTGTGTTTTTTTTAGTACTTCAAAGGTCACTAGGGATGTAGCGAACTGTTCGCCGGCGAACTAGTTCGCGCGAACTTCGACTGTTCGCGTCCGCCGCAAGTTCGCGAACGTCGCGCGACGTTCGCCAATAGGCGTTTGCGTCAAAATCGTTCGACCATTCGACCATTCGATCGCTAAAATCGAACGATTTTCGTTCGAATCGAACGATCGAAGCCATTGGATTGAATGAAATCATTCGATCCAATGGCTTCGATCGTTCGATTCGAACGGAAATCGTTCGATCGAACGATTAAAATCCTTCGATCGTTCGAATCGAACGATTTTCGGATGTTCGAACTTCGCGAACTGTTCGCATTTTTTGCCGGTGTTCGTGAACGGCGTTCGCGAACACATTGTCGGCGGTTCGCTACATCCCTAAAGGTCACTGCCCAGTTTAACATGCAACATTGATATATATATATATATATATATATATATATATATATATATATAATTATATATCCTACTATTCAATGATAACATTGATAAAGTTTTATATACGATATATTATAGCCAGCCGACAAGGGAATCATAACTTAATCAAAAGTTCTGACACTGATAAAGACTTTCAATATAGATGGTAATACATATGCATGATTGCCCAGATTCCAGTACTCTTAATAACATTTATTGGAAGCATTAATATTTCAGAAGAGGTGTGGTTAATTTGTTATAAAGAAATCAAGTTCTCTGACTGAAAGAGAAGCACACACATATTTCTTCTCAAAAGTGTTATATTAAATGGAAAGTAAATGGAAAGTAACATGATGTTTGTCTTGACATTTAACCAAGGTCATTAAATACATTAATACCAAACAGAGCAGCCATCAAATGTGTTCTGCTTTCCCAGTACATCAGTTTCTATATTAAACCACTATGCTACTGGAGTCCCGAGTTCTTTGCTTATAATTATGTATTTATTTGTTTTCTTTAGATGCCTAGTGTAATCTTACATGGGGAATTTCTTATATTACTCTTTATAATGGGCTTAATTATCAAAAAAATATTTTTGAGTTTTTAGAGCTTTTTTCTACTTCAAATAAAGTCACAATTTAAAAAACGGAAATGTTTGCTTATTTACTAAATAATATAATATAAACACCTCGATTGAATACAATTAATTGTGAGCTTGAATTAAAAAATTACTTATTTTTACTTACTTTTACTTACTTATATTAATTATTTTTCCTAGAGCATATCCCATTGACTTCTACATCAACTTCAATGCTTTTTGATGCCAAGGTTGTAAATTCAAGTTTTTTTATGTTTCTCGTGCCAAATATTTGAGTTTTTGAAAATATAATTCAAATGTGTGAGTTTTTGTTCCAATCATGGAATTATTAGAACTGAATTTTAATTGCCCATAAATAATCTTCTAAATGCATCTCTTATATGTGGCTGGGGATTTGCATTTATGCACTTTTTATTTGGTTAGTTGAGGTACAGTACATACATTGTATATTGCTCTTGATAACCTTTTAAAATATTCGCTATAAGATGTACTACAAGCCAGAAAGGCTATAAAAAGAAAGATGATGATCAAATGTCACAATGGCTTGCTGAAATGTTATTCAACCTTAATTAGTCATTATTAATGATATATTAACGGGGAACTGTCATAAAACACATTTAATACATGCATCATCTCATAGAAATAAGACACTTTCTACATATAATCAATTAAAATTCTGTACTGTTTCGGAAATGATCTAGTTACTTCTTCCTATACCCATCTCAACAATCTGTCTCTCTGCTTGAAGGCTTTGTGTTGGAATCAGATTTTTTGATGGACATTTACTGCAAATGCATTAAAGGGAGTCCAGACCAACGATGTATTAGAGCTAACTGTCCATCTAGAAAACATTGACTTTAACACAAATCCTTCATGTAGATAAACTGACTGCTGAGAAACAGAAGAGTAAAGAGTAACTGGATTATTTCAGAAATGGTATAAAATTTTAGCTGAGTATATATGAAAGTAACCTATATGATGGAAACTTTTTTGTTTTAAGAATAGTTCCCATTTAATGAACCATATATTTGTAAGACTTCAGTCATATACAAGGTAAAGATATTCAAATATTCATCAAAAGTCCTCACATTCTTTAGAGGCAGGTTGGGAGAAGGTTCTTATTTTCTTCTTATTCCAAAAGTCTGTGAATTACAAATAGATTAGTAGGCAGAACTCTCATCTTGATAACATCGAGCTAGAAGATTAACTGTACAGTGATTGTGTTTGTTTAATAAAAGTTGATCTCATCTGAAGGTAATGAGATATATTTTAGAACTCTGAAGCAAGACAGATTGCATACTGAAAACATGCAGATGGAACCACCAAGTGCATAACTAAACTGAATACAGGAATTGTAAGGAAAAGTAGGGAAGCAGGAGAAAATATCATATATTTCATTAACTCGTCTGCCTACAGAGATAAATGTGATGATAATTATAGATGAAGGATAAAAACAACAGGCTACTTAACTTGTTAATGATACTGATTAAAGCAGGCCTGAATATTTCTAACATTAGTTGAGGCATGGGTGCTGAATTTTAGCGGAAACATTTTAGATTTTCAGACTTTACTGTATCTACAATTGGGGGTCTATGTATCAAAGGTCAGATTTTTGTGGTTTTTATACTAATGTCATCAGATTTATTAATAAATCCAAATAAAAAAGTAGGATATTACACTGATCGATTCCCTTAAAGATTTGAATGCATCAAAAACCTCTAAAAATTGGAGTTTTTTTGTACAACTCATAGCTGAAAAGAAAATCCAAAAAAAACGTTAATGTTCGAATTAATTTAAAAGGTCCAATAAGAAAAATCTCTAATTTTTAGAGTTTCTTTTAAAAAAAACATTAGAAAACCACAACTTTTTAGAGATTCATGGAAAAAACTAAATTCACTTGTTTGTAAATGGGCTCCTTAGTATAGATATTGGTGTATATAGTTTAACATGAGAAAATCACGCCAGGCACTCGCAGGTTAACCGCAAAAGTTTCTGGCAAAGCCCTTTTTTAAGTTGTGATTAAAACTTTTGCAGTTAACCTGCGAGTGCATGGCTTAACTTTCTCATATTGATCTATCTGCCTTATTTGAACAAAGGCAGAGCTTCAGGTGCATATAAGGCTTAATTGGAACCGAGTATACTACATATGGTGTATAGAGTTTATTTGAGTGTATGAAGAGGTTGGTCTAATAAGATCAGAGCAGCTCCCATTGACTTCTATAGGACCTCGACAACTTCTACCTGGCAAAGTTTTGTATTTGTACTTTTCTTGTTTTTTATATATGTGAGTGTATGGAGGGGTCGGTGCAATGTGCAAATGTACAGTATGTGCACTGGGTTTCATTTTGAGGGGTTGAACTTGATATGTTCTTTTTTTAACCCAACTTAACTATATAACAATAAATGAGCAAGCATGTACAATGAGCACTGCCAGTGTGTTTAGGTTGGACATTCTCAAGGCCATGATGAATTGGTAGCAGGGATGGGCGAATTTGACCCGTTTCGTCAAAAATTCACCGCTGGCGAAATGTTGCAGACGCCCATTAAAATTATTTTGTCGCGCGTCTTTTTTTTTTTTGACGCACGTCTCCATACAAGTCTATGGGCGTCATTTTTTCGGCGAAACGAGGCGAAAAAATTCGCCCATCCCTAATTGGTAGTTATGAACTCTAAATCGCATATGCTCTAACAATTTCTGGCTAGCCAAGAATATTGGGAGTTAGGGTTTATATGGTTTATATAACCATTGACTGATTGGGTGACCCAAGCATTCTTTGGGGCAAATTAACTAAAGCGCAAAGCGATAAACGCTAGCGCAAATTCTGCAGTGTGACATCATTTTGTTACTTCGCCAATTTACTAATGGGCGCCGGCGTAAATTTGCTAGCGAAGTGGACCTACTCTAGCGCTACTTCGCACCCTTACGTCAGGCGAAGTTGTGCTATGGTGAATGGGACGTAACTACGCTAATTCACTAATTTGCGCATTTTACTGAACGTTACCTCTTGTGCCAGACTGCCAGAATTTGCCACTATGTCTATCCTTAAAATGTGTATCCATGTGGTCGTTAATGGTATTTAGCAGTGGTCATTTTTAACAAGGATGCAGTGACCAAGGTAAAATTATTCCTCCATGTTTTCCCACAGTCCTTTTTTCACCTTAAAGGGATACTGTCATGAAAAAACATGTTTTTTACAAAATGTATCAGTTAATAGTGCTACTACGGCAGAATCCTGCATTGAAATCCGTTTTTCAAAACAAGAAATGGATTTTTTTATATCTAATTTTAAAATTTGCTATGGGGCTAGACATTTTGACATTTCCCAGCTGCCCTCAGGTCATGTGACTTGTGCTCTGATAAACTTCAGTCACACTTTACTGCTGCACTGCAAGTTGGAGTGATGTCATTACCCCTCCCTCCTACAAGCTGCTGTAATGTAAATAGAGCCTTGTCTGCTGAGCCTATCAATTGAACAATAGGCAGGAATCAAGATAAGCTCCCACTGACACCACTTCAGAAGGACTGAAATAAGATGTGCTGTGCTGTGATCACTGCCCCCACTTACGTTTCAAAAAAAAAAAAATATATATATATATATATATATATATATATATATATATACACACACACACACACAATTCATTTTGGGCACTGGAAAAAATATTTTATATAGATAGTTTATTATATTTGTTTACACAAAAATGAATGGCAGAAAAAAAGGAGTACACTCCCAGGACTGATGACAGGGAATAGAAAAAAGGATAAAATAAGGACATACTGTACTTGAAAACGAGGAAAACTTAGGAGGAAGTCTAGGAAGGGTTAAAAAAGCTCAGGAGAAAGGAGGCAGTAAGTAGTTAATGAAAAAAGAAGTATTGCAGGCAAGAAAGGAGCGCAGTGTGTGTGAGGTGGATAGCAGAGGGAACTCACAGCTCCTTTACCTCATCTAGTAACCAGTAAAACTAACTAGGAAGGCAGCAAGGAGAGAAAGTTCCCCCCTCCAAAGGAAAGCAGAGAACAAACTTACAGAAGGGGAGGAGCTTTGATAGTGTCTGTGGGAGGAGGGGCTGCTAGTGCAGCTGTAGAGCAGGACGTAGGAAAGTGAAAGTAATTGTTTCCCTGTAAACCATGTGACCTCTCTCCTCCAAAGATTACACGCATGGGCAGAGAGGGGAGGGGGAGGGTACAGCTAGATTCTCATGTCGTAGTGCGACCTGGCTTTTATTACAGAGTGGCTGCCTCCAAGCACACAGGTAATGCTGCGCCTGCTGTTAGTGCAGCACAGGATGAATGTGTAATGAGCAGAAATGGAAGCCCCCATGACAAAATACAAACTAAGCATGGATTTGTGGATTAACATTTTATTTGCCAGACACTGTTTATGGATGTGTGTTTTTTATAAAAATGCAAAAACAAAATTTTAAATGACGACAGATTCCCTTTAATTACAAAGCTTGCAATCTGCTGCTAACTAGCCATATAATTAAGTATAATTAAGTGCATGAGCATTAGTAATGCAATTCTCAATGTGTGTCTTTTCTAGTACATATACGCCATTGGAGTGCAATTCAGTAGGTGCAAAATATAAAAATAGAAAAACATGTAGAAAATAGATTCAACATGTTCTTCATCAAAGTGAAACAAGCATGCTACTATGCATTGAACAATTCGATTGAACACTCTTTTTATGGTCTTATATGTCCAAAACCACAGGCATTATTTCTCCAGGAATTTTAGAATTTCAAATTATTTTTTTTTCTTCAATAACTTTAAGGGTCTTAATGAATATGCTTTAAGAACTCTTTGATTTAATGCTGGAATGCCTAAAACAAGATATCCAGTAGCTTTTAACTGTCAAGTTGAGTTCAGTTCTGACCTGGGCACTATGTGTAAGGTGTTGAATGTTGTCATGTGTGTCAGTGTAAGTTTTCATCCTTCCTCTCATAGTCCAAAAACATAGAGACAAGTGTATTGACTCAGGATAAAAATGACTGTAAAATGAATACCTTATATTGTAACATCCAATGGGGCAGAGAATGATGTCAATGACGAACAATCTCTTTAAACTGCTGTGTAAATACAGTGGTACTTAAACTTATAAACTTTTGACTTATACAGTGGTACTGTCAGGGAGCCGGGAGCTCCCTCCAGGGAGGTAGTCTGGATCACGAAAGAAGCCCTCTTGAGGGTGCAAGGTCGCGGTATCCAAAGGGTTAAGCAAAATACAAGGTCAAAGTCCAGGCAGGAGTTCAATGGCAGGCAGATCAGGATCAAATAACAAGAGTCCAGGCAAGGGGTCAAAACCAAGGCAGGAGCAGGAATCAGGATAACAGGATAACAGAAACCCAGGTTCAGGGTAGCAGAACCTATTCTTGGGCGCCCTTCTGGAGTCCTGGGCGCCCTTTTAAAGCTGAATTTGGCGCCATAGTGACGTCACTGGCGTCCTTACGCTGGCGTGCTTGCGCATGCATCGGCGTTGCGGCGCTGGCATCCCAGCATCCACGTGGGCCGACTGGGCGCCGCCATTTTGGATTCTTCGCCGCCGGGAGCAGACGTGTCTCTTCATGCTCCCGGCGGTCTTGACAGGTACACAGCAACTTTATAGACTTTTACTTTTTCCTAGATACCTTCATCAAGGCCATCATGTATGTGTCTAAGTGCCTAGTACTGTAGGTCCAAATCAAAGTGGCTATAACCTCATTGTGATTGTCAATTGGTGTGGGAAAGTACCATTTTTCTGGGTTCACTGCGGATATTCTGAACAAACATGTGCAATGTGTGCATCGATTCAAAGGGAACCATTTTTCTCTATTTGATTTCTGCATGAACATAATGACTGCAGGAAGGTTATCCGTTTGATATTACTTTTATACTTGAAAACACCCACAGAAATTATCTATGAGATTGAAAAGGGTGAAAATGCATTATAAGTATTAAAACCTTTTGAAAAAACAAAAATGAAAGCAGAATTTTTGCAATCATTAAATTTTTCATTTAAACCCAGATAGCTGATGTTAAATGTATCATTCTGATTACATGAAAGGCCTTCTGAATAAATGCAGTGAAATGCTTTCACAGGAGTTTGAGGTAGAACAAACAATCTTTAATTCTTTAGAGGCTGAAATATTTTGTAATTGTCACCTCCCTGAAATGGTCAGTAGGATCTGGAATTCTTAGCGGTCATCTCTTGAAAATTAGCACAATGCAGAACTGTTCCATTCCTCATTAAAACAACTCCTTAGTGAGAACTCCCCTTTCATTTGCTGAACTTGTGAAAGCCCTGAAAAGGCATCCTACGGTCATCTTGCAATGCTCAGCCAGTCTCCATTATCACCTCAGATAACATGAGATAAGGCACTTCTCATTAATTGTCACTTTTGTACAAGTGAGGAAAGATGCTCTTCCATAAGTGTGAAGTGATTTTCATAAACAAATTAGGATTAGATTCCATATACTGTACATTTATGACATACCAGTTCTTTCTGAATCTGATTCTGAATATGAATCACTGATTCTTCCTAACAGGATTTTCTTGGGAGTTTCCCCTGGTAATGAGATGTTGATCTGATGGGTAGCACTAGACCACATTGAAAACAATACTTAAAGATGATTTAATTTGTGAATGGCCTAAACCTTCTATCAATCCTTTTACAAAATGGAGCATTGATTATATAACTCAAGAGTGTGACCCTTGTGGTCCTCAGCAGCTGAAATCAGTTAGTCAGTAACATTACAAACAACAACACTTACAAACCCATAATCTAATTAATATAAGAAACTGGTGAAAAATCAAAAAAATCATATACTGGCCTACTTGAAGCTAAACCTAAAGCTACATAAGATTTGTGTTTGTGAATAGAGACACCTTTTGCAGCGGAAACTCTGCGCTTCTTTGTATCTACACCTACACATTGGATTTATGTATTGACTGCTTTGGATGATGGGGTACTAGAATTGATTCATAAGGGTAAAGGTACCAGTAATCCATTGCTGATATTTAGATAAAGACAAGATGGTTCAAGGAACCCATGAAGCTGTTCCTTTTTTTCAGGTGGAAGATATGAAGATTCTCATTTATTCAGGTCATGATGAACAATATCTAGAAGAATCAAGTCTACGGCAACTGAACTTTTAGGGGGTTATTTATCTCAATATTTTCTGCTACAAACTCCACTCAGGTTTTTTATGCTTATTTATTATTAAATTTTCCCTAAAATTTGCTTTTGCAGGTAAAAAGCAGATTCTCACAATTTTTTTCATCCGATGTTCACAAACTTCATGATTTTTCTGGAATTTTAACCCAAAAACTTTGGGGTATTGCACGAAACCCAGCGTGCATCAAAAAATCATTGACTTATATGCAACCTTGACAGGTCTGAGATGCCAGATTTTCAGATTCTGACTTTTCCATCCTCTGGGTTTAATAAATTCTGAAAAATTTGTGATTTTTTAAAAGTCTGATTTTATAACAATCACAAATTTTTCTTGATTTTTGCTTTCGGAATCTAGTAAATAACCCTTTCGAGTTTTTATTGAAATCTCTAAAAGTTTATTTGCATTTGACTTCTTTCTACTAGATACTGCCTAAATAGCTATGATTCAAGGTTTTGCAGCAGTAATTGTCCATGTAACCATATTCTGCCTACAGTTCAATCTTGACTAAAGATTTATTGTATTTTGCTATTGCAGACGGTTGCACACAAAAAGCTATGCTTTTATTATGTATATAGGTCATTCAACTCCAATTTTCCAACTGTATTATATTTTTAATCAGAAACAATGTTAAGGAGACGTCAAAGAAAGTGCTTGTGCTACAGTTTTACTAATTTTCCGTTGTTAAGTTTAAGAAGGTTAAATGTATTGAGATGGATGCAATTCTCCTGTGGGCTTCAAAGGCCACATGTGAAGCCTTGTATAATATTTTTAAAATCAATAAATAACTAATAGATTAAATCACATGTAATTACCCAGTTATATTCCATATATGTCATCAAAATCAGACTAAATTCTGCATATGACAATGATCTAAGTTACAGCTTTCATACATATATTGCTCTATAAGTACAATCATCAAATGAAAGGCCAAAACTGATGCCATGTTTGCATATGTTTGTGGAGGACAGGAGAAACAACCTTGTATGTGTCTATCAGAAAGACAAATGGCTCGTAGCCAACTCCCGGGGAATAGAGTGCATTACTGACAATATCATTTGCTTGACCAAGATAAGAATGGAAATCCCCTGCAGAGGGAACATCTTGTTTGTGACTTTGATTGAATGTTACCAGAAACATTAGGATAAGATGACAATGCAAAAATACTGTATGTGATGGTTTAAATATGTGATACCGATTGCCGTTTGGCACATTGATATGATACTTTTCTCCCACTAGACTCATGCTGAAATATTAGTTTGGCTTTGATTTGGAATGTTGACATGATTTTTTTTCTCTACATACATGATTATATTTACATTTATGGACCTTGAACTAAATAGTAACTATTTTTCTCATAGGAGGAAATCATGGCATGTGTCACTCATACACTCAAGGCCATAATACAAAAATAAATGGATTTAAGTGCTAATTTACTATTTTATTGTCATTTCCATTCACATTGTATATCCATACCTTTATTTTTGACAGATAACCTTTCAGATCCTTTATAAATAAGTGTCTTTAGAAAATGTATAAATATAGTCCCTAATATCTTAGTAGTATAGAAAGGAGTGCAGGTACAGGATCTGTTACCCATCATTCAATAGTGTATTAAAAAAAAAAAAACGGTTTTGAAGCAAAAGAAAAAAAAGCAAACATTCATTTTTCATGTTCCTATTATCCGCTTAGCCTGTCTGTTTTCCATTGATGTCCACTTTTATGCAAGAATATATCTGATATATTTAATGGCCCTTGCCTTAAAGAAGATGAGATACATATAAGAATTACTGCATTGGGTATCAATCCAGAGCAGTTGCCGCATTATTATTGAAGAGAAACACAAGTATTCTTTAAGTATCCTGTGAGCGTAGCACGCTTTGAAGGTTTCTTTATCTAGTGTGTTTTGTGAAGTGCACGCTTCAAAAAGAAATCAAGGTTGTTCAGAAGACTCTGGACACTATCATTTCACTTACAAATAATTCTACTGATGATCCACTAAAGAGAGCATCACAAGACTACTAGGAATAAGCTCTTTTTGTGTCTATGACAAATTCACTGAAAACACATACCCATAGCTAAATGAGGCTGAACATGAATACTGACTTACATGCTTGTAAAAGTAACAAGAGTCAGCCTGGTATTTAGAGGAAGGAAACCCAGCTAAATCCCAATAAATACATTACCCTAAAGAAACTATTAGACAAATAAGATCCCTTAATTTTCTTACTACTGTTACCATGGGTCCATTGTCAAATTGGGGAACATCTTTATTGTAGACAGTGGACGTTTTGTTTTTTAAACTCTGGCTGGGAAAATGATATAGAACGTGCTATCAAGTGCACATATTAAAATATGGATCACCCTCAACCCCAATAATGTTTTATGTTGCGATTTCCCCAGTTACAAGTACAAAATAATGTAAGTAGAAATCTACTGTATGTATTCAGGTGGCATATTTAAGAATGTCTTTTTTCCACCCGTAATCTAAAAGTAGACAACCCAGTTGCTTTTATTTTGGAAATAAAATGTGGATAAATGACTCTAATAAGGCTGAGGTATATAGATTTTGTTAAAAGTGAGACAGGTTCATTGTTTGCGAGATTAATGGACCTTTCATGATCTCATGGGTTCGAAAGCTCAGCAACACCGATACTGTTTTAATTTACCTTTTCTATCAATGATTCATTTGAATTTTTGTTTCCTGAGAATGGGCAAAATGCCTGTAGTTGAATGAGCTGGAACTTTTTTTACGTATTAAAACAAGGTCAGAAGTCATGAATTCTATTAAGAGAACTGATTGATCAATATTGATAGAAACAGTACTAATGATTGCAGAGTTGCTGGTTCCTGGAAAAACTTTGTGCAGTGCTCAAAATTAATCATTGTTAAAAACAAAAAAAAACAAAAAACAACATATATATATATGGGGATAAATTGGCTATATTTTTCCCTGATGATAAAGATGCTTATCAAATAATACAATCTTTTAGATTTGTTCTCTGCTAGATAGAAGAAAGTGAAGATCAGCCCTGCATCAATACAACCTTATGTTTTCCTTTAACAATATAACATTTTGGTATTTATATCAATTTTGATGGTGGTAACAAGGTATTGAGCTTGTGGAATGAGATACAAAGAAATAAAGCCTTCCCGAAAGGATATGGGTCTTTACTACCATTTCCTTACTATTCCTATAACCATCTACAGTTTTAGCATTTGACTTTTAGAAACTTTCCCCTTAGTAACATTTCATGGTTCTCTATACAAAGAGGTGTACGGTCATACCCTATTGACCCAATCCATAGTTATTATATTATTCCCTTCTAAGTATTCTTTCCATGTAACCAAAGGAAACTACTGCAGAGTTTGTATCAGAGTATTTGGGGTGTTCTAATGTGGTAACATGAGACACCAAAGTCTGTCTCTGAGCTCATTAAACCATGCTATGTGGTAGAGCCTACAACTCACTGATACTTTACTCTCATTGATATAGAATGACAGAGTGCTGAATTCAGCAATATTTCCACAATACTTACTCATAGATAACAACATTGGTGCAGTGTAATGATATGTTGTGTTTTGATCATGTTTGTATTTCTGGGAAGCAGATTTAAGCTTTGCAAGAAAAAAATATGTATCTGTATGTTCAGCCTGTAATGACCCATCTGGGCTTAGCTAGCAATCAATAAAGCACCAACCTTCTTTCCCATGCATGGTGTTATCTCCATCAACATGTGTTCCCTACTGATTATTGCTGTTGTTGCTGCATACTTTGCGATATATTTATAATGTGTCTCAGAATCGAAATTCTTAGAACAAGAACTTGGAGGTAAGTCATCCCAAGGACCCAATATTGGCTCATGTTTGTAAGTTTTCAATATATATACTGTATAATTTTTATAACTACATGCAGAGGCACATGTTAAACAGTATTAACAAATGCAATTGTTGCAGATCGTTTGGTCTTTTTTAGATATATAGATATATCTACATTGTAATAATCTGACTTGATCATTTCCATGTGACTGGAGGACTGGTATTTAGTGATGGGCGAATTTGCGTCGTTTCACTTCACTGAGAAATTCCCGCGAAATTCGCAAAACGGCGAAAAATTCACGAAACGGCACCAGCGACAATATTTTTTTGATGCCGGCGAATTTTCGCAAGCGAATTTTCACAGCCATTTTGCCAATTTATTCGTCGGTGTCAAATTGCTCAAATTCAATGCAAATTCGAGCATGCCAAATAAATTCGCCCATCACTACTGGTATTTAGAATGGCAAAGGCAAACTTTCTTACTTTCTGGAAGTTGACCTGGCAGCATGGTATATTTGCTTGCAAAGAACCTTATCACTGGTGTTTTCTTGAAAAATGTCATTAGGCTAATTGTCTATAAAGCAAGTGGATTTCTTGTTTATTTAGCCCATGCACATACAAGATAAGGACCCTTAGGTACAGTGTGCTACTGGTTTATTTTTGCATCGAATACGGGACCTGTTGGCTAGGAAAAGGTCATCCAGATTAAGCACCTGACACCCGTAACGGGTGTACAGAAGGGTGAGCATTCCAGATCTGATAAAACACTGTACCTTAGAACAAAGTCATGTTTTTACACCTCTAGAATTTTAAACTAATACCACTTTCAAGGATATTATTTAGGAGCAGATTTACTAAGCTTCAAATTGTAAATGTTGCACGTCAAAAAAATGTTGCAAGTCAATAAAAAAATTGGATGCTCAAAAGTCAAGGTTATTTTTTACAGAGGAAAACTTGATTAGAATTCAATTTGAATTTGATTCAAGTTTTTGGGTTGGGAACATCCACTCGTATTTTAGACAATCAAATATTTTTATAAATAGCATGACATTTAAATTGTGAATAAAGTTTGAAAAATTAAAATTCGACCTTTGAAAATAACCCTTTTAAACTGAAAGTGGTAGTATGAATGTAACACTACTGCCCTCTGTGGGGTATGCACAGAAGTAATTATAATAGAATGACTAAATAGAACAGAACTCATTTAAAAAAATATAGCAGGAGATTAAACAGGAAAACTACATTACTAAAATAACTTAGCAACAGTAATTACTCCTTTAAAATTAAAGGTTTAAACTGTCCTCTACTTAGCAACCATATCTCTGCATGGCCATTGCCAGTTACAGTGACTGATATCTAATTACATTTAAAAATATATATTTTTTAAATTAAGGATATTAAATAGGTACCTCAATGGTGCATATTCCAATAATTAAAGTGAATGTCCAATTGGTTATACTTTTGTTGCACTGATCCCCCTTGGGAGACTTAAAGCATTATGGCCAATCATAGTGGATTTTGGGTTCAGTACCTAGCATTTCCTCAAGTGTAACAGGATTACTTTTATGGTAATGGAAAATAGGTTGATTTCAGTGGGACAGTGCCTGCATTTTATAGTAGTTTAGCAGACCAAAATGCCCCAAACATCACAAATTATCTTCTCACTGGTAAAAATTGTCTTGCTTTGGCTTAAAGTCACGCCTTTTCACCAGGCAACATTCCCCAGTGAATCTTCGCCAATTTACTGAGAGCACAAGAATGAATTATTACCAACAGAAAGTTTTCCAGGTTCAGATTGTCCAACTGCCATTTAAAAGATAGAGAAGTCACTTTTGTATGTCATTAACCACCTCCTCTATGCCAACTTTTCACATTTGTCATTTTCTTTGTGGTGAAATCAGGGGGTTCAAAAATACTGCAAATACTGCCCATTATGTTCCTGGCTTTACTACTTATTTAGGAGTTTATATTCTATAAAAAAACACGAATGTTAACCGTACATTGTTATATTTGCTCTACAGAAAGTGACTTATAGGGCACATGTACTTAGCTCAAGTGAAGGATTAGAAGAAAAAATACTTCGAATTTGAAGTATTTTTTTGGCTACTTCGACATTCGAATTGGCTACTTCAACCTTCGACTACAACTTTGACTTCGAATGTCTCTTTAAAAAAAACTTTGACCACCTACTTTGCCACCTAAAACCTACCGAGCCCCAATGTTAGCCTATGGGGAAGGTCCCCATAGGCTTTCCTAGCTTTTTTGACAGAAGGAAAATCATTTGATCGATGGATTTAAATCCTTTGAATCGTTCGTTCGAGCGATTTTTCCTTTGATCATTCGAACAAAGGAAATGCTGTAAATCCATCGACTTCGATATTCAAAGTCGAAGGATTTTACTTCGACGGTTGAATATCAAGGGTTAATTAACCCTCGAAATTCGACCAATAGTAAATGTGCCCCTTAATGTTACAGGAAAAGGTCACATTTATGCTACTTAACCCCAAAATTGTCCAGAATACCATGTGTGTATGTGTGTTGTCAATGCATGTGTAATAAAAATACCTGGTGGTCTAGTGGTACGGCAGCATGGACGGCCGCCATGCTGCCGCGCTCCTGATTCTGCCTCCAGTGCCGGCGCAATCTTGGTTTCTTAGGGCGCACACGGCGTGCCTCTTAATGGTACAGACGTGCTGGCGTGATTACGCCAGCATGCATTGGCGCATGTTTTGGAGCGAAATTTGAAGGTTTTTAAGGCCCATTCATACTCCCAGCCAGTGCCCGTGATAGAACTTGTTTCTAGTGGTTCCTGAGCCTTGTGCGTCTGATCTGTTCTGTATCTAGTCTGTTTGATTACGCGTGTTTGACCCAGCCTGTTCCTGACTATTCTGCATTCTGTATCCTGACCCTTGCCTGCCTACGACAACTCTTCCTGCTTAACCCCTTGATTGACAACCCGGTTTGACCCTTGCCTGCCTGACGATTCTTGATATCTGCCTGCCTCGATCCTGCCTGTCTGACGATTCTCTTGCCTGTTCCATTTGTACTGTGACCTTCGGCCCAAAAGACTCTGCTAACAGCCGTGCCCCTTCGCCAGCCAGAACATCTCGCCTTGTACCCCTCGTTAAGTCCAGGTGGCACCCAAGTAAGCTGAGGGCTCCTCCCAATGCCCAACGGTGGTCACACTTCTGGTGAAGCCGAGCTGAGACCAGGGTGCTTGGCATTTGTTCTGGTATCGGGTGCCGGCCGTGACAGCATGTGAATATGAGCATTTGTGTTTTATTGGGTTTTAGGTCTTCGGACTATTGTATATTTTCTGCACTGATCCTGAGAAAAAAGAGCTATAAACCTGCAGTAATGAGCCATCAAGACTGTTTCACCTGCATGCTGAGTGCTAGATATAGTGCCCTGTGGGATGGAACCACCACTATGAGCTGTGTTTTCTAATTGCTTCTATTTCAGCCTAGAAATCGCAGCACACTGAGTGAACGTTGTGTTTGCATCCATTTATATTGATATGATACTTGTAATTTAGCTATAGGTACAACTGCACATGCCCGCTAATGCTAGTTTTATATATATATCAAAGAAATATTTAATGGCTATAGCACACGCCAACTGGTATAACACAAGACATTACAAGGTTTTCCGCTGTACCTTCTTTCTGAGCTATTATTTTGAGACATATCAGACGCAACTATTCTAGATGTCAGATTTTTCTCTGCATAGATCTCAAGCCATTTTTAGTATAGAAGCACAGTTAGGGAAGGAGGAAAGTAAAACAGAGGTAATTAGCCATAATTAGCATTGAAGAAGCCTGCATTCTGTCTTCCAGACATTTAATTAGGTGAAGTAAGGGAATACATTGACAGGTTGCAGACGAGTTAAAGGTGTAGAACCCGAAGGGTCTGCTGAGAAAAGGAGACATATTGTCATTTGTCATGTCTGCAAGTCCTTTGACATGTGGAGGAGGATTTGAACGCACAGAAAGCTTCAGGTTTTACAGCAGGAATTTTTATAAGATAAGGTATTATTTCAAAATGAGTATTAGAATGTGTCCTGTTCCATTTCAGAAAAGATTAGTTCAAAGACATTAGACAAATTACTGTCAGATATTTTAAGAATTTAAATTTATTGTAATTTTTTTTTTTAAAAAAAAAAGCAAAGATGATTATTGTTTTATGGATGAAACATCATTTTACAGATGTTTTTCTGAAATAGTGACTTTACAATACTATTGCTTGTGTCCCCTATTGAGTTTCAGGATGCCAGGTAACATTAATAACACACAAAAATTGATTTTTCATGCAGCACCTTCTCCTAACCTGAAAATAAGGTTGAATTCATATATATGCTAATTTCACATCACCCAGCCAAGTCCTGGTTTCCAAGCAGATTTATTTAATACTAGTGCCATTACTCCTCCCTGGTAAAACTTCAAACATGTTGATTAGCGGTTCCCCTTTGATGGCCGTTCACTATATGCAAAACAGTCAATGCTAATTATGGCAGCATTTTGGAAGTCTGTGTTTCCAAAATTAAAGGGCATCCTTATAAACGTGTGTGTCAAATATTTGACACCCCTAAAAATTAAGTTTAAACGTAAAATAAATAGCACATTCATTGTTGTCCGTTGTTGAAATAAGGATTTCATTTTGGCTACTCAATGGCACGAAATCATTATTCAGATGTATAAATAGGTAAGATCTCACGCTGCCTTCTGTGCTATTATATCATTACATAAGGTCCTAAGAAAAATATTTCTTGCAATCCATCCATTCCAGGTGTTTACTCTAAAATGAATCATTGTTTGTCCCAATCCAAATACCCATAGCAACCAATCAGATATTTTTGGGTTTATTAACTAAACTCTGGTCGGGCTTTTAGGGGAAAAACTCAAAATTTTCAAGATTTATTAAAGCCTGATGCTGTAAAAAGCCAGAATCCACAAATCCTCCATCTAAGACCTGGCGAGGTTGTGCATAAGTCAATGGCAGAGGTCCATATCCTATTTTGACGTTTCTGTGGTCTGCGCTGGAATTAGCCCTAAAATCCAACCTTTTCTGGTTCTCTGCAAAAATCTGAAAAATTTAGGCTTTTCATGAAAAAGCCCCAAATAATCGAGCAATTTGGGGGGAAAAAACTCTGAAAAATTGCAAGATTCTAGTTTTTGCAGGAATTTATTGAGTTTTTACCCAAACTGATTAAATTGAGAATTTTAATAATAAATAAGGTCAAATCATGTATTATTATTTGGACTGGGTTTTTTTTTTTTAACTTAAACATTTTGATAAATTTGGATTTTAGTAAATAACCTTTTTTATGTCACAATTCTAACTAAACCAATTGTTATGGACAGCATAGCAAGGGCAAACTCAGCACAGTAAGGTGTTGGCTGAAACTCACAGATGTGTGAAATTGTCTTATAGCCATTACTGATACAAAGTATATTTGACAATGATGGCTGGTATATGTATGTGTTTCCCTACATGAGGTACAGTTAATTATTATCAAGAATAACAGTAAACAACCCCATTGGGCATAACAGACTCATACCAATTCAATTACAAATGTTACCTGTAAATGGTTTTCTAATGACTGCCCAGGAGCATCACTTTCAATCAGAAGCCACCAGGCATCAAGAAAAGTCACTAACAATATAAAATGTATCAGGCATGCAATGTTTTCCTTGGTCCACCATATGAAGCCTGTAATACATACTGTAACAAAGGGAAACTCATAAAAATACAAATAATGCAGAGTTTTTTTTTTTTTAAAAAGGCTTCACTTCCTGTACAGTAGTTGCTGGAAGAGTCACAGAGTATGAATTATTCCTCCTGGATTTATTGACACATGGAAAGATTACGAACATTATCTCCATAAATGTATGACTTTAATAAAGACATTCAAAGTGTAAGAAAATAGGTTTTTAATCATTTATAACTTTATATAGGTTTGCTTATACTTTTCAGCAGGTATTTTATCTTTCTGTTCATAAAATGTTATGTCAGCGAAGGGGAATATTGTTCACATTCACAATTCCTTCCTGTACTTGTACTGTAGCTTGAAATGTCATCAGTGTTGCTGAAGATATTTCCAGTCAATAAACCCCAAGGCAAATACGCAGAAAATAACATATTTAGCAATTTAAAATACACGCTCTGGGACAGGAAGTAAATAATGTATCATAAAACATATGAGTCAAGCCTATAAGAACTAAATGAAAGAGATCCTTTACCAGTAGAAACTTAAATATATGAAGAAGTTGAATACAGTGTGTTAAGCGCATTTTAAAAGACAAAAGGAACTTTTCGTTATATTATATCCTTTCCCAGAGTGATCGAAAATATACATTTTTCTTCTTGAACTGATTATGTATAGATATTTAGAAGCACATTGGTGACTGTGTAGAACCAGAAGGATATAGGCATTAATGGGGTGGTTCACCTTTAAGTTAACTTTTAGTATGTTATAGAATGGCCAATTCTAAGCAACTTTTATTTCTCATAGTTGTTTCATTATTTGCCTTTTTCTTGTGACTCTTTTCAGCTTTCAAAATGCTGAAATTGCAAACTGGAGAACTGCTGAATAAAAAGCTAAATAACTCAAAAACCTCACATTATAAAGAAAGAAAACCAATTACAAATTGTCTAAAAATATCACTTTCTACATCATACTAACAAATAGGGGCAGATTTATCAACGGTCGTGGTAATTTTTCTAATGAAAAAAAATCAGATTTCGAGCTATTTTTGTGTACTTCGACTAGGGAATAGTCCAAATTTGAATCGAATTTGAAAAAAAAAATTGAATATAGAAATTTATCATGTGCTGTCTCTTTAAAAATTCAACTGTGATCATTCGCCATCTAAAACCTGCTGAATTGCTGTTTTAGCCTATGGGGGACCTCCTAGAATCTATTTGGAGTCAATTGGTGGATTTTGAAAATTCAAAGTTTCTTTGAGGGGAAAAACTTTGAATCAAATTCGATCGAATGCACTATTCCTCCAATTCATACGATTCGAATTCGGTCAAATACAGACCTATTTGATCGAAAACGACCTATTCGACCAAAAAAAATCTTTGACTTAATTTCAGTTTTGAATTCGAATTTTTGAATAGTTGATTCGGTGCATCCCTACTAGCATTGTTCTTTATTTAAAGGTATAAGATCTCGTATCGAAAATGTTTGTATTTTCTGGATACAGGTTTTTTTTTCTGTAATTTGGATCACTGTATCTTAAGTCTACTAAAAACATATAAATATTAAATGAACCCAATAGTATTGTTTTGCCACTATTATGGAGCCTTGTAACCGAGTTGCCATCAAGTACAAGGTACTGATTTGTTATCACAGAGAAAAAGGAAAATAAATAAAAGTATATAAGGATTATTTGGCTACAATTGACTCTATGTGAGATGACGTTCCTGGAATGCAAAACCTTCTGGAGAAGCGGGTTTTGAATAAGAGATTCTTTACCTGAATATAAGATTTAGTAGGATTAGTGGGTTCCTGTTGGTACCGTTGGAAGCCCTGTGCTGTTGTGACTTCTAAAACAGTTGTATTTGAAGGTGGTTGCTGGGTGGTGGAAATATCAGCTGTTCATTACACAAATACCAGCTGAAGCCAAACACCCATGATACATATTTCTTGAAATAATAATCCAGTGCAGAGGAAGTCATTTAACACAAATAGGATATTATATCTAATACACATGATGCTTAATCTCTTTGAAGCTATAACATTTGTACAGTTTGCATTAACGATTGCTGTTGGCTAGTGTTAAGATGTTCTGGTCATTTGAGTAGAAAGCATCTTATTCCACTAACCTGATATTATCACTAAAAGGTGCTGCTTTTACGGGGCATTATCTGTCAGTGCTGAAGGGGTAAATACTGTATTTCACAGCGAGAGATTTAATTATGCATTTCTGCAAATCATTTGCACTTTCTTAATGCGAGTGATATTGTGCTGTGGGCCAAAAGAGCTTTTCGCATCTGCTCACCACTTAACATCACCTCCTACATTCAAGAATCATTCTTAATTAAATACAGACTTGCTGTTGTCATTTGCAAAATGGTATTTTATATCGGCCTATCTTCCTGAATATTTCACAGATCAGAAAGTTTGTTTGTGTCACTGGAGTCTGGAGAAAAGCTAACTTGAAGATGTTCTTTTC
Source organism: Xenopus petersii (assembly GCA_038501925.1). NCBI lineage: Eukaryota > Metazoa > Chordata > Amphibia > Anura > Pipidae > Xenopus > Xenopus petersii. The sequence continues at coordinate 172,168,003 of CM076680.1, read as the reverse complement.
TTCATTGCTTTTAATTAGACCAGTATTTATTAACAGATGCCAAAACATATACATTTGGAAGAACAGCATACAACTCTACCTTATTTCAAAATTCCCGGGATAAACTGTTGCACCTGTATATAGAATAATATCTGATTAGGGATATAACATACTCAAACAATTAAAAGAAATGTTTAGAGGCATGCAAATGTTTTAGTAGCTTGTAGGTTATTTCAGAATCTACAGCTGTAGAGTTGCCTGGACATCCTTGTTCAAAAGTATATAGATTACTGTCCATCATTCATATGATCTTTTACCCATTTCTTTGCATGGCTCCACCTAAGAAATCATAAGCAAGTTATCTAGTTATTGGTAAAATGAAGTTTCTCCAACATGATATAAATAAGTGAACTGGTTGAGCAGAAGACAATAACCATGGTGGAGCCATTGGGGTATATTTATCAAAGGGTGAAGTTAATAGTGAAGTTCCGTCACTAGAGTGAAATTCCGCCACTCTCCATTCATTTCTATGGGATTTTTATAAGCGTATTTATCAAAGGGTGAACTTTCACTATCACCCATTGATAAATACGCCTTTCAAAATCCCATAGAAATGAATTGAGAGCTGCGGAATTTCACTCTAGTGGCGGAACTTCACTCTTTGATAAATTTACCCCATTGAGTGATGAGACAGTTCATACATTACAATACATGTTTTCTAATGTATATAAAACATTTTGAACTCTAGTTTGTCATAGCTATTACAACAAGCAAGTCTCTATCATTTGGTCCCTGCAAGTCTACATTAGCTCTTTCTTGCTCAGGGCTGAGAGGGAATCTTACACAGAAAAATAATTTATCTTGGTTTAATGCTATGTCGATTTTCATGTGTTGGCTTTAATTATTACTCATTTTTAACATTATCCTGATGTTTCATTAAAATTAAACTTGTGATTATAAAATTGTTTACTTATTCTGTAAATATTTTTTTATTACAAGGCTCATTTTACCTGAAGAGCTTGGCTCCTATACAGAGTTAATGTATTTCCAAAATACATTCTCTATCATATTTAGCAGAACATGATACTGAGTCAGCATAGAAAATCATCATATTAAGCAGGATTCTTGCTTAGTATGAATTTTATAACAGAGCAAGCAGACCATCCCCTCTAGTCAAAACCCAGATATTTACATAAAGAATGCCTTGTACCTGATTACAGAGGAACATTAACTATGCAAAGTATCATTATCATGTAGTGAATACATAAATTAAGCAGGTAGTCATGATGAATACACTTATTGTATCAACAAAAATACCTTCCGCAATTTGCTGATTTATAGTAATTTTTATGGAGCTTATGCAGATTTTACTTTGGAAGTAAATTGCAAATTCAGTCTTGTCTAATGGCATTCTTATTTTAATTTGCTACCTTGCACTGAAAGCAAATTAGAAATGTAAATGAAATCTAAACTGACCATATTTTGTATAACAAAGACTTGCAGCTTTCTCCATTGATGTTTTTAAATTCACCAGTGTTTTTTACCCTCAGCCCCTCACTATGCATCTGCTCATAGCTCAACCTCAGCTGAATTTTTATATTTTTGCAGCTGATTGATTTTCAGGATGAAATGTGTAGCCTGCATGTATAAGTATTGGTGGCAAAATAATTTTATTATGACTTTATCTATTATTTTAGTATAACAGCAAAACACCAAAGGTATATAAAATGCTTTGCTCTCTGTACAACTGTAATGCAGAGATATTTGGATGTTTTCCATTATAGAACTAAGCATTCCTTAGTAACCAACAGTTCAAGTTATCTACTTACAGTATGAAAAATGTAAAGTTTGCATAAAGTAGCTGCTTTAGGATAGTTAAAAATGGCTGTAGGCCTGGAGATGCTTGCCTGTAACTTGCCTGTCTTTCCTTTACTTTCCCATTAATAGGGAAGGCTTATAAAGTAACATTTCAAACTTCAGTATATGCTGATATATTCTAGGTCTACCACCTACCCAATTATACATTTTAGGGTAGGGATCCTGGCACATTTCCATCAATAGTCCATCAATGCCTGAGTTTTGGGAAAATGAGAAGAAGGCCACGAGATGCAACTATTTCAGTAGGGCATCATTCTACAAAACAATGTAGGGAATTCATGGGGTTGTCATAAAATCTTTTTGTTATAGTCATTATACAAAACATTTTAGCTTTTATATTTATCCCTTTACCTGCCAGGCAATGTAGCATCTATGGTGCTGACTCAAATGCCCCAGTATGCCAGCACAATAGATCCTATGTCCCTGGCTGTGTTTTTCATCTATATTAGAGCAATTATTATTAAGTATATTGAAAAATATTTAGCATTCATATTCAATATTTCCAAAATGTTGCTCCTTAAATAAATAATTTTACTAAAAGTCCCTTTAAAAAGAGGCACCTCTGCTTATGTGAATTCAAACCCTAAGCAATTTTAATTAACGAGGCAAAGCTTTTTAAGCTATTTGTGTATCTGGAATCTGGACGATGCCTGCTTTTTGTAAAATGGATAGGAAACATCAAACTCACTGATCAAACGAACGTTCACTTGTGATGAAGGTTGATGATGTGTGCATATGCCTACTGAAGTTTGTACTAATGATGATCGATTTTATCTGGCACAAACACCTAAACATAAGGACAGCATATCAGCAAAGCACATGTGTAGGAAAATGACTCAGATTGAGCATATATTGATGGTTTTACTATACATAACAGTTTTTTACATACTTAAGATTTTTTTTTTTTTAAACACTCACATACAGTATGTATATTTTTATAGTGCCACTTGGGTAAAATAAAAGTGCTATATCATTCCTTCTAGATCACTCTTTTGCCGTCTAGAAAAGTTTTTTTTTCAATCTAGTAATTTTTTTGGTGATACCCAGCTTTTTTGGTAAACCTCCTCCTTATTACCTGGTGCATTAAAACATTTTAAAATTCAAGTCAGAATATTCTAACAGTGAATGAAAGAAAGAAGAATGACCGATACAGTTAAGTTCAACAGTAGCAAAAAGTTCGGGCAATTAGCGACTGTATAAATCAATTATGGCAAAATATCTGTATTGCACCTAAAATCTGGGTTTGAGTAGTTACATTATATGAGCAGTGTAGAATGAGTAAACACAATGGATTCAATTATATTATTAATGTATCAGAGAGCAAGAGTGTGTTGAATGTCAAACCTGTGTAGCCACCAATGATTTTCACTGAAGAGTTTGTAAAGTACCCTGGTGGTGTTGGTACTGCATATTACTATATCTTTAGAGTGATGTGGCATTGCAGCTGCATATGGTAGTAGACCACAGAGATGGTTTATATGAAATAATGCAATATCCCTTTATCCACTAAAAGTTGTATTAAAGGTTTATTGAAAATTGTTGTACAAATACAACATGTGATGTTAATACAGTATGCTTATTACTAAATGTCATCTGATCCTTAGGGTTTTGCTTTAAAGCAGTTGACCTCTTTATTTCAACTTCTAACCTTCCAAACAACTAACCATTTAATAGGGAAGCTATGTTTAAATTCCCAACTGGAGAACTGCAGCATAAACTGAAGCATAAACTTGAATCAAAGTGCAGCAAATAATAAAGAAGTCCATTCGCATAATATCTTATAAAACCACCACCTACACATAAGCTAAAAGAAGAGAATGGGGCAATCAACTCTCTTTAAAGTGGAGATGAACTGGCATTATTTTCAGAATTGTCCTTTTAATAAGGGCTGAGTTTCATTCCACCTACAGCTGAGATCCATTTAAACCAACATTTGAAACAGAAGTTCCATGTTAATTTAAAACTATCCTAAGCTATAATAAATAACTTATGTATCTTTTTGCAAGGAAATATCCATTTTAAAATTAGGGCAACCACTGAATAAAGTTCAGTACATCATTAGTTCATTAAGATTTTATTTCTAATTAGCTCTTTCATTTACTTTGACTCTTTCATTTAGTATTGACCAACCATAGTTATATTTATATAAAGTATACTGTATGTTACCATCACGTCAGAAAACTTTAGTTGAAAACAAAGACACAGGTTTGAAAGGATGGAATTTGAGAATTAGGATATGTCATTTCTTCTTGGTAGAGTCCTGCATTTGTTTGTTGTTCTTAATATTAAAGGGCACTAGAGAATTGTATATACAGCTTTCTTCAACATGAGCACAACAAGTAGAATCTGTGTTTAAAATGTATTCTGCATATTCTTTTGAAATATCCATATTGTCTAATTTTTCCCTATAAATCTGTAAAAAATATCTGTAACTGCATTACTATAAAGCAGTAACAGATCATTACATTTACTCCATCTTCACAGCTCTCCCCTTGTAAGATAACGCGCTTTGTTAAAACAAACTCCACTCTTTCACTTTCCTTTTTGCTCTCATTCTAGAAATATTTTTTCTTAAATAATTTAGCGAGCATGGAAAAACTCACATTTTTTGTGATATCTATAGTTTTTGGTAAATCTTCCCCTTGTTGCCTGGTATATTAAAATTTTCCAAATGTGAAAACAAAATTCTGCCTATGTTATTTAAAAAAATAAATTTTCTCACGGATCTGTAAAAAATAATCTGCCTTACTGAAAAGCAGTAACACTTCATAACATTTACTCCATCTCCACAACTCTCACCTTGGAGCAAATTCACTAAAATGCGAAGCACCGAACGCTAGCGTCAATTCGCTAGCGTTTGGCATTTTCGGTACTTTGCAAATTCACTAACGAACGCTGGCGTAAATTCGCCAGTGTTACTTCGCACCCTTACGCCAGGCGAATTTTCGCTAGCGACGTAACTACGCAAATTCACTAACTTGCGCAGTGTACTGAACGCTACCTTTTACGCTAGACTTCCTTCGCCAACTCAGACCTGGCGAAGCGCAATAGAGTAGATAGGGATTGTTTAAAAAAAAGTCAAAATTTTTTCTAAGTCCCAAAAAATGCTGGCGTGTTTTCTACATGATGGGTGATAGGCTGCAAAAGATCAAAAAAAATTTTGGGGCTCCCCTCCTCCCCCCCTACATTTCCTGACTCATGGCAACTTACCTAGACAGTGGGCATATGTGTAGGGCAAAATAAAATTTTTATTTGCTGATTTGAAGGTTTTCTAGGCATTTGAAGTGGTGATACGTTGAAATTTAAATTTCGCGCCGTATGCAAATGAACCATCGCTAGCGAAACTTTGCTTCGCTTGGCGAATTAACGCTAGCACAACTTCGAAAACTTATGCTACCCCTGTGCGCAACTTCAGATTTTAGTGAATTTGTGGAGCGCTGGTGAAAATACGCCTGTCGAAGTGTGGCGAAGTCCGGCGAAGTTGCGCCTGCCGCAACTTCGCATCTTAGTGAATTTGGGCCCTTGAGAGATAATGAGCTCTGTAAAATAAACTCTACCCCTCTCCAGGAGAAATCTTTGTCAGTATTTGAGATAATGAGGAGGTCACTGTACTGGTGAGTGGAAGGTGAAACTGCTTTCAGTTTCTGCCTTGGTTTAGTCCAAGAAATAACAGAGCTATTTCATAATTCAATCAATATGTAAAAAGTACAGTATGTACAGCACAAGCTCTACCCATTTGAGTAAAACTGAAAATGGGGTATACTGCCTCCTTGACAAAATTATATGCTGCCAAGCTGTGATATCCATTGGGAATAGTATTCTTATTTTTGTATGTATTGTATCAATCCTTCACAGTGGTTGACTTCAGAATTTTAGCAAATATTTTTTAGTATTCAAAATCCTTATGAAGGTCTGATGATGGTGATGATATTCTAAAGAATTTTGGAACATCATATTTCTAGTTTAAATAATACACAACACACAAGGTTATTCCCCCAGGTATTGTGCAACTGCTACTGGAATGCTTTCCTCTCATATATACATAATCAAGATATTGATTAGATAAAACAAATAATAAAAATATAACTGTTTGTCTTCTCTCTAAACAAATGCTAATTACTTACTGCTGTGTTGTTTTGTTTTTAGCACCAAGGGAAAATTGGAGTGAAATTTAATGTGGGAACAGATGACATATCAATTGAAGAAGTTAATGCAATCATAAATGATGGGAAATACCATACAGTACGTTTTACGAGAAGTGGGGGTAATGCCACCTTGCACGTAGACAACTGGCCGGTAATAGAACGTTATCCTGCAGGTAAGAAATGTAATTGAAAAAAATACTTGAAGAATAGTAACATTTTTAGTTATCATTTTGCTTGAGATAAAGGAGAACATTTGACTGAAGTAACATAGGTTTCAGTTCTTTAGATTATACATTGTTGGCCAAAAATACTTTGATATAAGTTTGTTGTGCTACAGCTAGATTAATTCCAGTATTCCACATCTTGTTTTATTTACCATAAATGCAAAGGTTTTGACAAAAGTGAAAATGCAAAAAAAACCAAGTAAAATGCACACATTAACAATTAAACTCTACATTAACTTAAAGCCTTTTTGAGAGTTTGGGCAAGTGCACTAGGAACCGGTTCAGCCTGTCTATGGAGAGTCTCATTTATCCAGGCCATGACATACAGTATATAGTATTGTTAAGTCTAGTAGAGTTAAGGCTGAAGAACCCACTCGGATGAGTGGTGAAACTATTCAAGAAAGTCCAGTTGCTTTAGACTTAACTCTATTAGATACTGTTAAGCCTGGTGCCTCAGTCCACTTGCTTGACAAAATGTTATGGATAGTATCATGGTTTATTTTAATTGTTTAATTTTTTTACATATTTTCTGTGTAGAGCAATTATAATATCAAATTATAATACAAGTAATGCATAGGTACAGTGCTCCAAAACTATATAGAAGAATACACAATTTCATAAGATTTTTACAGACAGTACTTTCTCATCAATTAGAGTTAAATCTATACTGTAGATACATAAACAGACAGTATTTTCTCATCAATTAGAGTTAAACCTATGTTGGGTGGACTTTGGTAGTCACATGGTGAGACTATCATGTCTAAGTTAATTAACTATGCTAACCTGCCAATGTGTCCAACATTAGTCTTTTAGATAATATCACTCTCTGAGAAAAAAATTACTTGCAAAATAATTATAGGATTTTAGGTAGTGCTTTGTGCAAAATGAACAGCTTGTGGAATACAATGTTCTGTCTACGCAGATGCCCTCAGGTACCAAATCTCATTATATTTGATGTAGTATAACCCCTAGAAATCTTGTCACATTTTCATGTATATTTGGGGAGGAATAACTTACAGAATTATACAGTTTTCAGTAATCAAAACATAAATTAAAATCAACCTTTGTGAATTATAAGCAGGGTTCATGATATATTTTTTCAGTTTAGTCGTGACAATGCTAAAAGTACAAATTAAAAATATCAAACTATTAAAACAAGGTTCTTTCCTTTCTTCTTCTCTTTGCATGTTTTAATGCTAAGAGTACCACATGGAGGCCCATTTATTAAAGGTCAAATTTTTGTGGTATAAGAGCTTTTTGAAACCACAATTAAACTTTGTCTTTGAAGGTTTTCATTCATCCAGGTCACAATATCTAGTAGAAGTAAATCTAGTGTAAATGGACTTGCTGTTTAATCATTGAAGAGGTTTCAAAAGTCAGTTGAACTGAAGAAGCTGCTCGGATGAGTACTGAAATGTCTTCAATAATTAATCAGCAAGTCCAGTTACTCTAGATTTACTTCTACTAGGCACAAATCCCATGAAAGTTATTAAAAGATCTGAATATAAAAATTATAAATGCAAAAAAGTGCTGAACGATCTGAAAACAAATAGGAATATTTCTAAAACATCAAAAAAATAAAGATTTTCTGACAATAACAAGTGGAAAAAATAAGAAAACCTATAAAAGTCTGAATGGTTAAAAAAAAGGTCCAATAGGATCAACTCAGCTCCCATTGACTTCTATGGGATCTCAATTGCTTTTACTTGGAGGAGTTTTGTTTTAGAGCTTTTTGTGGTTTTTACACTTAATAAATCTTGAAGTTTTAGAGTTTTAGAGAAGTTTAAAAAACATGATTTTTTTAGAGACAAATAGGATTTGTAAAAAAAAAATCTGAATATGAATTAGTAAATAGACCGCTTATTGATGGTGTTTTCACTGAAAGTGTACTATATAACAAAAGGATTTATGTAGCACCCAATATTGCTTAAAATATAATGCTGTCTACTAGGGTGTTTCCATAGTTAAGTAACTGAAGGACTAGCTTTTCCTTTAATCCACCATGACAGTGTTCCTATCCTGCTTCCCATTGAGTTCTGTTATGCCATATATCTGATCAAAATAGACCAAAAAAGGGAAAAGTGTCAGTTCCTTGGCTTATCACAGAAGTACAATGCCTAAATATCTTTATATTAATTCACTCTGATGACCAACATTTTCAGATATTCTAGCTTAGATCAAATCCTAGGATATCAGGCAACCAAACAAATGGCCAGTCAACAGCAGTGCCACGGTAGATTCTAGAGAGGTTGTAGGAGTGGTATAACATATGTATATACAATACACATTAGTACAATACATGCATGCAAATGATGACCTTGAAGTGCAGGTGATACATTAATTAGGATTATGGATGCCTGAAGATAAAACATGAATTGCCTTGAAGCCTGGGATTACCTGGTGCAGAAAGCCATAACAAACCTTCAACTTTACCCTAGCCTGCCTCCTAAGAATAGATTTCACATAGTTGGCATCAGAAAACTTTAAGAAAAGATGGAAACTATACGCAAAGTAGCAGTCATATTTTGTCATAGACAATGCATTTGATTCAGTGCTGTACTATAACATTGCTTAAAAAGAATTCTGAGGTAATCATTTTCATCTACAGTATATACAGTATGAGAGGGTAGTTTACTAAAATCCATTTTTCTGATTATTTAAAGGGAAACTATAGTCTAAAATAGGTCAATGCTAGAAATTCTGTATTTTGTATACTAAACATAAACATGAATTTACTGCACCAGAAGCATAATTAAACAAATGATTTATGCTTTCAAAGTTGGCTACAGGGGGTCACCATCTTGTAACTTTGTTATACATCTTTGCAAGACTAAGACTGTGCACATGCTCAGTGTGGTCTGGGCTTATGCTTAGGGATCGTCATAAATGATCAAAAAAGCACAATAAACAATAAAAAGAAATAAAGAATAAAAGTCAAACAATATGTGCCATATAATAATCAGAATATGCAGACTGCACTTGGTCCTGTGTTGTTATGTAATCTAATGTGGATTTTATAGTTTTCATATTATTTAATTCAAACTTTGTCCAACTCTCCAGAACCAGTGGCTGCAGCAAAAAATCCTCCAAATAGAATCCCAGTTTATCTGTTTAAATCTGGCTCTTTGTATCTGCAGCTGAGTTGGAAACATTAAAGAGGATGTAAAGGCAAAATAAAAAAAACAATTTTTATTTTATTAACTGAAAAAGAAACCTATCCCCAATATACTTCAATTAAAAAATATGTAATTTGTTTTTATAAGAAACCTGACTGTATGCAGTGAAATCCCTTAATTTACTTGCTCTTACTGCTGCAGATATGAATCGCTGATTGTTCTACAGGAAACAAAAAAAGCTGCTTGAGTTCTGGAAAGTCCCTCCCCCTTGCCATTTGAAAGTATGATCCTCTCCCTGTAGAGCAGTTAGGGACCATCTAAATTTTCCTATCTGCAGCAGTCAGAGCAAGTAGATTAAGAGATTTCACTGCATACAGTCAGGTTTCTTATAAAAACGGTAAACATTTTTTATGAAAGTATATTGGAGATAGGTTTCTTTTTCATTAAAGAAAGTAAAAATGGGATTTTATTTTTTTTGCCTTTACGTTCTCTTTAAGTAAAAAAAAGCCCTCCAAAGCAAGAATCCACGATTTGACCTTATTATTTAAAAAAAAAAAACGTATTAATTGGTTCAGGACAATATGATAAAATTGAGCGAAAACCTGAATCATACGATTTTTTCTCTAGGTTTTTACATAATTGCTCTATTTGTCTACCTTTTTCCAGAAAAGCCATAATTATTTGGAATTTTGCCCAAAAAAAAAAACACAGAAAAAGGTTCTATTTTCAGGCTAATTCTAGCTCAGACCACAGAAACGTCAGAATAGGATAGGGACCTCTATCATTAACTTTTACACAACCTCTGCAGATCTGAAAGGTCTGCTGCATTAGGCTTTAATAAATCTCGAAAAATTTGAGTTTTTTTTTTTAAAAAAAGGCAATAATTCAAGTTTTGCTTCAAAAAGCCAGACTAGAGTTTAGTATATAACCCCCTAAATATCAGCTCTACTGATTTGTATGATTTGAAGGATAACTAATAATTTCTAGCATGAAACACAGAATATTTATAATGCGTTCTTTAATCAATGATTCAGAACTGTGCTGATTTCAATTGATAATTACTACACAGTCCCTGATCATCAACTTGGAAGTTTCCATTTGGATGTTCTAGTTACATATAATTATCTACCCATTATAACATTTTTTGTGTGTTGGGAGGTTTTATTAAGCACTTAAATCCATGTGGGATTCTAATGCAAAAGTCCCTCAGTCCATTAGCCTGCAGCAACCAATCAGCAACTTTGATCACTCTTATTCAAATAGGATGACCTGAAATACCTGGTTGGTTGCTATGGGTACCTGGATTCTAGAAAATCTACACCAAGTTAATACATAAGGCCATAATGACAGTATTCCAAGTTATAAAATAGTTAATTGTTGAAGGATAATGGTGCATACACCTCAAATGTAAACCTATGATTTGATCACATACAAGTTTTTATCTCATGAGCACTAGTTTAGATCAGACTTTGACAGGTTCATATATCAAGGCAGTGAAGCATCATAATGATGTGAACACCTTTTAAAGGCTATGCTGCTGGGTTTTCTGTAGGTACCCAGCATGCCATGGATGTAAACTAAAAAGCATAAAAGCTCATCTGGATAGTGCTGAATGTGCACAATACCCTGCCGATATCTTGGCTTCCATTAGTGCAGGTTCTCATGTAATTTGTCTCAGCTAAGTGTACTGTAATAGCTTTAAAGATAGAATTGCTTCAAGAAGCACAGTCCAGTAAAGCTCCCATAGACATATTATATGCACAGAGTGGACCCAACAGATGTTAGATCTATACCAATGGTTTTCCAGGTTAACAAGACATTTGGTTGCAGCCTAAAAGACAATGTTGGTCTTGATGTTCCCTTCCAAATTGGAAACATCTTCCACCATTCCAAACATGATAACTTCTTCCAAAATGAACATGTTAGAATTAAAAGGAAGCCCATTGCTGTTTTGTTCCTGGAAAAACACAATTTTACCATTGTGTAACAATAAAATCACTAAGGAGATTTATTGCTTCCCTAACGACGATATAAAAGAGAAGATCTCATCAGCTTCACTTTCTGATGTATATATTCTACAGCAGCTTTATTTGAAGTGTTCATGAAATATAAACTAGATAAACACATGTACCATTCACTTTCAACATAAGAGCACATTCATTTAGGCATTAAAACCTCTGCTTTTTGAGTATCCATGGTTACCATTTGTTGAGAATTAATCTAAATCTGGGGCCAACAACAAATCTCTAATGTCTTGAACTGAAATACTAAATAATATTTTTTTTTGGAAATTACATACAGTATGCATAGAACTCTAACAGGCTTATAAAATGTTCCAAGTCTACATTATTCATTTTAGGCAACCTGTATATTAACTCAGCTGCAGTGCCATAGATTTCTTTTCATATTCTGTAAAAATTCAAGTTTATAGGGATAAATCTGGATCAAACTGTACACCAAGCAAGAATGCCACATAATTTAAGTATGTAATAGCATTTAATGCTGGGTACTTGTACTGCTGTTCCTTGCCCGTAGTATCTGGAAACTCAGCATGTCTTGATAGAATTATTTGCTTTTTTAGTCAATGGCAAAGTCTTATAACTAACTGTAAAGAAGTTAAAAAAAGTACCAGAAGATATATTTTTTTACATTAACTTGCTTTATTCACACAACCCCTTCACAGTATATGTCCCTAGGCTAGTTTCGCAGAGATGATATGTAGAACCTGCCTCTTAATGAATGTCTCCCTAAAGTAGAGGGGCTGAAAGTAGCGATGGGCAAATCTGTCCCAATTGTGAAACTCCAGAAAAATTTGCAAAACACCAAAAAATTCGCAAAACTCATTTAGGTCAATGGGCATCAAAATAATTTTGATGCGTGACAATTATGATATGAGTGACAATTTTTTTATGTGCAACTCTTTTGTCCAAATACTGTACATTAAAGTCAAATTTTGACATGCAACAATTTTTATTTATTGCGGCAAATTTTCCACCGTGAGTTTTGCTGGCAGCGAATCCATGCCTGGCTAATGAATTTGCCCTAGCTAAAAGATTATGGCCCACTACTAACTACTGATGAAGTTAGGAATGGGTACTCTTTGCATTACATTGGGCTAGAACCTTTTGAGATAGAGCATGAGCTAGAACCAATATTAAAGCAATAAATAAGTTAAGTAAGGACAGGAGGAAAACTAGATTGGAGAGTGGGCCTATGATCAAAGGTTTTCTGGAATCAAAGGTTTCCTGGCATCCTAGACTGGCACTGTCTCAGATGAAAAATATAATCATAGATTCTTCAGACATCTCTAATTCCAAATCCATTGAATCTACTGAAGTAAGTAAATAAGGAGACAGAAGACACACATCATCCTGAGATCTTGGCATTTTATAATACCTTCAATACAGTACACTGAAGTGGTTTCAATTCTGAATTTATTCTCAAGTAGAAAAGCATTGTAAGCAGGTCCCCAAATTGTTTATAATTGAGAGGTACAAATTATTAGCATCAATACGTAGAATGCTACAGTAAATACGTCTATTCTTCATGCATTAAATATTAATAAATATGTCATTATATGTCTAATACTAGCAATTAGCATGTCCTTATGGAGTCCTATGTTCTGGAAATGAGTATTATGAGTGTGAATGTAATATTCAGCCACAAATTATAAACCTAATGTTTGGACACCAAATATCAGATTTCCTATGGATCGTTAACAATGCTCAACATACTGAAACCAACTGTAATATCTGATAGGATAATGGAATTATCTAAATGTCCATGTAGAATATATTTAACATGGCTGACCTTGTTGGTTGTGAGGACCTGCTTTCACCTCATTGTCTCTTAATCCTTAATCTGTGTGCTAAATTGATGAGTCCTCTGATGTTTCATCATGAGTGTAGTGGCCTCAAGCAGTAGGTGGGCAGGGAATTACTAAAGTGTTTTTGCCCAACGAGCAAAGCTGAAAATCAATTGGCCATTTTATCATGATTTTATTTATTCAGAGTTAACCATAATTAGATCATTTTCTCAGAACAGTAATGTCAAGAGCTTTGACACTGTGGAGAACAACTGTTATTATTTCAGGTTCTAGGATCATTATAAATTTCCGTTCATCAACTGACCCAGATTTAAATGCAGCACCACTAGGCTTTGCCTTATTATCCAGTATAAAATCATTCACAGACTCTGTTTCTTATTCGTGGATGCAATAAAGGTCCTGTTTGCAAGTTTATCCTGATTTCAAGGGTTAATAGTTTCTGTAGCTTTGCATACATTGCCTTTCAGCTGCCGCATAATGATGATAAATATTTGTGATTTAAGTAACACCAAGCCATCTTCCACACCATTTATTCTGATGAATGCACATCATGGGAAAACCTACAGTATGTCATTTTAATTGCCTGTATTAGATGCCAACCTGTACTGTACAATCAGCACTTTTGTACGGAACCATTACTCTTTATCAGTCACCACTAACATCTGCCTAAAATCACCAACCAGCAATTTAAAAGAAATTATTTTTTAAATCTAGGACACTTCCCTGTCACCTTCCATTTATATCGTTTTATAAGTGTTGTCTATACAAATGTTTCAGTGCTATAAAAAGACATAAGTAAATGTGTATATATGTGTCCCAGGTGCAAATAGCATTGGGACTCCAGACAACACTAAATCACAAATGATGTGGAATTCGGTGACACAAACACTTTTTTCAGTTGTATTAATTTATTTTGTTCCTTTAATTAAGACTTCACCCAGCAATGTTCTGTCTATATCTAAGATCATCACTGCAATGTCAGACACTTTTTGATGCATTTTTTACCTACAATTTAGTGGTTCTCCACCCATAATTCTAGCTTAATTAAAGGGCAAGGGTTAGTTGTGCCTGAGTGTTTCCAAATCAGATGCAATTTTGATGAGAAATGAATGACTGTACATGATACTTTGTGAGCAAATATGCTGCACCTATTGATGCTGCCCTAGAGACCTTTGAGCAGGGGTCTTCAACCTTTTTAACTTGTGAGCCACATTCAATTGTATAAAGAGTTGGGTAGCAACAAAAACAATGCCGAATAAGAACTGTGATTGGCAATTTGGTAGCCACTATGTGGACATTCTGTCTGCATACTTTTGCATATATTGACACAGTAGAACTCTGAAGCTACCATCACCTTAAGCTGGTTGTAGACCTAGTTTACTCATGATGGTCAGCATCCAGCTTGAGGTGGTGGTAGTTCCAGAGCATCATTTTTCAAGGTTTATTAAAGCCAAGCCTGCAAAAAGCCAGAATCTGAATATAATTCAAAGGCATATAAGTCAATGGCAGCAGTCCCTATCCTATTTGGAAGTTTCTGTGGTCTGCGCTGGAATTAGCCCAACAATCCAACCATTTTGGGCTTTTCGGTAGTGATGGGCGAATTCGCAAAACTGCCGCAAAAATTTGCCAGCGAAAATTTTTGCTGGTGAATTTGTGCAGGTGTCAAAAAAATTAAACGCTGGCGCTGTTTTGCGAATTTTTTGCCATTTTGCGGGAAATTTGATAGTTTACCAGCGAAGCAAAATGCCCCAAATGCCCATCACTACTTTTCGGGCAACATTCCGAAATATTTGGGCTTTTCGGGGAAAAACCCAAAAAAATCTAGCAATTCGGGGAAAAAGCCCAAAGAATCTTATTATTCTGGTTTTCGCTTGATTTTATTGGGTTTTTAAATCACGCTTTTTGATTAATAATATTGGCGTTTGATCATGGTTTTTCATTTAAATAATGAGATAAATTAGGTTTTTAGTAAATAACCCACAAAATATTGGTTATTGAGTTTGGAGTGTTATGTATATATATATATATACAGTATAGTATATATATATATATATATATATATATAGTGAATAAAGTACCCCCTTTTGTAAAATATAAGGATATTATAAGTTACCGAGGAGTTTCGTGACCATATAAAAACACGAGGCCGAAGGCCGAGTGTTTTTATAAAGGTCATGGAACTCCAAGGTAACTTCTAATATCCTCATATTTTGCAACTGGGGGTACTTTATTTATTATAATACACAAGTTTTAGGGAGTCATGTGACAGAAATGACATCAGAACTCACCGTTTATAACTGATGACATCAGAACTCACCGTTTATAAGGATATAATTTACAAGATATTCATGGCTTTTGTGTATTATATATATATATATATATATATATATATGAACATACCTCTGTTCCATTTACAGGTTTTTCGTAGCTTCTGTAAAGATTTTACTAGATGTTATTTTTTCTAAACCCCTGGTGGTCTTATCTGTTTGTCCGTAAATATATATCATAAAACTAGACTGACAATGTACAAAACAGATGCAAACCCTTGTAGCACTTATCAGCATAGTTTCAATATGGTGAGTGACAGCCCCCTCTGAGTAACCAGCTGCATGGCCGGTGCACCCAGAGTTGACAGGGTGCTAGTAATGACATTTTCCAGCAGATTCCCAACAGAGTGAAAAAGCCTCTACTGTGAAGCTGCAGGGAAGGTCTCTTCTTCTACTTCTGAAGGAACAAACATTTCACCACAGTAAGGAAATGTAGAACAGACACAGCTTCTTGGTACTTTTCATTTGTAGATCCCTTATGACTGTACTTTCAAATAGATGCTTCCTCCTGTGTCCAGCATATGCCCTGATACTCCTGTGCACCATGGGAATGACTTTATAAGTTCTTATGTTTAGTCTACAATAGTATTGATTTTTTTTTCTCTTACAATATTACATTTTTTCTTTAATAATAAAGAATCCTGCAGTTATTTCCAAACTCTTTAAAAGACTCTTTAAAAGATAACCTTTCTAAACCTGCCGTAATGTATATCTCATACATTTCCTATTGTGTGTTTTCTGTTGTGATCAATCTGTTTTGCCTCCCCTGAGCTAATTAATTAATTTACACTCACTCCGTAACTCACACTGTGCAGCATGAATGCACATATGATACAGCTGACCTATGGATTTGCTTGACATACTGCAAATAATGAGATCCGTGGTGAAAGCAGAATATTAATATATTGGCGCCACTGTTTTTACATTAGTCCTTAGCAAATGTTAAAAAGGGTTATCCATATTTAATATGCAACATTAATTTCAAGATATAACAAAAAACAAAGTTTGTCACCCAAATTGTAGGACTTAAGTTCAATTAAAACTTCTAGCTATTTTTTAACTTGCCGAAATCTGTGACTTTTCAGCTAACAAATCTTTATAACTGTATTGCATATGTATGTTTCTTTAAATCAGAGGAGCCAAAATTCTAGCAGAAGCCCTGAAACAACATTGGACAGAGGACAGGGAAGGTGGGTGGGTGGGGCAATGGAGTATTTAATATATCTTTCTAGTAGTACAGCCTTGAGACCAAATACAGTCAGATTTTAAGGGTTATCAACTATTTGTTGTGCTACATATTGTTGGAATTATTCCAGGATGAAACAGCAATAGTTCTATATATATCTGTAACCTCATTATGACAGTAAATAGCGTATATGGGATTCTTTTTATTTATTTATTTTTTTTTTTCAAAAAATCAAATTAAGAATCAAAATTTTACTCTAAACATTTGTGTTTTTTATTTCTCTAAAACTTTAAAGGGCAGATTTATCAAGGTTTAAAATGAAAATTTGAATTTTAACGTTTTTTCTGGTCAAAACTGTCAAATTCGACTAGGGAAATGATAACATTTTGAACAATTTTGAAATTTTGAAGTTTTTTTAAAAAATCATATTTGATTTTTGATCATATTCGACTCAGATTAGACTATTTGCCACCTAAAACCTGCCGAATTGCTGTTTTAGTCAATGGTGGATGTCCTGGGATCAATTTTGAGTTGTTTGCAACCTTCCTGACATTCGAGTTTTTTTCAGAGTTTTTTCGAGTTTTCAGGTCAATCAATCCTATTCACTCGAGTTTAGAGAATTCAATTTTTTTTAAAATATGATGCAAACAAAAATATTTATTACGCAAAAAAGAACATCTCACAGGATGGCCTTACGCGTTTCATGCCTTGTGGGCACTCACTCGATGTAATTTTTGATTTTTAATTTAATGAAATTTTTTTTTCTCAATCACCTTGCATGGTTGCATTCGTTTTTAGAATTTTGACTGTTGAAAAGAACTAAAAACAAAATGACGTAGAAAAAGATACTTCCCATTGACTTATATAAAAGTTAGTTGGGTTTTAGCTAGCACTTTTTCAATAAGATTTTTTTTAGATTTTTGCATTTGATACATTTTTAAAATCCGAGTTTAGAAATTTTTGGAGTTTGACAGTTTTTTGAATTTTTTTCTGCAATTTTCTTAGATTGTGGAAAAATTGTGGAAACAATTCAAAATTTTTAAAATTGGCCCCTTAATAGTGATGGGTGAATTTGCGAAAAGGCGCCGGCGTCTCGTTTTTGATGCCAGCGCCCGTTTTTGACGTCGGTGCCCATTTTTTGACGCCGGCGGCTGTTTTTGAAGCTGCGAAAAAATTTTTTGATGCTGGCAAATTTTTTTCGGGTGAACAAAACTTGCCTTGTACTAATCTTTTACACTTTTAACTTGGCTTCTTGAAAGCTTTCGCCAACCCTTTAGTTGACCCCATCCTTCACTCCAAGGACTTAGCATAAATGCTATTTCTTCTAACCCAGTACTAATATTTTATTAGTTTACAATTCCTAATTAGGATGGAACACACAAAAAAAGCTTTTCATTCAGCATTCTTAGATCTTTCAAAGGAATAAGAAAGTCCCTGTCTTAAGTAGTAATATTATTCCATCTTACTTAAGAAATGTATGTGAAGCCTACACTGATAAAGTGAACGATGTTCTATTGGTAGCCTTCTACTGTCTTCTGTTTTATTTGTATTGGTATTAAGTATGGAGCACCACAAATTTTGTAGACACTACAGCATTTGAAATAGATTTCCCTAGATTTCAAGCAACAAAGGGGCTCCTACACTTTGCTGATCTATACTGAACCATTAAATTGTACTCTACTGTTTGACATTCATGAAGGAAGATGATCTTGTTGAATAGTGTTTTAGTAATATATTATAACTTTGTAAAAATCCAACATGAATCACTAGGTGGAGCACTTGGAAGTGTTCCGTGGCTGCAGTGCAAATGTTAGCTTGCTATAGGATATATGGACTATCATTTGCCAAGGCAACTTTTTCTGAAAGGAGGGGGATATTTATCACTTTTTTTAAGAACATACTAGAATAAAGTAACAAAAAAGGACATTCAATGTCATAGGCTCATTAAATGGACTGCTCGAAATAGTTCCATAGTACTAAAACTCCCATCTGCTGTAATTTCCCTTAGCATCTGTTTTGTTACTTAGAGTAGCTACATACCTTGCCAAAAGCATTCAAAGACAGTGAGAGCAAAATTTAGCATCCCCATCACAGCTTTACAGTAAAATATCTCTAAGGCATAAATACTCGAATGAAAACACCACATTCTGAGTCAACAGCAGATCAGACCAAGAACTATTGCTTGTTTCCTGCTGACACAGAGTGTAACCTATTGACTTGCAGCAGATTTGCTTCACTTAAAGGTCATTTTGTATTTGTGCACCTGCATAATTAGATGCATGTTGCGAACTTGCACAGCACAAGACAGATGTTTTTAAGTTGGCTGCATTTTTTAAGGATAAATAGGAAAAACTAGTACCCATTGGACACAATATGTTAAACTTCTAAACACAATATGGCAAGTCCAATGTATTTTGAGTTTCATTGGCGCTGGTGCACAAAATGACTGCTTTACTTTCCATATTGAAAAGAGACACCCAGAATCCATTGTATAGGGGAAATTGAATGGAAAATCTAAACCTTCAAAACAAAGTAATATAACATTCATTAGAGTGCTCTTTTAAGTACATTTTCAATTCACATAAATTCTTTTTCCCTAGAATAGCAGTAATTAAAAAGCTTATAAAATTAAATTGAAACAACAACACCATCTACTGGTAATTTCTACTTATTTTACTGACAGTTGGAAAACACATTCAGAAGAAGAAGTAACTTTTCTGACATTGCAATGCTTAGAAAAGACCAAAGAAAATCAGATTTTTCCAAGCAGAGAAGCATTAGAAGAGTGTACTCTTTTTCTCCCAACTGTCAGGCAGTTTGGCAGAAGTGACCAGCAGGCGGCACTTTTGTTTCAATGTGATTATATTAGCAGTGTAAAAATTGCAAAAATGTTGAAGTATAAAATATATATTAATATAAATTGCAAAAGTGGAAGCAGTCATGCATTTTTTTTGAGAGTTAACATTTCTTTAAATGTCAAGTACAAAATTTCAAAAAATCAGTTCTAGAATCCCATAGCAACCAATCAATGTTAATTGGCCTACTGCAGTTAGAATAATGAAAGCCAGCTTCTCAAAAGTTGTCATTGGTCAACTTTAGTTATCCTATTATAGAGGTATGTTATACCATTGCATGTATTTTTGTAAGCTCTCCTTACTCTTTGTGATGGTATATGGTTCTTTAATGACACAATAGGATTCAGAAGACTTTTACAAACAAATCATAAAGGGTCTCTTTTATTCCATTGTGTCCATTATTTCATATGTTGATTGTAAACATTGAACTTGATAAATAATATTGTAAAGTGAGGCTACAGTTGGGATCTGGTCACCATCTACTTTGGGATGCTGTAAACCTAGTGGGTGGTCTTTGTTTTATAGTGTGTGACACAAAAGAGAAAAAAACAGAATTGCCACTTGGATTTTTCTGAAAAACTCAAAAATGCCACTTGGATTTTTCCAAGATTTCATATATTTTTCATATACAGTAAATAAATAGAGGATCTCCTCAAACAATGTGGGCTGATTGTGGACCCAAACACCTGCAGATGTTGTCAAACCTAACACGGCAAAGCTAGAGATGACATAAAACCTTTATAAAACTACACCCAGGGTAATATGTAACAACCTGTAAAATGTTCTTTGTAATGAGTTCAAACATAAATGCCTACAGATAAAGCACACAAGTAATTTGGCTCACATGGCTCAACATGTCACTTTATTAAAATAGAGCAGAATCACACTTATTTCCACTGATATAAATGATGCGACCTGTTGTGCTATAGTGCACCATATTACTTTATATGTATGTTAATCCCCTATAACAACAATAGTGTTTATGTCAACAGTATTGGCTACCTTTTATGCATTTTCAATATTACTTATCATCATATCTTAACTCTAGAGTAAATAATTAGGCATGATCATTTTTTTTAAAATGGCATAATGGATTGAATGGAATGGATGTGAATGGTAAGTATAAGCTGGACACAGTATTTCTATTTTCCATTGTTCGTATCTATAATGCAGGTATTATTTCTGTACACTGGTGAATTGTGTGAAAGCTATCTGTCAAAGTACGACGAAGATTGCCTAGTCTGTTAACTGACTGCAATCCCAAAGCCCAGTTCCTGCTGATTATCAATCCTTTTGTGATTGTTCCTTATACTAAAGATTATACAATGGAAGTAACATTTTAAGACAAGATGGAAATCCCATCAGGGGAGCATTAGACTTGCCTTTTGAGAAAGTGAAATGGTGTGAATAGGAAGTATTGTAAATTCAGCCTATGTCTAAATTCCTAATGGGATAACAACTTTGCCTTTTCTATTTTGGGGAAATGATATACATATAGATATATAGATCATGATAGATAGATAGATAGCAGTGCTCACCGTGGCATCAAAGCAGGTGCTTATTTCTGAATTCCAGGCTTGGAGGCAAGTTTTGGTTGAATAAAAATCAGGTGTTCTGCTAAACAGAGTCTCCTGTTGGCTGTCAGTCCACATAGGCCAATCACAGTCCTTATTTAGCACCTCCAGTTACATTTTCATACTTGTTTTACTCCCCAACACTTATTACAGTTGAGTTTGGCTCATTTGTATAATAGGTTGGGGATCACTGATCTAGAGTATCTTTATAACAGAGCTAATTATAATAGTGAAATGCAAGATACCACAAAAGGCAGCCCATAGGGAGTCTCCTTATAAACCATTGCCATTTTTTTGCTGCCTTAGCAATCTGTCTCCAAAGAGTGAATGCTAAGGCATATGTTGTTTCCATATTGTTGGTTATGGCATTTAAATATTAAGCTATAAAGTAAATGGGCATCTATTTATGTAGATGAATAAGAAACCACAAAAAGGCTCTTTTGGGGGCAGATAAAGTTTCATTTTATAAATATTTTTGTAAATATTGTTATCAAGGCTATAAGGAAACACTTTAAAAAACATATTCTTACCAGGGAAGATCTTTTATTTAATATGTTATAGTAGCTTGGTATTTTAAGCTTCCCCTCTGTTGAGCACTTGGATCTGAATTGTGAGAAAGGCTCAAGGAACTGTTGAGTCACTTGCTAGTAAATAAAGACCTTGATGGAATATTTTTTTATATATAAGGTTTAAAATATACAGGTATGGGACCTGTTATCCAGAATGCTCGGGACCTGGGGGTTTCCAGATAACGGATATTTCCGTAATTTGGGTCTTCATGCCTTAAGTCTACTAGAAATTAATTTAAACATTAAATAAACCCAATAGACTGGGTTTGCTTCCAATAAGGATTAATTATATCTTAGTTGGGTTCAAGTACAAGCTACTGTTTTATTATTACAGGGAAAAAGGAAATCATTTTTAAAAATTTGGATTATTTGGATAAAATGGAGTCTATGGGAGACAGCCATTCCGTAATTCGGAGCTTTCTGGATATCAGGTTTCCAGATAAGGGATCCTATACCTGTACCAGTGCTAGTACCAATAGCAATCAGCAAAATTATTTAAGGCATAAAGAAAGGCTCTTCCTTAGAAGAAAATTTCCAGAAGAAAGTATTCAGAAATTGTAATTAGCTGGCTCATAGTGTTGTCTTGCTTCTTCCTCACAATTATGTGTTGTTGCTCCTGTCTAGTTACACAAGGAAAATATGCATATGTGTATATTACCCCAGAGGTATGGGATTTGTTATCTTCCATACTTACAATCTTGGGTTTAAATTGAGGTGCATTCCCTTATGTGGAAACTCCCAAGTTCCAAGCATTCTGGGTAATAGACCCAATGCCTTCAATACATATGTTACATAGGGGGCCTTATTTATCAAAGTCATTTTAATGGAAAAAGTTAAACCAATCTAGAATCCATTTTTTTCAAATTATTTCTCAAATTGCTAAATTTTTTAAGATTTTTGCCAGAAAAGTCTGAAATAGTTGGATTCCAGCACCGACCATAGAAACTTCCACATAGTATAGGGACCTCTCCCATTGACTTACAGATGAAGACACTTGGATTTGTGAGTTAAATGCGTCATGACTCAGGGGTAATTGAAGAAACTGTGTTATCTTAAGTCATCTTAACTCATTTAATGCACTTAACCTTTTCATTAGCATACCAAAGCTCCATTGTTCACAATGGTGAATGCTGTAATTAGATGGGATGTTGTGACGCAGTTTTCTGTGTTAAATGAGATAAATGGGATATCTGTGTTTAGTTATTCTGTGTCAAACAGACAAACCAAAGTGGCTTCATCTGTATATACAACCTTGGTAGGTCCGAAGTGCTGATTTTTAGATTCAGACTTTTTATATCCTCAGTGTTTTTTTTCCACTAGAAAATTTCAGATTTTATAGTTTTTATAATTTTTCCAGATTATGCATCTTTCCATAATTTGGATCTTCCTACCTTAAATCTACTAGAAAATCGTGAGAACATTGTGGGGCAAATTCATCAAGGGTCGAATATCGAGGGTTAATTAACCCTCGATATTCGACTGGGAATGAAAATCCTTCGACTTCGAAAATCGAAGTTGAAGGATTTTGAGCAAATACTGCGATTGAACGATCAAAGGAATAATCGTTCGATCGAACGATTAAATCCTTCGAATTGAACGATTTGAAGGATTTTAATCCAACGATCGAAGGATTATCCTACGACCAAAAAAACTTAGCCAAGCCTATGGGGACCTTCCCCATAGGCTAACATTGGGTTCGGTAGCTTTTAGGTGGCGAACTAGGGGGTCAAAGTTTTTTTTTAAAGAGACAGTACTTTGATTATCGAATGGTCGACTAGTCGAACGATTTTTAGTTCAAATCCTTCGATTCGTAGTCGTAGTCGAAGGTCGAAGTAGCCCATTCGATGGTTGAAGTAGCCAAAAAAAACACTTTTTTTTCTTCTATTCCTTCACTCGCAGTTAATGAATTGGCCCCTAAATAAACCCAGTAAGCTAATTTTGCTTTCAATAAGAATTAATTATATCTTAGTTTGGAACAAGTACAAGCTACTGTTTCATTATTGCAGAGTAAAGGGAAATCATTTGTAGAAATTTGGATTATTTGGATAAAATGGAGATGGCCTTTCCATAATGTGGAGCTTTCTGGATAACAGGTTTCTGTATAATGAATCCCATACCTTTAATACAGATACAACAGTCACAAACTGTATGTGAAGCTTCCTTATTGCAATACCACTTATTCAATTTACCATGCACTTTTGCATTGATGGGATTCATATAGAAAAACAAGTTCTACTTGAGTTAATATAGCTGGGAGATGTAATAAAGTAGATTGTTTTATGAACTGCATTTATGCTACTTATGATGTGGGCATGTTTTTTCTAAATGTCATGTTACACAAAGGTGCTCATTACTCCGGAACAAGAACGAAATCGATCAATGTCATCTCATTTCAAATACCACAAGAATGTGACACCACCAGAATACTTAACTTATGACACTAAACCTTGGCTATGAAGGATATATATTATTAAGCTTGAAGGCAACACATTTGGATCTTGTAAATTAGAGCCACATTAAAGTGAAAGCCCTATCAGCTATTGTATAAATTGAAAACTGGTAATTGACATTTTTTAAGATTAATACAAGCTAAAATATTGCACTGCTGTCTTTCTGGTTTTTGCGAATTCTCATTGTGAATACATTTTTTCAAATGGCTTGCAAATGAGACATGTGTTTTAACTTTAATTCACAATTTGCAAAACTGTTTTGCAAATATTTTCTCCACCACCAAAGTTGTGGTGTAACTCAGATGCATTGTTTGCAATTTGCATTTTTATATTTAAAAAGCTCTTCTGGACATTCGCAGTATGAAAAAAAATCGCAATTCTGTTTGTAAGTACACCACTCATCCTGCTTTATAAAAATAACCATTCGTAGGGCAAATATTTTCAATGTGTGAATCATTCTGCCCTGCGCAAAGTTTATAAACAAGCCCCAAAATGTTTTATCATGAATGCTATTTTCACCTCACAAATGTTTTGGCTATTTTTTTTTTATTTTCATTTTAATGATTAAGTACATCATAAGTTGATGCATTTATGTCATAGAAGGCTTAAGTCTAGTAACCCAATGTATCAACAATGTATCATCAAATGTTGGTTGCTGTGGGTTACTAGACCAGTAACAGACTTTATGCCTTTAATACATTACCCCCACTGTTTTAATCAGAACCAAGCTAGCCATTGTACATGACAAAGATAAGGGGAAATGTATGTAGAAGGCATAAAGGCTTATTGAAATCTACCTATTTATACACCAATTGTATCATAGACTATCATCTTATGTCAGGGCTTATCATATAACTTCTAAGTAGGGATGCAGTTTGGCTGAACCCCTGAATTCAGGAGTATGGATTCAGTTGAATAGAAAACCTAATTCGAACCCTTCTTCAGTGATGGAAATGCTGGTGCACAGGTGGGAATACTTGATGTATATCTTGTGCCGATATTTTAAAGCTAAAAAAGGGTTCAGATTCAGTTCAACCATGATCTTGGAATTTGTTTAGCTTAGAGAGCTTACATGTCTGCACTCAGGACTCCTCCTTGGAAACAAGCACACTTCAACTCATGTTGGCACCTCAACTAGCTGGTCTCAGCTCCAGTCAGATTCATATTCCAATCAGCAAAACAAAGGGTTGAAAAAGTGTCTTTGAAGTCAAAAGTTAAAAATTAAAAAAATCGTTATTACCAAGTTTTCATCAATAAAAATGAACAGGTATCATTTAGGAGACTTATATCCTGAACTATAGTCAGTCTGATGTATAATGATCTTTCTGGCGCATCATCACTTCTCCGTGTTCTGTTACACTTCTAGTAAATAGAAACCTTGTGAATATTTTGGCAATCCAAACTCAGATCTCCCTAATTCTGCTTTAAACAAGTGCTAAATCAGAACAATAGCCAATGTTCAGGTCAGTTCTTTATTCATTGTCAGACTAGACAGTTCGATTGGCTGCAAATGTTGTTATGTCCTAGGAGAGTGCTGCCCATTCTCTTGGCTTTTAGAAGAGATTGGGCAGTAGAATTTTTGGGATACAACTATAAAACATACATTCACTATAGTTATAGTGGTAAAATTTTGTCCTGTTCCCTTCTTGGCCAAAATTAATGACTTACTGTAATACTTATGAATAGTGCTGAAATAATGCCAACATAAGTCAAATACATTAGGCTTTGGGAATGATTTAGGATCTCCAGGATCATAGACTTTATAGAACTGTTGAACAAAGTCCTCAACATCTTACAGTGTAATAAAAGGATTTTATATTGTGGGGGAGGACATGTATTTATTGGTTGGTTGCTTCTTGATATGTATTGAAGGCTTTCATTTGGTTGTGTCTTTTTATTACTAAGAAATTCACATAATCACTCTGTGCCTCAGACACAAATTTGTCAGGCAGGGGGGTCAACACATTGCTCTACACTGTGTTGCATAACATTTTAGCATGGCAGCCAATTTTATTATGTCCATGATAAATCTTTAATATGCTAAACCACAAGTGAAAGTAGACCCTTTTCAAACATAATTCCTAAAAAACGAACTTGTAATTTTTTAGTCTCATTTACCGTAAATGTATTCACACATCAGAGATGATTTTTATCTTGGCAACAAAGAGATGTCCCCAAGAAAGCTTTATGCACATCACTTGTTCTCATTTCTATCAGCACTGACACGAATGAATATTGGAAAATACGCAGCACTTAAAACTTTTGCTGAAATGAACATCACACTGGATATTTTTTATAGAAAATGAAAGCAAGCAGATAGGTTAATTTGTGCATTGTATTGCCGTTTCACGTTTTTGTGTAGTACATTTATTTGATGGATAACATAATACAGAACAAGATCCCTTTGAAAGATACATTTTATTAGGATTAATGTTGCAAGTAAATCCATGTTAATCCAAGAAGACAAACGCAATAAAATATTATCTAAAGCATTCTGTACTCTTAGGAAATCTTTGATTTTTTTTCCCCCGAACATTCCTTATAGAATGTATAATGGAGGCAATGATGCATCTTGAATTTCATATTGCTATAAAATAAGAAGGCTACAGGACAACTATGCTTAAGGGTCAGGCAGGACCTAAACCACTGGTTCCTAAAATGTGTGAAGACTGGTTCTGACACCTACCTAAGGATCAGTTTGTGAGAACCATGTTATGATCTATGGGGGAGTCTCACCACAGATTTGACTTCAGTGGCTGGGGCTTCAAGAATAATGTCTTGAGTTTAAAGGGCTTTCGTCCATGCAAATTTAAATCAGTATGAAGACACTTGTATTGATCCAAATTGTTAGGTTGGTTTTACAATTGTGTAGAGAATGTATTTCCCAGTGGCAAAAAATCATATTGCTACAAAATAAGAAAGATATAAGAAAGATACAAACTAGCTATGCTTAAGGCACAGGCAGGGCCTAAACCACTGGTTTCTAAAAAAAGTGTGAAGAATGTTTCCTACACGTGCCTAAGGACCAGTTTGGGAGAACAATGTTATGAGCTAAGTGGGAGTCTCAGCAAAGATTGGGCTTCAAGAAAAAGGGTCTAATGCTTCTCACCATGCAAACAGAGATATTAAGATCAGTATAAAAAGTCTTGATATGGTCCAGGTTGGTTTTACAATGGTGCAGAAAATGTCTTTGCCAGTATTTGTTCTATATAATAATGAGATCCCCATCCTGAAGGGGGGGGCTGCTGCTTCATATCAGTTGACACATATCTCATTTGAGAGGAGGACTAAAGGAACATCATTTATTTACACTAAACAGAATGTATTTCATACTTTTAGCACTAAGCAGCTTAGAAGAGTGCTGGCAGTCAGGCAGCACTCTGATGGATGGTGCCACTTTTAATGGCAAAGGAAGAACAAAGGAATAGAAGGCTGCAGTCTTTGTTTATTTGCTTCACTGATTTTTGGCACCTAAAGCTCAGCTTGGTATGGATACCTATTAATAACTGTCTATAAATTCCCCAAGCCACTGTTTGGAACATGGAGTAGGAGTTGCATGTTTATTTCATTTCAAAGACTGGCATTGCTGCCACCAAGCTACAAGAACATGCCAAGTATTTCTTTGCGACATGCCAGGCTTTATCTGTGTTTAGAATAATTTGATTCTGTGTGTCATATGGCCTGGTAATAATAACAGTTTAGCAACAGCAACAACAATATATTATATATAGATAAGATATATAAACACAAACATATTGGCTACTAAAGATGTTATCTCGTGGCATGAAGTCGTCCTTTCTTTACGGTCAAAATGTATGTTCATCTTTCAATTAATTTTTAACCCCACTGGAGCAATGTAATTGCATAAGAGACCTCCGATAATTGGCACAATACCCAAGCTTGCCATTCTGTCACTCCAATCAAATAGGTGCCCCTCTGGAATTAATATGAGGAATAAAGAAATTCCAATATAGTGCCCCCACATAATGATGATTGCACCACCAATTGTGTTAATTAGGAAGAGGAGTATGCCTAAATAAATTAAAATGTAACCTTTCATTTATATATGTAATGAAAGCCCTATTAGAATTAGCAGCAGATTCTGTTTGCAGCACAATTTAAATTCTAAATGCATATCCCCACGCAGAATGCAACTGAGTTGACCAACACCACTGGGGTTCATTTGGATAACTTGGACTTGATGGACTTTGGTCTTTTTTCAGTCCAACTTAAATATTTATTTATACTGTATATATATATATATATATATATATATATATATATATATATATATTTATATATATATATATATATATATTGGGGCTTGGACAATAAGGGCTGGTTCCAAAGCAGGCGAAATATACATAAAATTAATTAATGGGGATCAGCAACTGAGAAAAATGAATAGATGGTGTCCTTTTTGAAAATGCCATGTTAAAATCCAGTTAAAGAAGAGATTACTAGTAACAACTATGTCCTAAGCATTTCAGAGTGCTTCTCGGTGCAATAAGTTAATTAAAAGGGAATACGTTATATGGAAATGTATGTAAGAACAGCTCTGCCCTTCACAACGGACATTACCTCTTTGTCTTTTATGTACTGTGACGGCCTTTTCCACAGTAATAATTTGACTGTGCCTAATCATTCCTGACTTATGTAAAGACCAAAATGAATCTTTCATAATCCTCTGTAATTTTGCTTTTGACTTCCCCCAACAATTTTACAAAGTGCATTCTTGATTTTCTATTCTTTATCATAAGCAAGGAACGGAAAGTGGATAATAAGGAAAGGCATGCAAATGGTATTTTTCCAGTTTATAATGTAATTTATTGATTGCTGAGTCAAAAAACAAAACTTTTGGCTTGAACTTGCAACATTAACATAACAAAGTGGATATAAGGTCGTTATGCATAAAAAAAAGTCGAAACAAACTAGAATCCACAATTTGACCTTATTAAAAAAAGCTTGATTTAATCGGTTCAGGTAAAAACTCTATAAAATCGAGCAAAAACCCGAATTATATGACTTTTCAGTGTTTTTTCCTGAAACGCTTGAATTTTTAGTTTTTTTTTCCTGAAAAGCCAGAATTTTTCACCGATTTTTGACCGAAAATGTTGCAAACTTCAAAATAGTATATTAACATCTGCCATTGACTTATATACAACCTCGGCAGGTCTGAAATGGTGGATTTATGGATTCGGGCTTTTTGCTGCATTGGACTAAAAAAATTGAGTTTTAAAAATAAACCTAAAAATTCAAACTCAAAAAGCCCTACTGGAGTTTATTAGATAGCACCCTACTTGTTACATATTTATACATATATGTACAATGAATCGTACCTGTGCCCAATTGGTGAAAGGGAGCACCAACATATTTTGTATACATGTATGCACTTGGTCGCATGCAGATTGGTAGAGATTTAATGTATTTTGTGCAGCATTCTCTTCCCTTGTTCATATCTGGGCTTCATGTGATTTGTATCAATGGGCGAAAACTTCCGAAACTGCAAGAATTTGCTGTAATGCATTGGTCTATGGACGACAACATTTTTTTTGCGCACGACAAATTGTGCGACAAAGTTTTGACCCACAACAAATATTTTTCATCCATTTATCACCCATGCTTGCAAAACAGACTTTATAACACATATTTTCTACCTGAAACTATACACATCTTAGATTGTGAGGGCTCTCACAGATGAGCACTGAAATGTGCATCCAGTCAAGTGTATGCTGAACAATTTCAAACACGTATATTGAAATTACAGCATATGCATTTTTAATACCAACAAGTGTGTTTTTTTATGGATTCAACATGTATTTCTATATTTTGAATGTGGATCAAATGCATACAAATATGTATTTTAAAATTGCAGTGGAATGCAATTGTTCTTAAGAACCCTAATAATCGGGTAATAGGGTTTTCAATTTAGTCGATAGTGAGATATCTTTAAGAGCTAGCTGTATGTTCTTCTGCAATGTGCAGGCCTACATCTACAGTCTAGGCAAAACCCATTAAGCATAATAGCAGTGTATTTCCAAGCACATCCTATACCTGAAATGTAAAACATAATTAGTACACAGTTCACTGAAATCAGATCAATACCTAATTCCTACAGGAATAACTTTTGTCAAATCCTTTTTCCATGGTAGATTCTGTACCAACATACAAAATTAACGCCAATAAAGACATCTATATGCATTTATACCATGTGATTTTTTGAATCTTGTGGATTACTTTTTCTGAGCATAAATTTACTTTAATTAGAACTATATGACATGGATGCATTGATGGTATAATCCAAACAAGTTATTCTGTTCTGTGGCCTTTTTTTTTTAATGACTAACCTGAATGAAGAGGTTGGATGTATCCTGGAAACTTAAATATGTTATATCTGAACTTTTTTTAACTAGATAATAACAAATACCAAAAACAGTGACTCTTCATGTAAAGCCATTTATATGATGCTTAAATATGTTTTTGGGTCTGTCGATAACATAATTTTAATAACCTAGCTCAAGCGCAGATTTCTAATTTTCCATTAACGTAGGCATAATTTTGTTTGCTAAAATAAAATAAATGAATGAATGAAAAGTCTGAACCATGATATGTTCTAGCTACAATTTTTTAAAAAAATCCAAATTTCAAAAAGTCATGTGGCAACTGTGTAGCTCAAGCTTTAAGTATTAACTTTTAACCTTTGACCTTACAGATTTTAACCAATGAAATGTCTCTTTAAACTTTAAAGGAAACAATGATAACGAACGCCTGGCGATTGCTAGACAGCGAATTCCATATCGACTTGGTCGAGTAGTTGATGATTGGCTACTCGACAAAGGTAAAAACATTGATTAAAACTTCAAATAAAAATAATTTGAACATAACCAAGTAGTATTTGATTGTAACTCTAATAAACCTAAAACATAAATTTTCAGTAAAACTAAATTAAAAACATTTAAAACAGTAAAAATGTAGACAGTAATATTTGTATACGGTGTTTAATAATTTTGACGCCTTTTTAGAAGCATCTGATGTTTAATAATCGTACCCTGTTAACTTAAGGTTAAAGGGACTGAAAATATAACCTCCCACTAACTCAATTCATGAAGGCACCTATAGATAACTTTAATCAATCATGTTAAATCATTTACAGACTACATTCCTGTTCTAGCATCTAAATTATTAACTAAATATTGTAGTTTTTATGCCGTTTTTATGGTCCAGAAAAAAATCTTGGCTTAAACTAATCCTAAATAGTGGGCAAAATGGATTGCCAATCAAAATGAAGTCCCTTTAACATTAGCATCCTTTTAAGGAGATTTTTATGAGCAAAGCGTAATTTAAAAAAGAAAAAGAGAAATAATTAAAAATTGTGTGCATGCTTTTCATGTGCAGAAAACTGCTTAAAATGTATTTGTGATAGTACTGGTATTTGTTTTTTAAACAAATTTTTTTGTTTAATGCAATTGTGCCATGAACTCACCATTGGTATGTTTATCATTACTGAAGCCACTTAGGTTTAATTGATAGTCTTGCTAAATGCCAATCAGAGAGCTATGTTCTGCAAGTATATATATATATATATATATATATATATATATATATATATATACTGTATTTAAATCATTATATCAACCAACATATTAGGATGGAAAAAAAATTATATAATGTTTTATGCCCAACTAGCCTTTCCAAAAAAGTTTGAAATTAACACATTTATACCATAAATACAAATGTATTTGTATTGCACAGAAAACTTTGATTGGCCTTTAAGCAAAAAGTTCATATGCATATCAGTATCTACATATAGCTATCCCATGGTCACTTCACAAAATTCAATGAATTATAAGCCTGATCCCGATCTTATAATTTATTGGCCCCATTAATCATGCCATAAAAATCTGTTTTTCATTTTTATAGAATATAAAGTTCACAATCAACATTTTTGCATGTATGTAATATTATCTTTACAGGGCGCCAGCTCACAATCTTCAATAGCCAAGCAACAATAAAAATCGGTGGGAAGGACCAGGGACAACCATTTCAAGGTCAACTTTCTGGCCTTTACTACAATGGCTTGAAAGTTCTGAATATGGCAGCTGAAAATAATCCTGACATCGTAATAGAGGGAAACGTCAGGCTTGTTGGTGATGTGCCTTCATCTATGACTACAGAATCAACCGCCACTGCTATGCAGTCAGAAATGTCCACATCCATTATGGAAACTACTACAACACTGGCATCTAGCACTAGGAAATCACCTACAAGGGAACCTGTTGGTCAGGTTAGTAGTGCTGTCTAAATCTTAGACTTTCTAATTATATGTAATATTGATTGTTGTACTTATTTGTACAAATAACTGGTAAAATCAGGGAATAGTATGGGTGAATGTTCTGAAGACTGAGACTGATTGATTACATAGTCAATAGGTAGAGTAACTTTATCTTGGAAGCTCTCTGTTGACTGAAACTAAACCCATGTGGGCCAGAACTTTAGGCCAATAAAATTGCTTCCACCATTTTTCTGGTTGAATTTACATTTTAAACTGATAATATGGTGAATGACCCACTATCCTTCACAGCAATCCAGTCACTTGGCTGGCTCCTGAAAGAATGGTTTGATTCTTTTAATGGGCACCTTATCCAGCAAGATGTCTTCTATGAAAGTTTCCAAAGAATCTTTTGAAACTATGCAGGTAGAACATACAAACAGATTTATTCTTGAAATTGGCATTGAGTTCAGCCTTATCCACTCTGTTTCTCAATACAGTAATAATATTAGAGATATTCGAGTTTAAACTATATGCTGGGTGCAGCCCATTTATCTAGTGTCAATGGATTGTATTGTATTTGAGGAAAAACAAGAAATACAAATTCAAGTCATTAATGTTTCTGTTTTTGCATATGCTGTTAAGTCTACTTGTCTAGATTATGAACTTGAAGGTTTGTGTACAAATTTCACATATTTAACCTCGGAAATCAGAAAAGTTTTATATTGAATTCCATTACATGTTCCAATTAATAGCTGACCTAGTTTAGAAGCTTGAATGTAAGATATTCAGCTCAATACACAGCAGCTGTCATCTGTTACAAACAGTTTCTATAAATGGTTCTCTACCAAAAAGAATTCTGTCATGGTGTTTTGTTTTCCTCAATCAAATGGAGCTTTCCATGATAACACTGAGCCACTTAAACAGAAATTGCAGCATGCCCCGTGGGGATCGCATGTTTTGGAACAAAAGCAACAGATTTTTGGCCAAGCAGAATTAAATTGGTTCCATTTTAAATGAAGGAACTGAGCATGATGGTGAATCTGGAGGGCAAATTTGTGAGGAAAGATGGATTTCTGTTTATACTGAAGCAATAGCTTTGAAGAAGATCTATCAAAATATTCTCACGGCAGCTTTTGCTTTGTGCCCTGCAACCTAAATAGGATAAAAGCTTAAGATCTCCAAATGCACAATGTTTCTGCATTAATACATACCAAGGTGAAGAATATACATGCATATGATTGAAAGGTAATAGATAGACATTAACAAACTCAACTCATTGGAGGGTGCCAGTCCCCTAACTGTCCTCAATAGTCTGACACATAAGTTAATGATGGTCTAGACCATTTCTACACCAGATATCGAGAACTTTGTGTAGAGTGCATCATTTCCGTGGGCACAAGTAAATGTTAAGTAAACACAACATGTGCTCTTGCATCCCATAGCGCTCTAGCACTTGGGCCCAGGGGGTCTGTAAATTACCCCTATTAAGTTCTTTAGTTAAGTGTCCAATTGCATGGAATGCGTGAAACAGTACTCTATATAACATGCACTTAACACAGCTTTATCCAGCTTGTTTAGGCAGAACATGTGTTGGAAAATGAAAGTGAGTTTAAATCTTAGAAGAAGCCCTCAAGCAACACACATAATGCTGCACGTGAGTGCTCAGCTGCTTATTAATATGTATAGAATCATGCTTTCCGAGGTCTCATGGTTGCATATTTCTAAACAAATCAATGCATGTCCTTATATCTGAAATTACAAGGTAAAGATAGGCATTCTTTTTATGTTAATCTTGGCTTTATCTGCACAAGGGAATCCATTTTACTGTAATGAGTGCTTTTTACATTTTTTAAGCAATTGTATGCTTCTCAATAGTCAATTCTTCTATAACAATATACAGTAAACATTTATGATCTCATTACGATTTTGCATTTCAATTAAAATAAAGTTGGACCCTGAAAGCTATAGAAACAAAGTCACTGAAAAGGCATCTACGCAAGCTGCAGTAATATTAACAGCTCGAGTCTTTGCTTCTTGTAAACAGGTTTTTTTTGCTGCAGCCGGATTTTTATTCCATTATAAAAAAGAAGAATATACGTAAGACTCCATATTATATTTTCCCTCCACTCCTCAATGATGTTACTAACTAGCATTGAGCAGCTTGGCATAGATATAACACAGCTTATGCAAGCCATTGAAGATTTATTTTTAGAAAATATTGACCATAATATCTATTATAGGTAAAGCCAAAACAACTGGACTCACTGAGTAATCATTGAAGACGAGATTTATTATAAGATTTATTATTCCCTGGTTCTGCAAAAAGAATCCGAAAATCTGCCAACTCAAACCTGTCAAACCACCTATCTCATTTTTAATTTTTTTTGGTCTGCTCTGGGTTTAGCTGGAAAATCTGACGTTTTCAAAGTTTTTGGGCGATTTGGGTTTTTCGCTCGATTTTCAAGTTTTTCCACGATTAAATCAAATAGAGTTTATTTATTAACAAATAAGCTAAAATCAGACATGGGATTTTGGTCGAGGTTTTTTTAAATAAAATATGAGATACATTTATATTTTAGTAGGGATGCACCGAATCCAGGATTCGGTTTGGGATTTGGCCAGGATTAGGCCTTCTTCAGCAGGATTCGGATTTGGCCCTTCTGCCCTGGTGAACAGAATCTGAATCCTGATTTGCATATGCAAATTAGGAACGGGGAGGGAAATCACAGGACTTTTTGTCACAAAACAAGGAAGTAAAAAATGTTTTCCCCTTCCCACCCCTAATTTGCATTATTCGGCCAAGTCCAAAATAGTGGATTTGGTGCATCCCTAGATTTTTAGTAAATAACCCCCAAAGAATTCAAGATATAGGAAGTGAAAAAACAACAAAAAACTGTAATACAAAAGTTGAAGTTGAAGTGAAAGCAGTTGAGGTCCTGTAGAAATCAAAGGGAGTTGGTCCTATAGCTATTTGGACTATTAGAGGTTTTTTAGACATTTTTAGAGGTTTGCATATTTTCAGCAAATTGTTCAGCATTCTTTTTTTTCCTTTAGTCTTTTTTATATTTGGGTCTTTTAATAAATTACATTGCATTCATGGCTTTAGAGAAAATCTGATTATTCGAAGTTTCAAAAACCTTGAAAACTACTAAAATGAGAATGTTGATCACACATTGATGGAGGATTCTGAGCAAACAAAACCAGTTATTGATTTACTATTGATATCTAAAATTCATTGCAAACTATATTTTTCTTGTATTAGCACTAATTAAATAAAAGCAACAAATCCTAATAAATCATAAAAATAACACAAATATTTGACTGGATAAAATAAAATCATGTTGTACACAAAGGAATACAGGGGTAGTGCCACTAACAAATACTTTCTTATACTACTTGGAAATAGATCTTACTGCAGATCCCATTTTATACCCCACTAAATGGAATTTAGAAAGATGAATTATTACTGTAATAAGTTTACGGGTTCAAGGTGGTGAAACGTGCAAAAATTATTGCATTTCACTTTTCTCTAAAACTGCTCATTAAAAATGACAGTTATGTTACCCAAAGGGGAAGATGTTCATTACATATAAAGATTCAATGCTCAATATAGTGTTGAGTTGAAGTAGGAATCAAACAAAGGCACTGCACTCTTCAAAGCAGCTGCTTTCTGCCACCATATAATGAGCTTAACTTGATGGGTCAAAATATAACACCGGGTCAAGCCATGGGTTTTTTTCTGCTTAATTTATAAATTGTTATTGAGCACCAACATAGAGGTAAGAATGCAATGTAGGTACTGTAGAAAGAGGAACAGAGTTTTTCTAGTGGTCTCCATTAAGTCAATAAAAGTATTAAATAATAAGTGCACTTTTATTCCCACAATTGACTTGTCCATAATTCCTTAAGCCTACTCATTAGTGTAGTCACTATCTTTGTTATAGCACAACTACATGATGCATTGAGGAAAAAACATTTTTTTTAACCAAATACACTGCTATAGTGATATGTATTTACAGATCTGTTAGTGTTTGCTCACATGCACCAATACATATATACCATTTCCTATAGCAGGAATTTGACTTATTCTTTAGAATTCTGAGACCACATTTCATGCTAAACACATTTCCACATTTTGCCCCTAGAAAAGACATCCCCCTCCACATAAATAGACTTGATAAATAATGCTTGAGTTTAAGAATCTGTTTTCTAACTGCCGAATTAGTATCACGATGGATAATATGGCACTTTCTTATTTCAGAGTGGTGTCTAGTAATGACTTGCTTCAAATGAACTTATTGTAGAATCATCAGAGCTTTCTGCCTGGAGCAAGAGCATATTCCATAACAAAGCTTTTAACAATCTCATTTTAACGTTAGAATCTCAGCACATTTGCTGGCATATTCCCATATGCGATATCAATCTGAGCTGTTATGCATATTTTATATATTAATGGATATGGCTTAACTTAAATTATTCTGATTCTTATATCCAAAGATATGTCAGATTTTTGTCTTGAGCACTGCAACAAATTTTTTTTCATGCATATAAAGAAACTGTACAAAATGCAATTTGCAGACAAGAATCTATATTTTTGAGGAAAGTGCTACTTTATTATCTATTATATGTATAATTATAGTTATAATCTACCTTTGTACCTATATTCAGCATAAACATAGTTCTTCAATCGGGACATTTTAAACAAAAATCAAGAACAACATAAGGTTTAAATGCAATTATGTTATGTGATAGGTCTGTCTCTGTTATTTGTAATTTGTTTTTGTACTATTGGTTCTGATAATTTCATATGCTTTAAAATATAAGAGCTATAGACAAATCATATTTACCCATTAAACAGTTATGCTATGTCACAGAAACCACCATGCAACACATGTTATCACATGATCTGCTCCGTTCTGTAGGGCAGGGATCTCCAACTAGTGGCTCACAAGCAACATGTTGCTCTACACTCCCATTGATGTTGCTCCCAGTGGCCTCAAAGCAGCTGATTTTTGAAATTCTGCTTTGGAGACAAGTTGTGGTTGCATAAAAACAGGTGTACTACCAAACGCATAGAGGCTACCAAATTGGCACTCACATGACTTATTTTGCATCACTCAAGAACATTGTTCATGCTTGTATTGCTCCCCAACTCTTTTTACATCTAAATGTTGCTCACAGCTAAAAGAAAAAAAAGGTTGGGGACCCCTACTGTAGACCACATCTGTTGCTGTAATGTGCTTCCCATACTATGAAGAGAGGCCATAAATATGTAAGTTGTGATTGCTCCATAGTGATATTGTTTACCAGCTGGCCGCTGCTGTTCCTTGGCAATGTGAGAGCTTTAAGGGAATCTAAAGATGTAAATGTTGTCCCACTGAACCCCCTAGTTCTCTAAGGTAGATGATCAAAAACTAAAAAGGTATGTATGAGAATTCACCAGTCAGAATGCTGCTTAACCTAACCTTGTCAGTCTTCTTGCTGTTACTTAATCCTAGAGATCAAGAGAGTTTATGGGGTTATTTAATAAAATCCGAATTTCTCTCATATATTATTAAAAAACAACCATGACCAAATGCCCATGCTCGATTTGACCTTATTTATTAATAAAATAACCCAAATAAATCAGATCATGCGAAAACCTGAAATTGAGATACTGTAGGTGCCTCTCCCATTGACTTATACAGGTCTGAGATGGTGGATTTTCAGATTTGGGCTTTTTGAAGAATCAGGGAACGGTATAATAAATCTCAAAAATGTTAGGGTTTTTTCCATAAAAAAAAATTGTTTTTGCCACAAAAAGGCCATTTTTATAAATAATCCCCTTAATCAAGCAAAATCACTTTAAGAATAAACCCCTGCTATTATGCTAGCATTTTATACTCTCTAAGCCTCTGTACTAATGAGTGTACAGTACATATGAAAGTACACTGTATAACACTATTTGTGTATAGAAGAAGCTTGACAGTGCACAAACAGAAATTAAGCAAAATAATATAGGGCTAATTTATTAATACTCAATACTTAATCTGGGAAATCTATGTTAAACAATTGCAATTTTTTACATCAATTTCACCCTTCCATGATCACCAGGTTTAAGGGGGCAAACTTTTATTTTTAAAAAAATTGCCATTATGAAAACAAAAAAGTTGATGCCAAAAACTGCCATTGAAAGATTTAACTTGCATCAATATAATTTAATAAATAGATCCTTATCTGTTTTAAATCTACATTTCTATGTCAACATAGAACATATGTTTCCTGACTGTATATTTACTTCCATTTTTGAGAAATAGAGCCAACAAATGCTTCCATTAACATATGACAACTAATATGTGCTTCTCCTATTTTTTTCCAGCCTGATTAGCAAGCAGCCAAGAATTTGCCGTAAATTAGCTATAATTATCACCTCTGCACATATGAACTCTTTATTTTTTTTCATCACCATAAATTGTTTGGAATTAATAATGTACCCATTTGTTTAAAATATTTTTTCAACACATATTAATTTTTACCAAAAACAAGCACTTGAAGTGTACTTTCAGTGCTAAAACCTATTAACTTTGTTCACTGACTATATAAATCAGGGGCCCATTTATTGAACCTTGATTTTTTTCTGGTCAAGTTTTTAGGGGAATAATACAATAAAGTCAAGTTTTCACAGCGACAATTTCATAAAACTGAGTTTTCAAAGAGTCAATAGTATGATACAAATTGACACTTGATTTTGGCACAGTGTTTTTTGACTTTTTCAAGAAAAATAATTGATAAATGAGTTCAATGTATGAAAGAGAGATTGGTCAATTTTATTTTAAGAAAAAAATAGATTAATTTGAGTTTTAGTGAATAGGCCCCTCAGTGTGTGTATTATTGTGTAAAATAAGCAGTTTTATGGCATATGAGGTGGAAGTGCAATACTTTTAATTAACATCTCCTGAGTAAAGAGGACTGTATTTCTCTCTTCTTAGATGTTTATGCCTTGTTTAAGTTTTCTCTGGGTAAACTATAGACAATGGCAACCCACTTTTTAGCTCGCAGTGCACAAGAACATAACAAAGTGTGTTGAGCCAAATGCACCATACAAGTCTGTTCCAACTGTTACTTACACTCCAATGGAAAGTTTTCCAAGTTATTTAGCTATGCAGTCTGATTTTATTTCAGTATACTAGCGTATATCACAATCTGGAATATGAGGCATCCCTCCCAGTGATAATTATTGAGATTGTGAAGCCACTCCAACAACAGGAAGAAAAACATAATTTGTGAATAGTTAATTCCAGTTGAGGCAGCTGACGTCTTTAGCATAACTCATTAACATGCACTTGCTACATCAGTAATCACTTTATTTCCTGAATGTTTTCACACGGGTTGTGTGAAGTATGCATTTGTCTTTTATTTTCTGTAAATATCCTCGGGCAAAAATACTCAAAGTCTGTCTCCAAGCTTCAGCACCACCAGTGTACGCTCTAAGCTCATCCTCTCATGGGTGCTGGCAGATCAATCATGTTTGCGGGTGAATATATCTTTCTGACTTACCTGCTGATTAATTCTACTGTGAGATCTACAAAACATTCATTGTTGGGGAAGATCAGAGTATCTGACCTGATTAGGGGGAACCAGCCATCTTGTTTTGTTGAATTTTTACATCCTTGAAATCCAGTGAAAGTTTTTTTTTGTTACAGATGCAACTAGTTCTTAGGGAAATAGGAACATAAAGGGGCAAATTTACTTAAGGTCAAATATCGAGGGTTAATTAACAGTCAAAGTTAAATCCTTCAACTTTGAATATCGAAGTCGAAGGATTTAGCACTATCCGTTCGATCGAACGATTAAATCCTTCGAATCGTTCGATTCGAAACTTTTTAATCCATCGATCGACCGATTTTTGTTTGAACTGAAAAAAATTGCTAAGCCTATGGGGACCTTCCCCATAGGTTAACATTGACTTCAGTAGCTTTTAGGCGGCAAACTAGGGTCGAAGTTTTTTTTTAAAGAGACAGTACTTTGACTATCGAATGGTCGAATAGTCGAACAATTTTAATTTGAATCGTTCGATTCAGGGTCAAAGTCGTAGTCGAAGGTCAAAGTAGCCAATTCGATGGTCGAAGTAGCCAAAAAAAACATTTGAAATCCAAAGTTTTTTTTCTTCTATTACTTCACTCGAGCTAAGTAAATGGGCCCCAAAGTCAGTAGAAAAATGTGATCGGTTTGAGTAAATTTTAACAATAAAACATATGTTTTTATTTAGAATTACATTTTCCAGGATTTGAAAACTGTCATATGCATTGCCCTGACAGGTAGAATATAATTGTCATGCAACATTTACAGAGTTTAAATTGGATGGACTTTTGTCTTTTTCCAATAAAGATAGCTGCTCAGTCCCAAAAGTAAATGCTTGAGTAAGAAAAGATTGCAAAATTCTCCCAAAAACTTAAAATACATCTACACTCTATTTTTCAGAATGACTTGGACACCAAAGTCCTTAGCAAGCAACTGTCATCCCAATACTGATAATCAATATTCTTAGTACAGAAAAAAACAGCAAAATACTCACTGATATTTTCACTCATATGTATACATATTTTTTGATCTGCACTGGGTTTCCTGCAATACCCCGAAGTTTTCAGAGTTTTTGGGTGAAAATTCAGAAAGAATTGTAAAAAACATGAAAATATGATGGAAAAATCAGAGAAAATCTTGAAAATCGGATTTTTCTCGCAAAGCAAATTTTCAGGAAAATGTAATAATAAATAAGCGTAAAAAACCCAAGCTGATTTGAACTGAATTTGTAGCAGAAAATATTGAAATAAAATCGGACTTTGATAAATAAGCCCCTTGGAGTCAGCCGAATCTGAATCCTGCTAAAAATGTCCAAATCCTGAACTGAATCCTAGATTCGGTGCATCCCTAGTTTGGACAATGGAGCAACATAGAAGCAGCAGAAAATCTAAAGGCTTTATTTTATGTTACAAAAAAATTGACATTCAAAGGGTCATGTGTGTATATAAATAGACCAAGTGGCAGACAGACAAACAAAAAGAACAAATCAATCAGCTTGATTTCTACCAGTAAAATTCCTTGCTTTCAGATTTCACTGTCAATGTTATATAGGAAAAACCTGAACAACTTGGTTACTATGACAACTGC
This sequence comes from Xenopus petersii, assembly GCA_038501925.1. Lineage (NCBI taxonomy): Eukaryota > Metazoa > Chordata > Amphibia > Anura > Pipidae > Xenopus > Xenopus petersii. The sequence continues at coordinate 172,126,455 of CM076680.1, read as the reverse complement.
AACCTCCATAAACACACTATTCCACATTCTGTAGTCACTATAGCAACAAGAGAGTGATTTCAAATGATAGAAATGGAGATGGAAGTGATAAGAACCCAATGTGACATGTTTATATATCTTTTATATATTGTTTGCATATGTATTTATTTAAAAAAAAGTTATTATTGACAAAAAATAATAAAGCTGACTTTGCAGTTGCAATTTTATGGACAGTTTGACATGTGTAAACCAATATATAAGCTTTGTTTTACCAAGTACAACACTTCCATCACTGGGAAGGACAAGAACAAACACTCTGACAATGATTTAGAAGTTACTCTTTGTATCATAGCCAAGAATATTAACTAGATTGACATTCAAATGTAGATATTTCTTGCAAGGTCTCACAGTAGTGGGTTCAGTTGCTCAACTAAATTTAGCCTTGTTCCTTTAGTGAACGTTGGTTAGGAAAGACAAAGGACACATAGTCCCATGTTGCACAACAGCTAATTGTAAAGTGAAGGATCCCGGCACAGAACTAAGTGTGCGCTTAGAGACTCTGAGACAAAATTAATTAAAAGGCAATTTGACTGTCATACAGACTTGAGTTCCTCTAACTATAACAGACAGCATGGCAGCTGCTAATCCTATAGGTCAGCAAATAATCATGGAACTTCTGGATGCCCCAATGTTCTTAGCACAGTTTGATGCGGAAACTAAAGTCACCTGTGGAAGGCAAAGTTGTGACTTGCGCACATATGATAATGCAAAGTTGCTGGGGTTTTTGTCATTTGTGAACATAGTGGTAGAATTAACCCTTTTGTTGCCAATAATCAGTGTCACTCTGGTTCCCCATCTTGCTTAATATGTTGAAAGAAGTAGGATGGCACACACTTGTAGCAATTGTGCTAAAACATAGGTAATATAGCTGCAATCTTTTGAACTATTGGAAGTTCCCCATCTTGCTTAGTACTATTTGATTTTATATTTTATCATACATAATAAAAGCAAATCAGCAGACCAGCAGCTTCAATAGTTTCAAAAAGCTTCAAAAAGTTTCAAAGTCAATCCTTACTGTTAAGGGGAGAAACATGTGCATTATCCTCTGACCTCCATCAGAGAATAGCTTGCTCTGCATGATAAGCTAAAGTAAATGAAAGGCAGAAAAGATTAATGGTAGAAAGTTAGAAAGTTAGGATTGGAGAGAATAGAGGGTAGATGAATGAAAGAGAAATGACAAAGCCAAAGAAGAAGTGGGATGACTTTGAGCAGGTACATGAGTAAAATAGATGTGTCATAAGAAGAACAATAAGGAGCTACATGAGAACATGGAATAAAAAAGGTTAGTGGGTGGTAGCACAGGACACATTCAGAGAAACATGAGGGATGGCAACTGTTACCAGAAGTGGAAGGCTTGAAAAAACTTAGAGTGACAATAGAATATTAGGAAGAGGATAAGTTAAGAGGTGGAGGACTTGGAACAAGTCATGTTTGGTGTGGTTACTGGAGGTAACAAATCGAGGGTAGAGAGGGAGGATATGAAGCAGAAATAATGTGCACCCAAGAAATGGTGACGTGATGGGAGGTAATGTGAGATATTTTGTATAAGTTTATCAAATCTAACAGTAAGGAGCAGATTTACTTAGGGTCGATGTGAATTTTCAAAGTTTAAAACTTTGAATTTCAAACAACTTTTTGGGTACTTCGACCATCGAATAGGTCTAAATTCGACTTTGACTTTGATTCAAAGTAAAAAAGTTCGACTTCGAAAATTGAAGTACTGTCTCTCGATTCGAAGGATTTCATCGTATGATCGAACGATTTTCATTCAACCAAAAATGGCCAAATTCAAAGTCGAAGTAATCCAATTCGATAGTCGAATTTCAAGGTATTTTCCACTTCGAAATACGACCCTTGATAAATCTGCCCCTTAAATATGAAAGGTTTAGTAGTAGAAGGAGAACTTGAATTGCTTACAGCAAGTGAAGTCAATATATAAATTCTTTAACTCCAACTCCTCAGCTTATGTTATCTCCTACTTCAACTATAAACTGAGAATTTGAGTGGAAGGATTTATGTACCGACTCCACAGTTTCATAACATAGCAAAGTGACATTATCTCCCAAGCTGTTTTTCATGAAGCAAAAGCCCTTGTGAAATCTGATGATGACTACCTTATAATGATTATAGTATGTGGAACATCTTAGTTCCATGTTTCTATTTCTGTATAGGAATTCAGACTGCAGGTCATTAAACAGAAAAAAACAGAATACAAAATTGGAAAGAGAAGCATGCAGTTGGGCAGGCATTTCCACCTGATGCATCAAAATACATTCAGTTCAGTTTGGGTCCAAGTTTAGGTTGACATTTTTAGAGTTGATTGATTCTGTCACTCCCAATGCACAAAATATAATCTCCCCCAAATGTGCAGCAAAGTCTAATTGAGATGAAAACAGAAAAAATTACACTAAGGGGTTTATTTATCAAAGGTTAAATGTTATAGTTTTTTTATACAGTACCTCGAATGAACTCAAAACTCGAATGGTATCTTATTTAAGAAAAAGCTAAACTCAAATCAGCGAGTTCGATTTGCTAAACCCAAAAACTTGAATTAATTGAGTTTTCCAAGGGAAAAAACTTGAATCACTCGAATTAATTGAAGGCTAATAACATCTTCACATGGTTCAAGGGACCTTTGCCATTGACTCCTACATGACCTGGACAGGGTTTAGAGGGTGTATTTTCAGATTCAATCAATATCCAGGGTCGGGGGTGTAATACATTTTGAAAAATTCAAGGTTTTTTTTTCAACCCAAAAAATTTGAGTTTTGCCCAAGACAAAACTTGACTTTTCATGAGAAACACAACTTTAACCTTAATAAATAACCCCCTAACTCTAGTAATACTCAGCAACCAATCACCATGGGTGCATCTTCTTTTATCCTATGAAGTATAATGGAAGAGATCAAACTGCATGAGCAGGAGAGAGAACATAGGAGAATAAAGAAAGGGTTATAGACTGAAAGAGCAGGAACAGACTGGGAAAAAGTTTGTAGTAGACCGTGGTAAGGCAGAGGAAAATAAACAGAGTTGGAGGTCTGGAAGAGGAAAATTCTAAGACACTGAATAGAAACTTTACAAGCACTGTAAATAACAATTAATGTCTCAACAATGTAAAAAATCACAGTAATAAGCACCTTATTGAATACTTCAAAATCATTTTTTTACACGGTGAAGCCAACACAATGGGGAGGTTTGAGGTACTATGATTATTGTACATGGCTCAGTAAACAGCTTTTTGTGTTACCTTACCTCTCCCAATTATCTTTCTGTACAAAAAAAGCATGCTGCTATAATATTCTCCCAGCCATCTGTAATTTCCATCTAGTAATTTAGTAACTGGATTCCTTTTAAAACATATCATTTGTATGAGCAAATGGAACGCAGTGGCAATAGTTACATTTTGTCAAAGACAGCAATTTTATTCCCTAGCATTTTTTTTAACAAAGTAGCCATGGAGGCGTAATCGAAACCTTTTATTTCATGTCTTCAAATTGGCACAAAATGTTTCATAGCTATCTTTCCATATTTCCAACCAGTTGATGGTTTGATTGCTTCGGTCCCCGGCGAGGTTATGAAGTTCACTGCATTAGGGCAGCCACTTACTTTAGTGCTCAACAACTGAATAATAAGAGTTAAAAAACAATTATATACAGTAGCTGATGTACTGCTCCATTTGTTTCCAGTGATCCTTTAGCAGAACATTGATTCCAAACATAAGGCAAAGACTGAAGAACAAAAAATGTGTCTAAAGATGGATTTATGCTCAGATCTCAATCCACTTTAAGAACCCATGGCTCTATTTTAAGTGCATCATTCGACTAACCACAACAATCTGGAGAAAATCTCCTGAGGCCCAAAGACTTAAAGGAACAGTAATGTCAAAGTGTTTTGCGTGCATTCAAATATAATACTATTATATTGTACTGATATAAAAAATGTGTTTGCTTCAGAAACACTACTATAGTATAATTATGGGGCATGTTATCCAGAATGCTCAGCGTTTTATTATAAAGAGATGTTTCTGTAATTTGGATTACTATACTTCAAGGGGGTTATTTATCATAGCCTGATTTTATCTCAATATTTTCTGCTACAAAATCTGATCAAGTCCGCTCAGGTTTTTTACGCTTTTTAGCTTTGCTGGAAAAAAATCAGATTTTCACATTTTTTTTTCAGATTTTTCACCCGAAAACTCAAATTTCTTATGCTTTTTTGCACTTAACCCAGCGCACATCTAAAAATCATTGAGACTTCTCCCATTGACTTATATGCAACCTCGACAGGTCTGAGATGCCAGATTTTCTGATTCAGACTTTTTCATCCTCTGGGTTTAATAATTTCTGAAAAATTTGTGATTTTTTAAAAGTCAGATTTTATAAAAAAAAATCACTTATTTATATCTTAGTTGGGGTCAAGTAGAAGTATTACCGGGAAAAAGAAAATAGGGTAGAATTATCAAGGGTCAAATTTCAAGTTCATGGGAGTCATTTTAAACTCCCATAAATGGAAATTCGACCAACTGCAATTTATTTAAAAAATCAAATTTTTAGTACTAGGGTGAATAGGATCACCCGCAGACTTGAATGAAATTCAAATCGAAATTCGAATATAATTCAATTACATTTTTTTCTCTGAAAAAAACCCCATGATTTTCAAGAAGGCAGCAAACAACTCCAAATTGATCCTACTACATCCCCCCATAGGCTAAAACTGCAATTCAACAGGTTTAAGGTGGAGAATAGTCAAATTTGAGTTCTTAAAAGGTCAGTGTATGATAAATTTCAAAAATCAAATTCGAATTTTTTATAAAACTCAAATTGAATTTTAACAATTCCCTAGTTGAATTTGACAGTTTTGGCCATAAAAAAACGTAAAAATTAAAATTTGAAAACTCGAATTTTCACTCGGACCCTTGATAATTTTGCCCACTAATGCTACAAGTCTCAAAAGTTTTAAATCTAAATCAATATCACATTTACAAAAATATAGATATTATTATAAAAAAATATCTATCACTGTCACAAGAAACAAAAATATCACAGAGAACAAAAATGTCATTGATTTGTTATTGCATAAAAAAATTGTGACGAGTCTAGATATTTTAGGAAGGTACCGTATGTTTTCCCTTGACTATTTTTAGTTGGAGGCTGACCAGGTAGACTGTTTTGTGGGTTTAATTGCCTTCAAGTCACATTTTAAAGATTTAATAACTCATTTTATTAAGAAAATGTAACACATCTGGCTAAGGAAAAATAAATAAATATTAGAAATTGTCAATGGACTGTGAATATATACTGTGAATATTTCAGTTTTCTAGTAATGGAAATGTAGAGATTTTAGAAAGCAAATGAAGAGCATTGTTGGATTCAAGGATACATTCTCCTGATGGGATACACAGAGGATTTCTCTTAATGATACCATCAGTAATCTGAAGTTGTTTTTTTTTTTTAGACACCTGTTCCATAAGGTTGAGGAATGCAATTCTGCCTTAAACCAGCCAGCAAATGAATTAATATTTATGTGGCATAACTCAATTTTCTGCACAATACTGAAGGGAAAGCAGAGTCGAACAATATTTTAGGAACATTAATGAAGAAGGAAATGTGATGAGACTAGTTACTGATTTATCGCACGTAAATGATTTGGGTGACATTGAGAATCCCTGCTTGGGATACAGTAATGAGGAGGTTTGGTGCCATGGCCCTGGGATTTGAGGAAAGTCAATTTATCTTCCTATTCAGTATGAAAAAAGATGCTAAGTTTGCACTAGATCTAGTAATCCATATCAACCCATCAGACTGTAGCAGTTATGATCATATGAAAGGTTCTCAAATCCCCTATGTATGAATTAAAGACAGAGGAATGGGATTTAAAGGGACTGCAATGGGGAGAAAGAGATATAAGAGCTTTGACATTGTTAGCTTAACTCAAATGTTTGCATACTTTTGGAGAAATAATAATTGTAATAAAGAAGTTTTTCTGATTCAGACCCCATTGTTCAGTTCCTTACGGCTGCAGGTTCAGGTGTCTGTGTCACACCTTGGGATACGATATCAGGAAAGCAAATTGAATCAAGCAGCTCCAGGCAGTATTTTTAAACTGCAATGTGTTTATTTAGCAGTGTAGGCACCCTACATGACACTTGATAAAGGGCTACGCCCGAAACATGTAGGGTGCCTACACTGCTAAATAAACACATTGCCGTTTAAAAATACTGCCTGGAGCTGCTTGATTCACTTTGCTTTCCTGAAATAATAATTGTATATGTAATGTCTTGCTGAGTTAAAAACATTCACATCTGGGTCCCTTTTTATCAACAGTCTTATTTTTTTGGTTGTAGTGGTTTTTGAAACCACAACTAAGTTCACAAACTCTAAAACTACGAATGTTGTGAGATTTATTTAGAAAAAAAGTAAGAATGGAAAATGACGCTAAAATATGCTCTAAAAAATATGAATGCCTTGGAAACCTCTAAAAAATTGAGTTGTTCAGACAATTCCTAGTGTCCCAAATGATTTAGAGCTCCCATTGACTTCTACAGGACCTTGACAACTTTTATCCGGCAAAGTTCTGTATTAGTGACACTAATAACTCGTCTGATAGTTCCTTCTCTTGGATAATTTTACTTTTGTATTAGTATTTTTTATGGTTTTGCACTTCATAAATCTTGAATTTTTAGAGTTTTTGTTTTTAAATTAGGAAACCACACATTTTTTGCGATTCATGGAAAAAATTTGATTCTTAGTAAATGACCCCCATAGTCTTTGAAAAAATTTAATAATTCATTATCGGTGTGTATATATATATATATATATATGTTTGTGTATATATATATATATATGTAGAGAGAGAGAGAGAGAGAGAGAGAGAGAGAGAGAGAGAGAGAGAGAGAGAGATTAATTTAGCCTCCACAGAGTAAACCCTATGGCATATTAATGATTTAATTAATGATTTAAACATATTAATAATGCAGTGCATAATATCCTGTATATGCATTCTACAGAAAATGAAAGTATGAAACCCTTTACTTTTTTCGTATATAGGGTATCACCCTTAGATGGAGAGTCCCATAATTAAGAGCTGACCTGACATAGGACTCTTTTATACTGTATACACAATTGTGCCTGAGGGGCATGTTTACTAACATTGGAGATAAATATCTGGAGAGATTTCTGGAGATGTTGCCCATAGCAACCAATCAGATCTTTGCTTTTGTTTTCTAACTTGGCTGTAGCTGTTTAAATCTAATTGCTGATTGGTTGCCATGGGCAACATCTCCAAAAATCTCTCCAGATATTTATCTCCAATGTTAGTAAACATGCCCCTGAATATTTGTTTTTCCTTGTTCCAGTTTGGCTTCATAGTTTGCAAACCTGAAGAAACAGCTTTTTTTTTTTCTTGTCAATAAATCATAAATACCCAATTGATATTCTAAAAATGGAAATAAACGCTCATTTTTTTGAGATTGTTTTTCTGGGGTATTCAGCAGATGTTCTGCATGGCTGGATACAGCTCGACAAGCAGTGCCTATTAGCCAGTCTATAAATCTCTGGCAGCAAACAAATCAAAGTTATTGCTAATTTGTTCTGTAAATCCATCTGTAGAAGAATGAATATTAATAATCTGTCACTGTGTTATTCTGGAGAAAAAAATAGTGCATCAAAGATAATGGAAACTATCTTCTAACACGAGGCACCTTCATTGCAAATTAATTCATGTCAAATTAGCTCTCTTGTTCCCACCAACCTTCCGCATTAAGCCCTCCACCTACAAGTTAGGGATTTGTTTAAATTATTTTGAACATCTCAATGTATTTTAGTCAGAAAACGCTATTCCAGGAAAATAGCAATCGAGATAGGATTCAGGCTCATAATTTAGTGCTTGAATGATGAATAAAAAAATGTGTATTGAAACTGATACATTTTTGCATTTGGTGAAGGATTATTTTTCTCAGAAGAGCAAAAGTTGGCACAAAGCAGATGGACCTGTGTCATACAGGTTTATTTATCAAGGGCTGAATATAGAGTTTTCTTATTTAGGGAAACAAAATGTGTCCCTAAAAATGTGATACAAGTCAATAGAGAGCTAGGGAGTGACCTTCTGGTGAACTGTACTGAACTTTATTTTCACACTTTGATAAATACTAGCATATGTGATTAAAATAAAATACCAAAGAAATGCAGTTTCATACATACAAGAGCAATTATTGTGAGAACGAAAGTGTGCTCTATTATTCCGTAAGGGCCTTTTCTTCTAGCTGGGTGTTTCATTTGTTTTATTAATGGAGCACCCAATGCATGATCTTCATTATCATGGAGCACACCATAAATGCAGTATTTAAATTCCCTCTATAATACAATCGGTCCTTCCTATGAAGCACAGGAGGCAAAGTGCAAAGAAAAATGTAAAAGACAGAGCAGAAATGTGCAAAATAGAGTGTATATGACTGTGTGGCCTCTCATGAGTACAGCAATTCCTACTTTTGGCAGAGCTGTATTCATGAGGGGTTGACAAATAGATGTCATCCCCTTCCACCCACTACCTGTTCCTAACATGTGCGTCATTCAGATGTATAAGTTAGGAATTGCCACCTAGTTCAGGCCAACCATGGAGCCCTGTTCTTAGCTCTTGCCCTTAGGCACCAATCCAACTCTATGTGAAACAGGCAGACAGCTGAGAATTTTTAAACCAGCACCAGGTGGTCAACGTCAATGACCCTTAAAGACTTGGTTAAGCCACCATTGGTGCTATATTCTGTAATAAGATCACATTCCCTATTTGTTGTATACATAGCATAACTATACTACAGCAACATCAAAAGGTGATGTAAGAGCCACAATACTTCAGCGTTAGAATTATCTAGTTAATCATTTTATAATTAACCTAAGCTCTTGTTTATATCTTTGAACCCACAAGTTGTACCAGTACCACAATTTAGAATCATCTGGTAATGTGTTTATAGAAACTATAGAATGCATACAAGCTATCGAAGCACTCCTCTGCAGGGAATATATAATACAAAGGGGGCTGTTTACTAAAATCCTAATTTATCTCATTATTTAAATAAAAAAACACAACCAAACTCCCATACCTGATTTTACCTAATTAATTATTAAAAAAAAACTCGATTTAATTGGTTCATGTAAAAACTAGATGAAATTGAGCGAAACCAAATCATACATTTTTGCCAAGGTTTTTTCCGAAATCACTAGATTTTTTGAATTTATGTGCCCAGATTTTTCTGATTCTTGGGCTAATTCCAGAGCAGACCATATCAATTCTAAATAACATAGGGACCTCTGCCACTGATTTATACACAACCTTGGGAGGTCTGAGATGGAAGGTTTCAGATTCAGGCTTTTTGCAGTTTTGAGTTGTGCCCCAAAAAGCCCGACCAGATAAATTCAAAGCTTAGTAAATAACTCCCTTAATTTTACTGCATTTACTGAGACAACCACAAGACATTGCTTAGATAGTGGGATCGTTTACAGTTATTTTACAAGGGCAGTATAAAATATAGTTTGTGATTTAAAGGAGTGTTATATTGACTCAGTGTCACAGCAACATCCACCAGTAATCTCACAATTTAGAAATTACTTAAAAAAACATTTATAATAGTCATATAGGTTTATACTATCTACAAGAAACAGTTGTGCCATCACTTGGGATCCATTAAACGTTATGTTAGTCCAGCTTGGGGTTTGCTCTCACTTATGAAGGAAAACATATTTCTGATTTTAACTCAGATGTGATATGTGGAGTTTTTGACTTCAATTACCCCCCCCCATTACATTAGCTTCAATATTCTATTTTGTGTAAATAGGTTATGAAGATGCATTCACTTACATGATACATCTGTACGCATATGTCTCCTAATGGGAAATACGCTGCACAGGCATGTCGAAAAAAAAACACCTTCCCATTAAATTCTCTGGCTTCTTTATTCAGCTTTGGCTCAATGGGAAAAAGAATGAGCACAAGGTGATGGGAAAATTGTCACACGTTGCACCGTTATTTCCAAACTGGAGCAGCCTGCCAAGCTCATTCACTGTAACAAATGATAATGAACTTGAATTAAGCACATCAAGTGCAATATGAAATTCAATCTGAAAGTGAACCATTTTTACCTGGTCGTATTCCATATATATATCTATATATATCTATATATCTATATATATATATATATATATATATATATATATATATATATATATATATATATATCTCTATATATCTCTATATATCTATATATATCTATATATATATCTATAGTACGGTTGAAAAAAGACACACATCCATCAAGTTCAACCTCTTTTTTTTTTAAATCTGCCTAACTGCTAGTTGATCCAGAGAAAGGCAAAAAACCCATGTGAAGCCTCACCGGGGAAAAATTACTATATATATATATCTTGATAAAGGCTCCACTCGAGGGCCGAAACGTTGATGGAATAAATATTCTTATATTTCTTGAAGAAAATCCTGGTGTGCTTCAGCTTTTTTGTCGTGGATATGCTATTTCTGGATTGCACCCAGGTCTTTAACTCCTGAAGTGTGTGCCAAAGCCTTCTACACTGTATATATATATATATATATATATATATATATATATATATATATATATATATATATATATATGTATATATATATCATGCCTGAATGTTCTACAATATCTATTGGACTATGCAGCACATGAAGGTTTGGTAACAGAGCCAACACATTTTGATAATCATTTTAAAATGTCCTGCTGAGTCTTGGATGACTTTTTTTTATTTTATTATTAATTGTATTATTTTCTTGAGTGACGATATACTCGTCTATTCAGACCTCTACTCTTTAAATGTACAGTATATTGGAAGCCAAAAGGCAAGTTCCCATATGTAATAAAAGGCACTACGATTGCCCAGGACCAGTAACCTACAGCAACCAATAAGATTGCTTTTTAATAGGTGACCAATAAATCCTTCCTGCTGATTGGTTGCTATAGGTTACTGCTCCTGGGCAAACTTGGTGCCTTTTATTACATAACCCACAAGGACTATGCAATTTTTGAGCTTAGCAACCTCCATCTTGGTGTAAAATAATGTTCAATGGCTTAAGACAAGCACTTTTTATCCTGTAGTTTGGACCCTGCACAGTTCTGGATTCTATATGAAATATACCTGCAGACCAAAAGGTTCATAGGTATTTTTGTATGATACAATTCGAATCAGACATCCTAGAACATTTCTAAACTAACAGCCTAAAGGAGCACTATAATTCACTAATGGCATGTCTAATTGGTAAAGCATGTGTTTGGGTAACTCAAATGTATTGCATTGTGCCCACCGCAGTTTGATGTATGGCCTTCAATTACATTTTACAAGGTCCGGCAACTTTGCTATATGTCGCTCACTGGTTGCCACAATTTAGATTTACCTTATAATCATGTTACAAATGAAAAAAAATTAACCTTGAATCTATTGAGACCAAAATAAATAAAGGAACTTGTCAGGTCACCATGAGACAGTGAGCACCACTAATAAATCATGTATTTAAATATAGAGCAATTGTTTTGCTCTAGATTTTGAGAATTACATTTTGATACTGTTGGCATCAAATCAAAATGTTTGAATTTGTGATTATTATTATTATTCATGGCTTATTTATCAACTAGTAAGGGAAATAATTGCAGCTATTGTACATTTCCCATCACTGGCGAACGCTGGCAAAGTTTCCCTGGCGTAAACTTTCAGCAAAAGCATTGCATAGTGAACTTTCGCTAATGTTCGTTTCTGGCTAGCAAACTTCGTTAGTAGACATACTCTTAGGTCAACTTGAATAGGGCGGGTATATATATATATATATATTATAGATGTTGGTGCAAATTTTTGAAGTGGCCACTTATTATTACACATGTCCAAGGAAGCAAAATAAAGACAAAAAAGATCCTCTGATGACCTAGACATGAGCCAACCCTAAAACAAATGTGGCATCCCCCTCAAATGGTAAACAAAATGTTAAAACCGAAATGCTTAATAGTTACAATTAGTTAAAGATAATCCCACTTTTTTTTCATTTTTATGAGACTTTTGCATACAGGATATGATGTCACTGCCATAAGACTGAGGAGGAGGTAGCTTCATCTCTTCAGAATACAGGATATGATGTCACTGCCATAAGACTGAGAAGGATGTAGCTTCATATTATCAGCATACAGGATACAATGTCACTGACATAATATTGAGGAGGATGTAGCTTAATCTCATCAGCATACAGGATATGATGTCACTGACATAACATTAAGGAGGATGTAGCTTAATTTTATCAGTTTGCCAGGTGAATTTGTGGACTAATGATCGTTTGCCTGAGCGAAAATTTGCCTGGCGATATGGTGCGAAACTGCATTAGCAATGGTTTATTTAATGAATTGTCCTCTATGCCTGTTAGTAAATTGGCAATGTCCCTGTGGATGGTATTTCTGGCGAATTTTCGCTAGCGACGGCCACTTTAAATCTGCCCTTGTGTTTTTTACTCTCTGAATGTGTAAATAAAACAACTCCATCTGTAAAACTATTGACAAGCCAATACTTAAGAGGACTCTCTCCCATTCATGAAGAGTAGGAGAATAATTTGCTTGTGTATTAAGTAGGGGTAACACCCACTTGTGAAACTTTGAAGGGGAATCCCAGTTATCCTGTTGTAGTTTTGTGGGAGAAAACTAAACAAAGGACCGTAATTGTGTGAGCCCTGAATTGATCAATATTTTTTTTTCAGGGAATATTATTGAAGTGACTGTTTTCTAATTGCCATACAATGATGTTTAAAAGCTTATACACACTTCCCATTGATTAAACTGGGACATTGACTTGGGTACAAAGGACTCAGTGATCAACATACAAATTGCTTGAAGTTTAGCGTTAAAAAGGGCCCATCTGCCTGTTCAACATGTAGAAGGTCATCATTGGATACTGTATGGTGGGGCCTTTAGGGAAATACCCAGTGTAGGGGCCACTTTCCAGTTTATGTTCTACTATAATTCACTGAGAACCAAAGGGAGCTGTAGTTTAACAGCAGTTAGGGAGTAGAGCTAAGCATCTTTACTTTCACGTTGTATGGCAATTTTCCTTTCGTCCATTAGAATGCAACTCCCAGCATCTTCAGCCCACTGAAATGCTGGGAATAATAGTAAAAATAACTGGAGAATGTCTTTTAGGCAGCAGTATGGTTGCCCAACAAAGGGAACGGCACAAGCAGAGGCTGTGAATTGAAGCGTGCGTCTGTAAATCAGAAGCTGACTGCTTTATTAAAACACATGACTGTGATCTGCAGCCCTTCTCACCATCTCAGCAAAATGCAGCATCTTGCTCCGCAGCTCCCTGCCAGCCATTGGTTACCCCATGACACGTGGCAGACGGAGGCTTCCCTGTGTGCTCCGACTCCAATCTGTGAGCAGGGCACTGATAGGCCAGGCTGATGCGCAGGCAATTTATCATCCTGATCTCCCACTGAGAAAGGGAGCTCTTCTGTCACCAGTATTGATTTCAGAGGATGGACTAAAATTTCCTAGGATTACCATTAAGAATTAAGAAAAAAACCCTTTAAGCGCGCAGGGTAGCCAGGCAGACATGGATATGAGATGGCACTGTCAATCCTCCCAGGTAGCTTCTTCTATCACAGCCGATACAGAGCACAGAGCGAGCACTGCAGCATGCAGGGATGAGCATGTTTAACAAGACAAAAATAGTCCAACATGGACACCGGGGAGGGGGTGGCAAGAGACTAGCAAGTGAAAACAAAAATGTTGATTTCTGCTTTTTAATATCCGTAAAACGGAAAACGTACGTGAAGCGATTGCATGTCATTAATATTAAAAAATCACATTTGTGCATGCAAGGATGGTTTATAGCTTCCAATTGTGCTTCACGGTACTGGGGAACGAGCAGATCCGCTTTTATTGGAGCTTTCAGCAGGAGACATTTGCTCCCTGCAAGAATTCTCTGATTATTATAGAGCATGTCTGCCCCAGCAACGTATAGGCAGCAAAGACACAAACAGCCTCTGATAGACGGTCTGCATGGCTAATCCTATTATATCTGCAGAAAAGCTTTCATCTCTGACCATTTTCGTTCTTGTAGGAGTCATGCGTAACCTTTTTTTTTTTTTCTTCTTCTTCTCTCGTTACCGTTGGCAGAGATAAAAGTTGTGTATGTCACCTGCTTGCCGTTAGCAATGAAGCATGCCTAAATCAAATGTCTAACAGATATGTGTGTAATGTACAATATACAACCTATTTGTTGGTGGATTCGTAGGAATAGACCGAGTGGATGACTTGGTGACTGCTACGTGTGTTTAAGAGACACTGCCATTATCAGGACTTTGATTTAATGTACAGTATAGTCTTTGTTTACTTTTCAAAATGGTGTTGTAAATAGAAAAGATATACCACGGACACAGAGATGTTTAGATCATGAAATCTTATTTTGGCTCTAGTTCATATTATGTTGGAATGTAGCACAAATGTGCTTTTAGCCATTATTCTTACCAAGGTGGTTAAAGTAGTAGTTAAAGGGGTGGTTCCCCTTTAAGTTAATTTTTAGTTTGTTATAGAACGGCAAATTCTAAGCAACTTTTCCTTTGGTCTTCATTTCATTATTTTTTTTAATTATTTGCCTTCTTTTTCAGACTCTTTCCAGCTTTCAAATGTGGGTCATTAAAAAAATCTAAAAAACAAATGCTCTGTAAGGCTACAAATGTATTGTTATTGAAACTTGTATTAATTATATTTCGATTCAGACCTTCCCCTAATTATAGTCCAGTCTCTTATTCAAATCAATGCATGGTTACTAGAGTACTTTGGATTGCTGAAATTTAGTGATGGGCGAATTTATTCGGCAGACGCGAATTTGCGTGTTTCGCCGCTGGCAAATAAATTTGTGAGACGGCCACGAAAATTCGCTGCCAAAAATTTGCCGGTGTCAAAAAAATGGATGCCGGCGTCCGTTTTTTGGACGCCGGCGCATTTTCGGTGGCGAATGTGCACCGGCGTTCAAAAAACAAACGCCGCTAATTTTTCAGCATAGCAAAATGGCACAAATTCGCCCATCACCACTGAAATTGTAAACTAGAGAGCAGCTGAATAAAAAACTAAAAAACTTAAAACCCACACATAATAAAAAATGAAAACCTGTTTCCAATTGTCTTAGAATATCACTTTCTGTATAATTCTAAAGTTTAACTCAAAGGCAAACAATCTATTTAATAATAACTATTACATAAATATTACAGTGGTCTTCAACAATTAATGAGTTTTGCTTTCACCATTCATAGCATATTCCTCGGGGCAAACGTTTTGTCCTGAAGAAGATGTTATCTTTATGTTTCTTTATTCACTAACAATCAGATTTCTTTTTTTTTTTTCATGAATCATATTTTTTTTTCTCTAAATTTTTTTTTACATTTCTGTAAAAGTGTAAAAAATTATATTAAGGGGCTGATTTATAAAAGGTTGAGGTGAATTTTCGAATGAGAATTTATATAATTTGAGCTATTTTCTGTGTACTTCGACTAGGGAATAGTCCAAATTCGATTTGAATTTAAAAAAATTCAAAAATTTGAACATCAAAATGTATCATGTATTGCCTCTTTAAAAATTCGACATCCACCATTCACTATCTAAAACCTGCCAAATTGATGTTTTATCCTATGTTGGACCTCCTATAACCTATTTGGAGTCAATTGGTAGACTTTGAAAAATCTAAGTTTTTTTGGGGAAAAACTTTGATTTGAATTCAATCGAATGCACTATTACTTTGATTTGTACAATTGTAATTCGGCCAAATACAGACCTATTCAATCGAAAACGGACCTATTCGGCCAAAAAAACGTCATCTTCATTTCGGTTGGTCGTTTTTTTACACAATAGAAGGAAATAATTGTGGTTTTCTTTTGACAGAGGCCTCTTTGACGGTTTACTAGTGTATTTATATAGCCCTTTCTGATAAAGCTTTAACCTTTCCTTCTCCTTTAAGTCCCCTTCATTTGTATGTATTATATGGTTTTGCCATGTGGAATGCGCGACCAACTCCCAAGTAATGGCAGGCAACTGCTAACTATTCTGAATACAGGTTTGTTTAAAAGAATGATATTCTGCATTGTTAATTCCATAATGAAAGTGTTACTAAACAATACCAGGGATAGGCTTTCTAAGGAGGAAGGAACACTCATAGAGAAAACAGGCGATAGTGGGGGTATAGCACTGAGTAATATGTTCTTTAATGCACCCCTCCTGGCCATAATAAAAGCTCTGTCTAGTTCACCTATAAATGAAAACTTCGAGTAGCAGCAGAAACAGTGGTGCAAATGGGCTTTGATGTATAAATCATAACCTGACAAACAGATGTAGATTTTTCCTTGACATGCTTGTAAAAAGCTTATATATGGATTTGAATCTTAACTATATAAATCTCACAGTGACAGCTTATTTACTTGCACAGCAAGAGACACCCAGAAACATTTCCCAGTTGGAAGACAGATTTGAATATTTTTTTTCCTGTGGCCATAAAATAGTAGTAGCAGGAATGTCTATTGTTCATGTTGATCTATAAATTGCCAGATACGGATTCGTTATATGTTAACAGCATACATTAAGATAATGTCTAGTTCTGTACTGTACATGTATAGGTGTTTCTACATGTGCCATTAATCTTTTTGTCACAGTTAGTAGCAAGTGCTAATAGTTTCTTCTCGCTCCTTGTGCTGCCTACAACATACAAATGGAGTAGACTATGAAGCAAAAGGAGGGCTCAACATGGTGCCACAAGCTGATCATAGTTCACTATAGTGGAACCAAATGGACTGTGTTGCTTTGTTTGGAGCAAAATGCAACATTAATTTTCCATTATAGGCTACTGGTTGGATGTTTGATATGATGCTAAATGTAGTGATCTTAAATAAATATTTATAAATAATAGGTAACAGGAGAAGAACTGAACATAAATATAAATACAAGTTCCCCATGTACCAACAATGTCATTGAATTCAAATAGATGGAGCCAAAACACCTGCCAGTCAAAATTACACCTTTTAACCAATGAAATGTGGTGGGTGCCTCCTGTGCCTCTATCAATCATATGTAGATGATGGGAATGAGTGCTATTCTTTCTATTAATTGTCCCATGGCCATGATCTGAAATTATAATGATTGGTATGTTTCAACCTATGGTGTCGATTGTTTTTTGTGTCCCTTCATGCTGCTGCATTTCCATATACTGTAGGTTGAAATCATGTCCCTCTTGTCTCTTCAATGAATATTAGTATACAATTGAACCAATTGACACTGGAAAACCCTGGAGCCACAACCATTGTGGACCTGGCTGTAGTTCTAAGCTTCCCACTGTGGGTTGCATCAATAGACACACCAGACTTGCATCCGGCAAATGCTATTTTTGAACATGTGCTCAAGAAGTAAAGCAACTTGTACTCTTGGAATGCTAAACTCAATTTGCATCCAATTTGCATAAAACACAAGCAATGGCCACATCAAGTGCCCCAGATGCAACACTACACCTGACCAAAATTATGCTGCAATGTGGGTAAAATAATATGGTGAATTGCAGTCAAAATTGCATTTGGCATGCTACACTTGTGTTCAAAAAGGTCCCTCAATAAGAACACTGCACTTGATGGAACAAAGTCAATACAATCCATTGAATTCTGAATTAAGAATGCAATGGATTGCCCTCTTTTAAATACAAATGTATTGTATAAGTAAGCTTGCAAGTACAAAAAAGTTTAAATGTGCAAAATGTTGAACCTAAAGCAAATGTAAACTAGGTTATTGGATATATCTGTGAATCTTTATTCCCAAACATGCAATAGAGGTCATGTTTTGTATTACATCGTTACATAGTTACATATTTAAATTGGGTTGAAAAAAGACAAAGTCCATCAAGTTCAACCCCTCCAAATGAAAACCCAGCATCCATACATACACCCCTCTACTTTTAATTAAATTCTATATACCCATATCTATACTAACTATAGAGCTTAGTATCACAATAGCCTTTGATATTATGTCTGTCCAAAAAATCATCCAAGCCATTCTTAAAGGCATTAACTGAATCAGCATCACAACATCACCCGGCAGTGCATTCCACAACCTCACTGTCCTGACTGTGAAGAATCCCCTACGTTGCTTCAAATGAAAGTTCTTTTCTTCTAGTGTAAAGGGGAGGCCTCTGGTACGGTGATCAAAAAGGTCCCCTGCTATTTGTCTATAATGTCCTCTAATGTACTTGTAAAGTCTAATCATGTCCCCTCGCAAGCGCCTTTTTTCCAGAGAAAACAACCCCAACCTTGTCAGTCTACCCTCATAATTTAACTCTTCCCTCCCTCTAACCAATTTAGTTGTACTTAGTCTCTGCACTCTCTCCAGCTCATTTATATCCCTCTTAAGGATTGGAGTCCAAAACTGCCCCCATACTCCAGATGAGGCCTCACCAGGGTCCTATAAAGAGGCATAATTATGTTTTCATCCCATGAGTTAATGCCCTTTTT
The DNA here is from genome assembly GCA_038501925.1 of Xenopus petersii. Lineage (NCBI taxonomy): Eukaryota > Metazoa > Chordata > Amphibia > Anura > Pipidae > Xenopus > Xenopus petersii. The sequence goes on along the minus strand of CM076680.1, from coordinate 172,107,879 downwards.
TATGCAAGACAGAACTTTATTTGCTTTAGTAGCCACAGAATGACACTGCCCAGTAGTGATGGGCGAATTTATTCGCCAGGCGCGAATTCGCGGCGAATTTGCGCGATTCGCCGTCGGCGAATAAATTCGCGAAACGGCCGCGAAAATTCGCGTCAAAAATTCGCCGGCGTCAAAAATTTTTTTTCGAAAAAACGGACGCCGGCGCCAAAAACGGGCGCCGGCACAAAAAACGGGCGCCGGCGTCGAAAAAATGGGCGCCGGCGTCAAAAATGGGCGCCGGCGTCAAAAACGAGACGCTGGCGCCGTTTCGCGAATTTTTCGCCGTTTCGCGAATTTCGCGCGAAATTCGCGAATTTTTCGGCGAAGCAAAACTGCACAAATTCGCCCATCACTACTGCCCAGAATTAGACAACGTGTTATCTACAAAGACCCCAAGATCCTTCTCATTTAAGGAAACTCCCAACACACTGCCATTTAGTGCATAACTTGCATTTATATTATTTTTGCCAAAGTGCATAACCTGCATTTATCAACATTGAACCTCATTTTCCAGTTTGCTGCCCAGTTTTCCAGTTTAGACAAATCACTGTGCAAAGTGGCAGCATCCTGCATGGAACCTATAGTTCTGCACAATTTAGTCTCATCTGCACAAATAGAAACAGTACTTTCAATGGCCACCTCCAGGTCATTAATAAACAAGTTGAAAAGCAAGGGACCTAGTACAGAGCCCTGCGGTACTCCACTAACAACACTGGTCCAATTAGAAACGACTCAATAACCTTTCTAAGGAACCCCTTTAAGATTTGCACTCTACTCCCTTTAAAGCAATGTCATTAAATAAACCAAAAGTGCCACTGCAAATCTCAGAATATCTAAAGCAAAATCTGAAAAAAATAGATTGGAGGGAAAAAAATCAATATTAAAAATACAGGCTGTTTTGGCAGAAATATATTTGTGTTTCTTTTTTTTTTCTTTTCTCGGATGGAGATCTTGTATAAGAGAACCATCCATAATTATGGATTCTGCCCATGGGCCAGCCTTAGGCATGATACTATCAATAGTAAATTTTCTGTATACCTGCAGGAAAAAGAGTAAACCTTTGGGAACGGGAGAGAAAAAGAAAACTGATATCATGGTTTTTTACTTTATTTTTACATTGAACTAGAGCGCCAGCATTTCTTAAGTCAGACAGCACAAATGTCATCATTCTATGGCTAAACTATACATTTGTAAGCAACACAAATGATAAAAAGCAGTGTATATACGTGCGTGTAAATATTAAATGGCAAAAGATAGGAATCACATACACACTAAACCTTGGTTATTTATTAGTAAAGACAAAACCAGGCACCCCAAAATGTTAGTTACATCCTTAAATATCTTTTGGATGTATGTTTGCACTACAGTGTAATAGATATACAATTCTGTGTTCAAGAGAATTTATATTTTTGTGTGTATCTTCCATTCAATTTATTTTTTGTATCTCTGCTAAAATTCTGCCTTACCCAAGTTTGTCTTCAATATCATCTCCTGAAATACAAAACTCTCCAACCCCTCCCCGACCATAGTATTAAATGGAAAGGAAGAACCCTCAAACATTAAATCTGTAAGGATGCTGTGGGACAACAATTGAACCCAAAGCTCTGTGTATGTCTTCAACTAACTTGAAAGCCTAAGGGCAAACAACCACAGGCATCAGTGTCTAGTTCCCCGGTGGAAAGTCTGCAAAATAGGACAGGGTTATGTCTTTCGGAAAGCAAGACATTTTTCTTGGTAGCTCCTCATGAAAGCTGTTTATATTTCACTCTGCAATCCGGGCACAAGTAATTGTAAAAAGGAAATACATTTGATCCATGGTCTTCTACCAACTTCCATATTGAAAATGGAAGCCCAACATGACTGTTCTTTTTACTTTAAAACAATATATTTAGGCTGGGACTGTATCTATAAAAATATACAGGTATAGGATCCCTTATCCGGAAACCCAATATCCAGAAAGCTCCGAATTATGGAATGGCTGTCTCCCACAGACTCCATTTTATCCAAATAATCCAAATTTTTAAAAATGATTTCTTTTTTCTCAGTAATAATAAAACAGTAGCTTGTACTTGATCCCAACTAAGATATAATTAATCCTTATTGGAAGCAAAACCAGCCTATTGGGTTTATTTCATGTTTACATGAATTTCTAGTAGACTTAAGGCATGAAGACCCAAATTACGGAAAGATCCGTTATCCGGAAAACCCCAGGTCCCGAGCATTCTGGATAACAGGTCCCTTACCTGTATATATATATAATTACTTTTAAACCAACTTGTTGTTATGATTGCCAGAAGGTAGAGATTTTGTACATTTCTAGTTTTTTTTAATACATCAAATGCAAAAATATTATCTCTAGAGCTTATTTTAGAAATGCCCCTATGACGCATTGGCAACATTTGCTGAACATGTGGTCGAGAGCTTCTCTGATAAAAGGGCTGGTGCTGATGCGGCAGAAGTCTTAATCGTTTTTATCATTGAAACATTTTTAATTAGCTAAGCAAACTTGTTTGATTTCAAAGCTATGCTTTCAACTCCGCACTCCTTAAAATACATGTTGAGCTTTGAAGACTTTTTCTTTTAAATTCCAAACAATCCCACATGTTTTAACACAAAAAAATGTGTTTTAAAATGACAGAACTAAATAAATTGGTCATTGATGTATCTATTATAGTTCTGCTTTGCTTTGATAAATATGCCCCTATTTTAAATTATTTTGTAAATTGTTAGGAGTTAAATGTATTATGTAAAAGGATATTACTCTTTGCGATTATGCATGTCATGTTACAAAATAAAAAAAACACTTAACTGCTGTACGAAGCAGAGAATACAAATGGGTCTATATGGTATGGGAAAACAACATTTCCCTTAATTTATCATTTGTATGTTAATACAATAGATTGCAAAATTTAAACTTCAATTATAGTAAGGGTATTGAGGAACAGAAACTACAGAGAGTCATTTATTACCCAAGTGAAAGGTGTTTGCAAAGGTATCCAGCTATTCAGTCAACATTAGCAGTATCCCTTTAACACTCTTTTATAATGAAGTACTTCTCCTGAACTAAAGTATGTCTAGATTGGTCTTGCTAAATCGAAAAGATTTTACTCAGGAACAACACTATAGTCACTTAAAGAAACATTAAATACAGACAACCTGAAATAGGACTCACAGCAAATCTATGCAAAGAGATTAGTGATTTTTGCACTTAAGTCAGCAGAGGGCCTTACCTGCTAAATATGTCACTTTCAATATGCCCATACAGAGACACTATGCCCTTTGAGACTCTAACCACTAATCCTGCATCACATCCAATAAAATTTGATTTAGTCAATGGTAGGAGTAAACAATTAACTGTTGCGCATATACAGTATGCATGAGTAAAGAGATGAATAAGTAAGGAGATGCAAAGCCATAGTTATTGCAATTCTATTCAATTAAGGCACATCTACTGTAACTAATAAAAGGAATTAAACATCACTTCCATTAGCGACCTGAATCAATACTCTGTGTAAATGCCTACCTTTCTACCTTATAATCTCAGGTGACTAAATCTTTACCTTGAACCGATTATTTTGCACTTCTTTATTTTTATTTGTTTTGTGGGGTTGGGTCTTTGTGGGGGAGCAAAAGGATTAATTGCTTCAGGAGATTTCAGACAGTGTTTTGTATGAAATAAATTCAATTTAATTCCATTAATAGGGAAGAAGTGAAAGGCGGCCATACATGTAACAATCTGCTCGTTTGGTGACCTCAACTAATGAGCAGATCATTCACTGATATTCCCACCTTGGGGTTGGTAATATTGGGCTGATGCAATCATTTGGCACTCGGGCCAAAAATCTGATCATAATTGCCACCAATGTGGTTCTCACTCTGATGGTATAATCAAATCTGCTTGACTGAAATGTGTCTGATATCTAGAAGGACACAATGTACAGCTTTTATTGGCCCATGTATGGCCATCTTTGGGCTATATGTATAAAAATCTGTACTAACCATTATGGAAGGAAATCTGAGTGAATGATTGTTTTTAGTGTATGTAAGGGACAATCTGGGTATGTCATTTATACAGGAAATGTAAAAAAGAATAAAGTGAACTGAATAATGAGAAAGAAAATGAAGTGTATATGTGATGGCTTAATGTGTCCTTGGCTTCTGGATGGGATGATGTGGCTGGGAGAGCTTAAGTAAGACCCTAAACCTAACCTAATCTCTCAGACATTGCAAAAAAGGGAGGACATGGGAGAGAACTCCTCTAGGTTTCATATAATAATTATTAACTCTTGACCATGCAGACAGAAAACAGGTTGAATAATTGAGTCGTTATGGTGCAAGGTTATAAAATAAGTAAACTGCACTTATGTTCTTTCTTTTTAACTATTACACAATATACATAAGATAATAAACCTGCAGTGGTTTCTATATGTATGAAAAAGGCACATTTTTGTTATCACTGAATGATCCAGAAATGCTGGCAGAAAATTACATGTTTTCTCTTATTATGTAGGCGCCTGATTAAATAGAGCTATTCTTGGCTTATTAGCTGACACACATGATAAATAAATGTTCTCGTGATTATTAAAAACCTGCTTTATGATATAATGAACGGTCCTTGTCAATATATGGGCCTTGTTGCTGCTATATTTGTTATGTTAATGAATGGAATTGCAGTGGGTAGAGGCTTAAGGCAAAAAGCATATTTTTGTTTCTTCTCAAAGTCCTTTTAATGCCTTACCTTTAGTAAACAATACTGCTATAATATAATAAACAAGAAGTTGCTGAGATAATGTGGAAACATACATTTTACTCTAGTACACCAGGTAGTGTATTCTGGCCTATACAATATATATAAGAGTAACTAATATCCTTGATGAAAGGTTCCCCTTAGCTACTGCACACCTAGACCATGCTTTTCTACCGGTAATTTGTTTTATCTGAGCTCACATTGTTGCTCCTGGCTTTAGCCTTACAACAAACTTGTTGCTGTTGTAACCCCTATATACTGCCCTTTGTGGCCCACTTGATTGTACCATCCCACCAAATTTGCTACATTTGGCAAGATGAAATGGAAAAATATAGGATATGACTACTTAATTAATAAGGGTATTTTAGTAAGAGGACATACTGTCTAATTTAGATGTACATTATAGGTGAGGCTACTAAAGCAAATAAAGTTCTGTCTTGCATAAAAAAGGGCATTAACTCAAGGGATGAAAACATAATTATGCCTCTTTATAGGTCCCTGGTAAGGCCTCATCTGGAGTATGCAGTGCAGTTTTGGAATCCAGTCCTTAAGAGGGATATAAATGAGCTGGAGAGAGTGCAGAGACGTGCAACTAAATTGGTTAGAGGGACGGAAGACTTAAATTATGAGGGTAGACTGTCAAGGTTGGGGTTGTTTTCTCTGGAAAAAAGGCGCTTGCGAGGGGACATGATTACACTTTACAAGTACATTAGAGGACATTATAGACAAATAGCAGGGGACCTTTTTACCCATAAAGTGGATCACCGTACCAGAGGCCTCCCGTTTAGACTAGAAGAAAAGAACTTTCATTTGAAGCAACGTAGGGGGTTCTTCACAGTCAGGACAGTGAGGTTGTGGAATGCACTGCCGGGTGATGTTGTGATGGCTGATTCAGTTAATGCCTTTAAGAATGGCTTGGATGATTTTTTGGACAGACATAATATCAAAGGCTATTGTGATACTAAGCTCTATAGTTAGTATGGGTATATAGAATTTAATTAAAAGTAGAGGGGTGTATGTATGGATGCTGGGTTTTCATTTGGAGGGGTTGAACTTGATGGACTTTGTCTTTTTTCAACCCAATTTAACTATGTAACTATGTAACTATGTACCTTTTCAGGGGACCAAAGACCACTAAGATAGTCGTTGCTGTTGTGAATCTATGGAGGAAGTTTCTCTAAAGTCAAAATTATTTTGTATACATAAAAATCAACAGACAAGAATTTTTTTGTTTTTCGTTTAAGAGGTAAAATAATAACATCTACCTGAAAAAAAAATGCATAAAGGGCATTACTTTTATGGAAAATGTATTTTATCATAGCAGGATAAATTGAATATAAGCAGCTTTATGTTTTATTCATTTACAGTGGAAAATTCTGATTTTATACATAAAATCAATTTAGAAGGATATACAATATATGAATTGTACTTAATTTGTCCATTTCTGTATTATACCTATGGTTCGTATAATGTGCCGACCCCATAGCATGTGTCTATTCAAACCAAACAGAACTGAAGACAGCCATTTTATACTATATTCATAAAAAAAGGATGATGAATATTTTGAGACATTAAGCTTGAAAAGAAAGACACTTTCAGATGATTTTTTCCCAGTTCTGAGTACCGCTCTTAGAATTTCTATGGGGAATTCACATACTTTATTTCAAACTACTGTTAAAATGTGTTTGTCACTGCTAGCATTAATTAGCCAGAAAGGAATGCTTCCCTTCCATTTTCATTATGGAAGAATAACTCTGCTCATTAGTATTCAGTTGGCAAAGCCCAGTGGATTTCAGAAGATGAAAATGTTCTATATGCGTAAATTCACAACATAAAGTGCCAAGGCAGGAAAACATATCTGCAAAGCTACATCATATTGACACTTCAGCACAAGAGAAACAAGTCTGCCTATGCTATGCAAATCAAAATCAAAATGTAGAGTCAGTCATAAAAGGGAAAACTAGGCAACAGATATCATGATGATAGGACTTGATGTAATATATTGTTTCCTGGGTCTATATGTTCACCCAATATAATCTAGTTGGTTAGAGTCAATCTCTTGAGGATAGAGGAACATCTTGAAGTGTTGCATACAGCTAGGCCACCTAGCAAGGCAACTCTCAAATTAAAGTATGAAAAATTAGGTTCAAATATTCCTTGGGATTCTAGTCAAGCAGCTGATCTTTGATAGCATATTGCCCTGGGAAATAAATGCCATTTTCTATGAATCCCTGCTCCCCAGGCAGATTTCCTCTCTCCATTTTCATAATACTGAGCTCCCTTTAGACAGTAAGTTCCACTGGGGCAAAGAGTTAGATACATGTGACAGCGCTATATAAATAAAGACTAATAAGAAACCCCCTTTCCTCCTATAAAAATGGCTATTTGAGTTGTATGGCTAGAGTGTTCCAGAATGAATTTAGTATGGGGAAAATATCATTCTTAACCCTCAACTGGGACATTAAATCCTTTAAATAGTCTGTAAATTAGCGCTTCTCAAAATAGGAAATTTGCAAATCACTGAGTGTACTTTAAATGCCAAAAAATTGTGTTTCTGTAAAATCAATTTGAATATTTATATAATAGTCATTGTTGCCTGGAAACCCAAATATAATTGAAAATGTTGAGACTACGATAAGCAGAATGAATAAACGAAAGGTTGAAAACACTGGTTTAGAGTAAAAATAATACATTTTAAGCCCCTACTATATTTAATTTTAGTTTTACATTGTTATGTTTTTGTTCTTTGGAGAGAAGTTGCATTCATTTTTCCTCTTCACTTCAGAACAGGGAGCTGGCTCTTGTCTCTCATTGTGGATAGTAATAGAACCCAGCAGGATGTTATTGAGATCATAAAACTAACAGAACAGAAAAAAAAGTTCCTTGTCAACTAGTTAAAAAACTGGATTGTTTTTTTAAAATATCTTAAATTTAATAAAATCTATGAAAAGTAAATGTTTATGAATGGAAACGGAGTAATATATTTTACTTTAAGCTAACAAGCAAAAAAGCTTTATCTTAGTACCCTACCATAGTCCAGTTAAACCTTTTACAATATGAGATCCACATTGCAGCAGATATCATTTTTCCTATCTTTGTATTCTAGCATTTTTGCCCATTTTTTGTGTTTTCTTCTCTTTCAGAATTTATAAATAAGTGTTTTCATTTTGGTTAATGTATCACAAGTCTCACCCTAGTATCACCCTAGTCTAAAGTACCTTTCTGTTATACTTGCTTAAGATTGAAGGCCACCAAGAGTTAAAAACTGAACATGTGTTAGAAACGGATCACAATAAGTTTTAATCACCATGTTCCCTGGCCTTATGATTATTGATTTAAATTAGGCTAGTTAAGCTCTACATCGAACAGGAAGCTCTTGGCTTTATTACATTTTTGATGGTCCTCTTCTACATCTAAAATCTTGTTATCGGAATGACTGTTCAGTCTGTATTGATATTTCAATTGAAGAATGTGTCCCTTGCCTTCCTGATTGAAAAGAAGACAAATAGGGGAGGCCAAGTTACCTTCCTTGTAGCATAATCTAACTTTAGGAGAAACATAATATGTTATCATTTAGTCTTAAATATCATTAATGAAATGTTTTTTGTTTGTTTTATACTTTCTGTATGGGGCCACTCAAAAAGACATTCTACTGATTCAAAATGTATTTAAAAACCAGGATGTGTATAATTTTTCTCAAGGGAATGTAACAGCAAGCAAGTCTACCATTTTCATGACAGTTTGACTAGTGATTGTGGCATTTCGCTTTGCCGAAAAATTTGCGAATTTCCAGCGAAATTTGCAAAATGGCAAAAAAATTTGCGAAACAGTGTCAGCATCTAGTTTTTGGACGTCGCCATCCATTTTTGCCAAAATTGCGCCAGCGTCCAAAAAAACAGATGCCATTTTTTTTTTATGCCGCAAATTTGCACCTGCCGAATAAATTCACCCATCACTAAGTTTGACCACTAGAGGACTATGTTTTTTGTATTAACCTGCTTGTGCACATACATGATATGAATTCAGATGTATTGATAAATACGGTTCCCGGTACAGAAACACCTATGCCAGTATGTTTTGCTGAACATCTGAAGATATACTGTAATGAGGGTTTACTCTATGTATAAAAAGGTCTGTTTTAATATTTTTCTTTAATTGCTTTAGAGACAAAGCAGGAGCAGTTGTTAAATAAAAACCAACCACTCTTGCAGCATGACAGATATCTTTGATCTATTTTTATATTAGGAGGAGCAATTTAAAAATATATTACCTGGTCCTCAAACTTGTGTTAATGGATAATATTGAATTTTCTGTAAAGGGACGTGATGTCTGCAAAGCTTTGCGATTAGATCCAGCTGAAGTCAATACATCTTCATAAACTCTACAGTCATAAGTGTATTTTGCAGAAATTTCTTTACAAACTTTTTCTCAGTTTTAGATAAAATTAAATCTGCATGGTACTTCAATGCTCTGCACAAGCGAAAATGTGCACCCAACTCAAACTTATCTTATCTTAGCAAATTGCTAAAGTCTACCATTGAGTAAAGTAGATTCAATAAGCACTTCTATATAAACACACTCAGCCAAAAGTGCAGTGGCGTTAATACACTCAAATGTTGTGTTTATCGACTCCATTAATTAAAGTAACTTGTTTCCAGACACACTCATTGCACTTCTGTATTGGTTAGGGCTATTGTTGTAGAGTAAATGGACAGGAGTTAATTTGCTGTGTGCAACTAACACTTTTAATTAAAAAAAAAAAACTGGTATAGATATCTGCAAATAAATAATGGCATGCATTAAAACAAGTCCTTGAGATGGGCCAAAAGTCAATCAAGAAACAGGCCATGGTCAAACTGAGGAGTCAGAACCAGAGGGAACAAGCCGTGTGTCACATTTGGCACCTTAACTCCAGAACCAATTCTAGGCTCCCTGGTCTTGGCTCTTGCTTCTGCCTTTAACAGCCGCCTTTCACCTCAGGAGGAGCCTTCAGCTAATTGGATGCCACCAGGTCTTACTAAGATAGGAGCAAAGCTAAAGGTTCTGGTGAGCCAAGGGGCTCAATCATTTCACCAAGGATACTGGATGGAAGATAGGCCAGACAGACAAGCGTGGACAGGCAGACCGGGCCAACACAAGCAGATTAAAAGAATAGTCAGACAGGCCGGTTCAGTGCAGGCAGAGTTCAAGGAATGGTCAGAAGGGCTAGGATCAGGATTGGAGAGCGTAGAATGGTCAGCAGGCAGGCCAGGGTCAGATTGGAGAGTTCAGAATAGTCAGCAGGCAGGCAATATAGAGCCATAGAGGAATCCGGCGCAGAGGAGGAAAGAGGCACGCGATGGGCGTCCCTAACGGACACTAAACCACCAAGTAGAGCCACTGGACCACCAGGGTAAACTATATTCGTTACACAGTGGCAAAGCTAGATGTTACTGGGCCCCACAGCAAAATAGTTTGAGGAGCCCCCAAACTCTCAGAGATGCCAATATATATTAAAATTATTCATTAATTAGGGTTTCATGGGGCCCCTATACCTCCTGGGCCCCCCTGAATCTGTAGGGTCTGTTTGTAGTTACGCCCCTGGGAACAAGGACAGGGCAGGGACAAGACAGGAACAGGATCACAAACAGGATCAGGAACATGGTCACAGAGTCAGGAACAAGATATTCAGGTACTCAGGACTTGGAGTTGGTATAATGGCCAATGATCTAGCATTGGGGAGTTTGGGAAGGGGGCTCAAATAACCCTTTAATGAGGTATTGCCCACAGGTGGCTAGGGAAAGTTGACATGGAGGAAGATTAGATATTCTGTCAGGGTCAGGCTAACACCATACTGACTCCTGTGGCCCAAGCAGAAGAAGCAGTGGCAGAAATACAACAGGTCCCTGGTTCAAACCAGTGTGCCTTTGATACTCACACAAATGGCTGTGTCAACAGATTCGGCAGATTTTATCACATTTAAATGGCGAGTGACTGAAGTGACACAATCCCAAATCAAATTTTGGCCACAGCTTTTAGTTGTACGTGAACCCTATGATCTTCTGCAATTGAATTACAAAATAAATGATTCATAGCTTTCAGGTTTATTGAAAAGGTGGCATTTGTAGTTCAGCTACTGCTAAGAAGCAGGGCAGCTATTGTAGAAGAAAGGAGTAACCAAAGTGTCCTGCTACTAAAGGTACCCAGAGAACTGAGTGGGTTTCTAAGGTAAGAAATGCCTGGAAGAGCTACAATTTAGGGATATATTGTAGAAAATATTTAATAAATATTTAATAAAATGTAAATAACAATATGTAGTTTTTAAAGATACTCCCTCTATGTCTCATTCTTTTATACTGATGCTTAAAACATTACTTCCCAGAAACACTTATTTTACCTAGAAACCGTGTTTTCCTGGTGGGCGGTTGTACACGTATTTCTGCGTACACTATCAACGAATGGTAAAATATTGAATAGTTCTATTTTGTTTTACTTATTAGTTAAACTATATCTTGTGTCTTGTGTCTCTGTGTATAGTCCCTGGCTCACTTCTCACGCTCCAATTGTTGCTTTGCCCAAAAAAAGAGTGAAAAGTAGTCATTTACAATGAAAGCTCTGTAATAAAGATAAATGATTATCTGTATTATTGCTGCTTACAGTGTAGCACTAGCCTCCAAAGAGCGAGACCGTGAGGGAGATCACAGATACAGTCTCTTCAGTAGCTTAATGAAGAGAAATGTGAAGAAAGTTACAGAACTTTTAGTCCACAATAGAGAAACTCAAATTTCAGTTGGTCTATTCATCAATCAAACTGCCTACAGGCTACAACCCTATTAACTGGCACATAAATCCCAAGCAAAATTAACATTTTTTTATGCATCTCTTATATATGATATAAACATTTAAGTTTACTGGTATTTGAAGGTTCTGCATGCCAGACAACCGGCAAAAAATCCGAAAATCGTTCGATTCGAACGATCGAAGGATTTTAATCATTCGATCGAATGATTTCATTCGATCCAATGGCTTTGATTGTTCGATTCGAACGAAAATCCTTAGATTTTAGCGGTCGAAGGAATCGAATGGTCGAATGGTCGAATGATTTTTGTTCGAATCGAACGCGAACTCGTATTGGCGAACGTCGCGTGACGTTTGCGAACATTCGGCAGACGCGAACAGTCGAAGTTCGCGCGAACTAGTTCGCCGGTCAACTGTTCGCTACATCCCTAGTCTCCCATAGGGTAAAACAGTAATTTGGCAGGTTTTAGATGAATTTTTAAAGAGACAGTACATGATAAATTTCGATATTCACATTTTTTTTTCAAATTCGAATCGAATTTGGACTATTCCCTAGTCAAAGTACACAAAAAATAGCTTAAAGAAATACAATGTATATTGATTAACATGTCACAAATCACACAGATGCTGTGCAAGTTATGGCAAAATCAATATGATAATCTATTCTGGCTTTATACTGCTACTTTCAATAATCTGCAGTTGGAGTTATCCAATCTACCTTTGATTAGACACCGCCACATAAATCTCTGGTGCCCACCAAGAACAATGTCCACAGAGAACATTCCTTTCAAGTGCTATTATGCGTTTAACGAGAGTGGCAAAAAAGAGGGAACCATCCACTTGTCCTTTTTATAGATAACCCCAGTGCAAAGAGAGAGAGAATCAAAGATTGTGGTCTTCCATAACTGAAACTGTAAAGAACATCAATCATTTTCACACAGATCTGTGTTTTCCAATGAAGCTACTTTGCATCTCAAAGTTAATATGCTGCAAGATCTATGGCTCTGTAGTCAAAATTGGTATGGTTTGACATTGTGAAGAACAGATCCTTGTATATTTTATGAAATTAACAATGCACTCTAATTAGTGAATACGATTATGTTCCTCAAGTGGATTACAGTTATTTCCTTCTTCTATTTCAATTTCAGTATTTTTTATGCTCTATACTGGCTTGAACCTATGTACAAATATGATCCTACAGGCCATGGTTAGTATCAGATAATCATCAGGTAGAATTCACTGATCAACATTTTTATGCTGGAAAATAAGTATTTCTTTAAATATCAAAATAGCCAGTTCCGTGCTGTGCTTTCTGTGCTCTTTAATTCAATGAATTTGACTGTGTTCATTGTAAAGGAAAACAATGGTAGGTGAAGTCAGCTGCACCCTAAAATTTAGAGTTCATCGGAAAAAGGGGAATGTTCCATAAACCTTGTTTAATGAAAACATTTTTTTACATGACCCTGATACACCGTGCTTTGATTGAACATGTGTTCAGGACTATAAACAATAAATCCTGAGTGCCCTGGAAATGCACGTTCTATAGTTTGATATATTGGACCTAGTTACCCTTGTTCTGGAAGAAAAGTAATGTTGAGTGTGATTCCTATAAAGAACGTTTTATACTTAACAACTGAATCTCAAAGTATTGCTAGTTTTTGTTCAATATATTGAAATCATTTTAGATGCTTGGTTTCCCTACAGAGAAAATGACTGATCCCCATTATTTTAACATTCCCGTTTGTTATTCTCTTACAGACCACTGATGACATCTTGGTGGCTTCTGCTGAGTGTCCCAGTGATGATGATGAGGACATTGATCCATGTGAGCCGAGCTCAGGTGGGTTAGGTTAGTCATCTTTTTTATTCTTTTTATCTGAAAACTGTTGTACATTAAGCAATGTATGTGTTTCCAAGCAAAAATACCACCCCAAGCTAAAGAACACCAATAGGGTCCAGCGTACAGCATTGCCAAGATATAATTTTGTCAAATGGAACACAAAAATTGATTGATTGTTATATGTACAGTCAGTTTGTGTCATAGCTGCTGGTTTAATTCAATAAGCAATTGGGTAGTCATTAAAAATTAGATTTAACCAGTAGCCCAGATCAAGACTTTCAGACAACTGATGACATTACAGAACCTGGCAAGTCAACCTTATGACATTAAGTAAGAGCCAGTCATCAATATGATATGAGTGATGCTCTATCTCTTAAATCCAGAACATTAAGAAATGAGGCTTCTCATGTTTTTTGGACATTCAATCATCAGTATCTATGAGTGGGTCAGAATTTCCCATTCATTTAATGATTCCTCTACAATTGGGTTTAGTTCTATCTTATTGTCCAATAAAAAAAGCTTGACCAAACTCCCATGTCTGATTTTGCCTTATTTATTAATAAATTAACTCAATTTAATCAGATCTATAAAAAATCAACTTGAATAGTTTGATTTTTTTCTGACTTTTCTCCCAAAAAGCTTGATTTTTTCGAGTTTTCCCCAAAACCTTGAAAAAAGTTGAAATTTTTGGCTAAACCCACTGAAGACCACAATAACTTCAGTTTGGGATAGGTCCTCTCCAGGACCTAGACAGGTCTGAGATGGTGGATTTCCAGATTTGGGTTTTATGAAACATCGGAGTATAATAAATCTCAAAAAATGTTAGTTCTTTTTTTCATCCAAAAATTTGAGATTTGCTCCAAAATGCCAGACCAGAAAAATTTGAAATTGAATAAATAACCCCTTGAGTGTCTGTAGGTACAGCACACAAAGGATACTATTTACTTAATGCTTGAACTTAAAGTCTTGAAGCAAAGTAGGTGCAACTGGCAATGTTTGTATAATTTTGCAATGGGCACAATTCTTCTCTAATGTTTGTGTGTTTAAACTATTTATTAACTTAACAGTATACATTTAAGTATATATATATAGTAGTAATTACCAGTGAAGACATACTTCTTTTAAAAACCACATTTACACCTGTGTTACATGTAATGATTGCTTTATCTGTATCCATATTTCTGAGCAGTAACGTACATTAAAGATGGCTTAAATATCTCAAGGTGAAGACATTTAAACAATGTCATAGTAAGAAAGAATATCTCCTAATAGATGCAGAAAAAAAGCACTTAACAACATTAGATAATAAATGAATCATTTAGTGCCAAGGCCATTTCTTTTAAATTAGATGACCTAGATTAGCTTGGAAGGGGAGGGTGAAAAAAATGTAAAACACAGACTGTAACTTACTATAACTTACACGGAGCATATTTGTTATGAAGTAAATTGCCACTTCTGAAATGCTTTGCCTTCTTTCACCCCAGGGACAATATTGCAGGGTTAGGGTAATTACAAACCCATGAGCAGGAGGCAAATTGGGCAAATGTTAAACAGAAACAATAGTCTCCTTGTCTTTCATTCTGGCAAGTGTTTTTTTTTTTATGACTGAATGAATATTAATCATACACATTTAAATTACCAATTTAAAATGTATATATTGGTTTTATTTTATTTTTTTGCATCTGTTCTTTCATGGTCATTATCCCTATGATGTATATGTTTTCCTACCCTAAAGAGACATATACTAGTGATGGGCGAATCTGTGCCATTTTGCTTCACTGAAAAATCTGTGAATTTACCACAAAATTTGCGTAACAGTGGAAAAATGAGTGAAACACTTTAAAGACAATGGGCGTCCAGGATTGTCGCAGCAGTTTCGTGAATGTATTCGCTGGAGGCGAAATTTGAGAATTCACTGAGAATTTGTGCCAGGACAAGTTATTCACCCATCACTAACATATACTATTTTCCTTTATTATTTTATATAATTAACAACATGCCCAGATGCACCTTATAAAGATGTTATATACAATAAATGAATGGACTCTATTTTAAACTATTTCTATGCCCTTAAACTTCCCTGCTAAATAGTGTAGGACAGAGGTTCCCAACCTTTTTTACTCATGAGCCACACTCATGCAAAAAGTTCCCCGGGATTCCAAATAAGGGCTTTGACTGGGTATTGGTAGCACCTATGTGGCCGTGCAGCCAACAGGAGGCTCTGTTTCTTTTTATGCAACTAAAACTTGCAATTAAGCCAGGAATTCAAAAAGAAGCACCTGCTTGGAGGTCACTGGGAGCAACATCCAAGGGGTCAAAGAGCAACATGTTGTTCATGAGTTACTGGTTGGGGATCAGTGGTGTAGGAGAATATCAGTGTAGGTATAGATGTATGGTATCCTAGAAAAGTGTCTTTTCTGTGCCATTTTCAATATATATAATATATATAACAATATAAAGTGTAACCTGACTGTTTCAGAAACAGCACTGACTTTTTAATTGGCCATATTAAGAAAGCTCCTTACTTCCATAAATAAAGCTCAAATTAAATGTTAATCATACTTTTCCCTTTAGAACAAATAGACAAATAATTTGTGGAGCGATATTCCCAGCTATCCCAGTTTGCCACCATAACTTTCTGTACGTGGGTTACATAATATCCTCAGTAACAGAACTTGACATACATAATGCAATTGATTAAAATATCAAGCAAAGGAAAATATTCTCAGATTACAGAATTACAGACACTACATATGAAGACACTACAATAGCAGAGGATATTAAAAAAAAAGATCTTGAAAAGCAAGTAAGCCAGGCAGTTTGCAAGTAGAAATCCCATTAAAATAGTTGGCCGAAGCAGTAGATTGGATATTGCCTGCAGGATCGTTGTACTGATCTCTGATCTTGAAAGTGCTTTAGCATCAGCTTCAATTAAATGGTGGATAATCAATTCTAAAAATCAAACTTGATTATCAAAATACATTTATTTCAACCATCCCCTCTGGTTGTGAGCAGCAACGGGTTATTAAATATAGCTCTTTTGGAATTATTTCTGGTCATTAAAACATTATTCCACAGCATGACTGATGTGAGCAAAAGTTTAGGGAGGGTTTAATTTTGGTTGGTCGAAAAAGAGTTTTTCCCGCTGTATACTCAAAAGCTGCATAGCGCAGTCTGCAATAAACTGTGCTCCAACTACTTGCTTGTTTAATCCCTTCAGTACCATGGACAGCAACAAGTCTACTTATTTTTCAATAATTTCACAAATTATTGGTTCTCCCCTCAAAACACTATATTTTTATTGTTGATACTTACCAGGATTACAAACATTTCATAATTTCATAATGCTAATTTCAACATACTACATGGCATCATCTTGGATTAGATTATGAACCAGTTCTGTTCTGTTTAACTGCCCAGGACTGTGCAGTCCACCATTGTGGAGCACTAGGCAGTGATGTCACAGCATTTAGTGAGATGAACTAATATTCCTGGATTTATCTTATGGAAATAATATGGAAAAGATCTGGCCAGGCAGCAAACAAAAACAAAGTTTTTATGGCAGGCCAAGAATCGGTCATGGCAGCAAGAATCCTTAAAACAGGCTTAAAGTCAAGGGTGGGTGGCAGACGAAGGTTACTCAGAATAAGCCAAAGGTCAGGACAAGCAGAGGAATTGTGGAGTCAAGAAACAGGCTGAGGTCAAAACCAGGACAATTCGAGAAGAAGGACAGGAGCAGGACTTACAAGGCAGGAGCAGGGTCAGGAACAAGATCAAAGGAACTAAAGAAAATCAAGATCACAAACTTGACACAAAGCAAGGATAAGGCAGGTTGGCCAATGATCCAGCAATGGGGAGATGGGGAAGGTGGATTAAACAGCGCTTTGTCAACCTATTGCCCGCAGCTGGATAGGGGGGTGATAGACTTGGAGGAAGTGTCACAGAAGATATTATGTCAGGGTCAGATGACTGCCACACTGCCTCCTGTGACTCAAGCGGGAAAAGCAGTGGCAGGTATACAACAGGTCCCTGGTTTGAAACCATTGAGTTCCTGACACCTAGCGGCAGAATGATCAAAAGTCGAGGTGGATTTGCAAATGAAAAAAAAAGCAGAATTTCAAGCTATTCTGTACTTTGACTAGGGAATAGTCCAAACTGGATTTGAATTTGAAAAAAAATCGAAATTTATCATGTACTGTCTCTTTAAAAATTTGACTTTGAGCATTCACCCTCTAAAACCTGCCAAATTGCTGTTTTAGCCTATGGGGGACCTCCTAGAACCTATTTGGAGTTAATTGGTGGACTTTAAAAAATCGAATATCGAAATTTATTATGTACTGTCTCTTTAAAAATTCGACTTCGACCATTCAATTGGTGGTCTTTGAAAAATCAAAGGTTTTTTTGGGGGGAAAAACTTTGAATCGGATTTGATCGAATGCGCTATTCCTTCGATTTGAGAATCTAGTCTTGAGACAGCTGTTCTTTCAGTTATGTCCAAGTTATGCCCATAAAGAGGCACTTATATTCCATATGTCCTATTCCACTGTTCTGCACACAGTGTGTGAGCAAAAAGGTTTTGAATAAAAATTCAGAAAAGAATATAATGCACAGTATGTACAGTAGGTCCTCTGAATCTAAATAGGCAATACCATTATATCATTCTCTTAAACTCCAACAGAATTGCACCCTTCAAATTGCTATTTTATTCATTGGCACTGTCATTAAGTTTGTGTCATTGTAAGTACATGTCTGTTTTTCTTATATGTGGCAGTGAACTTATGAGTACAACCCAGTGCTCACTTGAATAATTTGATTCTAAAAGCTTCTATGCTCTTTTGTGCTCCCTTTAATACAAATTCTAAGTGAGGAAATATTCGGAAGCCCTCACTTCCTATTCTGGGGTTTGAAAGAAAACTTTAAATGCCCACAGTTGTTTAAAGATATCAAAGAGACACTTTACTTTTCCATTCTCTTGTCAGTATACAACCCATTGTTGATTTTTTTTTTTTCGTTGAAAGATTCTTCAACTTGGTGCTGAATGTCAGATTTAAAAGCTGTAATTCTGTAACTGACTGCAACAAATTCAATACAAAGCTGCACACACAATGCCCACACATAAACCTAGCATTCTTCATAAAGTTCTTCTCTGAAGGTCACCAGAAAGAGGTGAATTTGGAGAGGTAAACCAATTTTTAAGGCTGCTTCTTCTTGTATAAGAAATGTCATTGCATCGTTGGAAGTGCAAAGCAAAATTATTGGAGCTGTTTCTTTAGTTAGCTGCATGAGGTGCTGTATTGTAGCTGTGGCCAATGGAACAGTAAAGAAGAGTCAAATAACTCAAATCACGGATGAAAGAAGTTTCAGCATTCATGGACCAGCATAAGTGATTTGTTCTCACCTTATTTACAAAGCCCAAAACATCAAAGCTTTTCAATCCCCATTGGCATCAATCCTATGGGAATCCAAATGTGTCAATATTTTGCGCAATGTAAATCAAGTGAGAAAATATCACTGGTTTGTGCTTTCTGCTTACAATATGTATGGGCATTGTTCAGTGAACCCAGAGAATGATAAACACTTGCTGAATGCCTACATTGGGATGTGTTTTTTTGCACAAGTACATTTTTACTTGTACTTAATATATTGCATATATTAAAAAGCAACTAATTGGGTTCTATTTAAGACCTTCACCGTAATCCAAAATTCACATTTACAATATGAGTTGTTGTCCATTTGTTGTCTGGTCAATGGTAGAACTAGTGTAGTATTACAAAGAAAAGCAAGTCAGCAACTGCAAAAAAAATATTATCTATTCTCGAGCGTGGCCTAGTAACAGGGCCAATTCTGCAATCTCTGCACTAGAAGAGATTCTGATTTAAAAATTGGAATTTCAGCTCTTTAAGTAACCAGGTGTTGCTTTTTGGCACCCTTGGTATCTAGTGGTCTGTTGTTGCCTGAGGCAAGTTTCTCAATCCACTTCATGGCAGCAGCACCCGTACCTAGTACAGTGACCATATTTATATGCAAACAAGAGGTTTCATCCCCTTTCAGGACTGGCTCAAAGTTGAAAAGAGATTAAAGTAAATTGAAGTCAATTTTATAGGAGAAAACCTGAGCCAATATAATACTTTAATCACTTCAAATTGTCCTTTTTGTATATACAACTTGGTAAAACATAAAAATGGCAACTGAGATTGCACAGTAGTTAAGGCGACAATGTGCATTAAAAAAGCAGATCCATATTGTGTCATCACCACATCTGACAAAAGAATGAATGAATCACCTTCATTCTGTAAATTATTTCTTTGTTATATGTCCTTTGAACAAAGCTGCTAAAATAAAATCAGATGATTCACAGCCATTTGATTTCCCTAGGATACGAATTTCCAAATAATTCAGTTGTATATTTACCTAGGCCTTTGGGGGGGGGGGGGTTACATTACATTTCCAGTGATATCACTATATATATTGAGATGTAAAACATTTATGAAAATGTCCTATTCAAATATGTATCTGAGTATTTTAAATGATAATGCCAAAAAGTAACTTAAAGTTAATGGTAACTAAGCTGTATATATCAATTTTGGTGGCAAAACAAGTCTATTGGGTTTTTAATGTTTATTTGTTTTTTGATAACCTTAAGGAATGAAATCAAATTTATGGAGAGATTCCTTACCTGGAAAACCCTGGACTCCAATCATCATTCTGAATAACAGATCTCATACCTATACTTACAATTTTTCTGCATTAAATGCATTAAAGTCAATGGGCTTTTTTTCATATTGGCGTTTTTTCTTTGCAAAGTTTTTTATCGTAGTGAATTTTTCTGTAGCAATTTTTTTTCACCCCTCACTAGTTATATCACAAAAGTTCATGCCAGTACTAAGATACACTGAAATTACTTGTACCCTTAATTTTATTTATTAGAAAGTATTGCTCTCAATATAGCCATTTATTTCATCATTTGGTTCTAGGGGCTGATTTATCAACAAAAGAGGGGTTTCAAAACCCGAAGTAGTTGAGAACAAAACATTTGAAAATGTAAAACTTTGGCATATTAAAGCTTCCAAGTTCATGTAGAAGTCAAAGGGAGTTGTCCATGTCAAACTTTTTTTGAGTATCTCAGTTTTGTTTGATAGTTTGTAGACCCATTGAAAATGATGAGTAGAATACAAACTTTGATACAAACATGTTTTTTTTCATGGTTTTTTTCTATTGAGTTTATTAGATATACATTTTTGTTATAAATAAAAAACATTCAATTATATAGTTTTAGAGTTTTTTTAATTCACATAAATTAAAAATGTTACCAAATTATGATTTTGATAAATAGGCCACTAAGTCTACTAATAAAACATTTAAACATTAAATAAACCCAGTAGAATTGTTTGCCATCGATATGGATTTGTGCAGTCGAGTTACCATCAAGTACAAGGTACTGTTTTATTATTATAGAGAAAAAGTTTTTTTTTAAAATGTAATCATTTGCTTAAAATGGACTCTGTGGGATATGACCTTCCTAAAATTCGGATCTTTCTGGATATTGTGTTTCTGGATAAAATGCTGGTTTTATGGAGTAGGTAAATAGGGAATATGATTTAATTATTGTATTTTCCCTTCAACAATGAGTTAATATGGATAAATGCATACCTTATCAAGTGCACAGCACTTTTTCTTCCCCCCATATACGCCATTACACTAATTAGTATGAACTCAATTATTATTACTATTATTCTTTTTAATATGTATTTGAGATGTATTTATAAATAACCAACATATTCATCATCACGGTATAACAGAAGGGTGCATTACATTTAAATACCAATGCAGCAGTTAAAGAGGGCCTTCCTCAGTAGAACTTAAAATGTGAAAGGAGAAGGAGGTATGAGACAAATGTTTGACTCAGCTTTTATAGAGTAATACACATAAAATATTATATATTACCTTAAAAAAGAAATGTGGAAAAAAAGACTTTCACTTTTTTGCTTCAATACAAATAAATAAATAGGAATATAAAATAAAATCATAAAAACACTCACGCAGACCTTTGGTTATAAAATGGGGGCCATAAAAATGAAATGGGAGCTGAAACAGGGATTTTTCAGTAGGCGGAAGAACCGATAAGCAAGACCACAGTGACACATTTTTATGCTTCATTTAAAATACAGGCAAACAATAATAAAACAGAAGATAAAAGAATTGTAACTCACTTATAGCACATGAAACTGAAAACTTTGATCCATAAAAAGATAGAATTGTTATTCTCTGAGAAACAGTTACACGTCCAACACAAAGCTTGTCAATTATTGAATAAAGCATAGGAATCCTTTTAATGGATTTCTTCACTAAAATAGCTGAAAGCCAGGGCCTTGTCACTCACAACCAACAAAGGATGATCTTTCCTAAAACTTTTATCTATATAGATTACTAACATTGCATTTGTGTGCTGCCCCTTTGCCCGTTTAGTGTGAAGACCTTTCCCCATTCCATCACATGCTCTTATTTTTCCAGCAAAAGAAAAAGCCTTAAAGAATAGAAATTTTAAAAAAAACCTACTTGTGGGTTGGTGTCTTGCCTCATCCTGCAGCTCCTCAACCATTACAGCCACTAGGTTTTATAGAAATTATTTTTAGATAAGCGTGATAAAACCTGATTCTGTATTTAACTCATTTCACTCTGCTCATTTGACTCCAATGGAAATGGCACACTGAGTGGTTTCAGGAGCATTTACCTGCTGTTTTTACAGCGTATCTTGACAGCGATATATAAATAAATGATGATGATGATGATGATTGTCATTGGCATTGTAACTAATTTCTGTAGTGGTAGAGTTTTATGAAACTACTATTTAAAATTAGACCCTATATCCATTGTGAATTGATACTTGGTAAAATGAAAATAGCCCTACACAATGTTTTTTTCAAATTTCTATTCTGCAGATGTGTGCTTTCAAGGTAATGTTCATGTCATTAAAATAGGTTGAAATAGGGTGGAATTTGTTGTACAATTTGTTGTGGGTGAACTGTTTGGAACTGATCTACTTGCAATTGCGTTAAGGGTTCATCAGGAAAAATCAATTGACTCTAGAGGACTCTCTTAATACTATGGAAACTTAAGAAGTAGGGATGGGCGAATTTTTTCACCTTGTTTCGCCAAAAAAATGACGCCCATAGAGTTGTATGAAGACGCGCGACAAAATAATTTCGCCACGCGACAAAGCCCATAGACTTTAATGGGCATCTACGACATTTCGCCGGCGGCGAATTTTTGGCAAAACAAAACGGGTCAAATTCGCCCATCCCTGTTAAGAAGCAAATATTGGACTAAATTTGCAAATTCAAAAAATAATTTTGTATCTGTCTTCTTACATAAACAACTAAGGAGAACACAATGCTAAAAAAAACCTTTAAATCACTATTTAATTACAAAAATATTTCCTTTTGCATGCTCCTAAAGAGAAAAATCTCTTAAAGATTTTTTATATGTACTGTAAATCATTATAAATGCAAGTCCTACCACTTCTAATTTAATTGAAATTGCAAATGAAGAAGTTTAAATTGCTAAACATGGGTAGATTCACCGATTTGTAAAGTTTACCAACTAATTGGACCTTTATTCACAGAAATAGTAGCCAGAATTGAGCTGATCTGATAGGCTGACCTCTAAGCCAAAGATCATATAAAACAAGGCCTTCTGAATATCCATTGGTAGAAGATGCACCTATGTGTTTCTTGACTAATGGCATTCGCCAGTCTTCCAGACCCCAGTCATACATTGGGGAGGCAATCCATTTTGCCTCAAACATGATTTATAAGCTGCAGACTTGAGCAGGTATAGTCAAGTTGACTGTCAATGTGAGCGAATTGTTTAACTGCTTTACTGATATATTAAATACATACTGATATATCAAATCGGTTAAGTGATTAGCCCGTTATGCATCTTAAATTCAGGAAGGGTTTTTCAAGGCTGGAGAAGCCTAGGAATTAAGTGAGCCTTTCATGGAAATGTATAGACATTCCTTTTAGAACTAAAATATCTATATTTCATCAATGTAGGGTTCTAGTTTTGTTGATATTTTACCTGTTCCAACTGACATAATATAACTGACATATAGACATTTAAATGTACAATACTCATCATTCTAGTAATTTTTTTAAAATCTGAATAATGGAAAGCTCAAGGAGAATGATCTTATGGATCAGTTTTTTTGGCTAATTCTGTGCTAGGATTAGTGATTATTCACTAGCTCTAGCTGGCAGATTTTAGCACCACTGGGCTTACTGTATGTATACAAGTGGTCATATCAGAATTATATAAAATGATGTACCAAAAGATTCTAATTTACTAGAACTTTCTCTTCTTCCGTCAGTAAGTGATGAGCTATGTAGATGATTACATTCAGTTGCTGACAATGATGCATTATTGCTTAAAACATTCTCCTTCATAGTAATCAGCCAAATATTCTGTTCAATCTCTTTTACACAATCCCAGTATGAGCAAAGTAAGAAAAATGATTCCTTCATTTAAAATAATGCTATTACACTAATTTCAATTCACCAACTCTGCAGGAGCCTGAATATGCAATGTTCTTTCTTCAATATTAATGAAAAGTGCATGTGGAAGTGGCCAATGCTTATTCCTGAAACCAAGTCCAATTTCAAGAACAGCCAGGTATTATAATAACTTTGAAAGGCTTAGTGGCATGCAATAAAGATCAATAGATCATTTGCATACAAAAAACATGGTGTTTAATTAAAAAGAACTATGAATTCAGCTTATCTCTAAATATATTTAATTATAAAAGCTATGCATGGGGATTTTCATGTTCACGTTATTGGCTACATTCCTAAATGTCAGATCCAGCTACAATTTTTTCAGGAAGAATAGAATAGAATACCTTAATTTTCAAGAAGGTATGGAGCATACCCTTTGTATTAATGTGTAGCTATTACCATCACTGGATATTTTATCTACAGTATGTAAGATCTATTGATATGCATACTCTGTAAGTCACTGGTCCTCAAAAAGCAGATCTTGATCTGGTAACCAGGAGACCACAAATTAAAGTATTGCTCGTAAACAATTCCTTTAGATTACAAAATTGTCAGCTATACAAAATAGTGTATTTTGCATGGGTGGTTTCATTATTAAATATTAATCATTTTAAAAAATGTTGAACATATGTGCAATATTGTCTTTCTTCTGTGTATTAAAAAGCTGGATGATTCTGACCAGGTTTGCCATGTAGACCTCTTTGATAATAAACAAATCAGAGCATAATAATTAGTAATTTGCACCTGGTGCATGCAGAACACTATTCATTTCTGTAGATGACAGAGAAATTTACCTAGGCAATATGCAAAGGGACTAAGGGGCAGATTTATCAAAATGTGAAATTAGAGCTCCCTGCAGAAAACTCATGTACATTCTATTCATTCTTATGCAATTTTTTGATGTGGATTTATCAATGGTTAAAAGTTCACCACTTGATAAATTTGCTTCTCAAAATCCCATAAGAAAAAATAGAAAGTGGGCAAGTTTTTTCTCTAATTTCACACTTTGATAAATCTGCCCCCAAGTCTTACAGTAGGTCTTACAGTAGGTGCAGTGTATTATTGAGTAATGACAGTGAGTAAAGGGCTGTGAGTCCACATTTATAATTAGTCTTTGAGGGGGCATCTACAGTATATAAATCTGAGTTGGAGTTTCTTTCCATGTTACTCATGATGGTGTGCCAAGTATGTTAATTGTTCATTCAATTGTTTTGACAAATGTTATCAATCCTGCAAACAACCAGAAATAGTAATGGGACTTTTCATTACACATCAAAGTTGGAAAAAATGGTAGAAGACTTTTCCAACTTGTCTATTTTTATTTTTGTTATTAAGAGGTTGAGATTATCATACATACAGGCTACATACACTTACTGACTGATACAGGAGGGAAAGAGTTTATTACTGTTAATTACTAGTGATGAGCTGATAAATTTACGAAACTGCAAAAAATTTGCAAAATGCATTAAAGCCAATAGGGAACACATTTTTTTTGCCAATTCTTTCAAACAACATTTCCATTATCATGTTCATATCGCCCCCTCCCTTACAAGAAGCTTATTCAAACATTATAAATAGGCAATAAACAACTTCAAATGAAGACATCAGTTTTATAGTGATGTAGTAATGTTGCTGCTTTATAAATAGAGCTCTGCGTGTTGTTACTTTTTTACACCCAAGTGGAGGTCCATTGAGTTCATAACTTGAAGTATAATTTACTTTAAAGGCCAAAAAAGAAGTTTACATAATTAATTCAGGCCATTTCAATGCCACTTTTAAAAGGCAGTAGGTAACATCAATCAAATCATTGTTTCCATAAGAGGACTGAAGAGGTAAGTGAGATAATTGTGGAAATGTGCCTACTTTGAGAGACGTTCCTGCAGGTGAAACATTGATTTAGCTTGCTTTTAAATGCATTTCCTTGTTCCTAATATAAATCTGAATTGTTAATAGGAACTTGCCTTTTTCAAATCAAGCTGAGATGTCACAAAGTGAACATTAATTGACGTTTCTTTCCTGGAGGATGTTAAAAAAAGGAAGAATGGTTTTAATGCAAAGCTTGTTTATAAAATGTAATATAAAACCAGAATGTGTTATTTAATAGAATCTCTTGAATAAGGCCAAGCTGGGAAAAACTGTTCTAATATTGGCTGCATTCAATTTGTTTGATATCTTAAATGCTGTTTAATAGATAAATTTTAAATTGCCAAAAGTTATGTTTCCTTTTGTTTCTGTTGTAAGATTGTTTTAGAGACAATGTAAAGGTCAGAAAAGAGATAGGCATGGGCATTCTCACAAGCCACATGTTCATATATCTCTATGCCAAGGCAATGTCATCAATAAGTCTTTGGTCATAATTATACATTTGGGCCTATGAATAAGTTGATTACATTGCAAGGGGGTTACATATTGGAACAGTTTAACATCAATCCAGCAATACAAACAAACCAGCAACTATGGAAGTGAGAACATTTAACAGATATTAGTTGGTATGTCTTACTGGAATGGGCAAAGTATTTTTTGAATTTATTTGAATTAAATATAAAATGATATATTGTGGTCATGGCACAGACATACGTTATAGCATTTTAGAAAAGTTTTACTACTATTGAGTATGATCATGCTGAAGTTATGTTTTCTGCATGTTTGAGAGGTATTAAGCCAAGCTACACCAAAGCAAGGCACGTACAGTATTGACTGGCTGACATGTATCCTGCTATTGTAACATCACAAATAATCTTTCTGAGGTCTCAATTGTCTACATGGCACACATGAGAAGACCTCTGCCACCCAATAGAGATACTTTTAACAACTGTAATTACTGCAGTAGTAGGCAATATAAGTCTAGATATGTGAAATGAAAAACATATTTCATTTACTTCAAATACTGTTTTGGCCTTTAACAAGATCCTGAAAAAAACATTTATATTAAAGCAGCAGAAAAAAAAGAAAAATGAGCAAAGGGAGTGAATTGATATGATAGTAAAAAATTAATAGCTTGGAAATGTTAACATGTTTGGCATTAAAAAGGCATGTTTTGAATCTATAAAGAGAAATAAGTCCATTCTTCAATGCAAACATTCGATTAGATATAACTATGTTTACTCCATTGTACTAATATGTTAACTAAATTAACATCAAAAGAACAGCTAAGCAGAATATATAAATCCAAATCATTTAAGTGGCTAGAAAAACAAGGGTGGGGGGAGGGAAACTATGAGCAATGCGGCAGAGAAAGACTGATAAGCCCAATGGAGTAAATAGGAAGCTGGCGCATTACAATATTAAAAACAGAAGTTTAGAATCTTTCAGAACTTAAAGCTGTATCTGGTTTTCAATTTATTATCATAGCTAACATTAAATAATTAAAATATCCCATAATCTGTGGCTATCAATTTATCTTAACAGAGATTAGAAATTGGCACTTCCTATACACAAAAACATCATAGGAAGTCATTGTGTTTGATGCTTGGGCCACCCCAACTACAAATCAGTTGTCTATTACTAGTAAATACTGCTTTTGTTTTATTCACCATGAAATTGTAGTTACAGTATCTACAGTTCTAATAGTATTATTTGGTTTCCATAACTATACATTAAAATTTTGTTTTACCATTAAATTTGTCTTTTTGAAATTTTACCAAATTGTAAAAGTTCTCTTTTTTTTTACTTTTTCAGCAAATCCTACTAAAGCCAATGGAATTCCAGGCCCATCTGAAGTCATTCGAGAATCCAGCAGTACAACTGGCATGGTAGTTGGCATTGTGGCAGCAGCTGCGTTGTGCATCCTCATCCTCCTATACGCCATGTACAAATACCGAAACAGGGATGAAGGCTCGTATCATGTGGATGAGAGTCGAAACTACATCAGTAACTCAGCGCAGTCCAATGGGGCTGTGATAAAGGAAAAACAACCCAGTAGTGCTAAAAGCTCTAACAAAAACAAGAAAAACAAGGACAAAGAATATTATGTCTGATCCCAGCCACTTAATGGACAAATGTATAGAAATAGTCTTCATTTTATCTGAGACATAAAATTAACAAACTTATTTACTTTACTTTTTACGAAGCACATTGAAAAAGAGACGGGGGTGAAATTAGTAAAGAGAGACTGTTTTAAAAAACAAACAAAAAAAAAGAAGATATCATGGTCTAGGTTGCCAGAAACAGGAGCCAAACAAAAATTCCGAATATCCTCAGTGTTCATTTACTCTGCCTGTCATTTAATGTCGCAGGAATGCATTGGAAAGACACTTGCGGCTCCAAACATTCTTCAAGTTTGGAGTTATTTCCAGCATTGAGGCACAATTTAAGAAAACAAAAACAAACAAACAAAAAAAGCTACCTATGATTCTGGATTCAGCCAAAGTGCTAGTGCTTTTTCCAAACGTAAGTTTATTCTGGTGCCAGCGAAGAATCGCCTGAGCCTGCCAACGTCAGTGGTTTGCTGTACTGTGCAATGAAACAATGATTGAAATGTATTAAGTAAAAAAACGTGCTGGCTTTTCGGAAGACTTAAATACTTTCACAAAGCCCCTTTCTGGTTGCTAAGGGATGTGTTATGGAGGCCTTATTTTCCGAAATATGAAATATAAGGCACTTTTTCAAAATAAACAAGAAGGATAGATGCAATCATTTGGGAGATTTTCATGCACGCTTAATATGTTATTACATATGTTTATATAAAACACATCTATATGTGCTTTCTGAACTGTGATAAGTGATGTTTTATAGCCTGTTGTATAGACAATGCAAAATATATCTGCTCTTCAGCCATTTTTGGTAAGTAAATGTTCTGTGTTGCTAGGTATAGAAAGTTTTCTGATGTCTGATGCAACAGACACATTTTTCTTTTCTTTTTGCAGTCATCCAAAACAGATAATCTCTTTCTCTTTATTTTTTAATTTGAATTCTAGTATGCAGCGGAATAAGTATGAATGTATATAATAATGTAAATCTACAGCACAATAGCCTAATTTTCACTGCAGCCAAGTTACAGTGTGTTTTGGGTGAGGACGTATAAAGGGGTCTTTAGTCTCCTGTAAAAATGACCAAATTTAAGTAAAATTTTGAGATCTATACCTTTGCAAGTAACTTTAACTCCCCCCCCATTTTTTTAAATGAAAATGCCCTTTTAAACATTCCTAAAATGGTTATTTCCTTTAGTTACACAAATATTAACATTTTTTTGTATGACAGGCATTAGAGGAGGGACAAATAAACTCTTTGAAAAAAGAAAAATATTTTTTGTTTACAAAATTTTTTTGTTGTGTTTATCAATGATATTAAAACAACTAACACAATTTAGATTTTTTAGATTAGTTTTATTTCTTTGAGGAACAAATAAAAGGTAACTTTCAATATTTAGCCTTGTTATTTACATATTAACCCAACAGTGATTATTAAAATTTAACCTTAGATAGTAAATAAAGCTCCTCTGGAAGCACCAGAGATGTTCACATATTATAAATGGGCGAAACAAGAATAAATCAGCCAAAATGAATAAAATGACTTTTAATAACCAGGCAAACAAAACAATGATTAAACTTGTATCAAAAGCATAAGTTATGGTTATTATTATACTTTATATCAAACTGAAATGTTATACAGTAATGTACAAAGCTTGTTCCTCATTCACATCAGCCCCTGCCTTAATAAAGTCTGAAGTCCCGATAACATTTACACAACACATAAACTGGAACCATTTCATGAGGAGTCCATAAATTGCCTGTATGTTTTAGGAGGGGAAACAAGAGTACTTGAAGGAAAACCACAGACATGAGGAGACCATGGAAACTCCTTGCAGACAGTGGTCAGGTCAAAATGTTTCAGAACCTTCAGCACCCAGATCTACAAGGCAATCATGCTAATCACTAAGCCAACATACCACCTGTTGACCAAAATACTACTAATCCTTCATTGTTAGGGGTTGCTAAATATGTTAAATACTTCAGAACACTATAGAAGAGGGCTTTTTGTTCAATTCCTAAACCTGATAGCCTGTATTCATGGAAAGTATACTGGAGAGAACACCGCATGTTCGCACTTGCTCTGTGTAGAATTTCTAACTGGACACCAGCTGTACTCAGGGAAAGACAGTTATTTTATAGGTAGGAAAAAGTGTTAGGTCTTAGCAAAGGTGAAAGGTTATGTAATTACAAATGCCCTTAACTAGTCTTGCCAAAACTATACCTTAAATTTATCATAGAAAAAAAAATATATTAAAAATGTATCAAATGTGGCGTATTTTAATGCTACTACAAAAAAGTCACTTTTATCAAGATATTTTATGTGTATATAAACATATATATATATATATAAATATATATATATTGTTTGTCATTTTTTTATTTTCTTCTAAGTTAATTTTGGGGAAAGAACACCATAACAGACTGTATTAGCATTTTAAAAGATGATGCTTTAATATGTGTTGGAAATATTATATCACTGTATGTTTGAATCAGATTTCATGGTACAGGTACTATCTCGAGTTATCCATCTGCTTGCCTGGTGTAGTACACATCTTTGATATAATGTGTTACAGTACTTCTGGTAATACAAGGGTAATTAATGACCTTCTATACCCTGCAAATGTGTCATTTGTCTGGATGAGGTCACTGCTTCCCAATTTTGTAATGTGTTGCCTTTATAACAAAATACAAAAGTGTAAACTGATCCATTCACAAAAAAATGAAAAATCAAGAGGCCCAATGCCCCTTTAATGTGTTCTGTGTGATAGATATTTACATTTATTTTTGTTTATCTTTTTTCCTTCTTTTTTTTTATTTGCAAGGCCAATCTATCCATTACTGGAAATGCTAAGCAAGTGGAATTTATTGTTTTGTTAATAAAATGTTTCTTAATACAATATTTGCTGTTTTTATTTAACTCCATTTTATTTGGGACATAAATCATTGCATTATTCTAATTTAGTGAGTACTTAAAGAAAACTCATGAAGAAGTGCACAGAATCAGCTACATAAATGGTCAGTGCATACAGTACATTCACAAAAAGATGGAAACACTTTTAAAAGGGAATATTTACATTGACTTTTGATAAGTATGTCAAAGAACCATGCTGCCAGAAATCACAGATACAAATAAAGATTTAAGATTCCATTCCCTCAACAAGTTGTCAGATTATTGGCTTTTGTATTTGGCCATAATGATGACCTCCCCGGTCAATATAAGATTAGGGCTCTTTAAGAAATCTGTAAAATGTTTTCAAAGTCTGCACCTGCCTAGGGGCAATGCTCATGGATCAGCCCAACCTAGCAAAATACCTAGATAGATAATTCAGGCATGCATTGTCTCATTTAATGACCTTAGCAAGCCAGTTAATTGACCAAGTCAAAAATAAAAGAGCCATAAGGTTTTCTATTTCCCTAGACCTTTGCCTAGTTATATTACAATGAATTTGAACCACAGACTGCCATCTGGTTTATTGCATTAAATCATTTTGACATTTTAGGTTCTAAAATATTCTTGAATATTCTTCCGAACATCAAATAATCATGATTTATTAAAGAAAAAAAAATGAAAATTTGCAAGAAAAAACTCTGCAAGTAAAAGCAAGGTTCTATAGAAGTCATTAAAAATATTCTCTATTAACAATTCTAATAAAAACGACTTTAATTAGAAAATAATTTAAATTATGTTTTCAAAATGATTGACTACAAGACCTAATTTTTAAATGACAGATCTCAGAGAACCATAATGCTAGTTTGGGAGGAATATTCAGAGAAAAGATCTTCAGAGGAAGTCCTATTGCCCCCTGAATGGGGTCCCTTAATGAGAAACTTGGGGAGTATGTAGATAAATTACTCCAACCAATAGTTGTGAAATTGCCCTCATTTGTCAAAGACAGTGGGGATATAATTAATAAGTTACAGTATTTGATGTGGGGAGATCACTGTCACGGTCAGCACCCTAAATTCAGAACCAATGCTAAGCACCCTGTTCTCGGCTCTTGCTTCCACCTTTAACAGCTGCCTTTCACCTCGGGAGGAGCCCTCGGCTAATCGGATGCTGCCAGGTCTTATTAAGAGAGGTGCCAAGCGAAGGGTTCTGAACGATCAAAGGGGCACACCGGTAGTGCATAGTCTTTTTGGCAGAAGGTCATGGTACAAGGCATAGATAGAAAGCGTAGTCATATCAGGCCAGGTCGGTGCAGGCAGAGTACAAGTGGAGTCAGGCAGGCAAGGGTCAAACCAGGAGATCAATCAAGAAGAGTCAAGACAGGCACGTGTCAGATTACAGAGAGTAGAATAGTCGGTTTACCAGGCAAGGGGTCAGAATCACAGAAGACAGCAGAATCAAGTCAGGCAGGGCTCAACACACAAATCAGATCACAAAATAGGATACAGATTACCTCCCAGGAACTCTCAATGAGGAAACCTATAACGGGCAAAGAACACACACAATGCTGACAACTTTTAATGTATTTATATAAATAAAGAAAGCAATGATTTTAAAATGATCCTGAAGAAATCATGTTTCAGTTGGAGTCTCTATTTGTAAGAGTGTACAAGTAACCACTAGTGATGGGGGAAACATCAAAAATTCGAAAAGCGCAGTGAAGTCAATGGGCATCAAAATAATTTTTATGAGCAACAATTTTTGACGTGAGCAACGATTTTTATATGCATGACTATTTTGTCCAGATGCATTAAAGTCAATGTGTCTCACACGTAAACTCACACATATAAGTATTGAAGATTTATTATTTACAATAGCAATAAAACATAGAAAGGTAAAATCAGACACCTTGCATTGCACTGTTTTTATTACCTGCACCAATAAAGAAGGTCAGTAATGATTTTATATTGTAAAAGGGAAAAAACTAAACAGGGAAAATGTGTTGCGTTAAAAATTAAGTCTCAGAGAAAGAGAAGGTGCAGTATGTGAGTGTCTTTTTGTTTATACTATTGCATATTATTTGCACCCCTTTAAGTAAATTTCATATAATCATATTTAGCAGCACTAACATGGAGCCTTTATCAAGGTAATAAAACACAACATTTAAAAGTATTTCTTCCTCATCAAAGCAGGGAAGGAGTCCTGGAAATCTAATCCCAGTTAAAGGTTTTATTTAACTAGAGTAGACTAGATTACCCTTTGCACTAATTGCTCCAGAACAGGTGATCACTAGAACTTCCTAAATCTGATTCATGAATGTTTTATACAAATACAAGTTGCCTGAACATATGAAAGCTAACAATGGTATTAAATATAAAACAGGCTCTAGCACAAAGTCTAAGACAGGCAGGAAGAATCACTACAATAATAAACCACTGAAGAGCCCTTTTCTGCTATGGATAAGCAGCCATGTATATCAGGTGCCTCTACTGTATTAAAATTCAGGGGCAACAGGACACTCTATTCTATAATAAGTCTAGCTGGGACCTGTCTGAAGTAATAGACACAACTCAATAAATACAATAAAAATATATTATTATTGTGACATAGTGGCTGGGAAAACACTAGAGGGAAGGTGCATACAGTATCTCCCAGAATGAGAGACCCGTCTTATGGGAAGAATACCAGAGGCTGTCTGTAAATCAACTAGCACAGGTGCTGTACACTAAATAATGAACCACCAAGTGGGGGAGCTCTCTGACCAGGGGAATCAGAAAGGAGGAGTCTGGGAGGTACAGGCTAAGTGAGTAGTCAAAAAAAATCTGGAGAAAACCAAGGATTTTTAAAATAGATATATGGACTAATTACTGTAAGTTTGGCTAAAACGTTGCTACACAATATTACAAGTTACTCTCATTCAAAAATTATATTGTGAATATAACAGATGGATTTATGTTCAAAGTTACCTGAATATCGCTGCCTTTCTACTTGCTAAGGCTAACACATAGGGGCAGATTTATCAAGGGTTGAAGCGAATTCGAGGGAATTTCCTAAGTAAAAAAATTTGAAATTCTAAGTAATTTTTTGAATACTTCGACCATCGAATAGGATACTACGACTTCGAATTTACTTTGACTTCGATTCAAAATAAAAACTATTTGACTACTTTGACTTCAATACTTCGCCAACTTAAACCTGCCGAAGTGATATATTAGCCTAAGGGGACCTTCCAGAGCAATTTTTGTATTCAAAGGAAAATCGTATGATTGTACAATGAAATCGTTCGAATCTTATGATTCGAATCTTATGATTTGAAGTACGATCAGAGTACGATCGGAATACGATCGTACGATGAATAAAATCCTCTGACTTCGAATTTGAATGTCGGAGGATTCGATGGTCGAATTTCGAACTATTTTCCACTTCGAAATTCGACCCTTGATAAATCTGCCCCTGAGTTCTGATCTATGTATGAATACATGAATACAATGACGTTACCCACATCTAGCTGCAGCTCCCTCTTTTAAAATAATACACCTGCAAAGTAGAGATATAATGTACAATAATACTTTGAGGAAATGTACTCATCATTAATGCTTACAGAAATAATTATATGTGTATTGTAACTAATTCAGTAATCTATAATTGCAGCAGGTTTTTACTGGTCTAGTCCATTTAAAATAATGAAATCCACTTTATAAGTTGCTATAACTGGAAATAGGAAAACTTTTTTCTTATCACCATCTTACATTCCCAAAATGAATGTTCTTTTCATTTCATAACATGTTTTTACCAGTTAACAATGTTTGTCATATTACTGAAGATTTATCCTTGTTAAAATTAATTCCTGTTTTTTCACTATTAAATATGCAGAAGTCATCTTGCTTGTTTTATACATTTAGATTTCCAAGCAAATCTTCTAGTGAGACTGACCTCACAGTTTAAAAGGAACAATATTTGAAGAAAAGCTCTACCAGATTTAAAATACAGGAAAATGAAGCAAAATGACACTCTAAAATGAAAAGTCCTAGCCTGATGGATGTTTTGACATGACAAGGACACCTTAATTTCTAAAACACACACTTGGGTATATGGATAGTGGATATAAGGATAGTGCACACTTTACTCATTTCTTTGTAAATGAGTTATATTATTCACACACTCTGTATAATACTTACATTTTACCCACTAAAACTTAGTTTAATACCATTCCCAAAAATGCATCAAAAAGTTGACATACACTATAATTAAAAATATCCAGACATATTTATGTTTAACATACTATAGCAAAATATGAAGTTTAACCTCCCTTTACTGCTCTTTTGGAAAGATGTTCCACTATATGCTGAATTATTGCCTTCATTTTGGGGTCAAGTCAGGGCTCGGTGTGGAATAGTCAAGTCTTCCAATTGCATCTATGCAAATTGGTATGGACCTCATTTTGTGCATTTGGGCTTTATCTTCAGTAATGTCATTGAACACTTTGGTGTTGAGGTTTGCTTTCAATGGAACTAGATCCATGAAAAATAACCAATTATTCCACCTTCATTTTCCTTTTCCACAAAGCTTTCCAGGGGGCACTGTATATATTATACTAAAACCAGGAGATCAATTATGCAGGAAAGAAAAGGGAAATGACTTACTCAGGAATCTAAGGAATTCTGGAACCAAGGAACTCAAAAAGTTCAGGAATTCAGGAGAAAAGTACGACATCAGGGAAATGACTCAGTGATCAAGCAATGGGGAGTAGGAAAAGTCTGGTTTAAAAGACAACTGGCCTTAATGAAGCAGGAGGTGGAGACAGAGGAGGTACAGATGCAGCCACTTTGGTTTGTCTGTTTGACACAGAATAACTAAACACAGATATCCCATTTATCTCATTTAACACAGAAAACTGTGTCACAACATCCCATCTAATTAAAGCATTCACCATTGTGAACAATGGAGCTTTGGTATGCTAATGAAAAGGTTAAATGCATTAAATGAGTTAAGATGACTTAAGATAACACAGTTTCTTCAATTACCCCTGATTCATGATGCATTTAACTCACAAATCCAAGTGGCTTCATCTGTATCATAAGTCTGTCAGGATAGCCAGCAGAATTGAACTCCAAAAGCCTCCACTGCCTCCACAGGGAAATGCATGTTAGACAATACACAAACCAATGTTTGAATCCTAGCCAGTCTGGACACTACGGGGCAGATTTATCAAGGGTCGAATTTTGAGGGTTAATAAACCCTCGAATTCGATTTAGCGCAAATGCTTTGATCGAAAGATAAACTAGTTTGAATCAAACGATTCAAACGATTTTAAGTGATCGATCGAAGGATTTTTATTCAATCAAGTGCTGGGTGAGGTCCCCATAGGCTAACATTGCAGCTCGGTAGGTTTAAAGTGGCGAAGTACTTTATGAAGTCAAAGTATTTATTAAAGAGACAGTACTTCGACTAGCGAATGGTCGAATAGTCAAACGATTTTTACTTTGAATCTTTGCATACATTCGATTTGATCAAATTCGATCTAATTTGACCCATTCGATGGTCGAAGTACCCAAAAAAATGCTTCGAAATTCGAATTTTTTTTCATTCGAATTCTTCACGAGCTTAGTAAATCTGCCCCTACATAATATGCCTACAATTTCTCTTCTTGTACGTGTACAGCTCTATGTGTGAGGGAAAAATTTTGTTTTCTAATATAAATCAAATATAAAAAAAGTCTACTCAATTTTCGAATCACTGCATATTTTCTGGAATCTTTGAATTGTAAAGATGAATACAAATGCGAGTGCTATGTTTTGACCTTCGCAGCTCACAAAGTGCAGTCTATGTTGTGTGTACTGATGACAACTGTACACCAGAGAAAATATTTGATATAAATGCTGATCGTGTGGGTTCATATATTGACTGCATGTTTTGAATGTGCCCTTTAATAAATATCGGCCTGTCAGTTTAAGATAGGTTAAAGACATTATAAATTATAATGAGCCCTCGTGTAGTGCAATGAATAATGTTTGAAGCAAAACTGCACAGAATGACCTTAAACTAAATTCCAGAATTACACTGGTGCACTAGAGCTTTCAGTGTTAAGTACACTCAAGAAATTCAAGTAAATTCAAGAAAAGAAGGAAAAAAAGTGGGAAAGAGGAAGCTATAAGGGGTTAAATAGATTTAGATATGAATGTGGGATCTCTAAAATAGATGCAATAGAGGCCTATATTGGTACTTGTGTCTGAACATCTTCCTGCACTTCCACATACTTATATAGTTACATAGTTAAATCGGGTTGAAAAAAGACAAAATCCATCAAGTTCAACCCCTCCAAATAAAAACGTAGCATTCAAAAACATACCCCTCCCTACTCTCACATAAATTCTATATACCCATATCTATACTAACTATAGAGCTTAGTATCACAATAGCCTTTGATATTATGTCTGTCGAAGAAATCATCCAAGTCCCTCTTATAGTCATTAACTGAATCAGCATCACAACATCACCCGGCAGTGCATTCCCCAACCTCACTGTCCTGACTGTGATGAACCCCCTACTCTGTTCCTTTAAATGAAACTTCTTTTCCTCTAGTCTGAAGGGGAGGCCTCTGGTACGTGATTCTCTTTATGGGTAAAAAGGTCGCCTGCTATTTGTCTATAATGTCCTCTAATGTACTTGTAAAGTCTAATCATGTCCCCTCACAAGCGCCTTTTTTCCCCCAGAGAAAACAACCCCAACCTTGTCAGTCTCCCCTCATAATTTAACTCTTCCCTCCCTCTAACCAGTTTAGTTGCACTTAGTCTCTGTACTCTCTCCAGCTCATTTATATCCCTCTTAAGGACTGGAGTCCAAAACTGCCCCCATACTCCAGATGAGGCCTCACCAGGGACCTATAAAGAGACATAATTATGTTTCATCCCTTGAGTTAATGCCCTTCTTTATACAAGAACTTTATTTGCTTTAGTAGCCACAGAATGACACTGCCCAGAATTAGACAACGTGTTATCTACAAAGACCCCAAGATCCTTCTCATTTAAGGAGACTCCCAACACACTGCCATTTAGTGTATAACTTGCATTTATATTATTTTTGCCAAAGTGCATAACCTGCATTTATCAACATTGACCCTCATTTTCCAGTTTGCTGCCCAGTTTTCCAGTTTAGACAAATCACTGTGCAAAGTGGCAGCATCCTGCATGGAACCTATAGTTCTGCACAATTTAGTCTCATGTGCAAAAATAGAAACAGTACTTTCAATGGCCACCTCCAGGTCATTAATAAACAAGTTGAAAAGCAAGGGACCTAGTACAGAGCCCTGCGGTACTCCACTAACAACACTGGTCCAATTAGAAAATGTTCCATTTACCACCACTCTTTGTAGTCTATCTTTTAGCCAGTTCTCTATCCAGGTACAAATACTATGTTCCAGGCCAACATTCCTTCATTTAACCAGTAACCTTCTGTGTGGCACTGTAACGAATGTTTTAGCAAACTATAAGTAAATCACATCCACTGCCATCCCAGAATCGAGGTCTCTGCTCACCTTCTCATAAAATAGAAATTAAGTTAGTCTGGCAAGATCTATTACGCATAAAACCATGCTGGCACAGACTCCTAGTATTATGATTTGCTATAAAGTCCAGTATCTTATCCGTTATTAAGCAAATAGTTTGCCAACTAGTGATGGATGAAACTTTAGCAGGTTTCACCGCAGAAAAAATTCCACTGACTACAATGTATTGTAAAAAAAGTCACGTGGCTTGAAAAAAAGTTACTGGAAAAAAACAGCAAATTACTTCGATGCGTTTTGCAAATTTTCACTCTTTCCCAAATTTTTTGGAGACGTGAATTGGGACAGATTTATGCGTCATTATGACCAACACATTATTCCTGCATCTTTTGATGAATAGTGACTGCACTTTTTGATGTTGGGGAACCTTGGCGTAACCACAACCCTGGACCTGGCTGCAGCTCCTTGGCTCTTTAGATTGTAAGCTCCACTGGGATAGGGGATGTGAATGGTCAGTACTATCTAAATATCACAGCAATAAAATTATATTTATAACTGGCCAATTTTTTTATTTTGATTAAACGGAAATCATGCCTGGCTCTGCCTGTCCCACAGAGGTCCAATGGATGTGTAATTCTATAGAAGGCTACAGCAGCCCCTGTAACACAATTGCAGCCAAACAAAGAAGAGCTGTACCAGCAGGGTGCAAGTAGTGATGGGCGAATTTGCAGCATTTCGCTTCGCCGGAAAATTAGTGAATTTCGTGCGAAATTTGCAAAACGGCAGAAAAATTTGCGAAACGTCACCGATGTCACATTTTTGAGGCTGGCGCCCGTTTTTTTGACGCCGGTGGCCGTTAACGACGCGGCAATTTTTTTTTTGACGTGGACGAATTTTTTCGGGCGTATTTTCGCGGTCGTTTTGTGAATTTATTCGCTGGCAG
Organism: Xenopus petersii; assembly: GCA_038501925.1. Taxonomy (NCBI): domain Eukaryota; kingdom Metazoa; phylum Chordata; class Amphibia; order Anura; family Pipidae; genus Xenopus; species Xenopus petersii. Next base: position 172,068,621 of record CM076680.1, on the reverse strand, counting down.
CGAATCGCGCAAATTCGTCGTAAATTCGCGCCTGGCGAATAAATTCGTCCATCACTAAATGCAAGTCTTCTCCCATAGCACATGCAAGTCGAACAATTTTTCAACTTTTCATGATTAAGAACAATTATAGAGGAATGTTTTCCAAATGGTGGAAAAAAGTAAATCTGAGACTTACAACATCAGTGTTGTTTGGAAAAATCTGTTAAATTGAGATATTCACAAATAAAATATGAAACATTTAAGAGGCAGTAAGAAAACTAATTGTAATTAAAGTAGTTCTGGCAATATTTCTTGAATGTACGGAATACATGGCAGCATAAAACATATGCCTTTTGGAGATTTTTTTGCATGATAGGTATTCATCTATGAGTCGTTTTGAATTTTGCTGTGGCTTTTGAAAAAATTAAGGGTTTTTTCTTGTGTGGGAAAACTGCGAGAAAAACTGATCATTGGGGTGGGGTAATTGAAACAAAAACAAGGGTGTTCTAATAAAAAATAATAAATATCAAAAAAATTAACTAAATTGTAGAGAATGTTCAATAAATGTGTTTCAAAAATAGGTAGAAAACTGACAGACATTGACCATTAGAATTGGGTTATTTTTTTTTTTAAAGTGTGTATGTTCTTAATCACATTTGTGTTCTTTATAATCATTGTCATTTTTTAGTTTTTTCTAAAAACAATCAAAATAAAAATTTCACCAGGTTTGGTTTGGTGAGCTCATTATTTTTATTTTTCTGAAAAAAAAACTCGATTTGTAAAAAAAAAAAAGGGTGTTAGAACATATTCTCAAAAAAATTAATCCAACCCCAACAGGTGATTAAAAATAAATCCACATTGTAGTGAGAGCTAAAATGTCAGAGTAACTTTTTTAAACATTAAACATTTTACACAATGTAGTTGATGTTATATTGTATTAGCACATCTCTGTTGAAGGGTAAAATATTATTCACTTCATCTGTTCATGTTAAAAATAGAACAATAAAAAGTACAATGAAGAAGTCTTAGAATATATATTGTCACCGGTTCGGTGTTACAAATCATACAAGGCAAGGAGTGGGCACATAAGAGCATACAAAGACGAGAACATAGTGAGACTGGTTAAATTGTCATAAATATAACTCTTATGGAGGCTTTGAACTCCTAGGTAATAAATCCTCTGTGAGCACAAAATGCAATTGTTTTGCAGAATTTAAAAACTTGAAAGAAAAACAGATCAGTAGTAAAGACTGTGTGAAGATATGGCACTATATGATCAGGAAGAACCTCTAGGTGTATATTCTACATGGCTCCCTTAAGGGCTGTATGAATAAACATAAATGTCTGTTAAAGATTGTATATTGCTTCTTATGAAAATATATAATTTCCCCCAAAACAGATACTACCTGTTGTAAAAGTGCTTAAAGCTGAATTCCATTACCGGGAAATGGTTTATCCAAAACTTACAATGGTTGAAAGATAATGCTAATAGTTGTGTCCTGAGACTTTCCTTCTTGTCTGGGAGGCAACTGTTTTTCACAGAGGGCAGCACAATTAGATATAATTTGAGCTTTGGGGCAAAACAATTGATAATGATAAAAATGTCATATTTTAATCAAGGGTTGGCAACTAACTCATGCTACAGAAATAGCCAAAGAGAACATAAAGCAGAGCTGATTCATGCCCTGCAGGCTTTTTTGTTTCAATCCATTGTTTTTTTGAAGGACTCAAAATCCATGATAACGTCATATATTATGTTGTGCTGGAGAGATTTGGTAAAAAAATATAACATATACAACTGGAATAGTGAGTTCATCAGGATTTTTAGTTTGTTAATCTTGGGGCACAGAATGGGGGAAATTTTTTTTATAGCAGTTGTCATATTTTTGCAGTTCAAGGCTCACTTGAAGTTCTAAGCATTGGCCAGCTGAAAGGTTCAGCCTATAATCAGGAGTTCCCTTAGATTATGAATTGAATTGAGTACTGATGTATCATCCCAAATTTCACCCTAACTAACTGTAACAACATCTAGGCTAGGATAGACAAAGCAACGGTTACATTTGACCCTCTTTACACAGGATGGGCCTTTGCTACATGGCAGGGTGAAGGATATGGTATTGTGCAACTACACCTCACTTGTGCTGCATGAAAAAATAAAAAGAATTGGACACCAGAAGGTTTTTGAACAAACCACAGGCTTTATTCTCTTAAATCGCAAATCAGGGTTTTGATACTCACAACCCTCTAAGGTATTTACATTACATGTCAGGTAACCTACCTAGCATTTCAGAGCCAGCACCTTGTGACATCCCTGTGGAGAGAGTGTACCACATGGATAAATGCACCCTCAGGATCTCTGCTCAGTGACCTGGATACCCAAATGTTGGATCAGGGAAAACACATAACCTAAATCCCTATTAGGCTGTTATCCCTCCACTACAGGCCAGTCATGCCTGAGGGGAGCTTACCCCTTTCTATCCCTCCTAGTTGAAGGCAGGCCACTCTTACTCACCAGTTCTGCTTCAATTTTCTAGAAAGTGCTTTATAGAGAATTACCCTGTCCGACTGCACCTCTCTCAGGGGGTCCCTGTATCCCCAACTTCACCATGGGCCTCACCACCCTTGGGGGCTTCCTTTTACTGGGGCCTAAGCTCCAGGCTCCCTGCACATCCACTCCCTCCTGGAGTGGCAGAGGAAGCTCCACCCTCTGCCCAGCAAGTTGTGGCAGTAACTTGTTATCAACCTCTGGGCCAATGCTACACTGTACACTTTTATGCTAATAAGCTAAAGTAGATACATGGGCTTTTGCCCAGCAACTAGAGAACAAGGAAATGTAGGCATTTAAAGCCATAGGGTAGCAGTAACCCTATGGGTCCCTACATAACCTTCCAACTAGATTTTTAGGAGACCAAATGGCTATTCTCTCCAAATTTAACCCTTACTGGCCTTCAGACTCAGCCCCCTCCACCACTGCTCGCACTTTGGGGATCAGTGGTCTAGAGACTAATATAATCCAATCCAATCAAAATTAGGCTGTCATTTTACCAAATCATTTTTGGTAAATTCTTTATTCTAATGGATGTCTTGGATAAACTAAATCCAAATTACAAGCCAATATTGTTGAGACAAAGTCCCACCACCAAACAATTACTTGAACTGATACTGATACATACTGTATACTGATAACATAAACTATACATTAAGGGGCACATTTACTAAAACTCAAATGTATCTAATTGTCTTATGAAAACAAATCTGACCAGACTCCCTTCCACAATTTTAACTCATTTTGCAACAATTTTTCTCGAAAAAATAAGAGTGACAAAAATGTCAAAATCGAGAATCAATTCTTATAGTATGATTGGTGCTCTAAAAACTTGACTTTTTTAGATTATCAGGCACAAACCTGAAATTTCTTTCAGGATTATCCAGCGTAGATCACAATGTCAAGAAACAATGTTGAGGTTTTGGAGCATCAATCTTATTATTCAAATTGATGCTCGATTTAGTCGTGCCATTTTGTTGATTTGATTTTCTTTGAGAAAAATTACTGATAAATGAGTTGAAATCATGGATGGGAGTTTGGGTAAATGTGCCACTGACAGATTCTAACTTAAGAAACTAGGTAGATCATGCAAGAAAAGAAGTAAAAGTATTGATGCAGAGGTTAACAACACACTTAAAGTAGACTGGTCACCCCGACACAAAAATCTGTATAAGAAAAGTCCTTTTCAAATTTAACATGAAATCCAATTTCTATTTTTTATTAAAGCATTCATAGCTGTTGTAAGCTCATTTAAAAATCTCAGCTGTCAATCAAATATTGTCTGCCACTCCTGTATGCCATGGGCATAGAGGCGGGGCAGTCAATTAATTTCACTTTCTATTCAGCACTTCCTAGATGTCACTGCTCTTAACATATTCCCCTGTTCTCTTTACCATTTAATTGTGTAGCCAGGACATGGGGATGGACATGGGGTCCCCCATTCTGGTGCACAAACAAGATTCTGACATGATGCAACGCTTGCCTTGATACCTGTAACAGTGTCCACAAAATGGCTGCTGCCTTCTAGTTATAATTTTGAAATTATGAAACTGAAGGCAGCAAGATTCGAATAATTTATATAGTGTAATTAAAGTTAATTTTGCTTTAAACACAACCCTCTCAACATTCTTTAAACACAACCCTCTCAACATTCTTTTCATTCCCTGATAAGTAATAATACCATCCATGATTTTAACTCATTTATCAGTAGTTTTTCTCGAAGAAAACCTAATTTTCAACAGAGTTTTTTAATACCTGTATATGCTTTCTTTGTTATGTTAAAGAAAAATTATAGTTTCCTATTAAATTTGTTTGAATCCTAAAACATTGTCAGCTTTTGTCATAAAATTTGTCATAGCACTTTCTAAAGTCCCAATAATAAAAAAGTTGCTCATATAGTAATTTTTTGTAAACTGATATATAAACATGTAGCAAGGCTTACAGAATCCATGTTCCGGTAACTGATTAGGCTCAAGTGTTATGGAGTGGGATTTTTTTTCTATCCCTGCATTCTTCTACAAGAAAAAGAGATAACATAACAACATGAGTGTTTGGAATTGCTAGATGGGTCACAGTGGACAGCAAAGATATTATCCTAAATCCAAAAATGCCTGAGAATTTTTTTCTCAGGTTTCATCATTTTTTAACCTTTTACTTGAGCAAATCTACTGAATTATTTCATTCAAAGGGATACTGTCATGGGAAAAAAAATATTTTTTCAAAATTAATCAGTTAATAGTGCTGCTCCAACAGAATTCTGCACTGTAATCCATTTCTCAAAGGAGCAAACAGATTTTTTCATATTCAATTTTGAAATCTGACATGGGGCTAGACATTTTGTCAATTTCCCAGCTGCCCCAAGTCATGTGACTTGTGCTCTGATAAACTTCAGTCACTCTTTATTGCTGTACTGCAAGTTGGAGTGATGTCACCCCTCCCTTTTCCCCCCCAGCAGCCTAACAACAGAACAATGGGAAGGTAACCAGATAGCAGCTCCCTAACACAAGATAACAGCTGCCTGGTAGATCTAAGAACAACAATCAATAGTAAAAACCCATGTCCCACTGAGACACATTCAGTTACATTGAGAAGGAAAAACAGCAGCCTGCCAGAAAGCATTTCTCTCCTAAAGTGCAGGCACAAGTCACATGACCAGGGGCAGCTGGGAAATTGACAAAATGTCTAGCCCCATGTCAGATTTCAAAATTGAATATAAAAAAATCTGTTTGCTCGTTTGAGAAATGGATTTCAGTGCAGAAGTCCCTTTAAGAACTGCTTGTGTGTCCAATTGGATAGAATTTTGCATGGCACTTCTAAGCTTCCAAATTGTATGGGTTAGAAAATACTGGGGGGGGATTCAGTACAAGAACAATTTAATGAGGTAAATATGGCTTTATGTGGAAGTAATACTATTATGTATGTTTTATGCAGCAAGTTTCAAATACTGACACATGTATAATACAGAACAGAGTCCCAGAATCCCAATGATTTGCTTTGGGTGCAAACATCATTGTGGATTTTGTGCTAAATCTGACAAATTCCTGGTCATATGAATCAGGCACTGAGTTAATAGCTGTCAGTCCATCAGGGATAATTGCATTTTAATGAAACGAAGGATACATAGTTAACTAGGGCACATCTTGATTTGCTGAATTGTTTTGTTGATTATGGGGCTGCTAACCTTTATCCTGGTGTCATCAAAGATGACTGATGGAGTGATACCTTTAATTAATAACAAGTCAGGCTATCAGCTGGGTAGCAGTAAGCACACACAAGCTGCAACCCCCAAAAAAACAATATGGTAATATAATATTAAAGTATTTTTATTCTTATTAAGGAAGTGTGTGCTACAAATAAAGTAATTGCTACAAATTGTGTTTGTGTGGGGAGGCATAATTAATTGAAGTTGTATAATTAATCAAATCAGCACTAAACTTCCATTATATTTAATTTAGATTTAGAAGGAAATGCATTCCTGTCCATTTCCCTGCTTGCTTAAATTAAGGTTTTCTCATATTTGTGAGATTATGATTGCAATTTTCACAGTTCCTAAAAGTGTTCTTGCTGTATTTTGCTTATTATAGGGGAATATGTATATATGCAGGAATAGCTATAAAGGTATGGGATCCATTATCTGGAAACCTGTTATCCAGAAGGCTCCAAATGGAATCACCACCTTCCATAGACTGCATTTTATCTGAATAATCCACATTTTTTAAAATGATTTCCATTTTCTCTGTAATAATAAAACAATAGCTTGTACTTGATTCCAACCAAGATATCATTAATTTGTCACGGTCGGCACCCTGAATTCAGAACCAATGCTAAGCACCCTGTTCTCGGCTCTTGCTTCCACCTTTAACAGCTGCCTTAAACCTCGGGAGGAGCCCTCAACTAATCAGATGCCGCCAGGTCTTATTAAGAGAGGTGCCAAGCGAGGGGAGGGGTTCTGAATGAGCAATGGGGCATGACGGTAAAGCAAAGTCTTTTTGGGCAGACGGTCACGGTACAAGGCGTAGACAGAAAGCGTAGTCAGATCAGGTTGGGTCGGGGTAGGCAGAATACAAATGGAGTCAGGCAGGCAAGGGTCAAATCAGGAGATCAATCAGAAAGGGATACAGATATAGCAGAGTCGGTTACCAGACAGGGTCAGGATTACAGAGATCGGAATCATCAGTAGCAGGCAGGGGTCACAACAGGATATCAGATCACAGAAAAACCAGACAGGTAGCGCACCCAGGAACTTAGAATAAGAAACCTATAATGGGCAGTGAAAAACTGAACACTGGCGCTTTAAATACTTAAAACTTTCACGCCATTGCTCGCTAGCGTCAACACGCCAGCGCACTAATAAATACAGGAGATGCGCGCTGTGTGAGCCCTAGTTACCAGTGCATCCAGGGGAAGCAAGAAGGCACGGCGGGCGCCCCCACTGGACCACCAGGTCCCCATTTCTCCAGTCCAGATGATGAAAATATGCACACATAAAGGGGAGGGGACAGGGGTGACCATCGGAAGTGGGCCTAGGGGCGCCCACTATGTAAATCCAGCCCTGACTACAGTTCTCACCCTGGGTGTTGATGATCATGTTAATGATTCTGTTCTTTCTCGATGATGCTTTTGGTATGATTAATTAGCAATAGAGGAGCTGAAAGAAACTGTATTTTTCATTGAATTATTAATAATATATATATTTTTTCTTTATAATATTGCATAGTCTGCTAAAGAGTTACTGCAAGATTTCAACACCCCATCCAGTATAACGCAGAGCTTTAGCTTTTGTTTCCATGGAAACTAGAGTGCAGGACTCCTAAAATGCTCATTTTACATGAAAACAATAGATTTTACCTACATGTTTTGTTTTCTAATACCGTGATCAATCCGACCATTCTTTTCTTGATTCTGTCTTTTATTCCGATTACTGTGCCCTCATATGCATATACAAATCATTTTACTCGCTATTAAGACAAAGTATGAAGAAGAACAATACTTCATAAATAATACAACTATCTGTTGATTTCACTTTCCAATCTAGACTTACAGTAACTATTCATGGTGTTTGCTTTAACACAGGGCTAAATTAAAGTCTCACATCCATGTCATGTGCTGACTATATGCACTATAATATAATACATTTTTAGTCCAGATTATTACTTTTTTAATAAAAACAGAAGGAATATATTATGTACTGAGTAAAGCTTTATTAAAAGCTGTATCTTCCACCTGGTACTACTGTTCAACCACTGTAAAGCTGTAATGACATCTGCACAAAATATTTGAAATGTAAATATCTATTATAAAATTTAATTTACTGGGGGTGCAAGTTGCCAAATCACTGGGGGTGCAAACGAAATTATTATCTTAGTGAATTAAATTGCTAAAGAATCATGTAAAACCACAAGCCAAGCTCAAGTTTGGGCCTAGAACAATTAAATCTGATGTGTTAAAACACAAACAAAAGTGTTTTCATGAATTGAACACGAGTTACTGTGAAAGTTGTCAGTTAAAGAATATGTATAAAAAAGTGCCCAACATGCATTTTGCTCTAAAGAGCTTTATCAAGGTCCCCCAATGCACCTTTCTCTCTAATGAGCTTTATAAAATTCTTTTGGCTCCATTCTATAGATGTTTGTGTACACTAGGCAGTTTTGTGCTCAACCAGAAAGATTTAGTATATTAGTCCAAGGTGACATTCACAAGGCTGCAGGGACTTAATATTTAATTAGGAATAATAATCCTAATAATAATAATAATACTGAGGGTTTACATACTTGTTAGCCCTGTGCATACAGTCATGGTACAGGACTCAACGGGCACGATGGAGGGGAGAGGACTCCTTGCTCTACAGGATTTAGAGGACATATCTGATATTCATTTGGACTCATGTAAAGTGGTAACATAATCTTCTTCTATGAATTGGTATTCATATATAAAGATAATTCTGTCCTAAATATTATCTAAATCCTGTCACCCCTCTAGAGATTCTTGAAGTTTTGAGAAAGCTTATAAAGAAGCTCTAGTGACAACCTGCTTGGAGTTGAACCAGGGACCATCGTGTTCCTGTGTTTTCTGCATTACCACTGCTATAAGCAAGCAGACAGCTATGCCCCTGGTTCACTCATATGGTTATGCTTGGTAATTGCTAGTAAGCATGGCTTGTTTCACCTGTTGCCAATCTGGCCACAGGTGATCTGTGTAAGCGATTTGACTGGCTAGGGATGGGCGATTTTTTTCTCCTTGTTTCGCCAAGGAAATGACGCCCATAGACTTGTATGGCGTTGTGCATCAAAAAAAAAAAAGACGCGTGTCAAAATAATTTTGCTGCACGACAATTTTTTTTGAAGCCCATAGACTTTAATGGGCATCTGCTACATTTCCAATTTTTGGCGAAATGAAACGGGTCAAATTTGCACATCCCTACTGACTATAAAACCATTTACTTTGCTGTAACTCATTGCCCAATATAGGTCTATGTTCCATAGTTCCTAGGTGTGTTATATCAAATGATCCTATTTATTTACCACTGCCTGACCTTGACCTTGCCAATCTACTACCTGAACTGACCCCTGTCTGCGTTTGACTGTTCTTCAGATTCTGATTCAGTACTGCTCTTCTGATCTGTGTATGACCCTGGCCTGTGACCTTGGCTACGCTTCTGCTTCCTGTATTGGTACCTTACAGTCTGTACCCGGACCGCACTCCTTGTTCTCTGTTGTACCCAGAGCTTTCCCATTGGTCCTCTTGAGTTAATTCCTGGCAGCAACGGAGTAGCAAGGGGCCACTCCTCCCGAAGCCAAAGATGGGTGATAACGGCAGAAGTGCGAGCGGTGACCGGGACCTTGGGGTTTACTCTGGTTTTGGAATACCATACGTTACAGCTTTATTACCAGTGTTTTTAAGTGCCAACCTTCCTGTTATTTCCTCTGATGCGTGTAGTCACATATGGGAAAAGATCCTTCTGTGGGGTTCTATCATTATTATTACTCTTGGGATTGCATGGTGATGCTTTCATGTTTCTCAGTATTCTGTGTGTTTTCCTATATGATCTTGTATGATTAGAAGGTACACACGGGGGGCCTTACTTACTTACTTACTAAAAAGTCAGACCAAACTAGAATAAACGATTGGACCTAATAAAATAAGTGTTATGCAAAAAAAATTTATTGGATCGGGGACAAACATAAAAAAAAATTAGCAAAAATCCAAATCATGCGATTTTTAGATTTTTTCCCCCGAATCGATTGAATTTTTAGGATGTTTTCCAAACTTTTCTGAATTTCTAATTCCAGCGCAGATCACAGAAACTTCCAAATAGGATAGGGGTCTCTCTCATTGACTTATATACAACCTCAGCAGGTCTGAGTTTCTGGATTTTCAGATTCAGACTTTTTCCACCCTCTGGGTTTAATAAATCTCAAAAGATTCAAGTTTTTTTTTTCCACTAAAAATTAGGATTTTATAGTTAAAAAAATCAATTTTTTTTGAGTTTTGGGCATTCAGACTTTAATAAATAACCCCATAAGTATTACACTAGGGGAAAATGTAATTCTTTTTTGTGCACTTCCAAAAAGACTCATTAGGGAATTCAACTGCTGGGGACACAGCAAAAGAAAGAGTGCATCAGAGAATAATTGAGGGTATTGGCAAAGTCTAAGTTCCAAATATTTTTGAGAGTTTCATGCATTCGCACAGAGTCACATGCAATAAAAAAAGTGCAATGTATTATCATTCAGATGTTTTAATAGTCAGAAATGTACTCAGTAAGAATTCTGATGCATCTCCCACCGGCATTTCTTTAGATGTTGATTTGGTTTTCACAGAATCCTTCAGGGAAAAAAACAAACAAAAGGATGAGGTAATATCTCTCTCTTATTTTAGTTATACGTTTAGGAGAGCCTGTCGGGGCAGAAAGTTCATTAGTTTTAATTGTTTAATAACTGGTAAAATTGCTTTACTAGGGAATGTAGAAGTTTAAAGGCAGGGCTGTCTCAGGGAGTCAATAAAAGATTTGATTGTCATGTTGAAGTTTCAGTATACTGTACATGCTTTTTGAAATGTTATAAAGTTTGGAGCAAATTTGAATAAAATCCCTTTTGAGTTGTTGTTGATTGTATTTATCTTGCATTAATGTAAAAAATATGTATAATACTTTTTTTAAATAGTTTTTCTAAATTATAATGTATTTTCGGCAAGACTAAATACCTAAATACTGGCTTTTTGTCTTGGGATGCCATAAAATGCAACAAGTCAAAAATTAAATCACATTCCAAAATTCTGAAGATGAATGTAATTGTTGAACATCAAGTTAATGAACCAGAGAGAAGACAATAACTGGTTTATCAATAACAGCATTTATTCAGATATTTGCACTTCAAAACAATATATCAAATCAGAGATCCCAGTGGATCATGGGGTGCACAGAGGTGGTTAATTATTTAATCAGATGCACAGAAAACCTATGAAGGCCCAAGTATTCTGTCTTCAACAATTGAAATCCAACCTTCATTTGATTAGTTAAATGAATTTTAGGTAAATGTATTATCATAAAACCAACATCAGCAAATCTAAAAACAGTTCTTACTTCCAGGGTGTGAAGATGTATTATGGATCAGAATCATGAACATAAAACATGAGTATGATATAGTATGATAATCTGTTCTCACAGTTCTTAAAGGGGACCCATCACCCAAAAAAATATTTCAAATCCTATTTTATTATGTTAGTCAAGCTATTTCACTGTAAAACGTACTTGAATCATGTTTCCTTCCATCTGGGAATTCATAATTATCATTTCATGAATTTCAGCAGTGTTCAAATGACATCTGCGTGTTATTCTTTAGGCACAAATCTGCCGTGCCTATTGACACAGCCTGTGCCAACAGGTGCACTTGCTCAGAATTAATCAAAATAGACTGGTTATATGCAATGACACTTGACACAAATACAGGAATCAAGTTGCGGTGCAAGTAACTTCAATGAATAGTGTCAATATGTGCACAAGTTGTGTTGATTTTACCATGAGTGCAATAGAGGCTGCAATTGTTAACAAGCCAATAGGGCTCCTTCATTTTTAAGGATCAGACCACAGCCTACCCAAATGTGGATGCAATGAAACTTGAATTGTGGAGAAAAGACTTGATTATGGATAAGAAAATGGAGAATTTCAACATAAATCGCACTTCACACACTGCTCTTGAGATTGTGAAGGAGTACTAGTTTGATCGCAAGAGTTGGTCTATATTGATTGGATTATTGATAAAATAATGGCTTATTCTTATTGCACCCACAATTGAACTTTACACATTGCTCTTGTAATTATAAAGGAGTTCCATCTTCATTCCAAGAAGTCAGTATAGACCAACTTTTGCATCAATATAAACCAACTGTTTGAGTGAAGCCTGTGCCTAGGGTGGCAGCTTTAGGGGTGGCCATCAGGTGCCTATATAATAGATTACATTTTTTTGTACTGAAAAATATAACACATGCAGATGAAAGTGATATCACAAATAACCGGAAGTGACGTGTTGAGACATGTGTGCAAAGCCACAATCTGGGCACGCTTAGATCTGGTGCCTGGATTGCCCTTATGCATATGAACTGGACACAGTTGTGCTCAGAAGTGTTGTGGTGGGCATTGCATCAATTTCAGCAACCTTTGCCTATTTGCTCAGAATTCATCAAAATAGACTGGTTATATGCAATGACACTTGACACAAATACAGGACTCATGTTGAGGTGCAAGTAACGTCAATGAATAGTGTCAATATGTGCACAAGTTGTGTTGATTTTACCATGAGTGCAATAGAGGCTGCAATTGTTAACAAGCCGATAGGGCTCATTCATTTTTAAGGATCAGACCACAGACAACCCATATTCGGATGCAATGAAACTTGAATTGTGGGGAAAAGACTTGATTATGGAACAGAAAATGGCTTATTGTACCCAAAATTGCACTTTACACACTGCTCCTGTGATTATAAAGGAGTCCTAAATAACCGGAAGTGACTCATTGAGCCATGTGCATGAAGCCACTTCCGTACAATGGAGACACGCTTAGATCTGGTGCCTAGGATGCCAGAGGACCTAAATACAGCATTTATCTTAATGCTATGTCAACTAAAGACTGGAACAAATTGCACAATGCTGTCATTAAAAAGGCCGTTCTACGATGCAATGATGGAAATCAATACTGGTTTTGTATAGCATAAAGGTAATTTTGAGATGCTGCAAAAATTTTGAATTTTAGAATTCATTGGTCTTTGTTATTCTATATATGTTATTCATTAGTTATTGCCTTCTCCTACCTGGAGGAAAACATTATTTATTATTTTAGGAAATCATTGTTCATATCTGTATAAATATTTAACATCATTGTAATGTGATTTCAGATATTATTGGTTATTTATTAGCTTGTTGTTCTCTTTATTATCCTTTCTTCCGCGGATGATGTGTCTGGTTATTTATGGGTGCAAAGAATATCATTTTGGAACAGAGGCAACTGAAGGTGAGAAAAAACAGATGTCATTTAATTAATATACTGATTCCATGAAAAGATGGTTAAACTTCTCTGCAGCTGGACCTGTAAATAATAGCAGCGATTTCTAAAGCTTCTGGGAAGTGGAAGTTGCCATTGTCAAATTATGGTGATGACGACCATGAACCCCTGTGACCTGAGAAGGATGTGAAGTAATAATGTTGCAGCATTAATGGAAATTATGTTGAATAACTGACAAATTGCCAGTTCATCCACAAGTTTTTCACTTCTAGAGGGCACTCCATTTAGATAAGGGGACAAGTATATTTTTATTCATAGATGTATTATGTGGGAAGTGTTATTGGACTTAATTGCTAGTTCCCATGTTTTGTCTTACTATTTAAAACAGGTGTTTGTGGGCAGTGTGGGACACACATTGTGCTGGAAATTAAAGGGCACCTATCACAGCCAAAATCAAACACATATTAACAATCTGAGCAGTACAAGCTAAACACGTTTAATCAAACTACATATATAGTTTTTTGAAAAAACTGCAGGTTTTAAAAAAATCCCTTACTTTGTCAAATGGGTTCTTTCACTGAGGGAGGCCATATTGAGACTCTAACAGAGACTCTAATATGTAAATTTCAGGAGCATGCTCAGATTGTAACACTGCTTTGAGTATTCTACCCAGAATGCCTTGTTTTAGTAAACTCCTCCACTAGAAGTATCCACTAGAAGTGCTGCTACCTGCTAACTTCCAGCAGGTGGCAGCACTACTGTACAGCAGCTAACACACAGGTTTGGCTGATTTGAAAATAGCTTAGAAGGGTTGATAAGCAAACAAGGAATTTGAACTGAGCATTTGCGAGATTTCAGAGCTACAGTTGGCTGGGAAGATATAGGTAGGAGGAGCCAGTGAAATCCAAGATGGCTGCCTCAGCTAGAACTGCAGGGGAGATAGGGGAGATCTTGCAGAAGGAATAGTGAGCTGATCATTTACATTATACAAACAATTCTAACTGTTTTAAAAATTGGATTTCTTGAACTTTCACATAGTGTATTTACTTAGTAAATGATTTTGGTCATGATTGGTGCCCTTTAAGTCGATCAGAGATGTTGACTCAGCAGCCTCTCCAGTTGTTTTTCAACTACTATACCATTCTCAGCAACCCTGGTAGGATGTTGGGAGTTGCTGTTCAGAAACAGCTAGAGGTCTGCAGCATATGATTTACTGTTTGCACATTTTTCAATGTTATTCTCTTTAATGGGCCCACATTATATGGGGAGGGCATAGGTATCACGATTCTATCCTTTTATTCATTGTACAGGTATAGGATCTGTCATCTAGAAATCCATTATCCAGAAAGCTCTGAATTACAGAAAGGCCATCTTTCATAGACCCCATTGTATCCATATAATTCAAATGTTTAGAAATGATTTGCTGTTTTCTGTAGTAATAAAACAGTAGCTTGTATTTGATCCAAACTAAGATAAAATGAATCATTATTAGAAGCAAAACCAGTCTTTTGGATTTATTTAGGGGTTATTTGTCAAAGGTTGAATTTTAGAGTTTTTTTAGACCTTGAATAAACTTGAATGAACTCACAACTGGCATGGTTTCTCATTGAAGAAAAAACTTTAGTGGAAAAAACTCAAGTTTGGGGTTAACAACCTGAAAACTCAAATTAATAGAAAAAAGAACTCAAATTGCTCAAGTTTTTAAGCAAAGCCCTCCAAAAAAAAAACTCAAACATCATGAAGACTATTAACATCTTCCAATGGTTCAAGGGACCTCTGCCATTGACTCCAACATGACCTTGAAAGGTTTTAGATGGTGTATTTTCAGATTCCAGCTATTTCCAGGGTTGGGGAATAATAAATCTTGAAAAATTTGAGTTTTTTTAACGTGAAAAATTGATCAAAAAAATAACCATGAAAATTAGAATTTTCATGGAAAACACAAATTGATCCTTAATAAATCTGCCCCTTAATAAATCCAATTTACATAATAATCCATTATCTGTAAAACCCCAGGTCCCAAACATTCTGAATAACAGGTCCCATACTTGTATTTGCAAATTGCCAGTGGGAATGTCTAAAGCTTCAGAGTGGGGACAAGGGCTGTACCTGCCGTGCCCCCCACCACTGTTGTGCCCTGCGCATTGCCTCTTCTGCCTACCCCTAGTTCCAGCCCTGCTGTAGACAGTTGTTGAAAATGTCCATCAGATCACACTGTTAATAACAATTCAGTGTATTAGAAATTTAAAAACTGCTAATATTTTCAAAAGTATGAAAAAAATGAATTAATGTGTGAACATTTGCTTCTGATTGTACCTGAACTTGATATGATGGTTTTTTATTTTTACATTTATTTTCCTTGCAAATTTGTATTTCTTTAAGAAAAGAAAGAAAGAAGGATTTTTTTGCAAAATGTTCATTCCCTTGATGATAAATTATTTCAATTTGAACCATTATTTCTCTTGTTGCAGTGATTTAACCTGAAGCCTGTACTGAATCTTTAGCTCAGCAAGTAATCCCAACAAATCAAGAGTCTAAAAAAGTCTTTCAAAAAAGAAGCAATGACCTTTCTGTTGAAGTTATAGTGGCAAATAAATTAAGCATCAAAAATCCAAATGAATAGAAGTGATTCTTCTACTTGAGGAACAATCTTCACATGTAATGCTGGCCACACTCAGGCTGGGTAGCCAAGCAACTATCAATTAAGATAAGTGTCCAGATATTAGCGTCATACATAGGGATGGTCAAATTGTTTTTTTTCAGCTTTTTATTTTATTCATTAGATTTTAGTGCAATTGCACCTGAGGTTGGCTGGGGATAACAAACATAATGAATCTTACAGATCTTTTAGAGACTGACTAAAATGTAACAGACACTGGCAAATCTTTGTGTAATCAGATTAGTGATGCCAAATCCATTCTGGAGAGCCAAAACTAAAATTACCATACTGTCATAATTGTTTCTTATATCAGTGCACTTTGTTGGAGCAGAATTTTCCCCAGTTGAAGCATTCTCTAAAGAAAATTATAATCTAATAGTGGTCATTTATAAACAGCTGGACAGAGAACAAAGTGCAAAAACAGACAGACAAAAATACTGCATTAACAAGGAGCAAGCTGGGGTAGGTACATAGGCATCCCATAGCCCACCCAATAGATTCCCACTAAATTGTGCATCTTGGTGCAATGTCAATCTGTCCTTACCAGGGTTGCCACCTTTTCTCACAAGACTTTGGGTTGAGGGGTGGCTTGGGAGTGGGGTAATGATGTTACAGGGTGTGGAAATTGAGGGGCTAGGCAGGGAAAAAAGGTGGATGTGGCTGGGAAATGGGTGTGGTGGGTGGTGAAATGGGATTATAAGGGGTAATCGGCAGCAGAGACAGTCAGTGTAGGGAGGGATTTATAGGGTTTTTAAATTTACCAGCTAGCTCATTGCTGTGAAATTGAAATACCAACCAGGCCCTAGCTGGATTTTTGCTGACTAAGCTGGTCAAATACTGACTGGGTGGGAACCCTATCTATGGCAGATTATAAGTACAATACTGTATTGTACCCACAGTGTACACAATTTTAGCCCCGGACACAGATGCGTTTTTTTGACGCAGTCTGCAATGTGGGTTTTTAAAAAACTGACTACCCTGTAAATACTGTACCATAATGTGCCATTGCCTAGGCTTGAAACCGTGGTGGTCAGCTTTTTTTAAATCCATGGAGCGGACCGTGTCAAAAAACTGCATGTGTGTCCGGGTCCTTAGCACTTGAGGCAGGCTATTAAGTAAATTAACTCTCTTGTCTCAGCCAATATCAACTTGGCAGCACCCACACATATATTATTTATGACAATAATCAATGCCCTTATATATTTTTTTTTTTAAGATAATGCTGAACATACTTTATTTATAAACAAGTCACATGCACAAAAAATGTGAAAATCAGTTTCCCAACTGTCTCATTTTAAGGAAATGGTTGTCAGTAATTTTGCATTGAACGCTCCCAAGGTTAGGCACAATATTTCTCTCCAACAGCATCCAGCCTTTCATGGCAGGACCACATTTGAAACTCTGAAACCAGATTTTTTTCTAAGAAGATGTTTTTCCATTGGCACCAGGTAACTCCCTTGTCAGCAGTGTAGATTCTACATCATTGGCAGGTGAAAGGGTTAAAGGCAGTACCAAAGAACAAGGCACACTAGCTGAGTCTAATAGCTTAGCATATATCAGAGATACAGAGTTCTGTGCAATGATGAGTAAATACAATTCAAGCTCATTGTAGGGCAATCTTTTTAGTCTAATTAATCACACCTAGATACATAGAGGGGGTTATTTACTAAACCTCAAACTAATTTGGTCGGACTTTTTGGGACAAGAACTCAAATTTTTTCGTGGAAAAAAAAATTAATAAATTTAGATTTATTATATTCTGAAGCTGCAAAAGGCCCATATCCAAAAATCCGCCATCTCAGACCTATCGAAGTCCTGTATAAGGCACCTATCCCAATTTGAAGATATCATAATTTGCACTGGGTTTAGCCCGATAATCCTAAAAATTCAGGGGTGCAAACCCCAAAAAAATAGGGCGATTCTGAAAAAAAGCATTTTTTGGAGGATTCTGAAAAAAAGCATTTTTTGGAGGATTCTGAAAAAAAGCATTTTTTGGAGGATTCTGAAGAAAAGCATTTTTTGGAGGTTTTTGATTGCTTTTATCTGTTTTTTCCCCAATCAGTAAATTTGAGGTTTTTTTATTAATAAATCAAATAAGGCATGGGCGTTTGGTCATTGGATAAATTCAGAGTTTAGTAAATAACCCCTTGAATGCTATTTAAGTTATCTACCTACACATAAGCTGGTAAATATATCATGCAATTTTTGGCTGCTAAAGCTTCTCCTTGTTACAGAAATATGAGAGTCCTTTAAAAAATTATTTTGACATGACCTTTTGTGTTCTTGCAATTTCCTTATTAATATGTATTAAAAACCTCATGGTCTGCCCTGGCTCCATCTCTAAAGAACTCTTACTTAGACCCTCTAAATTTATGTTTACTGGAAAAGATGTTATGAAAGGTATTGAACAAGCATCCCATAAACATCTTCACTCATCTGAGTAACTTAATCCTCAGTTTATTGTTCTTAATACAAAGTTGCTTCGAAGAAGTCAACATGTCATTCACTTAGAAAGAGGGTAAGGAGCATATTAAGTAAATTGATATTTTTAGCGTTGATCTCTGATTCTAGCATGTCTCTTGATTTATCCATTATCATCCAGACACAATTGATACATTTTCCCAGAATGTACATCTGACAAAAATCCATAGAAGTCTTTAGCCTATGCCGGGGTACAGATGTTCAATAGAAAACCTGCAATGTTATCAGTAGCATTAAAATAAAGAAACCAATATGTACAGTATATGGGCAGAGAAAAAGAGTCACCTGGTCCATCTATCCTGATCAGATATCCAGATGTATTTAGTTTGGCTTCCCTTAAACTTGTCTTTTTTCTTTAAATAAGGAAATGCTGTATTCTATAAAAATTAAATCATTTTTGTTTAATGGATTTATTTTGAGATGGTGCTAAAGAGTTTCTAAAAGTACTTTGTTCTCTGCTGAGTAATAGTCACTTGACATTTATGGTATTCCCATTGATATCACACAGCTTTATTTTACAATTATCTCAAAATTATCTGTATTACTGTGAGATACTTTTTTTCTTGTAGATGGTCAGTACCCATGTGTATCAATTTTATTGTAAGGTCAGCTATTCATGGGACTGTGGGCAAAAATTTCCAGATTTGGTTAGGTAGTTTGTCTATCCATACTCTATCAACCTTTTACTATTGCACCACTACAGACGTTGGTAGACCTAAGTCAACTCATGAATGACTCCCTTTAGTTGAATGGGAAACTGAACCAGGTTAGAGGGAGAAGGGCTCAAAGGAGCCAAAAAGTCCTCCACTAGCAATTTAGATGCAAAGTGAAGCCTTCTGAAATCAGAAGCTATTTACTTGTCTCATGCCATACACACAGCATTGCCTGGATACCAAAATAAGAGTTTTGATTCTCCCATAAGGCATCATGGGGAGGAGACATGCAAATCACTCCTTTATGTCTCTTTGGTCAACTATGCATCCAGAACCGCTGATTTAGAGCACAGATACAGCCTAATGGTTCAGAGCCATATATCCAAACTTGCAGACAGCCTGTTTTGATCTTCTTAAATTTCATCAGTGCAACATATTGGATTATGGCTTTTGAGGGGTAGGACTTGGAGACTAGCGAAATGGGAAAGTGAACCTGGTTAGGGTGAGAAGGGCTAAAAGGAGCCACTTTGCATGTAAATTGCTAGTGAGGGCTTTTTGGCTCCTTTTAGCCCTTCTTACCCTAACCAGGTTCAGTTTCCTATTTCGCTACTCTCCAAGTCCAAGTCCATTTCATCGCGTCAATCATATGATTTGAATTGGCACTCAATTTTGTTGAGACATTTTTTCACTCCTACTTTTTCGAGAATTATTGATAAATTCGTTCAATTTAGTTGTTTTAATAAAAAAAACTGAGATAAACTCAAGTCTTAGTGAATAACCCCCCTAGTGTCTTCTCAAAGCAGAATCAAGTACAGGTATGGGACCTGTTATGTAAAATGCTTGGGACCTGGGGTTTTCTTGATAATGGATTTTTCTGTAATTTGGATCTTCATACCTTAAGTCTACAAAAAATCATATAAACATTAAATAAACCCAATAGGCTGGTGTTGGTTCCAATAAGGATTTATTATTAGTTAGCTTAGTTTGGATCAAGTACATGGTGCTGTTTTATTGTTACAGGAAAAAAGGTAATCATTTTGAAAATGTGGATTATTTGGATAAAATGGACCCTGTGGGAGATTCAGAGCTTTCTGGATAATGGAGTTCCATTTAATGGATTCCATACCTGTACTGTTTAGCTGAAGCATCTGTTTACATTTACTACACTGTGTTTGTCCAATACCAATGTTAGAGTATAAAACAAACAACTTTTAAAGTATATTAAAATAAAATTAAAAATTTTATTAAAATATGGAACCTTAACATGTATGCCCTATTTATCAAAATCCAAATTTTTCTGATTATTGTGATCTAAAAAGTCAGACCAAACTAGAATCCATAATTAGACCTTATTTTTAATTTTAAAAAAATCACAGATTTAATCGAATCAGGGAAAACCCAAAAAAAAAAAAGTGAATATCCGAATCGTAGAGTTTTCCCAGAATCTTTGGATTTTTGCTGATCCCATTGCAGACCACAGAAACTTTCAAATAGGAAGGGACCTCTCCCATTGACTTATATACAACCTCGGTAGGTCTGAGATGCCGGATTTTCGGATTCCGACTTTTTGCAGCATTGGGCTTTAATAAAACTTTTTTTTTATAGTCGAAAATACTCAAATTTTTCAAGTTTTTAGCATTTGAATTTTGATAAATAACCCCCCCTAATGTCACAGTCACAGAAAATAACCCAGAAATTATAAAGCTTGTGGAAAAATACAACACAAAATACAATAATTGTAATGTTGTATTACAGTGACCCTTAAATAGGTGAATCCCCAGACCTATTATAGGGCTCTGCTTCTCCTTTTTAATCAGTTATTGTTGCTGTTATAACATGATTTTATTTGTTGGTATTCCTGCCCAACAGCAGCAGAAGACATCAGTTTATCAGCGTTAGTGTATCGACACCGTGGCCCCAGTTAATCCTCTCATTGTGAGAACATTTTTATCTTACACTATTTACTTTATTATAAGAGATTTCAAAATGTGATTAGAGCCCAGGGCCACGAGCCAATGCAGTATCTCTAAAGAATGCGAAATGAACAGTGGTTGGTTTGAAATGCAATTACATTGCAAATGTATTTATTTTATTGGCTGTGTTTCAGGTGAGCTTCATGAGATAACTCTATGTAACAGCTTTATTCATTTACAATATGCTTTTGTATCGGCGCTGAAAAGTTCATTGAAAAAATAAACATGTGGTTATTTCCCATTTAAAATATAAAGCATAACTATGTAGAAGGAAAAAAAAAAGATTACATATCTGTCACTTATTGACTGCCACTACATTAGCTTTGTTTCCTGGAGTAATGATATGGCATGTGTACCTGGCCTTCTAATTAAAACCTATGGTCATTCATCTATCTAATTGCTACATTGCCCTCCAGGAAAATTCCATCCCAGTTGTACAATTCTTTTGCCTGAGCAAGTTACACTACAGTACTTTGAAAGAGCGTGGCTACCAGCCAAGTTCTGAAGTGAAAAATATACTGGCGCTGATATCGCACCACAAGCATCATTACTGGGTAAAGCCAGAAAAAAAGAACATTGTTTTGTCCAAGTACAAAAACTGAATTCATTTGTTTAGTATTCTGTAAAAACAAATCTTTTGCAAATGCACGTATTAATAACAGAATAGGCTAAATTAATCAGAATAATAAAAAATTCTAAAAAGACTATAACAATGTCTTTAACATTTTCTACAGACCCCTTTTTGCAGCAATACCAAGTTTAGAGTCTTTTGTGGTATGTTTGTGCTAGGTTTGCACACTGTTTGCAACCCATTTCCCAGTTATATTTATTAACCCTTTAACCGCCAAGCACGTACGGCGTACGTGCTGGCGGTTCAGGGCTCAGGCTGCCAAGAACGTACCATGTACGTTCTCCTGCAGCTGAGCCCTACACTCTGCATCGGCGGCTTTTGCCGCCTCCGCAGAGTGTCAGAAGGGTTGACAGACCCCTGGGCAACAAGGCTGGGGGGCTGTCGAGTCGGATCTGCGACACGATTGTCGCAGATCCGACTTCAAAGACGCAAATGCGCTGGAAAAAGCGCTGCTGCGTCATACTCACCTCTTCCTTCCAGAACAGCCGCCCACACACTTCCTGCTGCGCAGTAACTCTGCAGACACGCTGTTCTGGCTGCCTCCAGCGATCCAGCGATCCTCCTGCTACAAAAACGGTAAGTGCATGTTTTTTTACCCACTTACCTGCATTTACCTACAGTACATTTATACACTTACACAAACATTTTAGTAAAAATTTGTATTTTTTATTTTTTTATTTTTTTTTTTATTTTAGCACACATTTTATTTTTGTACACTTATTTACACTTAATTACATGTATTTGCACACTTAGACAACTTTTATTAGTGCACAAATATGTATACACAAAAACTCACAAACAGGTTTTTTTTTTTTTTTTACTTATTCATTGTACTGTTTGTTTTGCCTAAAAACATGTTATTTTGACAGCGTGACTATTGGATAATCGATTTCGGCCACTAATTACGCTGTCGGATCAATTATTTTGTTATTTCATTGATTTACGCTATTTTTGTGGTTTTATTGCAATTTTATCCCTGCATTATTGTTCCTTTTGAATCTTTAGTATTGTTTTGCTGTTTGGTGATTTGGTATAGAAAGATTTATTTTACTTAGTTTGATTCGCCAGAATATATGCTTTCCAAAAATATATAGTTTTCTGGGGGTCTTTTTACATTTTGTGGGTCATACGGCACATAACGCACAGTTGGGGCTCTCTTTTCTACAGCTTAGTTGGCCAGCGTGAAAATTCATATGCATGTTTTTCATTTGGGGTCCGTACACGCCACATACTTTGGTAAATCTTTGCATATTGGGCATCAAACTATTCAGTAGACCTCTGACGTCCATATTTAGGGTGATTTCTCTTTATACGTAAAACATTGTGTGTGATATATGCGGCAAACTGCAACAATTTTAGGCGATTTTCAGAAATGTTGTAAAAACCTCTACGTTTAGAAAAGCTTTGCAGTTTGGTAGTTTGGTGTAGAAAGACGTCTTTATCTTTGGTGGATTCGTCAGAATGTGTACTTTCCAAAAACATATGGTTTTCGGGGGTTTTTGCTGTTAGGAGGGTCTTGAGGCACATAATATGAAGTCAATGGTCTATGTTCACAGAAGGCGAATCAGCAGCGGAGTAAATCATATGCACTATTTTCATTTGGGGTCCGCATATGCCAGCTGCCTTGGTATATCAATGTATATTGGGCATCAAACTGTTCAGTAGACCCTTGGCGTCAATATTTATGGTGTTTTACAATTGTATGCAAAAAATTGGGTGAAATAAATGCGGCCAATTGCAATATTTTTAGGCAATTTCAAAAATGTAAAAACTGTTGCTTTTATCGCCAAATTTAGGAAAGGCTTGCGACTTGGTACTTTGGAGTACAAAGACATGCATACCCAATTTGGATTTGCGGGAATGTGTACTTTCCGAAAATATATGGTTTTCTGGGGTGAATGTGCATTTTTCTACCTTTGCTCCCCCCCAAAACTATGTTTATGTGTTGATTTTGCAGTACCTAAAATGACAGACCATATGGGGTCTTCCTTTTGGGGGTCCTATATGCCACGTGCTTGGGTACACTATACATATTGGGCATCAAACTGTTCAGAGGACCCTAGGCTTTCATATTTGGGGTGATTTCTCTTGATACCTAATAGTATGTGGGTAATACGATGCTGCAGGTTAGAAATTTTGAGGTGACTTTTGGAAATGTCACCAAAATCACCAAATTTGGGAATGGTTTGCGGCTTGGTACTTTGGAATACAAAGACATGCATACTCAATTTAGATTCGTGGGAATGTGTACTTTCCGAAAATATATGGTTTTCTTGGGTGAACTTACTTTTTTCTACATTTGCCCCCCTCAAAACAATGTAAATGTGTTGATTTTGCAGTATCCGAAATGACAGACCATATGGGGTTCTTCGTTTTGGGGCCCCTGTATGCCACGTGCTTGGGTACACCTATACATATTGGGTATCAAACTGTTCAGAGGACCCTAAGCTTTCATATTTGGGGTGATTTCTCTTGATACCTAAAAGTATGTGGGTAATACGATGCTGCAGGGTAGATATTTTGAAGTAATTTTTGGAAATGTCCCCAAAATCACCAAATTTAGGAATGGTTTGCGGCTTGGTACTTTGGAGTACAAAGACATGCATACCCAATTTTGATCCGTGGGAATGTGTACTCTCCGAAAATATATGGTTTTCTGGGGTGAACTTACTTTTTTCTACTTTTGCCCCCCTCAAAACAATGTAAATGTGTTGATTTTGCAGTACCTGAAATGACAGACCATATGGGGGTCATTGTTTTGGGGCCCCTATACGCCACGTGCTTGGGTACACTTATACATATTGGGCATCAAACTGTTCGGAGGACCCCAGGCTTTCATATTTGGGGTGATTTGTCTTGATACCTAAAAGTATGTGGGTAATACAATGCTGCAGGGTCGAAATTTTGAAGTCATTTTTGGAAATGTCCCCAAAATCACCAAATTTAGGAATGGTTTGCGGCTTGGTACTTTGGAGTACAAAGACATGCATACCCAATTTAGATCCGTGGGAATGTGTACTTTCCAAAAATATATGGTTTTCTGGGGTGAACTTACTTTTTTCTACATTTGCCCCCCTCAAAACAATGTAAATGTGTTGATTTTGCAGTACCTGAAATGACAGACCATATGGGGGTCTTCGTTTTGGGGCCCCTATACGCCACGTGCTTGGGTACACCTATACATATTGGGCATCAAACTGTTCAGAGGACCCCAGGCTTTCATATTTGGGGTGATTTGTCTTGATACCTAAAAGTATGTGGGTAATACAATGCTGCAGGGTCGAAATTTTGAAGTGATTTTTGGAAATGTCCCCAAAATCACCAAATTTAGGAATGGTTTGCGGCTTGGTACTTTGTAGTAGAAAGACATGAATACCCAATTTAGATTCGTGGGAATGTGTACTTTCCGAAAAATTATGGTTTTCTGGGGTGAACTTACTGTTTTCTACTTTTGCCCCCCTTAAAACGATGTAAATGTGTTGATTTTGAAGTATCTGAAATGACAGACCATATGGGGGTCTTCCTTTTCAGGCCCCTATATGCCACTTGCTTGGGTACACCTATACATATTGGGCATCAAACTG
Organism: Xenopus petersii; assembly: GCA_038501925.1. NCBI lineage: Eukaryota > Metazoa > Chordata > Amphibia > Anura > Pipidae > Xenopus > Xenopus petersii. The sequence continues at coordinate 172,043,621 of CM076680.1, read as the reverse complement.
TTCAGAGGACCCTAGGCTTTCATATTTGGGGTGATTTCTCTTGATACCTAAAAGTATGTGGGTAATACGATGCTGCAGGGTAGAAATTTTTAGGTGATTTTTGGAAATGTCGCCAAAATCACCAAATTTAGGAATGGTTTGCCGCTTGGTACTTTGGTGTAGAAAGACATGCATACCCAATTTGGATTCAGGGGAATGTGTACTTTCCGAAAATATATGGTTTTCTGGGGTGAACGCACTTTTTTCTACCTTTGCCGCCCCCCAAAACGATGTAAATGTGTTGATTTTGCAGTATCTGAAATGACAGAACAAACGGGTGGTCTTCCTTTTGGGGCCTCCTATGCCACGTGCTTGGGTACATCTATTCATATTGGGCATCAAACTGTTCAGTGGACCCAGAATTTTATATTTGGGGTGTTTTACATTGATACCTAATGATGTGTGGGAGATATGTTGCTGTAGAGTGGAAGCTTTGAGGTCATTTTTCAAAAAATTCACCAATTTCTATAAAACATTATAACTTTAGGAAACAATTGCAACTTGGTGGTTTGGAGTACAAAGACATTTCTACCCATTTTTGATTCACCAGAATCTGTTCTTTCTAGTAATGGGTAGTTTTCTAGGGTAAACCTACTGTTAGCGGAATGTTTGGCCTTGAAATCAAAAGTATGCCGTTTGGGGAGTGTTGCTTTGGAAATTTGGTTGTGTACTGCTTGTAGATTTTGAGCTATACAAGTGAGAAATCTCCATAAAACTATATATATTTGGTATTGTCGCGTTCAGGAGACATAGACCTTTCTAAATCGGCTGTGTTCTCGTACATAAAATGAATGATGTTTCTGATATATGTGATTGTTCTTCGTGCAACATGATTTTTTTCATTTTTTTTGACACTTAGAATCCAATATTTTTTTAGAGAAGTAGAATTACACCAAAATTCTTGCATATTGTGAAAGTTCAGGTTGTCCTGAAAAAAACAATATATTGTTTTCCTGGGTTAACTAAAAGACCACCCCAGGAAAGGCCCTTAAAGTGAAAGAGTGCAAAATATCTAAAAACTGCTTGGCAGTAGATGTTCGCATCTAGGACAAAACGGCTGGCAGGGAAAGGGTTAAACTTGTGCAGCTGAACATAGAAATAGCGCCACAGATATTCAGTTAGGGGCAGATTTATCAAAGGTCGAATTTCGAAGTGAAATATACTTCGAAATTCAACCATCAAATGGCTATACTTCGACTTCGAATATCGAAGTCGAAGTTTTTTTTACCGAATTTGACCGTTTTGTGGTCAAAGTAAAATCATTTGATCGAACGATTAAATCGTTCATATCGAACTATTCGAACAATTTCACCGATGGATCAAACTATTTTACTTTGACTATAAAAAAATCCATTAGAAGGTCCCCAAAGGCTAACATAGCACTTCGGCAGGTTTAAATTGGAAGTTTTTTTTAAAGAGACAGTACATTGATTATCGAATATTCAAAGTCGTAGTATCCTATTCGAAGTATCCAAAAAATTACTTTGAATTTCAAATTTTTTCACTTCAACCCTTGATAAATCTGCCCCTTAAAGTCAAGGCTTTGACTGGATTATTGTAGAACATTTTTGTGTTGTTGTTGACTGCAAAATTGATTTGACCTTATGTTTGGAATGCATGCTCATTTGAGAAATTTGAGGGGCACGCCAGGTTTCATGGGTACTCAACAGGCATGTCAGGCATATAGTGACTAGGTTCCTTGGGTTGTCTGCTTTTGTGTTCAGATAGTCTCCAGTAGTGTTGTAGCACAGGCAAGCACTCAGCATGAATTCATAAATAGATGTGTAACCACACTCACCCCTTGTGTCCAAACTTCCTTCCTTTTGGTGCAGGTAATTCAGGCCACAGGACCAGGTTCACCATACATCAAGTAGTATCTATAAAGTAGAAGGCAACAATGCAAAAGAAGTTTCCAATGCAGTCTGTCTGTGTTTAAGAGTGTGAGTGAGTGTGTGAGTCCCTTGTTGCCTCTCAATAGACACACATAGACTGCCTTTGTATAATCCTTTGCAGTGTTTCCCTTCTGCTGCCTCTGCTTGAGTACTCACCACCATCATGGCATCATCATTTTGTACATTGTGGCACACACATGGCATATGCACAACTTCATTAGGTATTTAAGGACGGCCTTTACAACTTTGAGGCTCCCTGGTCTTCACTCTTGGCCAGTTCATCTTCTATATTCTTAATTCTCATTGGAATGGAAACCCCTGGCTTTCTTGCTGGGAGGTGGTGGTATTTAACACTGCTCATGCTCAGCAATCTTTATCATTTTCAATGATCAGGCTTTTTTAACGAAGAAAAACGTCTGCAGCTTTTAGGTGCTGACGTTGAGAGGCCATGCTGAGATATTTTGGCATGAAATCCAGCCTGAGTTATGAAAGTCTCAGGGTTTCCTTAAGGACTACTCATGCCGAAAGGCGCAAACAATCTTAAATACGCCCCAAGGTGTCATTCTTTCGGCTCTCTATTGAGTGATCACTTGTTTGATGAGCAAATATACTTCAAACATTGCCATCAAATAATTTGAAACCTTTGGTATGTAAGTGCCTCCTTCAGTTTATCAGTACAGGGGAATCAGCATGGCATTAACATAAAACTTATTCTGATCCTCCATATAAAATGTGCCCCTTTGTGTGTCAGCACAAAACAACAATAATATTTAATGCAGAATATAATTTTGTATTTGTGCAGAAAAGCCTGTTATTTTAATCAAAAAATATCAGTCATACATCACCACTCCCAACCCCTATGTCTCTCATTTCCCTCACTTTACTACTTCCTTCTTCACTCCACTGCCTGTAGTCACCCAATTTCGTTCACTTCTCTAAAGCTAATTAATGCTAATTAAAATGAATTCACACAAACTATCATCTCTAATTAAAATGAGTAGATAAGCATCCTGGCAGCTTAGTTTTACATGCATTTGCCAGCTTGACCATCAATTCAAATTGCTGCAACTGCTTTATCACCCTCCTGTTGTCTCCATGTAATTCTTATTACCCACTAAAAACACTGGGACCACCTTTGTCATGCCTTTTGTTTACTGGTGTTTATACAGTAATTGCTTTACCTCCTGTTATTTTTCTTTTGTTAGTGCACCTTGTTGCAAATTGCACAGTAATATGGTAAAACAATGCAAACAATTGTTATATATTCATAAATTATTTATTAAAAGTGTGAAATAAATAATTTTTATCAATGCAAGAGATCAATTAACACGGGAAGGTCTATTCAATATTTTTTGAAGTCACGTTTTTTTCAAATTTAAAACTTTTTTCCTTGACAGCTAACATATTTCTGAAAAAAAGCTAAAATGAAAAAACTTGATCTAATCAATTTATTGGAAATAATTTACAGTAAAGAAAGTAAAATTGTTACATTCATTTTTAGAAATATCAATGCTCAATAAAACTAAAAAAAATAAAATAGCTTGAAAGTTGAATATACACCTCGGGGCACATTTACTTAGGGTCGAAGTAAAATCCTTCAACTTCGAATATCGAAGTCGAAGGATTTACCGCATTTCCTTTGTTTGTACATTCAAAGGAAAAATCGTTTGATCGAACGAACGATTAAATCCTTCAAAATGAACGATTTTCCATCGATCAAAAAAAGCTAGGAAAGCCTATGGGGACCTTCCCCATAGGCTAACATTGATGCTCGGTAGGTCTTAGGTGGCGAAGTAGGTGGTCGAAGTTTTTTTTAAAGAGACAGTACTTCGACTATCGAATGGTTGAATGATTTTTAGTTCGAATCGTTGGATTTGAAGTCGTAGTCGAAGGTCGAAGTAGCCAATTCGATGGCCGAAGTAGCCAAAAAAATACTTCGAAATTCAAAGTATTTTTTATTCTATTCCTTCACTCAAGCTAAGTAAATGTGCCCCCTCACGTTGACTTACAGTATATAGAAGTTTGCCAGGTTTCAAATGGTTTGCCAGGTCTCAAATGGTTTAGATTTTTTTTTTAATCTTGCAAATTGAATTTCTAATACTCAAATTTGAAAAAAAAATCGAAGATTTAATTTTTTCACTGCAGTTTTCTTAAATCTCGGAAAAAGGCATGATCTCCTATATTACATAAATTAAATAAATAGCCCTCTAAGTAATTATTGAAACTATAGTACCTTATCCAAATTTTTAAAGTGATTAAACTCTGGTTGGGTATGATAGGGTTTATTTATGGGGCCCACAAAGGTCTCTGAGCTTATTTGTAAAGTTAGGTATTGACCCCTAGAGTGAGGACTAAAACTTTTAAAATCCTTATGATAATATTTACTGGAATATCCATATCTGATGTAAAACTGTATGGATACAAAATACTGCTAGTGCATGTAATTGGAAATGTTTATCCACCCACATCTAGTAAACTAATCAGATGTTTTATTTCCAAACAGCTGACAAGAAAATGATACCTCCTAATTATTTGCTATGTATTGTTAGACAAGTAATAAACTCAAGACTCTTTATTTCATAACCCCTCATTTTAAAAAATATATAGAACATTAAGTAAGTGTCCACCTCTTACCTGTTCTACAGGCCAATTTGTTGAGAATATCTTAAACAGGAAATTTGCATCCTATTCTTACCCTAAATCATTGTTAATAGTCAGGCAGGCCAGGTCAGGATATGAGACAAATGCTAGGTCAGGAACAGGCTGGGGTCATAACCAGAAAATAACCATTGAGACGTGAGACAGGCAAGGCAAGGGCCAGACAACGCAAGGGCCAGACCCAGAAAAACAGGCAAGGGCCAGACCCAGAAAATACAACAAGGAGCAAGAATCAGGGATGAGGAATCACAAATGTGAAATTAGCACCAAGGACCAAGCACCTACAACAGACAATGAGTGCAGAGTAGGGGTTTTTATAGCCACGCTGATGGCAAACTATGAACACTTGTGGCATCAGAAAGAACAGTGGCAAGTAGGCTGCATCAAAGACAGTAGATCACCAGTTCGAATACGAGAAGGATGTGATTGTTGATCTCTAGAGTTATCCCTCATCTAAGGCAAGCTAAAAATATTTCATCCTTGCAGTTTTTATGACCCAACAATCACTTTGAAAAAATATTTTCTTGTTTAGATTTTCACTTTAAAAGTAATAGTATATCCCTCTTCAAAGTCATTTGTGATTTTTAAATGAAGTATAATAAAAGTATTAGCATTAGAAGCTGCAAACTATTGATTGATTTACTACACTTTGACACTTTTTAATAAATCATGAAAAATGACTTTGTCATAAAACAGTCATTATCACTTAAAAATATAATAAAACAGCTATTCTTCAAAATGTTGTTCTGAAGTAATGACTCTTTCAATTTCTGCATTTTGTACAGATGTGCTGCTTCACTGCAAGTACTACCAAAATGTTCTCACTTTCTGAAGTTATGACTGCTATATGTTTTATGGGAATAGATGGAATTTAGATGTATTCAATCTCAAAAAAACTGCATAATAAAATAAATGGAATTCTAAGCAACTATCCAATATAAATTAATTAAAAATGTTCAATAATTTGTTTGTAAATGTTATTGCTATCAAAAGCAGTACCTTTCTCTCCAATTTACATTCTCTGCACAACTCTGATTACATGTATCCTTGAAACAATGTACAATTAGTCAGTTCTTTTTCTGCCAAGGTTCTATATCCCATAATGCCTTGCACTCTTTTGTAATTCTCTTTCTTCAAAGGTCATTTAACATACAAGGCACTTGAGAACTGGAGTCTTGATTTCCAAGACAGAACAAAACATCCTCTACTATATATTGTATCATGTGAGCTAGATGATAACATGAAATATTCCAGCCTGGAATTTTGTAAATTTTTATCCACATTTGGTGGGAATTTGTCTTTAATTAATGTTCTTCCTACTGAAGTTATTGGAAACACTTTGGCCATTACACCTACAGTACATGAGCTCTTTAAAACCTTGATTTATCACACTTAAAATTTGCTCACTAGGTTTTAGTTATTCACATTCTAGCTACAGCCGGACTATTCACAACTTGATATTGGAAACAAAAACATCACCCCTGAACTCTAAAACAATACAAATTTTTCCAATAAACTTGGATATTTTTGGCCAGGAATAAAAATGAAATACATAGCAAAAATACTGCCAAAAATGGGACTTGTCATCTCACAGGATCTTGGAGCAAATTGGAGAAGTGAAAAAAGGAATAATATTCTCTGGAGAAATGACTGGATGATGAAACACTCCTTCGAGGCTGAAAGGGAAAATGAAGTGCAGAATTAAAGGGTTTGTTCACCTTTAAAGGAACTTTTACTATGATATAGAGAGTGACATTCTGAGACAATTTGCAATTGGTTTTAATTTTTTATTATTTGTGTTTTTTTAGTTATTTAGGTTTTTATTGAGCAGCTCTCCAGCTGCACTTTCAGCAATCTAGGATCCAAATTAACCTAGAAACCATGGGGTAAATTTATCAAAGAGTGAAGTTCAGCCACTAGAGTGAAATTCCACAGCTCTCAATTCATTTCTATGGGATTTTAAAAGGCATATTTATCAATGGGTGAACTGAAAGTTCACCCTTTGATAAATATGCCTATAGAAATCCTATAGAAATGAATGGAGAGTGGTGGAATAACACTCTAGTGGCGGAACTTCATTATTAACTTCACTCTTTGATAAATATAGCCCTATGCGTTGATTTAAATAAGAATCTAAAATATGAATAGGAGAGGCCTAGATAGAAAGATAAGTAATACAAAGTAGCAATAACAATACATTATATTTACTCATAAATAAAAGGCATTTTTGATATATGGGATGATGTGGACAAGTGAAGGGCTATTTATCAACATTCTTATTTTTGTGGTTTTTGAGGGTTGTAAAACCATGACTAAACTCACTTTCTATAAAATTACATATGTCATGAAATTTATTAAAAAAATCCAAACTGAAAAAGCACAAACAGGAAAAGTTGCAGAACAGTCGCAAAACCTGTGACCTATTGTTGCACAAAAACCAGCGTCAGAAATACCTGAAAACCTCTTAAACCATGAATCAAAGAAAGATCTTCCAGATGTAGTAAGAGAAATCTGCCATTGACTTCTACATGATTTTTCCCCTAAGTGAAATGCCCTGGTGACTTGGGTGATAAATTGCTGTGTAAAATGTACTGTACATTACCCTGCTTTATGTTTAATTCTGACAAAAATATTAATTGCTACCATCTCAATTTAACACTGGCACCTAAATTACTTAAGGCTTTTTAACTACAGGGCTCTTTCTCATATTAAACAAATTAAGAGAATATTTATTAAAAATCAAAATGAAAAATGTAATTTGATTGCAGCACAAAATTTATTTTCACCAACAAATAGAGAGTTTCAGATGTTTAGCCATTATTATTTTTACATTTTCTTTTGCCATCTCACTGGCAATATTTACACAAACATATTTGGGAGCTTAAAGATGCCAAGAGGATTTGAAAGCCATGGAAATATATAAGCATTTGTTTGAAAGAAAAACATTTTTACTCTACTTCACTCCTCAAGAGTTGTTGAATCACTTTACATATCAAAAAAAATTCTTGGACATTTTCATGCACCAGAATATTCAACTGACAAATGATAACAAAAAAGCAGAGGAAAGTTTGATGATATTTCTCATGTGCAATTATCTGGGAGAAAAAAAAAACCTCAAACTCTATCTAATGTACATATCATGCAATGACCCATAAGTCAATAAAAATAGGAACATCACTAAAGAACTGCAATTCAAGGTACAATCAGAACAACATTTTTTTGGAATCAAAACAATTAAAAATAATTTTAACAGTTTTTTATTGAAAAATCAACTGCAGTGGGCATATCTTAAAAAAGACTCACCAAATATAAATCAGTTAAAATTGTTTTGATGCACTTTTTATTCATGAATTAGTTATGTTAATGTATAAACCTGAAATGACAATTTACGATATTTAATTTCTCCACTAAGAAGTTGCTCAAAGTAATGATTCAGATAAAAATTAAAATGACCAAATTTCAGTAGTTGTTTATAAATCTTAAGGCTCTCTTATTAGGGAGAGAGGACAAACAATTTGAAGTATGAGACCAGTGTATCATTATTTTCAAGACATAATTCTAAGGAAATAGTAAATAATGGGTGTAAAATGTAATTACAATTAAAGTACTGTTTACATATATTGGAATTAAAGTGATTAAAAGCTGCTTGGTTGAAGAGTTTAATTTAATAGGAGCAGATACATCTAAATGCTGTTGGACATGGTTAAAACTCACAGCAATCATGTTCACTCGGTTGTAGAAAGAGAGCAAGCCGTGCAACCAAGGAGATAATGTCATCTGTGATAGATCACAAATCAGGTGCAGCAGCGGAAATCTCTTGTTCTGTAAGTGGATATTATAAACTGACACAGCGCAGCTTTAAATAATTGTAAATTTATTAGTACATGGCTGAGCGTGCAGGATTTTCACGTTAATGGATTTTGTCTGCAGGAGTAAAATATACTGTAGCTTCCCTTGATGCCCTTGTAATTGATGAGAGAAGTACCAATCTCACTAACTTTGATGGGGGTCATTTACAACATGCAAGTTAGGGTGCAAGTTCCAAAAAAACTGACCCAATCCTCCATGTTTTTGCAATTTGAATGCTTTGTACCCATTTCCAAGCACAGAGATCTGCCAGAGCCCCAATGAATTCAGCCCTGCATGTGTTCAGCAGAACTGTATTTATAAGGGGTTGGCAGGGGGAGGAATGTATAAGTCCCCTCCCATTTATACTCATACTGTAAACTGTGTGTCATTCAGATGTCAGTGGGTGCAAACCATACTTACTAGGCCTTGTACCAAGGACACGACAGAGTGCAACCAACTCCGGACAGAAGTCCTCCTGAATTAGAACTAGGGAGCCTGCTTATGGACCACTACTCTTGCTCCTCTGTCCATGATGTTTGACCACTCAGTGTAGAACAAGTTGATTTTGGAGATATACACAATATTGAAAGTAGTTGCAGAGGCCTTCAGTCTTTGTGTGCTTCTGTAACTGCTTGCCTAATTTATCTGCCAGAAAAGTATTTTAGTGGGTCTTTTTGCAAAAATTATTCTTCTTAGTGAATTAGAAAAAACATTGCAGAGGCAACTTAACTGTACTTATTCACTTTGTGGAGAAAGTTCCATTTTAGTAGTAATTCAGATTTCTCCAAAGTATCATCCTACAATTAAATTGTATTTTTTAAAACATCTTAGCCAAGCAAAACAAGTGTGATAATTAGGGATGTAGCGAACGTCGGAAAAAAAGTTTGCGAACATATTCGCGAACTTGCGCAAAAATGCGAGCGGTTCGCGAACGGTTCACGAACCCCATAGACTTCAATGGGAAGGCGAACTTTAACATCTAAAAAAGACATTTCTGGCCAGAAAAATGATTTTAAAGTTGTTTAAAGGGTGCAACGACCTGGACAGTGGCATGCCAGAGGGGGATCAAGGGCAAAAATGTATCTGAAAAATCTGCCTGTGTGTGCTTGGAAGAGATAGTGTAGGGGGAGAGCTGTTAGCGATTTCAGGGACAGATGATAGTAAGTTTGCTGGCTAGTAATCTGCTTGATACTGCTCTGTATTGGAGGGACAGAAGTCTGCAGGGATTTGAGGGACATTTTAGCTTAGGTAGCTTTGCTGGCTAGTAATCTACTGTTCTCTTTAAACAACTGCCATACGTTGACCTTGTAGGCATTGTTTGCCCAGTTTTGTTGGACGCAGCCACTGAAGCACAGTTGCCAGAAAAAATATGCCATATAAATGCTGAAAATAGTCATTTTTCGCCATACGTTGACCTTGTAGACATTGTTTGCCCAGTTTTTTTGGACGCATCCACTGAAGCACAGTTGCCAGAAAAAATATGCCATATAAATGCTGAAAATAGTAATTTTTCGCCATACGTTGACCTTGTAGACATTGTTTGCCCAGTTTTTTTGGACGCAGCCACTGAAGCACAGTTGCCAGAAAAAATATGCCATATAAATGCTGAAAATAGTCATTTTTTGCCATACGTTGACCTTGTAGGCATTGTTTGCCCAGTTTTTTTGGTCGCAGCCACTGAAGCACAGTTGCCAGAAAAAATATGCCATATAAATGCTGAAAATAGTCATTTTTTGCCATATACGTTGAGTCAACGTATGGCAAAAAATGACTATTTTCAGCATTTATATGGCATATTTTTTCTGGCCTCTGTGCTTCAGTGGCTGCGGCCAAAAAAACTGGGCAAACAATGCCTACAAGGTCAACGTCGTTGACCTTGTAGGCATTGTTTGCCCAGTTTTTTTGGCCGCAGCCACTGAAGCACAGAGGCCAGAAAAAATATGCCATATAAATGCTGAAAATAGTCATTTTTTTGGTCGCAGCCACTGAAGCACAGTTGCCAGAAAAATTATGCCATATAAATGCTGAAAATATAAATTTTTTTGGTTGCAGCCACTGAAGCACAGAGGCCAGAAAAATTATGCCATATAAATGCAGAAAATATGCATTTTTTTGGTTGCAGCCACTGAAGCACAGAGGCCAGAAAAATTATGCCATATAAATGCAGAAAATATGCATTTTTTTGGACGCAGCCACTGAAGCACAGTTGCCAGAAAAAATATGCCATATAAATGCTGAAAATAGTCATTTTTCGCCATATGTTGACCTTGTAGACATTGTTTGCCCAGTTTTTTTGGTTGCAGCCACTGAAGCACAGAGGCCAGAAAAAATTAAACCAGTAGGGTTTGCACCCTAGTTTGTAACGGTGGCGGAGGGAGGAGGACGCTAAAGGACAGCTGTGTGTGGAGTCATGAGGCTTGAAGAGAAGGACAGCTGCATAGAAGTCAGAACAAGTTTTCCGGCGTGCAGTAACCCTCCGAGATCCACCCCTCATTCATTTTAATAAAGGTCAGGTAATCTACACTTTTGTGACCTAGGCGAGTTCTCTTCTCAGTTACAATCCCTCCTGCTGCACTGAAGGTCCTTTCTGAGAGCACACTTGAGGCTGGGCAAGACAAGAGGTTCATGGCAAATTGTGACAGCTCTGGCCACAGATCAAGCCTGCGCACCCAGTAGTCCAGGGGTTCATCGCTCCTCAGAGTGTCGATATCTGCAGTTAATGCCAGGTAGTCCGCTACCTGCCGGTCGAGGCGTTCTTTGAGGGTGGATCCAGAAGGGTTGTGGCGCTGCCTTGGACAGAAAAACATTTGCATGTCTGACGTTACAGACCGGCCAAAGGGCTTTGTCCTTGCAGGTGTGCTCGTGGCAGGATTACTGGCACCTCTGCCCCTGGAATGCTGATGAGTTCCTGAAGTGACATCACCCTTAAAAGCATTGTACAACATGTTTTGCAGGCTGGTTTGTAAATGCCGCATCTTTTCGGACTTGTGGTATGTTGGTAACATTTCTGACACTTTATGCTTGTACCGAGGGTCTAGTAGCGTTGCGACCCAGTACAGGTCCTTCTCCTTAAGCCTCTTGATACGGGGGTCCTTCAACAGGCATGACAGCATGAAAGACCCCATTCTCACAAGGTTGGATGCAGAGCTATCCATCTCCGCTTCCTCATTATCAAGGACTGCATCATCCACGGTCTCCTCCCCCCAGCCACGTACAAGACCAGGGGTCCCCAAAAGGTCACCACTAGCCCCCTGGGAAGCCTGCTCCTGTTGGTCCTCCTCCTCCTCCTCCACAAAGCCACCTTCCTCCTCTGCCTCCACTTCTGGCACCTCTCCCTGCGTTGCAGCAGGTGCCTGGGTTCGTTCTGGTGATTCCGACCATAAATTGTGCGCTTCCAGCTCCTCGTCACGCTGGTCTACAGCCTCATCTGTCACTCGTCGCACGGCACGCTCCAGGAAGAAAGCGAAGGGTATTAGGTCGCTGATGGTGCCTTCGGTGCGACTGACCATATTTGTCACCTCTTCAAAAGGTCGCATGAGCCTGCAGGCATCGCGCATAAGCACCCAGTAACGGGGGAAAAAAATCCCCAGCTCTGCAGATCCAGTCCTACCACCCAGTTCAAAAAGGTACTCGTTGACGGCCCTTTGTTGTTGCAGCAGACGTTCCAACATAAGGAGCGTTGAATTCCAGCGAGTCTGGCTGTCAGAAATCAAACGCCTGACTGGCATGTTGTAGCGCTGCTGAATGTCAGCAAGGCGTGCCATGGCTGTGTAGGAACGTCTGAAATGGGCCGACACCTTTCTGGACTGGGTGAGAACGTCCTGGAATCCTGGGTACTTGGAGACAAAACGTTGGACTATTAAATTTAACACATGTGCCATGCAGGGCACATGTGTTAAATTGCCCAGTCTCAACGCTGCCAACAGATTGCTTCCATTGTCACACACCACTTTTCCGATCTGCAGTTGGTGTGGGGTCAGCCACCGATCGGCCTGTGACTGCAGAGATGACAGGAGTACAGATCCGGTATGGTTTTTGCTTTCCAGGCACGTCATCCCCAAGACAGCGTGACAACGGCGTACCTGGCACGTCGAATAGCCTAGGGGGAGCTGGGGGTGCACAGGTGTGGAGGAGGAGAAGGAGGACCCAGCAGCAGAGTAAGAAGAAGAAGAGGAAGAAGACGAGGTAGAGAGCGATGGAGGAGTAGAGGTGGTGGCAGAACCGCGTGCAATCCGTGGCGGTGACACCAACTCCACTGTTGTTGTTGTTGAGCTACCCATTCCCTGCTTCCCAGCCATTACCAAGTTCACCCAGTGGGCAGTGTAGGTGACATACCTGCCCTGACCATGCTTGGAGGACCATGCGTCAGTAGTCATATGGACCTTTGGCCCAACACTAAGTGACAGAGATGCGGTAACTTGGCTCTGCACATGTTGGTACAGGTGTGGTATTCCCTTTTTAGAAAAAAAATTGCGGCTGGGTACCTTCCACTGCGGTGTCCCAATTGCTACAAATTTGCGGAAGGCCTCAGAGTCCACCAGCTGGTATGGTAAAAGCTGGCGGGCTAAGAGTGCAGACAAGCCAGCTGTCAGACGCCGGGCAAGGGGGTGACAGTCAGACATTGGCTTCTTACGCTCAAACATGGCCTTCACAGAAACTTGGCTGGTGGCAGATGACTGGGAATGGGAACAGGTGGTCAAGGTGGAAGGCGGAGTGGAGGGTGGTTCAGACGGGTCAAGGAGAGCAGAGGTAGAGCAGTAAGATGCTGGACCAGAAGGAGTGTGGCTTTTAGTTTGCCTGTTGCCTTTGAGGTGTTGCTCCCAAAGTGCTTTGTGCTTGCCGCTCATGTGCCTTCGCATAGAAGTTGTACCTATGTGGCTGTTGGGCTTACCAAGGCTCAGTTTCTGACTGCACTCATTGCAAATTACAATGCTTTTGTCAGAGGCACACACATTAAAAAAATCCCACACTGCTGACTTTTTGGAAGTGTGCGATCTGGCGGTAACAGTAGAAGTTGGCGGCATTGGCGGCAATGGCGGGTGCGTTGGCCGGCTGAACACAGGTGCCGATACATGTTGTTGCCCTACTGATCCCTGCGGGCTGTCCTCCCTGCTTCTTCTAAGTCTTATTCTCCTACTGCCTCTCTGACTCTCCGTCTCTCCATCTGAACTACCCTCCTCTTGCTCTCTTCTACTAGGCACCCACAAAACATCAATCTCCTCATCATCATTCTCCTCAGATGCATCAATTTCTTCTGACACATCACAGAAGGAAGCAGCAGCGGGGACCTCCTCCTCATCACTCATCATTATGTCCATCTCTGTCGTGTTCTCTGCCAGAATTAAATCTGGTGTAACGTCCTCATCTCCTTCATCTTCTTCTGGCAATAATGGTTGCGCATTACTCAGTTCAAGAAACTCATGGCAAAATAACTCCTCTGACTCCAGTGAAGAAGGGGCACCGGTGGTGGAGGAAGTGTTATGTGGGGTGGCCATAGCAGTGGAGGATGAGGAGGATGTTGTGGTAAAGTTAGAAACGGTAGAGGATGGGGTGTGCTGTGTAAGCCAGTCAACTACCTCTTCAGCATTTTGGGAGTTCAGGGTCATTGGCTTTTTAAAACTGGGCAATTTGCTAGGGCCACAGGATTGCATAGCAGCACGGCCCCTATCACGGCCTCTGCGTGGCGGCCTGCCTTTGCCTGGCATTATTTTTAAAAAAACAACAACAACAAAAACTCAGTTGGTTTTTCTGGAAATGATAATACACACAGCTAGATGGCAGTTTGAAGAAAACAGTGTGCAAATAATGCCTACAAGGTCAACGTATACACAGCGGTGGATACGGATTACGTAAAATATATGAATGCTGCTTGAAAAAAAGTAACTCAAGTGGTTTTTCTAGAGACGATAATATTATCAATATTTAGACAAAATGTGAACAAGCTCACACAGCTAGATGGCGGTTTGAAGAAAACACTGTGCAAATAATGCCTACAAGGTCAACGTATACACAGCGGTGGATACGGATTACGTAAAATATATGAATGCTGCTTGAAAAAAAGTAACTCAAGTGGTTTTTCTAGAGACGATAATATTATCAATATTTAGACAAAATGTGAACAAGCTCACACAGCTAGATGGCGGTTTGAAGAAAACACTGTGCAAATAATGCCTACAAGGTCAACGTATACACAGCGGTGGATACGGATTACGTAAAATATATGAATGCTGCTTGAAAAAAAGTAACTCAAGTGGTTTTTCTAGAGACGATAATATTATCAATATTTAGACAAAATGTGAACAAGCTCACACAGCTAGATGGCGGTTTGAAGAAAACACTGTGCAAATAATGCCTACAAGGTCAACGTATACACAGCGGTGGATACGGATTACGTAAAATATATGAATGCTGCTTGAAAAAAAGTAACTCAAGTGGTTTTTCTAGAGACGATAATATTATCAATATTTAGACAAAATGTGAACAAGCTCACACAGCTAGATGGCGGTTTGAAGAAAACACTGTGCAAATACTGCCCACAAGATCAACGTATACACTACTACAGCGGTGGATACGGATCTCGTAAAATTTATTATGGCTGCTTGAAAAAAGTCACTCCGGTGTTTTTTCTGGAGACGGTAATATTATGGATATTTAGACAGAATGTGAACAAGGTCACACAGCTAGATGGCAGTTGGTTGAATAACACACTGGGCAAAAAATGCCTACAGGGCAAATAATGCCTAAAAGGTCAACTTATACACTACTACAGCGATGGATACGGATTACGTAAAATATATTATGGCTGCTTGAAAAAAGTCACTCCGGTGTTTTTTCTGGAGACGGTAATATTATGGATATTTAGACAGAATGTGAACAAGGTCACACAGCTAGATGGCAGTTGGTTGAATAACACACTGGGCAAAAAATGCCTACAGGGCAAATAATGCCTAAAAGGTCAACTTATACACTACTACAGCGATGGATACAGATTACGTAAAATATGTTATGGCTGCTTGAAAAAAGTCACTCCTGTGTTTTTTCTGGAGACGGTAATATTATGGATATTTAGACAGAATGTGAACAAGGTCACACAGCTAGATGGCAGTTGGTTGAATAACACACTGGGCAAAAAATGCCTACAGGGCAAATAATGCCTAAAAGGTCAACTTATACACTACTACAGCGATGGATACAGATTACGTAAAATATGTTATGGCTGCTTGAAAAAAGTCACTCCGGTGTTTTTTCTGGAGACGGTAATATTATGGATATTTAGACAGAATGTGAACAAGGTCACACAGCTAGATGGCAGTTAGTTGAATAACACACTGGGCAAAAAATGCCTACAGGGCAAATAATGCCTAAAAGGTCAACTTATACACTACTACAGCGGTAGTAAAATAAAAAAAAGTAAAATAAAAAAAAAATGAATATTAAAAAAAAAAAATTACAGTTGGTGCTGCTGAACTACTAGGAGCAGCAGATTAGCACACCAGTCCCACTCCCCAACACTGCTAGACTAATAGCACTGGGCTCTTATAGTAGTAGTAGTAGTAAAACAACAAAAAAATAAATAAAAGCAGTCCTTACAAGGACTACTGTTATTGCAGCAGTCAGCAGATGAGATCAGAAGCAGGACAGCTGCCCACTGCAGCTACATACAGAGCACTGCAGTAGAAGGTAGATTACTAGCCAGCAAAGCTACCTAAGCTTAAATGTCCCTCAAACCCCTGCAGACTTCTGTCCCTCCAATAACAGAGCAGTATCAAAACGTTTACTAGCCAGCAAACTTTCAACTGTCCCTGAAATCACTAACAGGCAGCAGCTCTCTCCCTACACTATCTCTTCAGCACACACAGGCAGAGTGAAAAAACGCTGCAGGGCTTCGGTTTTTATAGGGAAGGGGAGTGGTCCAGGGGAGAGCTTCCTGATTGGCTGCCATGTACCTGCTGGTCTGGGGTGAGAGGGCAAAAAAAAGCGCCAACAATGGCGAACCCAAAATGGCGAACGTCGCGCGACGTTCGCGAACTTCCGGCGAGCGCGAACACCCGATGTTCGCGCGAACAAGTTCGCCGGCGAACAGTTCGCGCCATCCCTAGTGATAATGCATGTAAATTGACCACTTAAGCAAGTGCATGCTCCTTAGTGCTCATTCATGGAGTGTTTTTGACTCCTCAGACACAAAGTTACTGGCTGTATATAGTTACAATTTTCCAGTTGAGGTAAACCAAATTAATTCAACTCGCTCAGTTGTTTCTAAACACGCATAAACATATTTGCAAATATTAATAATAAAAATGGAAGACTTATGCAGGATTTGGTTACAAAAAAGAAAGAAATATGATATGCACATGGAACTCCTCATATATACACTGCTAATTGTACCATTTAAGAAGTATAAAATGTGCCACTACTTATCTCTGTCCCATATGTTTCAGAATATTCTTCTTCAAGGATAGATGCTTCTTAAGGCACAAGGTTCTTCATTATTGTATTACAACTGTATTGGTAAACATTTCTGACCATATATGTGCTCAGCACATAATTTCTTAGCGCATGGTGAAGTCAGCTTAACATTGCTTGATTTCAATTTTTGTGGGGGATAAGAAATAGAAGTAGTAACAAAAAAAAGAGTAAATGTCATGAACAAGAAAAACTTGGGCAAGTTTTTAAAAGGAAAAATGGGAATGATGTAGCAGCGCCAAGAGATGCAGGGAAGTAAAAAAAAATAATAAGGAAGGAAGTCGCATTTACAGTTAAAATGAAAAAACACATTCGAGTTTAGAGTAGATTATTATCCTCCAGTGCTCAAAGATGAGGATATGGTCAGTCCATGTAGAAGTGCACAATGATAATGATCTGGGGAATAAAAAGGGACCTTATCAGGCACCATTTGACTAATTCTGTAGACAAAGGCAATAGTCAAGACTGGAACAAAAAGGTCTATATAATTTATTTGAAAATGTGAACTTCACCAGGCAAGGTACATGGCTGTAGGCTTCCACCAGAAACCCACCATCTAGGAAGACCATGCTGAAGGATAGCAACAGGAAGACATGGAAAAATCTGTTATATGAGTAATGTGATTGACTTCACAATACAGTTTACTATTTCTCATAGCAGCAGAAATGAATTCTGAAAGCTTTAGGGACCAAGTTAAAGAAGGATCAGAATCAGCAAGTAGTTAGTAAGACATATGGACCTGACAGAATTTAAGTTAGTCTGCAGTGAAAAATCTCTAGAGAAGAAGACAATTAACAGGTGGTAAAAAGTAACAGATGTGAAAGTGCAGCATAATTGCTTTGTGAATTAAATGTTAGTGTAATTAGTATTTTAGTGGGTAATAAGGTCATATATTGAAATGATTGATCGAGATGGTGCCATAGATGAGACAGCAACACTCAATAATCTATTAACGGCTACCAGCCAACGTTTGTACAATATCAGAACCTGTAGATCAATCTATAAGGATATTTAGGAACAATCTTTAAGGATATGTAAGAATGGTTCTAATTTAGTCTAGAAAGATCTTTTATTCTACTTCAGCATTTTAGAGCATGACCCTTAAACATGGTGCAACTTACACAAATAAAAATATAAAGAGAAATCATTTGTTCACAATTATATATACCTATGCAGTTATGAAAGCTATATAATTATAATGACATTGCAACTAACATTGTTGACTGGAAGTGTGGGGTTTATTTTCTATTTTGTACTAGAGCACGCATAAGGGGTAAAATAGTTCAAAAATATATTATATGATATTTTTTTGTGCAAATAGCTGTTATTTCTGTTCCAGGCACTATATGTAACAAATAAAAAAACAAAAAGTATTGTAGAAGTGATACTATATGGGAACCGACTTGAGGAGATTCTAGAGCAAGTTCTTTGACACAAGAGGGCACACCACAAGTGAAGACCTAGAACTAGGTAGAAATTCAAATGTGGCTTATAAAGTTACCAGTAGGGATGAGCAAATCTGTACATTGCAAATGTCAGTGGGCATTTTTCTCAAATTGTTCTCATTTCAAAAGCATTAAAGTCAATGGGGACCATATGCTTTGAATTCAATGGGAGTTTTTCTCACTCCAACTGTATTTAAGTCAGTAGGTGTTTTTTATCTCTCCAAATGTATTGAAGTGCAAATTATTGCCACTGTTTTACAAAAAAAACTGAATTTTACAGTGAATACATGCCTTTTAGAAAAATTCACTAATCACTAGTTACTAGTGATTTCGTTTTTTGATGTGCCTGGTACCCGGCCACTTGCTTCTGCCTGAGGCAAGGTTCTCACCTTGCCTCATGACAGGGGCAGCCCTGATAGCTAGTCTATTTAAGGGGGGGAGTAGTGGGCCACCTCCTCTTCGAATGATGTTAAAAGACAAGAGTGGATGGTGCCAAGGAGTATGAGGCTGATAACCTCACTGTTGACTCAACAGTTAAGTTAGTTAGTGATAGGTTAGACTTATGGAGCTCACTGTAGGTGGGGAGAGATAGTGGTAGGCCAGCTAGTTGAGCAGCTGAGGCTTCAATAAGGAGTAAGTTAGGGATCAGTTCCCTGGCAGTACTTTGCTAAACAGAGATCCAATGTATAGGGAACTAGGACTAGATAGGTTGTGTTATTTTGTAGAGGGCACCTCTATTGCAGGTTGATTTCTGTATCTGTTCTGTGAAGTACAACATTTCTGTCCTGAAGAGAAGAGGCAGGAAACCTTGTTCTGTTTCAGCAACTTAAAGCTTTGTATAACAATTAATATAGGATAAGCTATGCAACTACAAGTTCCTTCTGTTTTGTGACAGTGATGTGTACCCTAAGGGGTTCATTCGGCCAATGGCTACAAAAGTTATTTTTCTCCACATTACACACTTGCTGCATAGAGTTTATCTATTCACCTTGCATTTGCATGGGTTTTTTATTCTAGTTCTCAGGTGCTCCAGTTTCTTCCTAGTTAAAAAAGTTGCTGATAAAATTTGCCATACTGTGTTTTATTTGTTTCTTTACCTGCAATACGGAAATTATATTGTAAATTTCACTAGGACGAGGACTGATCTGAATTATTAAATATTCTCTGTACATTGCTGACTACTAGAACCTGTATATGCATTTATTAGTATGGATATTTTGCACTAGGAGTCTTATCTGTATGTGCTGGTAATACTAGCTAGATGACAGTATGAACATTAAACTAACCTGGTATGGATTTAGAAAACTGAAGTTCCCAGTAACCCTCGGGGATCATTGTCACAGAAATTCTTTGTTAATAGTTGATGTGCTGCCATACTCCATGATATAGTGGCCATCTGAATTCACAGCTTCATAATTAATTTTGCCATTGCTTCCTCATGAGAGATACCATGGCTGTGGATGCTAAAATAAACACATGAAAATAAGCAGACATGGATTCTTTCTATGTAAATTATATATATTTACATAGAAAGACATTTTCCAAATATCTACAAGATATTGACATTTTTACTCACCTGATCTGGGAGATTTACCAGTGTCAGGGAAAGAAGGTAAATGTTATTAAAACAAAAAGGGGAACAAAAAATAGATCAAAATTGTATTGTTTCTGCTATATTGCTTTGTTTTTACCTGATACAGAAATAATGTAGGCAAAATATAATCACTTTTGTTACTTGTTTTGTAACCATGCATTTTTTCTTAAACGTTTACTGCTTTCCACCCTTTTAGTGCATTTTTTCCTGCAGCCCCATCATATTGTTCTTTTCTGGTAGTCCATGCATCTTTTTCCCTGGTGCCTGGTCAATGGCAGGTTTATAGCACCTACATTAACAGTCGCCGGCGTCTAAGAATAGTCGCCGGCGCCTAAGAATAGTCGCCGGTGTCCAAGAATAGTCGCGGGCGTCCAAGAATAGTCACCAAGAATATTCGCCGGCGTCCAACAATGGTCGCCGCCATCCAAAAACGAGATGCCGGCACCTTCAATGGGAGCAGAAACCCTCGATTTTTTGATTGAAATGTACCAGAAGCTGCTGCATTTCTCACCCTAGGCTTATACTCGAGTCAATAAGCTTTCCCAGTTTTTGGAGGTAAAATTGGGTACCTCGGCTTATATTTGGGATGGCTTATACTCAAGTATATACGCTAATCGGTTTGGGTTAAAAACTTGATAAAATCAAATAAAACCCCAAATCGTACAATGTTTTTCCCAAAAGCCTGAATTTATCAGGCCCAAAATGGTTGCATTTTCAGGCTAATTCAAGTGCAGACCACAGAAACTTTACAATAGGATAAGGACATCTGCCATTGACTTGTACACAACCTCTGCAGGTCAGAAATAGCATATTTTTGAATTTGGGCTATTTGCAGCATCAGGCTTTAATAAATCTCGAAAAATTAAAAAAAGTTTAAAAACAAAAAAGTTAAATGTTTAGGGAATACTAGACAATGCCAGAGAGAACTATAGTATGCACTGCAATGTAATATTGGAATAAACAAAAAAAATTAGAAGCTCTAACATTGTGAGCCTACACAATTCCTGCAACTTCATAAATACATTTCATAGTGAATGTCCAGGATAGTTATCTGGAATAGTTGATTACATGCCTTTAAATGTTTCACCATGAATATACAATAACATCTTTGAAATAATGGTATAAAATCAAACAAAGAATAGAGATGCTTTTTTTTCAACAGATGTGGTTAAAAATTAAAAAAATTGACATAATTGAATAACTGAAGAAAATGCATGCATTACTGATAGACACTGGGTCCATTTCCTTTTGCAAAAGAAGCTAATGTGGCCAGTTTTTATACAAAGCGTATCCTGCTGTATTGTGCACATAATGCAACAAGCAATGTGAGTACTGAAATGTTAATGGGACTGTATTAAAAAGGATGTGATCAAAGGCAAGTCAGTTGAGTCTGTACATTAGGAAAGGGCTAGAAGCCTTGGTTTTGATTATATTTAAGGAGATGAGCTTATTGATGTTCATTACAATGAAAGTTGCTCTATACTAGAATATATACTGGAATATAAAACTTGATGTAAACTCAATCCTGTTTCAAAGTGTCAAAGTTTGAAATTTGGGTTGGAGGTTTAATGATTAGCTAAATAGACCTAGTTGGGGGCCATCTCCTTTTGACTGATGTGAATTACATCAAGGATCCTGAGGCTTACAACCTCAATGAGGTACAAATGAGGTACCATATAGTGTATCAACTTTAGGTGAGCTAGTGACAGGTTAGACCCATGAAGATCACTGTAGGTGGTGAGAGATGGTGGTAGGCTAGCTAATTTAGCAGCTGAGGTTCTATCGAGGAGCAAGAAGTGGCTGGTCCTTGCCAGGCAGGGTCCCTGTGAATGGGGAACTAGAACTAGATAGGTCCTGCACCTCTGTCTCAGCTTGATTCCTGTGCCCATATGCTGTGAAATACAGAATGGAATAAACCTTTAACAACACAATCTCATCTATACTTCCTACTGTTTATGTAGACATGTGTCAGTACCATGTATATATTGAGATCACGTACCACTCTGTTATGTACTTACTTCCTTGCTAATATGTTCTCTTGCTGTGTGCCATCAGTCAAAAAGTTTTCCAACTTTTTTTACGGTGCCTTTTGGTGTGCAACTAAAATTAATGTTTGTGAAGATTCTCGTCACCAAGTCATGGTATATCTGTAGAAATAAGTCAAATCAACTGGACTTCTTTTGTTTTGTTTTTTCCTTGAAAGGCCAACCAAAATTAATACTGAATTTGACATGATTCCAACTCAAAAGGGACAGAATTATTACAATTAGAGTTTTTTACATGGTTCTCTAAAATCTTGGAAACAAATTGCAAATTTGAATACTTTTGAATTTGATTGTTACAAACTCAAATTGCTGAGCTTTATCAATATAAAAATCTGTATGAAAAACAATTTTTATAAAAAATAGTGGTAAAACCTAGCAAGCCTCTATACAGTACAAGTCTATCTGAGGTACCTTTTCATTATTCAAGTATGGATTTTTTTTTCTGGATGTAAATATGTAGCTCATGGCTGACATTAGGTCAATGCAGCCATTGGCAAAGAGTCCATTGCATAACAAGGCAAATGTTAACTGATTGTTCACCTTATTGACATAAGGGAAGAACTGCTAATGTATAAAAATGGCATAAAATACACTTTTCAGGTAGAAAAAGTGTGAAATTCTACATGTTTATTTTGCTGCTTACAAAGTGCAATTTTGAGTGCAATAGACATGATTATGACCCCATAATGCAGTTGCTTTTCAGGGAATTCCATCATCCTTGAGATCACAATGGGGCATTGCCTCTGATGCAAATGTGCTGTGCCTAGAGCTACAGTCTGGTCAGGAGGTGGCAATATCTCCAGGGTTTCCCTGTATCAATAGGTGCAGTAGGGTTTGAGTTGGAATGGAAGGTAGAAAGGACTTACCGGATTAAATGTAACTATACAGAAATGCATAAAGCACATTTAATGCATATACCTTTAAGAATGGGGCTTAGCCTGCAACTAACTAAAGGGGGGATTGTGGAGGGGCAACTGCAGTCAAAAATGAGCCCTAACACATTATATTTTCTGATTTAAGCTATGAACTCACATTTTCAATTCAACATGTCCGTTACTTTTCATCACTTTTGATTTTGGAGATGCTAAATGACGGCGAGTTGGGTGATATCAAGATATATATAAATATATACATAAGGGATGTTGATAATTAATCTCATGCTTTATTGACCTTCATTGAATAGCACAAAATATAGTTTTACATTCACGTTTTTTATTTTTAGCTTCTCCCTGATCCTAGAATTAAAGTTTTGTATTAATGTAAAATTTTTCTAAATTATAATATAGGTATGGAATCCATTATATGGAAACCCGTTATCCAGAAAGCTTCGAATTACGGAAAGGATGTCTCTCATAGACTCCATTTTATCCATTTTATCCAATAATTTTTTTTTTAAAACATATTTCCTTTTTCTGTGTAATAATAAAACAGTGCCTTGTACTTGATCCCAACTAAGATATAATTAATCCTTATTGGAAACAAAACCAGCCTGTTGGGTTTATTTAATGTTTTAATGATTTTCTAGTAGACTTAAGGTATGAGGATCCATTATCTGGAAAATTCCAGGTCCCAAGCATTCTGGATAACAGGTCCCATACCTGTACAACTGAAATGGCATTGGAATTTATAAAAATCCTCCTTTTTGTTGATATGTATTTAAAATGTATATAGAAATTATAAGTTTGAAAAATACTATTCAGATTGATATCTTTAGTTATTAGAAAAACTATCGATTTGACAGTCAAGCTACGATTTGTCCCAGACCTACTCAAATACCCAAGGGATTATCCAACTAGGTATACAATTTACAGGATAATCTATATTCACTTATTTCAACACTTATACCTAACAATTACCTTCCAAAACACTGGTGTAATTATACTGTAGAAAGATTCTCGCTTGTCGTTCAGTGTAAAACTTGCAGCTCAGGACTGACAGCTTTTCATTATTCTTGTAGTTTAATCCACTGTATATTCTAATGCACATTCTTGGATAGACCTATAAACTGTATTACATGCAACGATAACAACCTCCCAAGTCATTTCAATAATTATATGTTATTATAACAGAAAATAACTTTCGAGCACACGCAGAACAGAATATATTAGAAGAAAGGAATTGAATACAATGCTGCTACAAATAATATGTATTGTGCACCTTAACACAGTGTTTAGTAAATATATTTTCCCATGTTAATTATTAATGGATTACTTGATATCTGAGAAGTAAGTCAAAACACCAGGGATATCAACCAATATGATATTGTTCAATTTCCCCCCCTGTTGACAACTAAAAGGAGAAATGTGTATATGGTTCAATTAAATCTTTTTGGTCAAGGTTGCTGTGATTTGTTAAATGTTCTTTGACTCTTCATGCCTTTGATGTGGGCCTCTGAATGACTTAAAGGCTGAACCTTTTTTATGGCTGAGTGCAAGTACTACAAGACTTGATCTGCTTAGTTACTATCAACTAGGATATGAATACTGAGATATAAGGGTTTTGTACATAGAGGCCCAGTTATCAACAGTCTCATTTTAGTGGTTTTAGAGGTAATTTAAAACTACGATTAAACTCTAATGATGATGATGACCTAGTGCTGCACTTGCTATTAGTAAATGAGGCTCGTGGTCATTCTAATATTATTAACATTACAAACATTTCTTATTCTAGTCTTCATGAATTATGTTTTTTTCTCTAAAAATTTGTGGTTTTTAAAAATCTCTCTAAAACTCTAAAAATTCAAAATTTATGAAGTGTAAAAAACTAAAAGCAGTCGGGGTCCCATAGAAGTCAATGGGAGCTGTGCTGATCCTATTGGTCTTTTTTTTTAGCCATTTAGACTTTTACAGGTTTTCAGGGGGGGGGGGCGCTAGTAATTGGGCAAAAACCTTGAATTTTTAGAGCTTTTCATATTTCTTTGGGGCATTGTTCAGTTTTACTTTCCGTTCCTACTTTTTATATTTAATATAAATTACATGACATTCATGGTTTTAGAAAAAATGTGTTTATTCATGGTTTCAAAAACCTCTAAAACCATGAAAATGTTTATAAATGGGCCTCTAAATGTTTTCTTAACTAAACACAGGTAAAGTTTGCCGGTCAACTGTTTAAAACTTGGTGCGCATATTTTCTGCATCAAAACCTGATTCAGCCCAATGTATTAAGTATGGTTAGATTATTCAGAGAAGAATAAATAGCAGGGGCCCACTGTTGTGGGGAGCTAGAAAGTAGAGATGGGCGAATTTGCGCCGTTTTGCTTCGCCGAAAAATTAGCGAATTTCGCGCGAAATTCGCGCGGAATTCGCGAATCGGCGAAAAATTCGCGAAACGGTGGCGGCATCTCGTTTTCTACGCCGGCGCCCGTTTTTGACACCGGCGCCCCTTTTTGTCAACGCCGGCGCCCATTTTTGACGCCGGCGTCCATTTTTTCGAAAAAAAAATTTTTGACGCCGGCAAATTTTTTCCGCGAATTTTCGCGGGCGTTTCGCCGCAAATTCGTGCCTGGCAAATAAATTCGCCCATCACTACTAGAAAGTGTTATAATGCATTATATGTTTATACTCAGTGCACCTTTAACAAAACTGTTGGCTTTTCTTGTTGGGTTTTACACAACTTAGGTTTTTTACCCATGAGCAACATTCAGATATAGAAAGAGTTGATGAGCAACACAAGCATGAAAAATGTTACTGGGTGGTGCAAAATAATTGCTTTGATTGGCTATTTTATAGTCCCTATGTGGACTGGCATCCTACAAGATGTTCTGTTTGGCAGTACACCTGGTTTTTATGCAACCAAAACTTGACTCCAAGCCTGGAATTCAAAAATAAGCACCTGCATTGAGGCCACTGGGAGTAACATCCAAGGGGTTGGTCAGCAACATGTTGTTCATGAGCCACTGGTTGGGGCTTGGTGCAGTAGAACAAAGATGCACTATGTTTACACAGTAGATTATCTATCTATCTAGTTAATGGTAATCTGGTTTGGTTTAATCAATACATCAACACCAATACATCAATACAGGTAGCTAAATCACAAATAATCAGATTTTTTAACCCATGGGCCAGGAATCAGTTAGTTTGTGGCTGACATCTGTTTTCATAAATATACTAAGAAGCTTTACAAATCAAATAAAAACATGCAAAAAGCAGTGTAAAGATATTTATATTCTAAATTCCAAAGCATTTTGTATTTTTAGCAAAGCATCTTTTTATCGTTGTTGTCATTGTGATTCCAAACAGCTGGATCACATTTTAATCTCATTACTCACCAAAAAGAGTTTTTTTTTCTGCTAGATTTTCTTACTAAAATGGATTCAATTAAAAAGATATTTAAAAGCTAGGAGGCTTCATACCATAGTATATTCTTTTATGCTATTTGGAGAGAAAATAAACATTTTAGGTAATGCTACAGGGTTCTGAAACTTGTTATTGAGGTATTGATCTTTAAGCAGTCCAGTAGAAAGATATAACGAGGCAAAAGGAAAGCTGGTTTATCTTGTATCTCTGCAGAAATTGCAATTTAATCTGTAAGAATGCTACTTAGAAGACACATTCCTGCCACAGTAATTACTGGTGATTTTGTTTTGTGATATCACTGTCTCAAGCAAACAACTTGGAAGAAAACTGAAGTCAAAATACATTGCAAAACAAATATTAACCATCTTGTTGCCTTCACCGGCATAACCACAATATAATGTTTGGAATTGCAGCATAGATTTTGAAGGGGCCACAGAGCCCTAAACCAATACTGGGGCAGTTCAAATAAATGTAATAAAATCTACCATATTATGGATTTCAAAGGGGAAGGATATAATGTGATAGAGTTATAGCTGTTCATTTTTATATACTGTATCTAGAGGAATAGTTGCCTATTCTGGTGTAGGAGCCCATCTTCCATTGCTGATGAAGGGGGACAATGATGGTATTTTTTAAATGAAATCTCTTTGAGGCATTTCCAGGGAAGACAAAACAAAGCATGTGTTGTTTTGATTCGTTACTTGGAACATGAAGCTGCTCAATGGAAAGCAACATATGTATGTACACAATTCCAAAGAAATCTTCTGCTTCCTACTGGATTCTAGGAGTCCAAGCAGCCAAGATATTTAGGGGCACATTTATCAAGGGTCGAATTTTGAGTTTATGGGAGGTATTTTAAACTCCCATCAATTTGAAATTCAAATAAAAAAAGACCAACCAAAATTTATTTAACAAAATCAAATTTTTTAACTTCAAGGTGAATGGGCTGTATTCGATCGTTTGAATAGAATTTGGATCGAATTTGATTTGAAGTTTTTCCCCCCAAAAAAATTAAATATTTAAAAGTCCACCAAATGACTCCAAATTGGTTCTAGGAGGTCTCCCAGAACCAGCTTAAACAGCAATTTGGCAGGTTTTGACAGTGCATGATAAATTTTGATATTTGAGTTTTCTAATTTTTTTTTTCAAATTTGGACTATTCCCTAGTTGAAGCACACTAAAATTACCTCGGAATTTGAATTTAAAAATCAAATTTTTCAATTCGACCCATGATCAATCTGCGTCTAAGTGACTGGAAGAAAAATAGCCTAGACCACAAATGGCCAATATGATCAATGTGTGCTTTTTGTGAGCCTTTAGATACCAACCAGAACCTTTGAATACTATTTGTCCTCCAGCAATTGCTGGGTCTCTTATCTCTGTTGATATGTTTAGGGAGTATAAGAGATGAAACCTACTTGCCATTGGCCATACAGTGCCTTTAAACTGCTTAACTCTAATTTCAATTAAATTATGGTTTCTAATAAAGACAACATGACAAAGCCTTTGTGTAAGTAAAACTGAAACTTTATTGGAAAAAAACATTACCTAGTTCATTTAATAAACACACAGGCTTCAGGTTTTCTAAATAACCAGTACTTATGACTAATTACTATGCTGTTACCAAAAACCCAATCAATGAATAAAATGAGAGTTCAGTAGCATCGATAGTATAAACATAATTTATGGTTACATTTTTGCCTATAGTTGCTGCAACTGGGAATCAATTATGGGGTTCAATGTGAAGGCAAAAGAGCAATAGCAGTGTATTAAATCAAGATTTGCCATAATAACCTAAAAATAAGAAAAAAAACAAAAAGCAAAACAAACACATAAAGGATTTTGCAAATTTGACTTCAGGTAAAAGGCTGTTGGTAACTGGCAACCATAGATGCTACATTTTCACATAACCACCAATCAGATCTTTGCTTTTAATAGACGGGTAATTATACTGGTTCAATTTAGCATCTTTATTGATAAATCAGGCCCTGTTTGCTGTTTTTAGCAAGGCATCCTTTTCACAATCATGCAGAATTAAAACAGCATAGTGCTAATTATTAAAGGGCTAATAACTACTTATGACCCAGACACAAGCATAAGAGTACTAAGGGGCAGACAATCATACCCCTTAGTTCTCATTGACATGGTACTTTCATCCATGTTGGTTTAACACATAAGTTTGGGGGCAGGAGAGGGGATGTCATAATGTCCCTTACTGAGGTAAAAGTCAGGAACAAGGAGGAAGTTCAGTTCTGGTAGACAGGTTAGGTCCAATACATGGTATCTAAGAGGTCAAGGGCATCAAAGTCGAAGTCAGGCAAAGTTCAAAACAGGCAGAAATTGGCATATTCAGAATCAAAGAAGACGGATCAAGTCAATATAACAATTAAAGCACTCACAGGAACTTATTAAGTAAGATCTAAGATTGGTCATTTAATTTAGGTATTTTTATTTTGAATTTCATGTCAAACTGGGACAGTATAACATCATGTGTCATTACCAGGGCCGTAATTAGGGGTAGGCAGAAGAGGCACCTGCCTAGAGTACAATGATGTGGGGGGGCAGGTAGGTTTTCTGCCTAAACTTCTGCCTACCCCTAGTTCAGATTCATTCCTGTATGCAGCTCTTTCCTATCCCTGTTGCTCACCCCTCTGTCCCTCCCCTGTCCTTACATTTGCCATTTAGTTGCCCTCCTGATTCACGGACTCATGGGGAGACAGGGCTAACCAACTTGGCTAGACATTGCGGCCATAGACGCCACCATCATGGATGGAAGCACCATTTTCAACATGCCAGCCTCAGCCAAACCCCTTCTAAATATACTGCTTCTGAATGCAGGCAGTGCTGTATTCTCTGGGGAGCTATAGATATTTGTGCTCCATGCTGCAGTACAAAGACTTGTCCCAATGGGTACTATGCACAAGTTATGGTGTAAAATGTGAAAAACATGATGGGTTGCACCTCTTATTTGCAGTCTACTCTGCATATTGTAAATAAGTTCATGAACTTAACTGAAATATATTCAGACAAAAGCCATGATAATGCAAGGATTACATTATATATTTAGAATGTGACACTATTCGAATGTGGGTACATGAATATAAATAAGAAATTTAAGGGAATATAATGGTGAAGAAAATGTTTCTACGAGTACATATGAAATATTCAGTCACAGGCAGTCTCTGCACCAAGAGCAGACAAGGTTCTCGGAATTGGCTTGAAAGAGATATAACAGAGATATACACAAGAGCTAATGCTGAAAGATGATGTAGGTCCATTAATTTGAACCTTACAAAGACCATATGTATGTTATTCAAAATAAAGAAAAATGTGCTGCTCATTTACAGTTGGAATGAATCCAGAAGCATGAGAAACAGATCCTATTTGAATTTGCACTGAACCATAAATTACACAATTGTTTATGCAGCCCAGTAACTCAAGTGGTTATGAGGTCTATACTGGTGCCAGGAATGGCTGGCCAGGTGGTATCTTCTATTTGTGCTTGTGTTACGTCAGGACACATTTCTTGGTTCATCTTTTCAGCCAGGACCTTTCCAGATTCTGCATTTAATAGATGTCCTTTCTATGATGAACTTGGGAACTGTGATTCTGATTATATCAATCTAATAGGCTGGTTCATTCAATAGTTTGGAAAATACATTTACTTCTCATTTGGAACCTGCTACACTACAGTGATTACATGTTTCTCTGCTGGTTTCAGCAGATACGGTATCTAATAGAACTAATGACAAGCATTGGATCACAGTTTGTTTCAGGAATCCTCCCTGAGAGAGAGATATTGCCATGGAAACCCCTCAAGGTACCAAATGGTATGATAGAAATTGTAGAATAAACTTTATATGCCCAGTACCAACACCTGAAAATCAAAATCTCTAAAAGTCTTGGCACATGTTGTTCACCTAATAGAGAACACCACCCATATAATAAGAAACAGAGCACAATGAAAGATAACGCAGTTCTTTTCAACATGCACCAGTAAAAAATATAAATAATAATGGTACATACCTATTTTAGCATTACATTTACTATGTGCATGGGGCAGGGAATGAGCAATGCATCTTTTGGTTGTGTTGAAGCACATTTGCCAGTTGCACTTCTACTGAATTTGGAAGACTCCCACAACATTCTCTGTAACGGCATCTTTTAAATTAATTAATTAATACTGGGATGTTGTTTGGCCAATGGCATAAGGGGCCAGATCCAATGAGAAAAAGGTGTGAAAAGTCTTGATTCAGTTTCAGGTGCAATTCAATTCAGAAAAATGTATCTTACGGTTTATCAGGTTACAACTCTATTGAAGTCTATGGGAAAAAACTGCAACTGAATTAGAAGAAAAGTTTTTTCTCCTCAAATCAAATCTCATCCATGTGTTTTCACATAAGAAACAGTGAATTTGGTCCAATATTTAATAAAACATACATTTTTTAAAAAAAAACATGGAAGTGTATTTCCCTCTTTAAGACTTGGTTACAAAAACATAAATAAACTAAATGTATTGCCCCAGTCGAGTGACAATGAAATGTAGACCATGGCAATGTGGATAAGACTCCATTTGATGATGGTCTTCCTGATGTTAGCACCAGACATGAAGAATATTTGGAGGAAAGATTACCTGAAATAAAGAAAACATACAGATGGAGCAATTGTGCCCATGTATCTGGCAAACATTATTTTCTACTCTGAGATGGAGTGTGTGATGCCTGTGTTATCTTTGCCTCATACACATTATCACTCCATCTGTAGGGCAAAAACTTAAAGGAGAACTGAACCCCCCAACGAATAAAAACCCCTAACCAGTATCCTACATAGGCCCAGCTCTTAGCTGGCAAAACCAGGGGATTTCCAACCAGTACGGGATTTCCACAACATAGAAGTTAAACCTATGGACCCCATACAATAAAAAACAACACCCATAAGTGATTAAATCCTTCTTCTTTAAATCCTTGCTCATCCACCATTGTGCCAGCTGGTTCTTTGCAGTCAGGTGGGCAAACTGGTGGATTAGGCACTTGGAGTTTGCAAATCTTAAATAGGCACAAAGAAAAAATTGTTCACATTGCAGATATTTTTTCTGCAATTTTTATTAGATTCCGCCAATTAAGTAGGCATTTTATACTTCATTATGATTCACAATTGGTTCATTACTGCATGCTGAAGGATTAAATGTCTGATTCCATTATACATTAGTCTACTAAGGCTGGTGGCCATAGATGATTGAAGGTTTTTGACTGGAATTGGGAAAGGCAAATTTTAACTCCATGTTTGTGGGAAAAGGAACATCCCTTGAAATTAAATACAGGATCTGCCTACGTGGGTTCATGAAATATTAAGTCTGATGATATCAAAAGATCAGAAGCAGCAACATTCACACATATTGAGAGTGTCAGAGGAAATATATGTGCACAAAACCTATTTTTATATAACACTGAGGCATTGTCATCAATTTTTAATTCATCTTCATCCCAGATGGAAAATTCTGATAACAGTAATGTGTTTGTGACCAATAACCAGTAGAAGAATGATTGGAAAATAAGGTAAGTATACACAAACATTGTGCTTTGCTAAAATACCATAAGATGAACTATGTCTACAGCATTGAATAAAATATTTTTTTGAGGAATGCAGTTAACACTATTTGTGTAGAAATTAATAAGGTTTGCAGTAAAGAGATTCACTCTTCACCTTCACTTACATCAGAAACTTTTTTTTTCTGCATGCCGTATGTACTTATCAATCATGTCAAGGCCCATCTCTTGATTGACCATTCATTTTGGGTTGAGCAATTTTAGGACACAGCATGTATTTATTCTTGTAGCACCACACATGTACACAATGCTTTACAAGG
The DNA here is from genome assembly GCA_038501925.1 of Xenopus petersii. NCBI lineage: Eukaryota > Metazoa > Chordata > Amphibia > Anura > Pipidae > Xenopus > Xenopus petersii. The sequence goes on along the minus strand of CM076680.1, from coordinate 172,011,475 downwards.
CTTTTCCACAAACAGGGGTTTAGTTATTATAAATAAGAAATAGCTACATATATATATAAAGTTGAGAAGATATACCTGTCCCAAAGAGCTTACAATATATTAGGAAAAAAGAAGCAAACCAAAACAAAAAGGGGATAAGGTATAAATGCATAGGTCAAGAGTGTGTTGCTGCAGAGGGACACAAAGTTCTTAATCTAGAAGGTGATTTTAAGCAGCTTAGAGAAAAATGTTAGTGTGGGAGCTTTCCTGACAGTAGATCATTCCAGAGGTGGGGTGCAATCAATGAGCAATGTTTTATGTATGACAGTTTTGGTGAATTGTATGGTCAGTAGATTGCCCTTGGTTGAGAACAAGGCACAGAAGGGAGTATACGGGCGGTTGGATAAGAGCTGATATATAAAGAAGAGCAGAAGAATGAAGGGCTCTAAACACAGGATAAGAATTTAATAAGCCAAAAAACAGACTTTAGTAGTAGTAAGCTGGTGGAGGAGATATAGATGCAGGTAAGATCATTCAGGCAGCAGCAGCAGTGAGGATTGAATGCAATGGGTGGAGATGTGATTCTGCAAGGCCAACTAGTGACATGTTACAGTAGTCTGTCCTGGAAAGCATGGGGTTTTTGTATTTTTTTTTTAAACGTTACAAAAGAATATTAATATATGTCAGCTAATAATATCACACTCATGAAGAAACCAAATTCCCCCCAGTCTACTCGCCAAATGTCCTGGTGAAGAGCTTGGTAATAAGGATCTTTGAAAGAGATGAATACACTATAAATTGCCTTTGATTTAAAATTCTTTTGTGTAGCCCTTGACATGACTTGACATCATTTTAACTGGGTATTTCTGGTTTTATCCAGAGGCTAAATTCATTATTAATAAGAGAAATCAGGTAGATGTTCTTGTTACTAATGGTTCAAAAGGGGCCTATTTACTTACATTCAAATTTCTATTTTTATCCACAAATCATATTTTCTCTCTAAAAATTATTTTTTTTTAATTGAGATTTATTATGGGGCAGATTTATTAAGAGTCAAATTAATAATTTAAATTCAAATTTTTTATATGGTCAAAACTGTCAAATTCGACTAGGGAATTATCCAAACGATTTATCCTACTCTGGCCCTTTAAGAATTCAATTTCGACTATTTACCTAAAACCTGCTGAATTTCTGTATAAGTCAATGGGAGAGGTCCAGTGACCAATTTGGAGATGTTTGTAGCCATCCTGACATTCAAGTAAAATTGAATTCATGTGAGTTAAATATAAAATCACATGAATTCGAAATTCAAATCTTGATAAATGTGCCTCTAATTGTAAAAACCACAAAAAAACAAAAACTCACCAAGTAAAAGCTGTCGAGGTCAATGGGAGATGTGTGATTCTACTAAACCTATTTTGTTGCCATTCAAACTTTTGTGGCTAGTAGTTGAATTTTTCAGCCTCTTGGACAGTGGTTTAATTTCATTTGTACTTTTTATATTCGGATGTTTTAATAAATTACATGGCAAACCACTAAAATTAGAATATTGATACATGGTTTTATACTATATACTATAACACATATGGAAATTATCTTTGTACTTTATCTATTACATTGGAATTGTTTGAGTGTCTTCGCAAAGGAGTCAGTTATTCCATTTAATTATATGTACCAGGGACTGGGAGACTCTTTTTAACTAACGCTAACAGGATTATATATCACATGCTGTAACAGACTTTCTTTATATTCTGGCATTAATTCAATAGTGGCTTGCATAGCTAATTTAATTTGCCTGTATTCAAATATTGACCTAACAGATTCACAAAAAAGATTCATTTCATATGACTGCAGTGGATGCACCAAGCAGAAATGTTTCAGTTAAATAAATATTGGTCCAATACACTTGGAAATATAAAATAATCTTTTAATATCAAACCATGACACAAACTTAAAGGTCTTTTATATCTAAATATCTTTGGTTGGCCAAGGTTCTGCAAACATTGCATATACAAAATTGAATAAAATATTTGTGCAGAATATAACGTGGGGAAACAATTCTGTGAATAAGAGAATAACTTGTAATATCTGGAATAACACTTGTAAAAATAAAAGTATATTAATTGATGGATTATTATTCATATATAAAGCAATATATCACAAGGATCTTAATGCTCAATAATCTGCTTTGGAGTGAAGCTATTCTAGTGGCTATGAGGAGCTGTATTTTCCCCCCAGACATTTGCAGTGAAGGTCAATATATAACTCCTACAGCTGGCCTTCCAGTCGGCTCTTTTATCAGCTAAAAGCAGACTGAGTGACTGTGTAAGAAAACAGCCTTCAGACATTACAAATAAATCCCCAAATGTGCTGTATATCTCTTTGTTCAGAAACACTCAAATCTCCTCTAGCTCCCTGTTTCACTATATTATTCATTTTGTAAAACTTTAATGTACTATATCTTGTACCATTTAGTTGGGAGATTTCATGACATCAAAAGAGAAAATAAAAATCTATAATATAAAGAACTTTTTTTTTATTCCGTTTTTCTAAAAAAAATCCTGTGCTGATTGGGCGCAAATCACTAATTAAATCTGTCATTTAGTGTGTTTTGCACAGACAACTAAGAGACAGAGGGCTGATTCAAGGGGAACAGATGGGGCTACCGACACATCTCCTTAGTAATTGGTGGAGTGCAAAAGAGTTCCACCAATCAGCAGCAAAAGTGTCAAAAATGCTTTCCAGAGACAACATAAGGACAAATGTCATCTTATGGTACCATCTGTAAACATTACAGCAACTGTGATCTTTTTTACCAATATAAGTAAATAGAAAAAATAATTCTAATAAAGAAAAAATAAATGAAAAATGAAAAAATAAATTATAAAACAGATCTAATAGCCACCCCCTTTCCTACTAAATTGGAAATTGAAGAAAGAGTAACAAGTAATTTATCCTACCAAACATGCAGAGGAACATTTATCATAGTATTTTTAAAAAAATATTTCTCCCTTACTCGTTTTTCTGTATTTTGTCCAGTCCGTATGTTTCATTAAGTTAAAAAGGCCTTTGCCACCATTAGATCATCATAGTATTCATACTACAGATGAAGCCACTTGGATTTGTGAGTTAAATGCGTCATGACTCAGGGGTAATTGAAGAAACTGTGTTATCTTAAGTCATCTTAACTCATTTAATGCATTTAACCTTTTCATTAGCATACCAAAGCTCCATTGTTCACAATGGTGAATGCTTTAATTAGATGGGATGTTGTGACGCAGTTTACTGTGTTAAATGAGATAAATGGGATATCTGTGTTTAGTTATTCTGTGTCAAACAGACAAACCAAAGTGGCTGCATCTGTATATGTACTATACGAAGAGAACCTTTATACTGGCCAATGGTTGGGATATGTGTAGAAGAAGTAACAAGGAGGTGGGCAAGTAAAAAATGTATTTACAATAACATTACTGACAGATTATATCCTTTTAGCACAAAATGCATAAGGCTTTGTCAGAGGTTATTTATATGGTCTTTATGGATGGACTTGAGTGCCCAATCCTTGTTGCTCCATTAATAAATGTATTCACCCACAACTGAGGGTCTGGGACCAGTGTGCATGGACCCCCTTTGTGAATTGGTGTGTTTGGAATCCGGATACTCCAAATTTCTTAATTTTTTTTTCAAGAAAAAAATTACTTTCCCCTTAGATCATTTTTTTCTAGCCATCAGTTTTTCTGATCTGTAGCAATCTTGATTTTATTTATTATTAAAGTCAATGAAGCCCTAAGCCTAAATATTTTCTGAATGTTTATACATTCAGGATAAAAATAAGCAACAAAATAATACATAGTACAACACAAAAACATAGAAATGCTCTGCAACAATTTTCCAAAACATTTAGACATTGTTAAGAATTGATTGACTTTCCCTTTTTGTGTCGATATAATGCACAAATGGTTAATCCAGTTTGTTTGTTTTTTACTACGGCTCTGTTTATCTGCCCATACACTGTATAAATGCTTTGTTTCCTTCAAAAGTTACTTCTCTGCAATTTGTTGTCTCACAACATAACTGCAAAATTAGGCCTATGTAGCAATATGCTGTGGTAATCAAACAAAACATCTGTTACACCCTTTACTAATGCCTTCCCATATGAGTCATTATTTGCCTCCTTTGCATGCAAATCTAGGAAAACGAAGTTTAAGAGTTTTATTAGCATGCAAAAAAAAAAAAATCTCCAAACCCTCCTGTAATTTACAGCTTCTTTCATTTGGCACAGCTATCTTTCTAGAATCTCACTGCATACAAATAATTATATGTTTGTGACCTACATTTCTTAGAAGCAAGCAACTGTTTTTCACTTGTCAGCAGCAGATATGTCTTTAAGATGAACCTGTCACACCTAAAACCATGGATTGTTTTTATGTGTTATTCTCAAGTGTAAAAACATTTTAAATTATATATTGCCTTCCCCCCAGTGAATTAAGATAGTAGCCGTGGTATAAGCACACTGCATATAAGGATAACAAGCAAATATCAAAATACAAATGTTGGGTGCAGGACTGACTGAGTATTTATTAAAATACATACTAGGGGGCCGATTCACTATGGGTCGAATATCGAGGGTTAATTAACCCTCGATATTCGACTAGGAACTAAAATCGTTCGACTTCGAATATCGTAGTCGAACGATTTAGTGCAAATCCTGCGATCGAACGATTCGAAGGATTTTAATCCAACGATCGAAGGAAAATCCTTCGATCAAAAAATCCCAGGCAAGCCTATGGGGACCTTCCCCATAGGCTAACATTGACTTCGGTAGCTTTTAGCTGCCGAAGTAGGGGGTCGAAGCTTTTCTTAAAGAGACAGTACTTTGATTATCGAATGGTCGAATAGTCGAATGATTTTTAGTTCGAATCGTTCGATTTTCGTAGTCGAAGGTCGAAGTAGCCCATTCGATGGTCGAAGTAGCCCAAAAAAACTTCGAAATTCGAAGTTTTTTTAATTCGAACCCTTCACTCGAATTTAGTGAATCGGCCCCTAGGTAATAAACAAACCACAACAGAGTTTAGACCATCATGGCACTCAAGAGTGCCCAAACAGGTGTGATCACAATGCTTGAACAATCAATCACAACTCATCATCACAAAGGGGCCGATTCACTAACTTTGAGTGAAGGATTCGAAGTAAAAAACTTCGAATTTCGACTAGTTTTTTGTGCTCCTCGACTATCGAATTGGCGTAAATTCGCCTGAGTAGAATGATTCAAATAGATTGAGCGCAAAAACGCTGCGACTATTCGCCATTCCATAGTCGAAGTACTGGATCAAGCGCAAAAACGCTGCGACTATTCGCCCATTCGATAGTCGAAGTACTGTCTCTTTTAAAAATACTTTGACTGCCTACTTTGCCACCTAAAACCTACCGAATTGCTTTAAAAGCCTATGGGAAAGTCCCATAGGCTTGTTTTCCAAGTTTTTGATTGAATAAAAAGGCATTCGATCTAATGAAAATCCTTCGAGCGAATATTCGATCGAGTGCCTATTCGCCAATTCGACTATTCGCCAGCACGTAAATTAGCCCAAATTGCCTATTCGATTCTATTCCCCAGTCGAATTTCGAGGGATTTAACCCCTCAAAATTCTACCCTTGATGAATTTGCTCCAAAGAGTCACAACTTACTGTAATTTACCCAAAGAAAATCAGGTACAAGTATAGGATCCCTTATCCAGAAACCCGATATCCAGAAAGCTCCAAATTACGGAATGGCTGTCTCCCATAGACTCCATTTTATCCAAATAACCCAAATTTTTAAGAATGATTTTGTTTTTCTCAGTAATAATAAAACAGTCGCTTGTACTTGATCCCAACTAAGATATAATTAATCCTTATTGGAAGCAAAACCAGCCTATTGGCTTTATTTCATGTTTACATAAATTTCTAGTAGACTTAAGGCATGAAGACCCAAATTACGGAAAGATCCGTTATCCGGAAAAAAAACCCAGGTCCCGAGCATTCTTGATAACAGGTCCCATACCTGTACTTTGCAGTTAAATAATAGCAGATATTTTTTCCTCTTCAAAAAAGAATGCCAAACCATTTAACATCCACTGATTTGCTCTTTGGAAGTTCAGTTTACAAGATCATCATCCTGATGGTCAGGGTTCAAGAAAATCAGGTACCTTTCCAGTTAAATCATGTGACCACAATGATGTTTGAACAACTGATTCCAACTCATCATCACAAAGAGTCAATACTTCCTTTCCTCCTAAGAAAATTAAGTAACTTGCCGGTTAAATCACAGCAGGTCTTTTTTCTTCTTCAAAACGGGCTGCCAACCTGTTTAAAGTCCATTGATTTACTCTTTGGCAGTTCATTTTACAAGGATCATCATCACAATGGTCATGGTTTAAGAAGAAAATACAGATCCTTTCACATACAATATAACAATCTCTTTTCTGCACTAGAATGGTTTGTTCCAGTGTGGACAAGAGTAGCCATACCATATGACTGCAAACAACTCTGAGCTTTAACACCCACTGCACAGAATGTTGTTCAACTGATTCAGGGATGATTTCCGATGATTTCACACAGAGATCTGTTGATAAATGATAAATGTCAACCTGCCCCATGAGCTTTTTTACAGACAATTTATTATACCCTAATCTTTGTGGATGAGGTTTTGCCACCTGTACTGTACTACAGAAGACATTTTAGTTACTGTACTTCCATTTTTTATAAAGTATTTGTGATCAAGTGCAGTATAGTATTGTTTATAATGTATTTTTTTAACAAGAAATACAAAGAAAGAGATAAAATCTTAATGCAATCCCCTACTGTATTTCTGAATGTTTTGTTATCACAATTGTAACTGTCTACAGGCAATGCATGCAACCCCTTGTTGGATCTCTACAGTACTTCAGCATTTGTATTGACTGTGGGTAATTTTCAGTACCAGCATGGAATTGTTTGCAGCTACTTCAATGTCATTCCCAGAACACAAAGGAACATAAAGGCATCATAATTTAGAAAAATAAAGATCTAAGGGACTTGTTGAATAATTTCCAGAAAACCTAACTTAATTTTCCTGCACTAAATACCTTGCTTTCACAAGGATAAAATACTAAAACCTTCATAGACTGTACTTTTGTATACAGAACTTTAACTTCAAGGGTGATGTCCAGTAAACGTTACCATAATTGAATTGCTCTCTTTCTCCTTGACAAAGAATTTTAATGAATTAATCCATAAATCAATCCATTTAAATCCTTTGATGTGCACTTTGTACTCTAAATAATTTACAGTTGTTATTTCTCCCTTTTTTCCTCACAAAGTAATATAACTTTTGGAAGTAGATGAAGAGCAGTCATCTATCTTTAGATGTATTTTTTTTCTAGTCACCTTATCAATCAAACATTTTCATTGAACCTTTTGTAGATTTCATTGGACCATTCTTAATAGCTATTTGCTTCTTCAAAGTTTTTTAGAACTTTTTCTTCTCCCTCAGCTACTCCTACTTGAGGACCAGGTCAAAGGAATTGCATTTATAAAGAATACTGTTAAAACTATTACGTTTATAGCTAATAATAAAGAGGAATTTATGGATTTTTCACAATGTGGAATTTTCATAAATTTTCACAATACTCATGAAAAATACATTGTTTAAAAAAATTCACATGATCCACGGCTAATTTTCTCTAGAGGAAAGACCCTTTGGAGGGAAAATGGTTACTCTTTATAAGTGCATTAGAGGGCATTACAAACAGCTAGCGGGAGATCTTTCCATAAAATGGATCACCACAACAGAGGCCCCCCTTTAGAGGACTTTAATTTGAAGCAACTTATGTGGTTCTTCACAGTGAGGGGAGTGAGGTTGTGGAATGAACTGCCAGATGAGGTTGTGAGGACTGATTCTAGTAATCAGGTACAAGAGGGGGTTGTGGGTGCACTCCTAAGGCCATATAAAAAAATATATAAATACAATAATCCCCTGTCTAAAAAAAGAAAAACAGGGTTTTTTGTTACAAAGTTATGATCATAAAATTGGTAAGCCGTCATACCACGTCAAGGTAAACCCCATACGGCGATCCCTAACCTGTTTACCTGTGATCAAAATTTAAAACCTTGGTTTCAATCTGGACTAGATCCTCCCCCGCCACCTGCATATGCGGCTTTTGAAGGGGAGACTGCCCAGACCAACGCCCATTTAAAAAAAAAATGTGATTGTGAAGAGACTATAATGAAGGAAAAGTAAAGTTGTATATATAAGTGCACACTTGTGTGTGTATGTGTGTGAGTATAAGTATAAGAACAGGTGTGAGTATAGATTTAGAGGGAGATGAAAAAGGAAAATCTAAATGTGGAGTGTAATAGGTGTAATGTGTGTGGGTCTGTGCAAGTGTTACCTAGTTAGGGACCGCCGTATGGGGTTTACCTTGACGTGGTACCAATTTTATGATCATAACTTTGTAACAAAAAACCCTGTTTTTATATTTTTTAGACAGGGGATTATTGTATTTAAATATTTTTTTTATATTGCCTTAGGAGTGCACCCACAACCCCCCTCTTGTATTTGATTCTAGTAATGCCTTTAAGAGGTGCTTGGGTGATTTCTTTGACACACATAATATCCAAGGCTATAGTGATACTAAAATCTACATGAATATTAATATTTGTATATATAGTTTTAGTGGGTGGGTGTAAAGAATATGCGCTGAAAGCATTAGAATTAAAAACATACTGTGTATTTAATATCATCAATAATATCATGGATCTATTTGTTGGTTCGTGATGGGGCCTTCCCAAGACACCCTAATGTTAACAACTGAATGTTCTAGTAAACAGCCCTATCTAGAGATAAACATCCCTGTGATATTAATGGCATGGACTTAAAGCACCATTGGGAGATCATAAGAGGAAGACAAAGTCCTCTTTGGAGGACACATCTTTATTGTGGCTGAGAATAAACATTTCACTAATGGGTCTTCTGCCCATTTTATCCCTATCATAACTGAAAGTGATGCAACATGAACTTTTAGCATTCTGTATTGCAACCATTTGTTTAATCCTTCCTGCAGGAATTCTAGAACCTGAGGTAAAGGCAGTGGAAATAATGGGAGTTGCCTTCTCCAATTTCCATAGGATAAATCTTTCTCAAATTTGTGGTACAGATGCAGCCACTTTGGTTTGTCTGTTTGACACAGAATAGCTAAACACAGATATCCCATTTATCTCATTTAACACAGAAAACTGCGTCACAACATCCCATCTAATTACAGCATTCACCATTGTGAACAATGGAGCTTTGGTATGCTAATGAAAAGGTTAAATGCATTAAATGAGTTAAGATGACTTAAGATAACACAGTTTCTTCAATTACCCCTGAGTCATGACGCATTTAACTCACAAATCCAAGTGGCTTCATCTGTAGATGTGGAGTACTTTTTTGCCTTAAGCAGTGAAGCCACCACTGCTTCAGAAACCCCCAAGGCTACAAGCCTTTTGCGCTCAGCCTCCATGCCATCAATGAGAGAGAGCATGGGTCAGAAATGAGACACTGGTTCCTTGGGTTAGTAAATTTTCCCTCATAGAAATAGGCCATGGGACCACTAAAACCAGTCTTCTGAGCAGGGGAAACCATGACAATGAGGCCAATAAGGGGCCAAGAGAATGACATCTGCTTCCTTTTGAATATCCTTAAGTAAGACTTGAAGGAGGAGGGGTATTGGCGAAAACACATAGGCTATAAGGAAAGTCCAGGGCTGAAGGAATGCATCTGTCCCCTGAGCTAGAGGGCTGAAAACTCTTGAAAAGAAAATTGGCAGCTGAGCATTGTCTGGAGAAGCCATGAGGTCCATTTCTGGGAGACCTCACGTCTCCATGAGTATGTGGAAAACCTCTGGATGCAGCTTCCAATCATGCTTTGATTAAATTGTACGACTGAGAAAGTCTGCTTTCTGATTCTGACTACATTGTCCGCCGTCTTGAAAAGAGCTTCTGGGTAAATAAGAGATTGAGATGGCTGCAACTGACTTTTTTCCCATTTGACTAGCCAACCGTGTGATTGAAGAAATGAAACAGCAACTTCTCTGTGGAATAACAGCACTTCTGGGGACTTTGTGGACAGAAGAATTTCTTCCAGGTAATGCCAGATAGCCAGGCCCTGTTTCCTTAGCTCGGCAATTGAGGTGATCAGAACTTTTACCAATAATATTTATATGGACATTGTGTTCGTTTGGTATTGTTACACTACTCTGATTGTTATGAGAGTTATAGTTCTATTTCTGTAAATGACCACTAGATGGTGTTGGAGAGTATAAAAAGCATGTTTAATGGAGTGTCAGTAAGCGTGAAAAAAGGCCGCATGGCCTGAAACGTTGCGGTGATGCCCAAAGCTGAAATAAAGGCTTTTTAAACACTAAAGTTTCACAGTCTGGTGCTGTTCTACATACAAAGGCAGCCATACATTTTAAATCTACTACTGCTTCTGACATAAAAGCTACTGCCATCTTCAATTCAAATAATCCCGCACTAATGTTGGCTGTATCTGTACCTTCTGAGATAGCTTTGCTTAAGCTGTCGATCTATAAGGAGACTGCTTTTGCTACTGAAACCAGGGCTACTGCAAGTTTACATAAGGTTCCCGACACTTGATATGCTTTGCTAAGCTCCGTCTGTACTCTTCTATCTTCTACTCTTGTTCTGGGTTTGGGACACTGTTCATAACAGCCTCCTTGTAGGGGACAGAAAATAGTGATGGGTTCAATTAACCACAGTTGCATTATAAGAAGAATAAACTGTGTACTAGAAGAAGATGTTTTGTCACAAAATCAACTTAGTGATTTTGCTATGATGGATGATCATAGTTGGACATAAATTAGTGCGTGAGTGCCATTCACTTTACATTGATGCAGTATTATTTTACACTGTGCTCTGACATCCAGGGATTGCAAGATAGATTTATGAACGATTTGCTTATTGTTGACATCTGACAATATTTAATGGGTTGAGAAAACAAGTCAAAAACAATGATTAATTTCCTTCATTTTTGAAAGGATTGAATTATATATTACTAACTATGCACTTGAAATCCTAGATACCATTCACCAGAACAGATTTACATATATTTCTAATATTACTGGCATAGTTAAAGAGACACATCATCTTAAAATTAGATTTAAACAGATGCTGATATTCCAAGTGCCATTTTTTTAATATTACGTTTTAGAAGTATTATTTTTTTTTCTTGCTTCAATATGAAATCATAAATGTAATTCAGAGCTTATCTAGAAAACCCCAGATCCTAAGAATTTTGGATAATAGACTCCATACCTGTATTAATTGGTTATCTTTCTAGCCAAACCAAAACTTTTTTATGTCAGGATATCTGATTCAAAAATTTGATTTACAGTACATGTAAAAAAAGTGAGATGCATTTTGCAAATATGAATTCCTCATGTGTATTTGATTGTTAAAAGACTTTGAAAAAAGTCAGCATAAGAAAATCTAGAAAATGTTCAGAAATATTCTTTTGGTGTATGTACATCTGACCAGTAGATGTCAATTCTGTGCCAGAAATGTGACTCTCAAAACTTCTGAAAATCGCTTAATGTGCCATTGACCTTATGCTTCCATAAAGATGTCTTGTCGAATAGATGTGCCATTTCCTTCTCTAATCAATAGTTCATCATCTAAAGGTTGGAGGTGTCTGGGATATATTCTCTTTCAGCATGTTTCACCAGGTGGAAAAGCACCCAAACCAACCAAACTTACTATTGACTATATATAATATAATATATGATATAATTTGTCCGGCAGAGATGACCTAGCGCTTAGCGTCCAAAGATACCTCTTAATCAAGAACATGTGGTAATCCTGCCTAATTATGGAGAAATGCAGGTATTCATGATTAAACAATATTTTTCAGAAGCTGTTATATATGGTTTACAATAATAACCTTTTAATTAATTTCCATGAAAATAAATAAAAAGGAATATTACTAATTTAGATGAACATCATAAGCTTCAAACTATCATCTACTGTTGATTGGAGTCATTATTTTCTGATAATTAGTGTTGGGCAAACTTGCGCCGCTTCGTGGGAAAATTTACGAATTTCCTGCGAAATTCGCGAAACGGCGAAAAATTTGCGAAACTGCACCAGCTTCTTGTTTTTGACACCGGCACCCGTTTTTGACGCCGGCGCCCATTTTTTTTTACTCCGGTGCCCGTTTTTGACGCTGGCATTCATTTTGGCGATTTTTTTTTTTACGCAGGCATTTCGCGAATTTATTCGATGGCGGCGAATTGCGCAAATTTGCCGCAAATTCGCGCCTGTCAAATAAATTCGTACATCACTACTGATAATTAATTGGATTAAAAGAAACAAAACAAATCGCAATTCTAAAATAAAACAAAGGGTTTTATTAAGTGCTGTTTTATGTGACATGGTAAAAACCATGCATCAGATGCCGACCCTGTTTGCTCATTCGAACAGCAGAAATATAGGTTAATGGAGTGGGAAAGCTGAATTTTCATTGGTGTCAATCAATCAGTGAATGCACAAGTATTTTCCTGACACTCCCGATGATATAATGAGCTTTAACTGCTGGACCCAGAACCAGGCAAGCTTGAAAAAACATGAATACTCTTATTTAAGAAAGAATCTATACAAACCAATGAGCACTGTGATTATTACCAAGATTGCAGAATGTCTTCTAAAAGATATACATGCATATTGAATTCACTGGATTCAACACTGATTGTAAATCTATAGGCAATTATACTCTTAGCAGATGAATAATCATCTAATGACAACAACAAATCAGTTATAATAGAAGTGATGATACTACTGGCATTCTATCAGACTTGTCTCCAGCATGCTTTATGGATGAATACAAAATGTAAACTAGCAGATGAAAAGGGTCTGTGCGAATCTTGTTGTATTAATATCATGCCTAAATAAATTCAGATCATATCTACTTGGTGCACTGCATATTGTGGTTGACACAGCTGCTCCTCTGGCTCGTAGAAAGTAGGCATCTTGAAGGCATGAAAGCAAAACTACCTGCTATTTATTGCTTGCAAATGTTTTTATCTATCTAGTAATGTTGGCAAAAATATTGACATTCTAAAACAAGACTACAGCATTCATTATAATGCTTATCTAAGAAGCTACCCAAGCTACTCTTGAAGTGATCCTGACAAGTTTAAAAATAAGAATGTGTCAGTATCAGTGAAAAGAAGCTTCACAAGAAATATAAGAAGCTAAAAGCCACCCAAAGCCATCCCCAGCCTGGCAAACCTCAGTAAAGGTTACCCTCCGACACCATTAAATCATTTTCCTGAGTTGTTTCAGTCACGCTGGGCTGGGGCCGTCGCAATCCCTCCATAGGCTGGAATCCTGTTTTCATTTGTAATTAGCCTATGGAGGGGGTGGAGAAGGGGAAAGAAGAGGTGGAGAAAAGTTGCCATCACTCAACAGGGCAATACCACAGCCTCACTGCCCTCACTGTGAAGAACCATTATTATTTTTTTAAATTAAACTTGAGGAGGTGGCTTCTCACTCTTTGTTCTTTTTTGTGAAAAATAAACCCCACTGTCCATCCATAATGTCTTCTAATGTACTTTTAAAGCGTAATCATGTCCCTTCACAAGTACCTTTTTTCCAGAGCAAACAAAATGAACCTTGATAGTCCTTCATACAGGTAGATTAATTCTTCCACTCTTTTTTGCCAGTTAAGTTTCAGCTCATTGATATCCTTCCTAAGGATTGCGGCCCCAAACTGGACTACATACTCAAGGTGAGGCCAGAGATGAAATAAAGAGAAAATTATGTTTTTGTCCTTTAATTTAAACTATAGAGGAAGCAGACCGACCCTGTAGTTACAGACTTTGTGGGGGTGTCAGGCTTACCGGATAGTTTAGGCGATGGACCTCTTCTGGATGATAAGGACCCACAAGCGGCTCACACAACACAGATCCCACCCGGGGATGATATGGGGGAAGCCATGAGTGGAGAAAAGCCAGTGAGGCTAAGCCGAGGCGAGGTACCAGGGAGTAGAGAGAGAGAGAGAGTAGTCAAGTTGGGTCCATAGTCAATGGCAGGCAGCAATTCAGCAGAAATGATAGGCAAGCAAAGTCTGGACTGGCAGCGAAGATTCAGAAGTCGGAACAATCAAGGGTCATACACAAGAATCAACCAAAAGTGGATACAGTCTATATAGCTAGGTTTCAGAACAAACCACGATAACCAGGCACAGATTAAATACAAAAATCAGTTTAAATACCTTTAAGTCTTGGTGCCAATTCTCCAGCGTCAGAATGCCTGCGACGAGACACCAGCATCATGACGCTCCATGCCATAATGTGCCTGCGCCTGGACGCACGCCAGAGTCAGTAAGACACTTCCATGCGGGCTTGCGTGACGTCAGAGCTGCAGGACGGAGTTGCACCAAGGGACCCGCTCTGTAAGTTTTCTTACAGGGGGCCTGAAAAATAATTTGCTGCGGGAACCTGTAATATCTAGTTTCTCCAGTGGTTAAATGCTTTTTCATACAAGGTATATGCAAGATGCCCAACACATTACTATTTAGTGTGTAAATAGCAAACATTTTATTTATACCAATGTGCATAACTTGCATTTATCAACACTGAACCTCATATTCCAGTTTTCTGCCCAGTTCTCCAATATAGCTGTAGATATGAACTTAGTTCTAGATGTTCGCTTGGTTAGCTCTGGATGTTTACCTGATTATTTGTAGATGTCTACTTGGTTAACTCCAAATGTTCTCTTGGTTAGCAGGAGGTGTGTACTTATTTAGCTGTGATCTTTGTAAGCTCCAAATGTTCACTTAGTAAATGTTCTGTCCGTTAGCTGTAATACTTTTTGAACAGGTTCTGCACACTCACTGAAATTGAAGTCGATCAATACGCTAGTGATGTTTAGGTTGACGAAAAGTCATTTATTTTCCACACCCAACCATAACCCAGTTACCTCAGTATTTACAGACCTGCACCTGCCCCCTCTCTAATATCACATACGGGGGGGGGGCACACATGTGCAGATCTAACAAAAGAAATGACTGGAGGCAGAAGCAGGACATAGGAAAGTTGCTAGCTGAGTGGGAGAATGGGGACCATCATTCCAAAACCAAGGGGTCTCTTGGGTTTTGGGCAGGCCTGCACATATCTGCTATACACCATTGGGACTGTCATATACAGTGGGCACTGCACTTCCCAACCCACCCGTCTGTCTGCACCACCCTGCCCACTCCCCACCCCCGCCCAGCTCTGGACCAAAGATATATTCTTATGGATGATGTAATCCTTTTCGTTCTTGTGTCTGGTTCCACTTCAGAGTCAGGGCCCCGCCAGACCTGCCGACTTACTCAATTAGAACATAGAACTCCGGAGAACCAAGATAGTAGTTCAGTGATTCTTTTTATTCATACAGTGCACTGTATGAATAAAAAGAATCACTGAACTACTATCCCAGCTCTGGACCAGCCTGCACCCCTTCCCCAGCCAAAGGTAAGAGAGTGGCTGGGGAGGGTTCCACCTAACTGTAGAGGAAGCAGACCCTGTAGTCCAGGCCTCCTTGTAACAACGGGGTCTGCTTCCTCTATTGTTACATCACTGACTAGTTGGAAGGGCCATGTATAGGAGTAAAGCATCTTTGTGTAGAGCACAATTTTGCACCTATATTAGTACTTTACTCTTCTGCTTGCTTTTGTTGATGAGCCAACAGCAGCTACAAATAAAATCAATATTTCAGCAATCTTTTAGGAAAGGTTTTTCATCCTATACAGAGGTGTCAACATCCCATAGATGAGTTACATGAGGTTTATGTTCAGGTTTGAGCATTGTAACCATAGCTAGTTAAAATTGTCATTGAAAGTACAAAGCCATTTCCATTTTCCATTCATTACTAACAAAGAATGTTGTACAAATATGTTTGTTGTTAGCTATCTATTACTAAACAATGGCTTGAAATGCCTCCCATTGAGTATTAAGGTTGCTTCTCCCTGGGCATTTTAATGTGTGTTTGTGACCCATCACAGTTCCTGGCCGCTGAGGGGCTATTAAATACACTACTCACATACTGGAATAGTAAAACCAATATACATCACCAGATGCAGACAAATTGTCTGTGTTCTCAAGTCTGTTGTGCTAACAGGACCTTAAAGAGACTTTGCAATTTGATTAGAATTTGTAACCTAGCAACAAAGAGGAAATTTATATTATAAGCAAGGGGACAAAAGAACTACTTTTCTCATTTTTTTGAGCTTTCACAAGATCACATTTAGCTATTAATATGCTCATTAGAACTTAATAAAGCAATTTCTGTACCACTCACATAAAAATGTATCCTTTTAACCTGACCCTATCATAATGTATTTTTTTTTTACTTTGGTTTATAAATTACACGTATCATTTTTTTATGCTAAAATAGCGCCGTCCTAACATCATTTAAAGTCACCATATGAAACAAACGCTATGTTGCTTCGTATGTATTATGGTTCATGCATAATCAGGTACAACATCTGTCCCCAATGGTGTACCTCATTTCTGCTGTTAGTAATTATTCCTGGTACGTTTTCTTAAGAATACTCTTAAGAAGTTTGATTTGGGATTGTGAAAGCAGATTATCAAGCTGCGGCTGCTTATAAAAGGGATGCTTAACAGCTGCTACCCTTTCACTATGTGAAGCGTGTACTGTGATGAATATAAAGTATTTGCTAATTTCTATTTGTTTTTATAGTGCCGTGAACATTTTATCAATATTAAACTTAATACATAAAGAAAATACTCAGAAGTTCATTACTGCCGAGTAACAGAATTGCATCCTGCCAAGAACAAAGACATATTATTATGGCTACAAACAAACCACAGTAACAATGGATGATAGAGAGACCTTGGTATAGTTGGAGGGCATATAAAGGAGAACATGTCCTTTTTTTATGAATCCTATAAAACATGTGGTTCTTGAGAGATTTATTTTATAAAAAAACACAAAGGTCTAGATCTACTTTAGTAAAAAAAAGATGTCTAATGAGTTCCAGATTTCCCAATAGGTTTCCATAAACATATTATCAACCAGGAGATATATTTCCCATTCATTTGAACCAGGACCAAAATGAGATGTGTATGCGATGAGTAACATATGTAGATGGAATGGTAAAGAATCAGTATCCTAAAATTTGACTTTTATTACTTCCATTTGAAATTATATCTCAGCCATTAAAACACCGGACAAATAGAAAAAGTTCACCATCAAATCTTTAATACAACTAACACAATATTCTGGTAAGCACATCAATTATCCCAGGAAAAAAAGAGAATTGTTGATTCTTCCCTGTTGTAGTTGGCTGAGAATCCTAAAGAAGTGAACTTATTGCTTATTAGTAGTATTGCTTACCAAGTTGGACTTACCCCTCAAATAAAGCAACAAATGACCTATGTACAGATTATTCAACACAGTCTTAGTTCCATACAATAATTTAAGTGTCTACTATGAACCTTAACCTTGTGCTTACTGCATTGGTCTCAAGTGTATCTTCTGGTTCCTTAGTTGAACAACTGGTGTTGAACTGCTGCATTGGAAAATTTTCAAGACAAAATTCTTCTGCTTCAGCTGAACCTTTCAGAAGTTATCCCACTTAACAACAATTTACAGTAAGTGCCCCCAAAGATTATATACTGAATAGACTACAATTCTTGACAGGTATCACTATAACTTTTAATGAAATCTTAAGTTCTCCTCAACTCTTTCCACTAGCTGATATATGGACATTAGAATTGGAAGGTGAGTACTTCTGAACAAGACTAGTGCCAAAAAAATATCTTTTAAACCATCCTTACGTGTTCCCTTGGGCTAAAATAATTCCTCTTTCAATTATCTATCTCAAACAGAAAATAAATTACATCTGCTTAGGAATTTTTAAAATTAAGTCCTTGCATTTCCATGGCTTCTTCCTTAGGGCAGTTTAAAGGGGTATAGTATGGCATTTTTGGGTGGGTTGGGAGTAAATAAGGGTTTAAAGAGCATAGGTGCATTAAAATATTTTTTTTATACTGACTTGCTTCAAACCTTATTCCATTTAAAAGTGAAACTAGAATACTTAAAATTGTCACTGTCAATCATTCCAAATGACAAAGCTAAGCTATCAATTCTAGCTTGAGAGAGCAAGAAATGGTGAATTATATTTCTCTCAGAAAACTTCTCATTGAGTCATATGTTCATTGACATGCATTATACATTATACAATACCTTTTCTTCTACTAAAATATAACGTATGCACTGCAGCTAAAGAGCTGTTATTATTCTTGATGGACAGTACTCATATTAAACACATGGGCATACTATTTATACTCTTTTAGGGCACTAACTTTAGATATTTTGGGATACAAGTACTTAGTTCTTCGAAGCAGGCAAGGGTAGATCATACCTGGGAAACTATTGTTATGTTTAAAAGCAAGAATACTGAAATGACTGCTTTTATTAATTCCAGTTACTTGGGATTTTATCAACAATAAAAACAACTGTTATTTTATGACATTTTCCACCTAGTGGTAGAATGCAAAACCTGCTAATGAATTATTATTTATGGAATATTGTTTTTGTTAAAATATATACATTATTGAAATGAATGCTAAACTGTGCTCCAAATGAATAAATGTAACTGAATCCCATGATAAAAATCAGTAAATAAAGTTCATGATACACGAAATAGAAGCTGACAACTCAGACGAGGGACCAAAATAATGAAGGGTGGAGAAAGAACTGCTACAAATGACTTTTATTCAAATGATAAACATGTAATAAGAGTATCATGCAATACAAAAACCTGAAAAAGTTGAATTGAAGGAAAACTAAATCATGCTTACAACCCCAGGCCCCCTCCAATATTCATTCTCCCCCATAAAGAATTCCATGATTTGGAAGTGTCAGAACTGTTTCTAACTATGTAACTGTTTAAGAAATGCAGAGTAGCAGGGCTGTTGTGCACCATCTTGGTATTTGGGTTTTCTTCGGTGTAATAAACAACATGGACCTGGACAACCTGGACATGAACATGTGCAGCTGAAGCCAGGTGCAGATCCGTGCTCCTGAGGTGAGTAACTATGTGCCTCCCTCTGCCACAAATCATCTCACAAAGACATTTGGCAACAAAGGATAATGAAGCCTGGTTTGAGGCAATATTGTGTTTAGGGGCAGATTTATCATGGGTCGAAAAAAAATTGAAATTAAAAGTAATTTTTTGGATACTTCGACCATCGATAATCAAAGTACTGCCTCTTTAAAAAAACTTCGACTTCAATCCTTCGCCAAATTAAACCTGCCGAAGTGCTATGTTAGCCTATGGGGACCTTCTACAACATTTTTCTAAGTCTTTAGAGGTCGAAGGAAAATCCTTTCATCGATCGCTGAACTCGTTCGAATTGTTCGATTCGAATAATTTAATCGAACGATTTTACTTCGATCATTCGATTGCCAAATTTGGTGAAAAATACTTCGACTTCGATATTCAAATTCGAAGAATTTTAATTTGATGGTCGAATTTCGAAGTATTTTACACTTCGAAAATTCGACCCTTGATAAATCTGCCCCTTAATGTATCCTATCTTCGGATCAGTAGAAAGGATAAACAAATTTGATATTTTTTTTGCAGCCAGAAGAGTAGCCACAGTTCTATGCAAACATTATCTCTTTAAACTGATTCAAATGGTTGCCACATTTCAATAGCATTTTATCATCAAAATAGTCAAAACCTATAAACTCCATGTAGGAGTTGGCATGTTGATGGAAATCATGTTATATGCACAATAGCCTTTGCATTGCATCCAAAGACTGGTCTGAGTTATAAGTGATGCCCTTCACTCAGATATGCAATTAAGACTTGTTTTATTTTAGGAAAGCCATTTTTTTTTAATATTTAGAGCCATATGCTCCAGGAAATTGCTTGCTTTCCAAACAACAAGTGATACCAGGCATCTAAATGGATATAAAGCAACAAATGACGTTTCCCACTTGTTTATAATATTGTAATGTTCCATGATGAGTTCTCAATGTGTTCTTTAATTAGAAAACAATTTACAAAAACATGTTCATCCAGTTTCATTTTATCACATAATGTGCTTTTTTTTATTGAAGAAAGTTTTGTTGATCTAAACACTGAAAAAAGTCCAACCAGCTTTCTTGCTGTATAATGCACTGTCACACAAAGAGTATATATTACAGTTGGGAGATAATTAACAATAACATTTTATTTACATTGTTAAACTTTATTCATGCTGCATTCTGTAGCTGCCTACAGATACAATGTAAACATCTCTGGCAATGCCACAATTTGCAGATGAGAAGCAATATGGGCAGTTGTAGTTCTAGTTGCTCTAATGCATAATATGTTAATTATTGCATCTCTACAAAATATACATGTAACCACAGACACTTCAGGGCCCATTTATGATTGCCCACACTTTCATGTTCAGGCAATCATAAAGGAAAACCCAAGTGAGTTTACTAATCACACCAAAAAAAAAATTGCCAATCTTTGTTTGCCCAAACAGGCATTGCTAAATTTGTAAAAACTCAAATAAAAAAACACTTTAAAGCTTGAATTTCTCCATTGCTAGCTTACTAATGAAAAAATCTGAATAAAAACCGATTATGTAAAATTGTGCAAAAAAAACACATTCTAATATTCATTTTCAATTAGTCTACACAAAATCACAAATTTTTCTTGAAAACTCAAGTTAAAATAGCTTGAATTTTGAAAATACACCTTCCATAAACTTCTATAAACATTTGCCAGCATTTATAGTAGATGCCAAATTAATTTTTTCAAATTTTCAAGTTTTTTAAATCCTGTACATTCAAGTTGCAATTTTTTTGTGGCTGAAAAGTTGGAATCACAGAATAAATATTGACTTGAATTTTGATAAATCTGCCCCCAAGTGCGATCCAACTTTAAAGCACTGGACATAATTCTTTGGAGACAATATTTAAAGTGATTTGACTCTTCAGTTCCATTGCCCTACTCCAATATTAATTAAAGGGATTTGAGTTGAAGTATTTTGACAATGTGGTCTTTTTTGCATAGTGAATTCATTTGAGTGTGTCAGCCATAAGAATACTGTATACACATCTACAATGTCAGAAGTTGCTGTTTTTACAGAAGTATTTTGAGAATGTCCCTATACTTTTTTAGAAAAATGTAAAATTGAATAGAGAATATGTAAATCGAATATATGGAATATTACCTTGTTTTTGCATCTCACTACATTTTTTATGTTTGTGTTCTCTCTGTTAAATTTGTTTATTTATGTTTTAACATTTTAAATTTCTTGTGACTTTGTCTCTTTTCTGTTTGCTGCCATGTGCCCTGTTGTCCGCTTCTTCTTTGCTCCACCACTTTTATTTCTTTGATATTATTTAGCTTCTCTCATCAGTTCTCCTACTTCTTAATTTTATCACTTCTGGAGATGCATGTCGCTTAAAAAAAACTTGTTTGGGTGTTAGTGTGAGTGGATAACCATGTCCTGTGCTGTAATTTTTTTTGGTGTGCTGTTGAAAGGTTTTCTCATCTGTTTTGGTAATTAAATATGAGATAAATACATTTTAGTTAGGTTGCTTTTATTTTTTTTAGGTTTCTTGTATTTGGATTAATAATAAATGATGATACATAGACAATATATTGGAAAATATTGTAAAATTACTCAAAGGATCAAGAAGCTCTACTCTTCATCTTTTTTGATGACCACATTGTAGACTAACAATAAATAATTCACTGTTAAACCAGTCTTTGGATTTATATGGAATAACGTGATGGGACAGTCGGGTATTTTCTGCTGTTAGATTCCATGTTCATAATTATCTATTGAAGCTATTTAAGATTTTACAAGGACTTGAAGTCATTTTCCCCATACATTAGAGCAGAGATCCCCATGAGCAACATTCAGAAGTAAAAGTAGTTGGGGAGCAACACTAGCATGAAAAATGTTCTTGGGGTGCCAAATAAGGGCTGTGATTGGCCATTTGTTAGCCACTATGTGGACTGTCAACCTACACTGAGGCTCTGTTTGGCAGTGCACCTGGTTTTTATACAAGCATAACTTGCCTCCAAGCCTGGAATTCAAAAATAAGCTTCTGCATTGAGGCCACTGGGAGCAACATCCAAGGGGTTGGAGAGCAACATGTTACTCATGAGCTACTGGTTGGGGATCACTGCATTAGAGAAACAGGTAAAGGGTAATAACTTTTCTTAGTGTTGTTCCATCTCTCTCAGATAATTATAAAAAATACTGCTCATTTATATTGTAAAACAAGATGTCATAAAGTGGAGGGACATAATACATAAAACTTGTTTCAAATACTAAATCAAAGTGTAAAATTATAATAAGTCATATTTTAAATGTCAGCAATTGGTTCTAACTTTATTTTAGCAGAATGAAGCAAGTCAAAAGCCACAAGTAAAACCACAACTTGTTAAGAAATTATTTTTCATGCCAATCATCATTCTAATTTCTTCCATGTAGTAGAGCAGATTTATTAAGGGATTAATAGTAAATTAGAATTCAAATTTGAATTTTCAAAGTATTTTGAAATATTTTTTGGTGTCAAAATTCACACATTCAAATTTTAATCCCCAATTTGAAGTTAAATTTAAAAGTGAGATTTATCAAACCTCAACCATGGAAACAGTTCTCTTTCAAATATTCACAACTTAAAACCTGCTGAGTTCTTTTACAATTCAATGACAGAGGTCCCTTGAACCATTTGAAAATTTTAATTGCCTTCGTTACATTAGAATTTTTTCAGAGGGAAAACTCAATTCGAATTTGATTAAAATTTTCTGGTTGTGACTATTCAATTGAATATTAGACGTTCACTTTTTCTCAACTCCAATATGAGTTGTGAATATATTCACATTTATTAGAGTAAAAAAAATGTACATAAATTTGAAATTCGACCTTTGAAAATACATGTTTGGGTTCTGGATTATATAAAAATGATGCCATACGCAGCAGTCTGTAGAAAACATGAGTGTAGGTGGGTTGTAAAAAGTAATTGGAGGATTAAATCTTGCCCACAAGTGTCCAATTGGACATCTCTGGGCATTTTATTCTGTATGCACTTCAACCAATGCACGCTGCAAATGTCTGTTTTACAGAGCTCTTACCCCTGCATATCAGTGATTCCAGATAACAGTTAAATTCTGCTGAATTCTGACAGTTTCCTCTAGTTTCAAAAAATGTAAGAAAATAAGGTAGAGAAGGGTAAAGAAAGAGTATGAGACTGTATTGTTGAAAACATGCAGTATTAATTATAGTAGCCTAAAAATAAAGAGGAATTTCATCTTTTAATTTTTAGGGTCTGATTTACTAACTTAGATATATAGAATTTAAATGGGATATATAGAATTATAGGACACCATTTTTTACCATTTGATAATGTGAGAAAAAAAACAGATACCCAGTCAAACAATTTTTTACCTGATGTTGAAATTTGACAGGATGTTTATAAAAGAAAGCTTTTTAGTCAATTCTGCATATAAGTTTTGAACACTTTGGGGCAGATTTATTATGGGTCAAAGTGAAAAATTCAAATTTGAATTTTCAAATTTCTTTTTTTGGTCAAAACTCTCAAATTTGAATTGGAAATTATCCTAACTCGATTTGAGTTTTAATTAAATTTTTGAGATTTATCATACTCTGGCCCTTTAAGAACTCAAATTTGACTATTTGCCACATTAAAACTGCCAAATTGATGTAAAATCAATGGGAGAGGTCCAGGGATCAATTTCGCGATGCAGCCTTCATGACATTCTAGTTTTTTTCGGAGACAAAAACTCAAATGAAGTTTTTTAAATTATTAAATATTAAATAATTATTTGGAACTCAGTAAATAAACCCCTTTTATAACAAGTTGTAAATGCCAGCTACAGCATCTGACAAAATTATAACTCTACATCGGCACAACAAACAGGAGCTAATTAAAGAAACTTACAGTTCATAAAGCTTCACTTTAGAATTAGCTGGGCAGGACATAACAGTGATACCCAGAACACGGGATGGTAAGCACTGCTGGATACCAAAATAAAAACAACACACCAATTTATTGGAGGAAAAGGCCACAGCCTGATTTATTAAAATTTATTATTAAACTTTAACATATATACAATTCCAGAAACATGTCTCAACCAGCCCACCTGGTACCCTTGTTCTCAGACTGCCTTAACAATATTTAAAGCTTCTGTCCAGCCCTCAGCCAAAAGCAGTTGACAAATTATACATAAATCTCTTTCAAAACAGAAACTTCCTCAGGCTACTACAAATAATTTTTTATTAAAATATACATATACATTTTTTTTCTTTTAGGGAAGGGAGGAAGGTTTGTTACCGCTCAGCTGCCACTGTCATGAAGCTCACCATGCTCCAGATTCTTAAGCTATGTCTCAAGACTAAGGATGAGCAGAAAAATTTGCGAAACGCATTGAAGTCAATAGGGGTCAAAATAATTTTGACCAGAGCGACCATTATTATACTTGCAACTTTTTTGTCCAAATGCATCAAAGTCAATGGGCTTCCGAACAATTTTGATGCACAATGATTTTTTTTGACTAGGCAAATTTTTCCATGGTGAATTTTCATGGCAGTTTCACAAAAACACTTTTGGCAAAGTGTGAAAATTCACAGCGAATCCATGCCTGGTGAATAAATTTGCCAATCCCTACTCAAGAGCTGATTCCTTAATGGCAAGTATACCCGCCCTGGGACCTGATTATGGAGGGGTTCACTGTTACTACCTGACCAATCATAGCCTTACCTGAATCATGTTGCTTACCTGTTAGCAATCAGGTACACCTGTTATCCTATAAGCTAATTGACAAAACTAACACCTGTACAGTTAACCCTTTGATTGCCACTCTCCCATGTATGGCTATGAGCCTATTTGGATCTTTGCTGTCAAGTGCAATACTTTTCCATGTTTTCTTATATTATACTTTTTTAACTTGGCATTCTATTTTGTCTTTCTACAACATGATATTTAAAATTAGGGTTTTTTGGAATTGGTCACCACTATTTTTGGCTGATGGTCTTGGGTTGCCTATTTTTAGGCATTATTAGATGGTCTTATCTCACTTAAAACTTCAATAAAAGATAATGAATGTTGCATTCCTTTTTGGGTTAGTAGAAAACAGACACACAGCTTCCTCAGGCCACATAACTTCATTCAGCTGAAATGTTATGCCCACCCTTGCACGTTCCAAAGTACATCTATTTGCATTTTCAACTGGCAACAATGATAACTCAACAAAACCCCTGTGTGTGAAGGAGCACTTGCAATTGGTTTGTATTAAAAATTTGTCTGTGGTTATTCAGAGCAAAAATGTATGCTTAGTGTCAGACTGGGATTACAAGGGCCCACCACAGTTCCTGATATCAAGGGACCACCAGCCCAAAAACATTTCTTCTTATTGAGAAAAAACCCTGATATCCCTAAAACACATTCAGGATTAATTCGATGTGGAGAACTATGTTGTCCTGCATGTACTGTTTGTTACTAGTGATGGGCGAATCTGTGCTGTAAAACTGTGAAAAATTCAAATCAATGGGCATCAAAATTATTGTGACGTGTGACAATTTTGACACAATGACAATTTTTATACGTGCGACTATTTTGTTCAAATGCATTAAGTCGATGGGAGTCCGAATAATTTTAAGGCGCAACAATTTTATGCTTGCGACTGTTCTGACGCGTGAATATTTTCTTGTTGCGGCTGATTTTTCACCGCTGTTTCATGAATTTATTTGTTGCCTGCGAAATGCAGAAATTCACAGCGAATTCGTGCCAGGCGTATTTATTCACCCATCACTATTTGTTACATTATTGCGAGGACAAGCTTTGTAGGTGTACAATGAATACAGACAGACAATGTGCAGGTGGAACATCTCTATTCCTGTGCTGGAATAAAGTTTTTTAAGGAATATATTAGCTCTCCCCTTGTCACCCTATATAATTTACAGCCTCCCTGGATTCTCCTGCTTCTCTGTGGCAATAAAGTTGACCAATGTCATTTCCTTGACCCCTTCACAGACACCTAAACAAGTTCTTTCCTATATTTCTGACTGCTGGGAGTAAATGAGACACAAGCAGAACCTGGAAAAGGAAAAAGAGTAAATGTTCTTTGTTCCAGAAAGGGCAAAGTGCCCAGTTAGGTCATAGCCCACCAGGAAAAGTACCGGTACCCCAGCAGGCCACTCTCACACCTCAATTTTTTAAAAAAATAAAGCCCATTAAGCTTGTGGAGGAAAATGCTTAAAAATGTAAAATTAGTAAAATTTGATTTTTTTCACTATGACATAGTAAAATATACTAATATTCATTTTTGTTTGCTGCCTACAGATATAACACATTTTAATTGGATTTAAAATCTGGAATTTAA
Source organism: Xenopus petersii (assembly GCA_038501925.1). Classification (NCBI taxonomy): domain Eukaryota; kingdom Metazoa; phylum Chordata; class Amphibia; order Anura; family Pipidae; genus Xenopus; species Xenopus petersii. The sequence goes on along the minus strand of CM076680.1, from coordinate 171,985,044 downwards.
ACATGTGACATAAACATTTTCAGCATATTTTTCAAAAATGTAACACTTGCCAAATCCGCCAAAATATGCAAATACTACCCAGAAGCAATATACTATACTTGTAATGCTGGACGTTTTAAGGACACGTGTAGTGGGAATTTTTTTAGCGGTCTTTAAAAATAATTATATTAAATGACATTTTACCAATATTGTTTAATTTATTTTAATTTTGAAAAATAAACTTTTTTCTTATTTTAAAGCAAAAGGGAATTAAAACAGATCATAATGTATACGTATATACAGGTACAAGCTTGGCTGGTAGTTACCAAATGTTTTGTTTTGCAAACTACATTAGCCTACCAATATTCTGAATTTTCTGTTAATGTAATGTGCCAAAATGAATCAGGGTTATTATCAGAAAACATATATATGCTGGAAGCAAACTTGGCTAGGATAGTTATTTTAAATGTAGAGTATTCTGGCAAAAATAAACATACTTTCACAGAGTTTTACAGCCTAAATATAATGCATTTTTTATTGAATTTCAGTTCTGGGATTTAAACGTATAATAAATGTTTCATTTCTTAAATTAACAAACTCGTATATAACTTTGCAGGCATCACTGCAGTATGTTGTGAAGTTGCATATTATGCTTACTGTACATAATTTCATACCAAGCCTGTCTGAGAATTCATTAATGATGTCGACTGGGAGTTTGCCCACCTTCATACATCCTGCCCAGGTCCCTTAGTGGCTGAATGTTCTTGTAGGCATGTAATAAATATAAAGCCCACTGTAATGCATATGCTTAAATATAGCGGTCCTATGAAGAACCATTGACTAGAAGGTAGTGTTTTGTGAGCATATAACAGTTTATGGGCTTAGGGAAGTCCCACTGGTTCCAGAAGTTGTATACAAAGTAATGAGTAAAAGGCATTTTCTCATTGGTCCCACATATCAGGTAATGAAGTGAATAATCAAAGCATTTGGCTGAAGTAAAAAAAATCAATCTCCCTTGACATAATTTAGACATATAGTATATGTATTACAGTAAACTGCACATTTTGAACAAATAAAATACACCTACAAGTGTCAAGACTGAATGCAAAGCTTTGAGTTTCCAGTGATTGGAGTACCAGATGGGACAAATGTTCGATAATAGTTTATTATTATTATTATTTATTTATTTATTTAACCTCTAATTTTTCAGGTCAGGCTTTTTGTTGCAAAAAATCTGAAAAAGGTGCAGGAAAAAAAGGCTAAACCTTTTTGGAATTTATTATGAGTCAAAACTGAGACAAAACGAAAATACCCCAGCTAAAACCCGTCAATGTAACAGTTAATGGCAGATATCCATTTTACAATTTGAAAATGTTTCTTGCCTTCATGATCTTCACGTGTCTCGGGCTGGTTTTCATTCGATAATCTGAAAAAATTGCGTTTTTCAAGTGTCAAATTGAAAAACTTGCACAATATGATTTGACGCGTGATTTTGTCGTGACTTTTTCCCAAACTTGCTTTTTTCATTTGGATTTATTGGATAATTACTACAAAATAATGCTTTGTATCCAGTGGAACCTAGTGAAAGAGAACACCTGCATTTATTATTATTTATATGCCAAGCAAGCAATGAGCCGTGCTTTCCACTTCCACGCCAATTTAAAACAAAAGAATTAAAAACAATGGTTTTATAAATATATTTATTCAGGAAGGCTGATTTTTTTTTTTTTTTACTTTGAATATGGAAATTTTAAGATTTTTTTAATTGATTATACTCAAAAACTCAACTTTAGCAAACTCACGTGAAAAATGCATTTTTACATTTGAACACAATTGCTCCTTAGTTTATGGAGATTGTTGATGCAACAAGATCATAACACTTGATGCACCAATACATCTTTATTCAATTAAGGCAATAATGAACTACAGGTATGGGACCTGTTATCCAGAATGCTCGGGACCTGGGGTTTTCCAGATAACGGATCTTTCCGTAATTTGGATCTTCATACCTTAAGTCTACTAGAAAATCATATAAACATTAAATAAACCCAATAGGCTGGTTTTGCTTCCAATAAGGATAGTGTATAGCTTAGTTGGGATCAAATACAAGCTACTGTTTTATTATTAGAGAGAAAAAGGAAATCATTTTTAAAAAGTTGGATTATTTAGATAAAATGGAGTCTATGGGAGACAGCCATTCCATAATTCGGATCTTTCTGGATATCCGGTTTCCGGATAAGGGATCCTGTACTAACATTTATAAGATATGATCTGGCATTTTTGAATTGCTGCTCAGTCTGCTGGTAGAATGTAAGGAAGCAGCATTAAATTATTATTCTCTAGCCATCAGTGTAAGAACAGCCTGCAGAGTGAACAGATCCTTTTGTTATGGGATGCTCATGAACGAGTGGCTGACATTTACTGCTTGTGATACACTGGGAAATACACTGAGTTGCAAGTAATTAAGCAATAAACCCTAGAAGAAGTATTGTTTGATCATATAAAAGCAAGCTTGTATTACAGCAAAGCCAATGAAGCATGGAGGAGATTCCTGTCAATAAAACAGAGAATACCATATCAATTAAAGTGCAACTGTCAGTTTCCTATTTTTATAGCAATGTGTCAGCGTCACCCTGCTTTTTATTTTTTAACTTAAGTCCAATCCTGATGACCTCTCCTCTGGCAATTGAACTGAGCATGTGTATTGGAATTTCTAGTGGGCTAATTGGCTGTTTTATAGAACCTGAATACACTGGTAATTGGTACAATTCACTTTGAAAATAAGGTGCAGGGAAGGATACGTATGAGTTTAGGGCCTGGCAATAATCTAGAATCTTCTCAGAGGGGGTTTTGTTTTGTTGGAACAATTGGATCTGAATTAAACATTGCTGGTCTTTAAATCTGAATGGATGAGATCGGTGTAACAATATATTGGAGCAGCAGCTTTAATATATAAGTTTAGGGCTGCTATCTGGGCAGCATTTTCAAGTCCCAGCTGGTGAAATATCAGCCAAGGATAGGGCCGGTATCGCAAATTTGCTTTGTCTCTCTAAAACCACTGAAATGAGAATTTTGATAAATAGGCCTCAATGTACTTGTTTACACCATTTAAACCAAAATAGGGACGCTCACTTATTAGAACATCATAGTTGGTTCAGTCTAGTAAAGGACTAAAGTCAGCTACTGTTGAGTAAAACCCAAAACCAGTCACCCTTTTGAACCTTTATTCTTTAAAGTGAATTTCAGTAAAGGTAACAAGAGATAAAAACACCAATTCAAGTAGATCATTCATTCTTGCAAGATGATGATGAATGTAAAGTGATTAAATCCATTCAGAAGATACACACTCTTTGTGCTATCATAGATGCAATAAGAAATTTCTTTACAGAATTTCTGGAATGCACAAAGCTGTGCCAAAATAATGCAGGTAATTATATTATATCATCTTGTAAATGGGGTTTCCTGGGGAAACTAATAACATTTTTGTGTGTTAACACCCTTTGATTGATGGTTGGGATACACAGTATCCATCTTTCTATACATCCAGTCAACTTATTTCTGGGCAAAGGAAAGTGATGATCCACAAATGTAATTGTGAAGCCAAGAAAGAAAAGTGAGCCTTTTACTTCCTTTGTAAAACTTCACAGTTTCTTGTCTGCACAATCGGCCTGAAAGGAAAATTTAAGCCAGAAACTTCTAAAAAAATAGGACAAACTGAGGATGGTGCATGCTGTGAGGGAAATATGTTCTGTTATATTGAGACAAACAAGTCCCTGATAAACAACTCAGATGGCAGTCTAAATTCAATAAATGCAGAAGAAGAAAAATCAGTATTCCTTTAGCCTCCTGAGGATATCTAGAAAGAAATAAGTCAGAATCAGTTTTTCGTTTCACTTTCAATTTTAAGCTTGTTTATTTTAATACATGTTTGGAGAAGCTGAATTATATACCGGCATATGGCCTATTATCTAGAATGCATGGGACATGTATCCAAAAGAAGAGTCTATTTGTAGCATGGAGCATGTTTCCTTGAGTTTCTGAAATATTTTAAACAAAATATAGAATTGTTCTGCCATCAGTGTGGATTATATTAACCTAATTAAAATGAAACGCATTTGAATGAGAAATGACTGTTGGGGATCGATGGTTGACCATGGTGGCTCTCCTTGAGATCACCAAAGTGGTCAGAACATTGTGTGTGTCATGGTCTTAAGTCTTTAGCCCAGCAGGATGAGTATGGTTTTAAGATAAGAAATCTAACCAATGTGGTCTGGGTTCCTTACAATGGGGCAAATCCCACCCCAAAAGGAAGATAGATGTACTGTTTTGTGAAGCAAAGAAATATACTGTAGGTGTTACATGTGTAGGGATGTGAAAATCTTAGACACCCTTACACATTACAGACAGGCACATCCCTAGTAATATGGACACCTCAGTGGGTCCTTATGGGGACCTTGTGCTTACAGATGAAGCCACTTGGATTTGTGAGTTAAATGCGTCATGACTCAGAGTTAATTGAATAAACTGTGTTATCTAAAGTCATCTTAACCCATTTAATGCATTTAACCTTTTCATTAGCATACCAAAGCACCATTGTTCACAATGGGGAATGCTTTAATTAGATGGGATGTTGTGATGCAGTTTTCTGTGTTAAATGAGATAAATGGGATATCTGTGTTTAGTTATTCTGTGTCAAACAGACAAACCAAAGTGGCTGCATCTGTATGTAACCCCTGTAGTTCACACAGTGTACACTAGATGGCACTGTGCCAGAGTATAAAAGGTTTAGGAATCATGTGCTCTGGGTCCATTGCTTTAGCCCAACCAAGCAGGCTGGAAGGGAATGGGTAGTGCTGACCCTAGGCGCCTTGGCCCTAGTAATTAGACAGCTATACTCATTTTATAGATCGCTCTAGGAGTGATAGAGAGGTTATTTGGTTGAGCAGCTCAAGGCTCTGCCGAGGAGATTAGAGGGATTAAGATCCCAGGGTATTACTGACCCAGAGTAAGGAACCAAGTGTTGATATAGGGATGTCAGGAGTTCCCCTAGTCTGCCACTGGAAGATATCCTGAAAACTGGCCAATACCCATCACATGCTGTCAACTTACTCTCTGCTGTGTAATCCCTAGCCTGTGGGGATTCAGCCTATACGTGCTGTGAGTATTTGCTTCCTTTATGCTGCTGTGTATGTTCAGTGCTCCATTGTGGATCAATGTGCTAAATGATCTATGTGTTATTGTTCAATAAATACTGTTCTTTGTTCAACTGTTAAAGAACTACTGCTGCCCATCATTGTGCTATCGCACCAGGTTACAGTTACACTACACCCTTGCCTCCACACCATTGCGAGGGCTTATCCCTGAGAAAGAGAGCTCATCTGTGGTCTCAGCCCACAAAGGAAAGTAGCTAAAACTGCCCTAGCACAAGTCAGTTTACTATAGTGCTTCATATGTTATGCTTTATGTTATAAAAGGCAGTAAGGTTTCTCCAGCTCTATTAACCCACAGCAACCAATCAGCAGGTAGAAGTTACTGGTCACTTTGTGAGTGCTGCAACAAATAGATGTAAATGCTTGGTCATGAAGTCCCATTAGTGAAGGTTCTAGTGAAGTCAATCAACAGGAACAGGATCGCTCCTGAAGTCCATGTAAGGAATTAAGTGATAGATGTAAGTCTTTTGGGCTCTAATAGTGACAAAAAAAGGAAAAAAACTAAAAAGTTTCTAAGTCAGAAAGACCCATGTAGCTCTCTTGTTTATTATTTAGTAAAGAGGTTGTATCCCTGCTGCAAGTGCAGGATGACTAACAGCAGCAAAATTATGCCCCTTGGTGATCAATCTCCAAGGATTTTACACTCAGCATTGGACTGGGTGTCTAAGGCCCACCAGGGCCCCCCACACAGACTCGGTTGCCCCACCACTCTCTAGCTCACTCCCTGCCAGCACTTTCCTGCCTACACCTAGACTTCACCATGATTGGAGAGGGAAGGCAGCATGGCTGGGCGCCCACTGGGTTTTTCCCCAGTGTCCTGCCAGCTTAATCCGATGCTGTCTGCACTTCTCACTAGCTGGTGGCAAAGTGAGGGCTCATGGAGGTCTTGTGGTCATTCATCAACCTGTATAACAGGGAGGAAATGTACAAAAAAACAATGCAGTTTGCACCTATATTCGCACTTTGCACCCTGCCCTGGGTGCAAGTGCAAATGAAATAATTAGATTCCTATCTGCATTTCTGCAAGGTTGTACAGTGCAGCTATGTTACCAATCTGAAAGATAAGTATTCATTTCAGGATTTTCAGTTTCCATTGATTGCTTGAAAATCACAATAATACAAAAATAGCATTCTGGCTTATCCAGTATTTTACAAGTAATTGAGATACAAAGTGACTAAATGATTAATTACTTAGCTGAGATAGCATCGCAGTGATCCACTCTCTGTGTTATCAGTAATGCATTTCATTAGAAGTTCATCTCACAAAATGCTGAAACATCCACTTCATCCTCAGTGAAGAGAAGACACATGCAAGTGTTTTCCAAAATCACCTGACTTCTATTGATACTTTATATTCTAATACATGGCATGAGCTTTGTACGAAGGAAATTAACTAGGTTATTTTGAGTTGGTAATATGATGATTTCACTAGTAGGATATATTTTTCTCTCCAGTCTTGTTGAACACCACAAGGGTCATTTACTATGACCCCAGAAATAAGCTCACCCCTTAGTGTTCATTTAAAAAACGCTTGCGTCTGGGTCTGGCTACACTCTGCAACTTGTGCCGGGAAAAAGATTGTATTATTCCAGAGCATGCTATAATAAAGACAAGCTGGAAATTGTTATGCACTTGTCTTTTCATGACAAAAAATATATGGTCTATTGTTGTAAGGCCTGAGGGAATGGCATTGCATTGAAATAGCTCTGGTTCATGCAATCACTGACCTTCTTATAACAAGTGATAGAAGTGATTGTTCAAATGCTAATATTTTCCGACCTCTCTGCAGCATTATATAGCATGGGACACAGAATCTTAATAGAGATGTTTCTACTACAGACCAAAGGAACACCAAGTGTTCAAGTGTAATACACAACACAATATGAATTGGTTGCTAGCACTCTTCTATCAGGTATAAGTTACATGTAATCCGTTTTTTTTTACTAGTCCTCCATACTTTAAGCTAAATAATGATACTTGGTAGCAAAATAATGAATTACTAATATCCAACTTAGTGATAACAATAAAGGAATGGCTCCAAATGTATTTATCACCATAAAATTGAATTTGACTATTGGAAAATGCAAGTTTAATGATGACTCTATGGAAGTATGTTATTTAAGCATGTAAAATCATGTTCTCGCATTCAACTGACTTATTCTTTATTCAAATTCGGAAGGTTTCTGTTGAATGTGTGTAGCCCAACTATAGTCATTAGGGATAAACAAACTCTTCCACCACCACCAGTAATTCAGTGTAATTTAGAAAGTACCAATTCAGAAAGCAACAAAAATGTAAATATGTCAACACACATAAAAAAAGGGAGAAAATATATTATATATTGTAGGTACTTGCTTTATATTTGCATTAAATATATATTTTCTCTATGTACTGTATTATTATGGGGTTATTCTGCCAAGTGATCCTAGTTTGCGGACTTGGATGAGCACAAATATATCACCTATCCTTATACTCTACTGAAGAGGTTCCCCAAATGTGGTACTGAAGCCTCTATACAAAACCAAATCTGTAGATTGAAGCCACTCTGAAGGCCAAATAGGTTGTGATATGGGGCTGAATTCTAATTTGCTGTTTTGTAGCATTACAAAAATGATAGCAAAGAGACAGTTGAGATTATAGATCCATCAATCTGTAGCTTTGTAAACAGTTAAGGAGTATAAAGAATGTTTTACCATAAATGAGAGCGTGAACCAAGAAAAAGTCTACAAACCTCTGCTTTAATGTGATACGGTGGCCTCCAGTGGCCAATTTCAAGTAAAAGCATTTTGGCAAACTGTTGAAATTAGGATTTTGTACAAATGACCAGAACTGAGTGGTTTGCACAGCTAACATGTTAATTACACTGTGGTACTGTACATCATACAGTAATAAGAACAACAATGAGTAACATAATTTCATGGCTTCAAGAAATGCCAACCTTTGTACAAAGTTAACAAGAAGGCCAAGAGAAAAAGCCTGCCCCCCATGATAAAGCCAAAATATCATTGAGACATTTGTTTGAATTTCTTTTCATTGTGAAACAGTGAGGCCAGAATAGGAGAAAGGAACAAAACAGTTTGCCCCAGTCTAACCCATAAATTCTGTTAAATGCAGCAGACAAAAGGGAATCCACTTAATGAACTGAATAGAAATGAAGACAGTAAGAGCAGAAGAGGTCGCACAGACTCTTGTTAGATGAAATACATGCATACCTTAGGGAATAGGTGATGGGCAGAGAATTTTCTTAAGCATTTTATATGTAGGATTGATGCCTTGTACATGAAGAGACCAACTTGCTGAGAGAGAGAAACAAGGATGAACACTTTATTGTGGGCCAGTTGAAGGTAAATCTCAGGCATCAAAGTGCAGAGCACTGTAAGGGAATGCATGAAAGCAGATAGGTTCTATTGGTACTTTCATGTACATAAGAAAAGTAGCTTGAAAATGATATTCCTTGGTGAGCAACAAATGACTTAAGCAAACTATCACAATTAAGGTGCTTCTGGTTCTGACTTTAGGTGTGGCTATCAGGGGTCACTAACTCAGTCTCTCACACACCTTGCACACAGGTTAGACTAGCACCACCGCACCACAGCACCTCAAACATCAACCAACACTCACAAACTCATACCAAACTTGCTGCCACCAATCTCAAAAGAGATACCTTCATTAGTTACATTCCACAGCCACTAAAGCATGCATGTCCAAAGTCCGGCTCGGTGGCCAAACAGACTCCACTTCCTAAATGCTGTGCACGCGTCTATCTCCATGAGTGAATGATCCTGATCGCAAGCTAGCTACTTTGGAATGGATGTCAGGCTGAATGGTTGGCCCCCACACATTTTCACCTCACCAAATCTGGCCCTTGTTGCAAAAAGTTTGGACACCCCTGCACTAAAGGGTTATCTAGCATACACACAGACTAGCATTTTCAGTAGAGGGCTAAGGATCACAGGTACACAATTTTGGACTAGGGTATTTTAGAGCATCAGAGACAAACTTAGATTTAATATTATAAAAGGTACAACCGTGCAAATTAACAAAATATGTTACAAAAAGACATACATTGAATAATACAATCACAAACAGTTGTGCAATACAAAGGAGAAAACAAAGAAACCTATACTTTTATCTAAAGGTATAGAATCCCTGGTCCTGGAGGCAAGGACAAAACAAACGGGATGAACTTCCAACAGCAATTGGTCCATCCAAGTAAATCCAATATATAGTCAGAAGAGCTGACTACTTATCAATGAGTTATTGAGTAACGGCACACTCCCCCTCCCTCAGAAATGCAAGGGTTCATTGCCTAGCAGGATACAGATTGAGTTCCTCTGAGTAGGAACTGGGCCAAGAATATAATGACCATAACTCCTTATAGGAACATAGGAGAGAGATGATATATTCATCAGTTATTAATTCTCTCATGGATTCCATAGATACTAAACATCAATACTGTGTCATCTGCCCCATACCAGATATTTATATCTGATAAACAGAGTAACCAACCTTTTCATGTTTGGACTTTTTGTTTGAAAGCTGATATTACCTTGAACCCATCACAAGTTTTTTATTCTGTTGGTACAACAGGTCTGGGTTCTGTGAGGATTAATATGTTTGTGTATATGTATATGTGACCTCAACTTCAACTGTCAGGGGCCTTGCTGTGAAATTTAAGTTCCCCCTCCTTGGGCTCTAACCCCTCCACATGGAATGGCTGTTATCATCCAGGGTTTGGAGAAGGGCATCACAGGCTGTGACCACTTTCCACATGGCTGATTCCAGACGTTAGTGAATTTTTTTTTTTTTCATGATACCTTTACCTGTTTTTATTAACTATTACAGGTCTGAGTAATGACACATACTAGAATGGGAAAGGTAAAAGGGACAAATTAATTATATAAAGGAATTATGGAGAAGATTTCAGAAGAGCAAATATGCTGCTACTTTTTCTTAAACAAAAAGCAACAGATGAACAATGAATACATTGGTTAGTACAGGTATGGATCTGTTATTCTAAATGCTCAGAAGTGATGTTTCCTGGGATTTTACAGTATAATTAAGCACACAGCATTTGTTCCATTAGTATATACAGTAGGACTTACTGCCAATATCTTTGTGGAATTTCAGCAATACAGAGAATCTTATTTGAATTTTCTGTATGTAATTTAAATCCACAAAAGCCAACAGAACAAAAGCCAAAAACTTAGGAAGGCAACAATAAAAAGAATATCCCCCTCATGTCATGTTCTCTATACAAGGGGCCCATTCATTAAGTTCGAGTGAAGGAATAGAAGAAAAAATACTTCGAATTTCGAAGTGTTTTTTTGGCTACTTCGACCATCGAATGGGCTACTTCGACTATGACTTCGAATCGAACAATTCAAACTAAAAATCGTTCGACTATTCGACCATTCGATAGTCGAAGAAAAAAATTTGACCCCCTAGTTCGCCACCTAAAAGCTACCAAAGTCAATGTTAGCTTATGGGGAAGGTCCCCATAGGCTTGGCTATCTTTTTTTGGTCGAAGGATAATCCTTTGATCGATGGATTAAAATCCTTCGAATCGTTCGATTGAAGGATTTTCGCAAAATCCTTCGACTTTGATATTCGAAGTCGAAGGATTTTAATTCCCCAGTCGAATATCGAGGGTTAATTAACCCTCGATATTCGACCCTTGATACATTTGTCCCCAAGTGTCTAGAAACTAGTCAATATACGATATGGTCAACAGAATAAAATTCCTTGCAAATTCTACTCTATTGGGGTCTGAAAATCCATTCAGGTCAGTCTCTTGCCAGGTGAATTTTATGCATTTCTGTACCTCTGACCAGTTTTGCTGTGGAAACATTTTTTTACACATTTTTCCAACATAGAGTATGAATCAAAGTATGTGAGTCAGTTCTACAGCTCTGTATGCTGCAGGGGATTTTTCCACGCTCTTCTTCATAATAACCTCATTTAGTTGCTGGTTTGCAGGAAGTTACCATCTTCACTCAGCATAGTAAATAGACCAGTTCCACACTAATGAGCCCCAGTTAGCCATGTCCAGGGCCCCTGGATAGATTGTGCTGATTTTTCATTCTTTGTCCAACATGCTGTTTACTGCTGTAAACAAATGATGACTTTGTGTATTCTCAACACAAACTTCCATGAAAGCAAAGAAGTATCCAGTACACTAATGTGTGTACACACGTAATTTTATTGTATATTTATTGTATACACATCATTTGTTATGCTCACAACTTGCATGTTTTCCACAGTTATAAACCCTATCCATCCAGTAAAAAGAATGCCTTGGCATATCAACATTACTTAAAGTGAATTCTCTTTAATAATGTACATTATTGTTAATCCCAAAGTGATATTTATTCAGCTGAAAGGAGATGTCTGGAATTCAGAATTATCATTGCAACTAGTGTGAGTGAACCCAGAATTTAGCAATATCCTTCCTCAATGGCAATATAGTGCATTGAGCATATATTTCAATGTCTTCAGATGTGTCTCCTAATGTGTGCTAGAAATGTACATGGCTTATTGGAGACTAATTACTAACACTCATGATCAGATATGTAATTTTTTTAAAATTAGAGTTTTTCCAACATGATATTTATCAATTAAATTTAAAAAAAAGTCAGCAAAAAAAGGGCAAACTTTTATAGAAGTCAGTGGAAGATGTATTTTTAACATTCAAGGTATTTTATTTTTCTGTATTTTTTTTTTTGTTAAATATTCCAACTTGAAATTATAAACACAGCAATTTAATTTTAATTTAATTTAGCCAGGCTCTGAGATACAACCAGATTTGCTCGAACCTTATTGACAGAGATAAACATCTCCATTCCTTACAGAAAACTGTTGTTAATTAGTGAAACCATCAGCAGGCTATTGATGATCAAATCCACAGAGTAACTCAACTACCCAGAGAAACACTTGCAATAAAAACAAAAGACCAAAAAAACTGAGACCTGCAACATATGCTTACATATAACAAATGATCTATTCTGAGGACTACCTCACCTGTATTATAGACAACCTACTAATCTGAAGACTACTTCAGGACTACTATTTTTGTGCTTCATCCAATGTGGTAGACATGAATACATGTACTAAACGCTCTACAGGAGGCAACTACATTGGAGAAACAGGGTAAAAACTACGCACAAGGATGAACCATCACAGACATAAGATCAAGACCAAATCATGTGACACACAAGTGGGACAACACTTCTGCAATCAAAATCAAAGGCTTCAGGACATGATGATCTTAATTCTAAAAGGGGAAAAGAAGATTTATGGATTCAAATGTATGGAGTTATTCAACACATTAAGACAGGGCCTTAATTTAGGGTTAGGTTTCATGTCACACTATGTGACCTGACTAAATCCAGACCCCTGGACTATTTATAGGATTATTTTCTATAGTGTCCCTCTATTCTCTATTGAAACAAATGTTGTGCTCCAGGTGGTTTGCACACAACAGATAGGAAGATGGGACCTATTATAGGACATATGGGGTACCCTAACCATTGCTCATGGGCTGCTCTGTCATGAGGTTAATTGAAAGCTGGGCTGATTGGGCAGAACCAGAAGAAACACTGATGTTGGTTATAGAAAAGTTAGAGAGCAGTGGGGCTGTAAAGAATATACAAGTGGGGACATGTTGCAACAGTTAACAATGGAGTGCCTACAGCTTATTCCATGCAATGCCTGAGACATCAAATCCTTAAGCATTGGCATACCTGCCCTACTTACAATTTAGTGCTATAAAGTTACAGATGAATAAATACAATGGCTGTCAATGATATAGTTTATTCCTAGTGATAGACAGAGCATCATTTCATCAAATTCTCAGTGCAGTGAACTGACATTGAACTTTGGTTTATATTGCCCTTTTATCTTAGAATTCGTACCAGTGTTAATAATGTCTGTTTGTGTATTTATTTCATTTTAGTCCAATGCACTTACACTCTGTACATTATTGTCTCATGAGCCTGTGCTCAATATGATGAGAGGTTAAAATGGTATAAAATACTATACTACTTTTATATGTCAGTCTTCTTTAAATCAAGGATTTGGGAATCCATTACTCTGTATTGTTCTGGTCTATTGTAAAAATATTTTGCTGAGAGCAAGAACATATAGCCTTTGTGATAAAACGAAGTAGACCCCAATTGCTCCAAATATTTAGATGGCTTAAAAGCTTATGTATTATTCTGTGAATAGCTTTTCCTTAAAGGCCTTAATCATTTTTTCCAAAGGTTGTCATGTTCCACATGTCAGTCTTTTATTGCTTGCTCAATAAGTAGGAATTAGTCTCACGCAATCACAGAGAGTAAATATAAACACTGAACGCTCAAAATCAAGTTGTCATGAATGATAAACTGGCTAAAAAAAAAAGGAAAAAAAAAAAACAAGCAAAATGCATAGCAATTTTCTATATCTTCATTAAATAGAAAGATTAAGGACTATGCTGGGGGGGTTGTTTAATAAATGTTTCATATAACTGTTACCTACAAATGTATAGTCATATATTTATATCATAACTTGTTTATTTAGTCTGGAGGATTGTGCATTTTATTTAGATGATTTTACATTAAGGGGCTGATTCATTAACATTAGGATTTCCTTTTTTTCATGAACTGTATTTTTTCTCTACAATTCTAAAAATTCAAGATTTATCATGTGTAAAAACCACAAAAACTCTAATACAAAACTGCACCACGAAAAAGCAGTTGAGTTTCGATAGAATTCATTGGGAGCTGTTCTGATCCTATGGGACCTTTTTTCAAACCATTCAGCCTTTTAGAGGTTTTTGGCTTTTAATTTGCATTGGATGGATTTTAGAGATATTCATATTTTTAGCTCATCATTCAGAATTTTTTCCTTTCGTGCTTTTTATAATGGAATCTTTTAATAATGTTCATGGCATTCCTGGTTTTAGAAAAATATGGGGTTATGTAATAAAAGTCCCTACATTTGCCCAGGTGCAGTAACTAATAGCAACCAATCAGCAGGTAGCCTCATCTGTTTAAAAGCAATCATCTCATTGCTTGCTATGGGCAACTGCTCCTTGGCAAACTTAGGGACTTTTATTACATACTGTGTGGTGGATAGAGTTTAAGGGCCAGATATATCAAAGGTCAAGGTGAATTTTCTGGTTATTTTCTGAGTTATTTTTGTGTAGCTGGACTAGGGATAAGTCTAAATTAGATTTGAATTTGACAAAAAATCGAAAATTAGAATATTGAAATTTATCATGTACTGTTTCTTTTAAAATTCAACTTCAGCCATTCGCCATCTAAAACCTGCTGAATTGCTGTTTTAGCCTATGGAGGACCTCATAGAACCTATTTGGAGTCAATTGGTGGACTATGAAAAATCAAAGTCTTTTTGGGGGAAAACTTTGAATGGAATTCGATCGAATGTGCTGTTAATTTGATCATGTGCTGCATCCAACTACTTGTTCTCTGGTCATACTTTTCTAGGTTGGCAGTCCTTAGTTGGTTGTGTTTCTTGGGGAAAGGGACCTGACCAAACTTTGCTCTCATAGGATCTTTTTTTTTTATAGGGGAGAGATCTTCAAAACCAACAAGTTATTCAAAGTTATTCAATAGCAGAGGGAAGAATTCATTACCCCTGCATCCTCTGTAGATACTGTACAGTGTGCCTGTCCTAATATACAGTTATGGAAAGAGTCATCTACTAACATTGATATCATATAATATACATTTCCTCTACTGGAGAAAATCAACTAGAGTTGTACCAGGAGAACAAAGTTTAGATCTAGTAACCAATAAGGTAGTATTTATTGGTTATCTGCTTTACATATACATTGCTGTAAATTAAGCAGACTATTAATAATCTGTTATTACCTTACATACTTCTAGAACTCTCACATCAATTATAAGTGAGCTGTAAGAAACTTACCCTGGGGGTCTTGTGGGCAGTGGGGTCCACGCCGCGTCCTTGGCATGGACGCCAGCTGCGCCACTCCTGTCCTGCCCTTGCCGGCGCCATCTTTGATTCCTAGGGGGCGCGTGGCATGCCTGCGCGTCTTTTAAAGGCGCAGGCTCGCTGGAGTGATTGCACCAGTGTGCAACGGCACGAAATTTCCCATGTTTTGGCGCCAATTGGATCCCTATTTAATAGGGCCCATTCAGACCTGTAGCCAGTGCCCGTTATAGGATCATATCCTGTGGTTTCCTGAGCTTTGTGCTACTTGTTCCTGAATTTGCTATCCTGACTGATTATCCATGTTTGACCCTGCCTGTTCCTGACTACTCTGCATTTTGTATTCTGACCCTTACCTGCCTACGACAACTCTTCCTGCTTAACCCCTTAATTGACAATCCGGTTTGACCCTTGCCTGCCTGACGATTCTGATATCCGCCTGCCTCGACCCAGCCTGTCTGACCATCATTCTGCCTTATCCAGTCTGTCTGATTATCTGGTTTTGACCCCTTGCCTGCCTGACGATTCTGTTATCTGCCTGTCCTGATCCAGTCTGTTCCATTTCCACCAGACACCTTGTCCTTGACCTTCTGCCCAAAGACTCTTGCTATCCGGTCGTGCCTCTTTGCCAGCCAGAACACCTCGCCTTGTACCCCTCGTTAAGTCCAGGTGGCACCCAATTAAGCTGAGGGCTCCTCCCAAAGCCCAAAGGTGGTCACACTACTGGTGAAGCCGAGCCGAGACCAGGGTCCTTGGCATTTATTCTGGTATTGGGTGCCGGCCGTGACATGAGCCTTAAGTGAGGCTGTCCACACAGTATTAAAAAAATGGTATTTCCGTGAATTATATATGTTAGAATTTAAGATTAAACTCAGAACTTTCTTTAATCTTAAATGATTATTTTCCATTTTAGATTAGCATTGGCAGTCAGTGAGACACATTCCTTTAACTGTCCGTTGTCTTAAATATTTGTTCTTAATAACCCAATGTTTTATTAAAGATGGTACTGTACATTTTTAGGTGATTGTCTCTTGATAACACTTCCCCTTTTACCCTAGACTGAGCTAGGAAAGACTTTTACCATTCTCTCTTTTTAATGAGGAGAATAAATTAGTTTTTATAAATCCAAAATAATTGTTAAAGTTAAATGTCTTCATATAAAACATACAGTTGGAACACAATGTACGAGGAATGTGGAGAATGCTCAGTTATATTTAATGTAAATACCAGTCCATCACATTTAAGAGTAAAGTGTCCCTAATTGATGAAGAACATACAAGCATTTGCCTCGAATAACATAATTTATGATTTTTTTGGGGTATTTTAACAGGTTTGGCTCCAGCAGTGGTAATATTACCATTCCCAGGGGGCAAGGAAGTTATATTTAATTACTTCTTTGGCAAAGTAGGTCATCTTATATTTCATATTCCCTATGAAGTGCTGTAAATGTTAATGGTTTCACAGTTTCTTTACACAGAAGTTAGAACCAAAATGTAAATGAACTGGAGTCTGTGGAGAAGAAATAAGTCTGTAATGGGTTGTGATTAATAATTTCTTTACTACTCTAAGTTATTTAGTATTCCAAGGTGGAAGGTAAACCTGTTGTAATATTGTTTTTTTTTTTAATTCTTCTTACCTTCTATTTTAGTTTTGGGAAGGATAATAAACAAGATTCTAACATTGAGGGGATTGTTATTACCAAACCTAGGGAGTGTGGTTAATAGTTATTATATTAAAAAGTGTCCAATAATTTCATAACTGGTGATGAGCAAATATTTTCATCAGGCATGGATCCTAAGAGAAATTCCACATTTTGCCATCTGCAATTTTTTTTTAGGAAATTGCTGCAAACATTTGCCACCACAAAAAGTCGTCCATTGCTAATGCATTTGGAGTGAGAAAAAACTTGAGCAAAATTATTTTAATGGACAAATGGTTACCAAGACCAAAAATTCAGTGAGACAAAAAAAAGTGTCGCTCATTAACTTAAAATCGTTACGAGGTTTTTTGGGGATACAGGACAAATTCACTCATCACTATTTATAACTAAACCAAAATGTTAGGAGTCATTTACAATGGCCCATGCATGTGCAAACAACAAATAAGCCTGCAATTGGCATAAAGAGTGCTCTTTTCATTCCAATTTTGATTATACTTCAGATGAGCTGTACATATGTGCAAAGATTAATGACCTTTACCTTAAACTGCTTTGGAAGTGTGCTTGAATACCTGTTAATTTTACTGTCTCTATTGAACTTGGCCCTTGTCTAAAAATATTTTAAAGGAGAAGGAAAGGCTAAAATTAAATAAGCTTTACCAGAAAGGTCTATATAAATACATCAGTAAACCCTCAAAGTAATGCTGACAGTCCTCTGTCAAAATAAACCAGCATTTCTTTCCTTCTATTCTGTACTCATGGGCTTCTGTATCAGACTTCCTGTTTTCAGCTTAAACCTCCAGGGCTAGGGCTTGAGCATGCTCAGTTTGCTCCTCTCTACCTCTCCCTCCCCTCTCCCTGCCGTAATCTGAGCCCACAGCTATGAGTGAGCAGGAAGAGACTCAGGCAGGAAGTGATGTCACACCAAGTGATTATGGCAGCTGCTATACTAAACAAACAGAGAGCTTCTAGAGCTGTTTACTCAGGTATGGTAAAGCATTCTACAGAATAAATAGCGTTATAGTTTAGACTATTGTGGCTAATCTATTGGCAATAAACTGCTTTGGTACCTTTCCTTCTCCTTTAAATGCTCCTTGAACACATAAAGGGGCAGATTTATAAAGGGTCAAAGTGATTTTGTGGGAATTTTTCGAAGTAAAAAAATTTGAAATTCAAAGTAATTTTTTGGATACTTTGACCATTGAAAAGGATGCTACAACTATGACTTGGAATTTGATTTGAAATAAAATAGTTTGAATATTCGACCATTCGATAATCAAAGTATTGTCTCTTTAAAAAAACTTCTACACTTTGCCAAATAATAATGCATGATAATATGCATTTTACTAGGATGTGGTTGGATACCAGAGGTCTCATCAGCATCAGAATTGATAGAAAACGTTTTATAGACCGTGGGCAATAATTGAACTATAATGCTCCTAAAGATATGCAGAGTACCTTGGCAACTCCCCCAAGGCAGGCCACCAAGTGCCCTTAAGCTAAAGGGGTTGGGGCAAGGTACCCAAGAACACAGCTTTCACAGCTTAATTAGGTCTGAAATGCCTTCCTCTATATGAAAGGGTTTGGGGTTCGCTTATATCCATAACACATAAGCTACAACATCTGACAATAGATCAAATTTTCTCATAATATCTGAAATATCAAATTAGAGATAGAGGGTGCCATCTGGACTTAACGAGAGGTGCAAGGCGAGATGTTCTGGCTGGCGAAGGGGCACGGCTGTTTAGCAGAGTCTTTAGGCCGAAGGTCACGGTACAAAGGTCAAGACAAGTGGATGGTCAGACAGGCCAGGTCGAGGCAGGCGGATAACAGAATCGTCAGGCAGGCAAGGGTCAACACCGGGTATCAATCAGGCAGATGGGATCAGGCAAAGAGTGGTCAAAATTCAGAAAGGGCCAATATTCAGAGTTCAGAGTAGTCAGTATACAGGCAGGGTCAAACACAGATTAACAACAGGATCAGGGTTCAAGAACAGAAAGCACAAGGCTAAGGAGCACCAGGATAACAATCCTATCATGGGCAACTGACAACATAGTGAAATACCCCTTTAATACTTTCAAATTTTGCGCCTTTGCGCGCTGACGTCATTGCGCCAGCGCCATAAAACACGGAAGTGCGCGCCACGTGCACACTAAGGGGAAGGATGTGCACGGGACTCGGAGCAGCGCGGTGGGTGTCCCCGCCACACCACTGGACCACCAGGGTGAGTTACACTCCTTACAGTGTAAAAGTTTATAAACATCACCATGGTAGATAGAAATTACTTACAACGTCATGGCTTTGATCTTCTTCTGCCACACCCATTATTTCAAAACAATTCTTCAAAGTAGCATTTGTGGATTTCCCTGAGGTACTCATGATGACCGACAATAATATTTTAATAATGTCACTGATTCAATTTATTTGCCATAACCATTTATTCTGATATTTCTGCCTAGATAATAAATAAAAGCATTTATTAAGTTATGCTTAATCTCGATCAGTAAAAAGGACAAAAGGTTCATGCCGCACAAGGTGTACAACCTTTTTGTGCAATAAATGAATAATATTGTCACACTGTTTATTTAGACAAACAATTACGTTTTAATCATCAAAGTAATGATTCATATAGGAGGCTTTTATTTATTAATTTACTTTTTAATTGCAGTTATGCTACATTTTCAGAAGAGATGTTTGAACAGGCAACCCATTTTAATAGGCATACAAACATATTTCAAACAATTTGTTTTTTAACGGGTGGAACGCTGCTTTTATTATGGTATGGTGTAATTAATTGCTTTTTTATATTGCAAGGGATTTAATTGAAAACAAGGATTTGTCCAACTGATTAGAATTCAATAAAGAAAATACCTTATTTCATTAAGGCAAACTAAATGATAAAGGATAGGTATAGTACTGTTTTTTTTTGCTTACTAGCCCCTTTGTAAATTTTTAATTACAGTTTTAAGAAACTACAGACACCCTGTCTATAAATATTACAGTTTCTGAAAACATGTTAAGCAAATGAGAATTTTTTTTGTCTAGCTACATGTTTGAGAGCTCAGTAAATGGTCATGAGCAACTTTTTGCAATTTCAGAATTTTCTTACAGCTCCAGTAGCTCAGCAATGGGTCAGTCTATGAAGGTGAAAGTATGTTTTGGAGAGCTCATTAATTTAGATAAAATACAATTCAGTTGATGGTTATATCTGACTTTTGACCTAGACATACAGATGAAGCCACTTGGATTTGTGAGTTAAATGCGTCATGACTCAGGGGTAATTGAAGAAACTGTGTTATCTTAAGTCATCTTAACTCATTTAATGCATTTAACCTTTTCATTAGCATACCAAAGCTCCATTGTTCACAATGGTGAATGCTTTAATTAGATGGGATGTTGTGACGCAGTTTTCTGTGTTAAATGAGATAAATGGGATATCTGTGTTTAGTTATTCTGTGTCAAACAGACAAACCAAAGTGGCTTCATCTGTATACTGTAGATATAGAAAAAGCTTTATGCTAAAAATTAAGATGCCCGCTAAGAAAATCCATGAATCTAATTTTCATTTGCACACACTGTTGGACTGGGGATCCAGGGCCCACCAGGTCCCCACAACAAGGGCCAACTGTCACCACCCAGTAGTAAACCCCCCACTGCTGGAAACTCCCTCCACAGCTGTAACTCATTGCACCGCTTACCACATGCCGGGCCCACCCCAGAGTAACATTGGCTTACTAAAAAATTATCAGGTTGGGGTCTCGCAGAACCTGGGAATGTAGCAGCCTTGGGTGTTTGGGGCCCACAGGCCCACTCCAGCCTCTGTATTCTTTATGTAATCTGCCTACAGTCATGCTAACCTGTTTGGCCACCCAATCTACACTCAATCAACACATAAGCACTTGGTTGGAGTACTATAAAACAGTAGGGAAATGTTACCACTGTCGTTAATACAGCAAGGCTTACCTCTTCCATAGATTTTTTTTTGTAACTTAAATTTTATTTGGTTTTAGCATTTAAGTTTCCAAGCATAATAAAATTACATGATACATATATGAAAGAAAAAAAGGTCATGGTTATTGTTTTCACAAAGTTCTCTGTTGGTAAAGGAGGAGAATAGAAGCTTGCACAGGTGCCATAATAAACTCACAGTAACACAGAAGTGGATAGAAAACATTGATTAACAATGAGGTACTATGCAAGTGTCATTATATCAACAGGCATTATTCCCCTTATCCCTGTATAGGTGAGACACATAATAATCCCATTTCGACCAAACTTTCTCATGCTTAGGCAAGGACCCGTGATGCTTAGCTGTCATTTCTTCCATTAATTTCATATCACAAATGCGCGAGATGGTTTCGCCTATCGTTGGGGTACGAGATGTTTTCCAATTGGAGGTAATAGACAGTCTGGCTGCTGTGTAGATGAAATTCAGTTCTGGGGGGGGGATGTCTGCATGGGGTAGCCCCAATAGTGCATTAGATGCATGTATTGGTATTTCATAAAAAAAGAGCTTTGTCACCATGACCCCAATAGCTTTCCAAAATTCAGATCACTTTGGACAGAACCACATAATATGGAAGAGAGAGCCCTCTTGTCCACATGCCCTCCAGCACATTGCTGTGGTGGTTGGGTACATTTTACTTAGTTTCACTGGGGTAAAGTGCCAATGAAATATAGCTTTGTAAATACTCTCTTTCTGTCTCACACAAGTAACACTTCTCCAGGCATTCTCCCATATATCTTGACATTGCTCTTCCATAGATCTTAATACACTGCGTTTAACCGAATAGGAACAACAATCATACCTTTGGTGTAGATCTTAATACACTGGGATGTGGCCAGAACATTTGGCAGCATACACAAGGGGGGTTTAAGGAAAGTCCATTAAACACATACAGCCTGACAAAGAGTCTCCATAATTTTAGTCTATAATATTAATTAAGACGATTAGTTCCCCTGTCACAAAACATTTATAAATTTCAATATCATATGAAACACTCCTGGTGAGAATGTTGGTGCAGTCCAAAGGGTTTTCATCCTATTGTTCATTCATTCATTCATTCAACCTTTTGCAAACCAGAAATATTTGGTGAGCATGCATACACATAAGTTCACTGTAACATTTATCTTCTTAATAAACACTCCTGTCAATGTACTAATCCTCATAGTACCAATAGCACCCATAATCACTCCTAGTTTGGGTGTCTGGCTTAATGCCCATTTAAAAGAAGGGCCAAAATGTGGTGGAACATAAAAGACCAGTTTAAGCCACAGCACAGCAACCTACAACCCATTCCAATGAGTCACTCTTTGCTTGTTAACATACACTATGTTTAACACAGACATTACATTGTTATAAAGGCGGTTTAACAAAAATCATAAGGTTAGAGTTGTTTTGGTGTCAAATGCCTGGGTCATAGAGAATGGTTGTGTCTACTTATAGCTGATATGGGGATAATAACTGTCACCCGCACCCTTACTGATGCTGGCCCTCAAAAACTTATCGGTCCAATCACTGCATTGCTATCATACAGAGGTTCATGGGACATGCAGAAGGAGGCAGGACTTTCCACCAGTTTTTAAAACCCAGATTTAAGATAAAGCACAACCAGCACAGATAAAGGTAACTTGATGCTATATATTAATAACCAACAAAGGGAAATTAAGCTTTTTGATATCACTATATAAACCAGCTGATGCAGTTGTGCACTGTAGTGTATAATACATTTGGCCTGTGTGATTAAGCCCTGGATTTCACAAATATTTAGTATATATACAGTATCAGTGTTTGGCAAAACCTACATCTTGAGAAAGGAGACTTTAAACATTATTTTCACATGTAATATTTAGGCACCGTTACTCTCCATCCAAAGAAATCTTTATTTCTCCTGGGGTTAAACATTTTTCTTCCGGCATTAAAAAAACTACTACCTGCTTTTAAATCCCGGGCCTGACAGATGCCAAACCATAGACAGGACATCCTGCTGGGATATTGCTAGAGTGAGTAGTGAGAAATAACCAAGCCTGGTGATGCACTGAAGTGTACATGAAGAGCTACTATATACTGATGCTCAAAGCATTACAGCTTTGCTTTCCAGATAGGCTTTCTAGTGTACAGAGTTTTTATAATTCTCAAGAGTGAAGATGCGCAACAGTTTAAAAGAACTGTATTTTTTTTACAGTTTGACGAGCTGCACCCCTACCCAATAGCTAGGTTTAAAATATACGAGACAACTTTCTTTCAAACATTTTGATATAGTTCCGTGACAGTCTAAAGCAATAACATTGTGTTTAACACAAATATTTTACTATGTGACCTTCAGTCTGAGCTATATGAAATATCTTACTTAGAAAATAATATTCTATAAATCTTGTCATAAGTGATACGCAGGCTGTATACCACTTGGCTTGGGTTTTTAAATGTTTTTAGCAACATACTAGTCATTGTCAAGACTTAAGACCAGGTGTCTACAACCGTTACTTTATATAGAGTTTCTACATAGTCTTTACAAATAAAATTATAAGATCTGCATGATATCTTTTGACCGCTCTAGAATATTTAGATTTACTGACAGATGCTATGATTTTTCGGCAAAGGGAAGTCACCATAACACAACTTCCAAGTAAGGTGGACCTAATAGTTTTAGAGTGGACTGATCCTGCACTGTCTGTAGTTGTGTGTCCCAGATATGCCCCTCAGGGTCGAAAAACAACTATAGGTTCAGATATTTTTTATTGCACCTTTTTTACACGAGCCCAACTCAATAAGCTCATTTCAAAAGGGGAAATATATTTTTCCTTGATGTATTACTGCAAAGCAAAACGCATACTGTAATACTTGATTCCAAACTGTGGGGCTTGTTCCATTTGGGACCTTGAGCCAACCTTGGATAGAGAACAGGCTGTAGAGTACATTGTAAGGAGTGGTGGTATATGGAGCATTTTCTAATTCAACCAGTGTTGTTAGTGGAGTACCGCAGGTATCTATCCTTGGTCATATGCTCTTAAATTTGTTTATCAATGACATTGAAGTACCGTGTCTATTTCTTCCTGATGATACAAAATTTTACAGAACTAAGTTCCAGTGATTTGAGTAAATTGAAGTTGAGAGATTTGATTAAACTAGAAAATTGGGCAGCAAACTGAAATATTAGGTTCAAGGTTAATAAATGCAAGGTTACGCACTTTGACAAAAATAATATAAATGCCACTTATACATTAAGGGGCCCATTTATTAAACCTCAATTTTGTATGGTGTTTAGGGGTCAAACTCAATTTTTTTGTGGAAAAAAACTTACATTTTAAAACTGTCGAGGTCATGTAGAAGTTAATGGCAGATGCCCCTGAAATTGTTTCTTGATATAGTGATTTGTGCTGGATAATACAAAAAAAGTGGGGGGTTTTATCCGCTGATCTGAAAAAGTTGACGTTCACTTTTTTGCTGTGTTTTGTTGCTCCGATTTTTTTTTTGAGAAAATTATTGATAAATTATTTCAATTTGTGGAAAGGAGTTCAACTTTGTTTTCAGAAAAAAACTATATCAATTTGAGTTTTAGTAAATCTTCCCCAAAATAGCAGTGTGTTGGGGGTTTCCTTAATAAAGAATGATCAAGGGATTTCTGTAGATAAGACACTCATTCCAGGCAGTATCGTTTTGTGGCTGTTCTGTCTGGATAAAAAATATGAAATAACTTGAGGAATAAAAACATAATTTTTCCTTTTTTAGGTCCCTGGTAGGCCTCATCTGGAGTATACAGTGCAGTTTTGGCCTCAGTCCTTATGAAGACTATAAATGAGCTGGAGAGAGTGCAGAGACTAAGGGGCCCATTTACTAAGGGTTGAAGTGAATTCGAAGTGAATTTTCGAATTCAAAAACTTCGCATTTCATAGTAATTTTAAGGCACTTCAACCATCGAATAGGCCAAAATTCGATTTAAATTGAAAAAACTTTGAATATTCGACCATTCGAAAATCTAAGTACTGTCTCTTTAAAAAACTTTGACTTCGACACTTCCCCACCTTAAACCTGCCGAATTGCTTTATTAGCCTATGGGGACCTCCTAGAACCTATCGGCAGTATTTGGCTAAGTTTTTAGAAGTTGAAGGTTTTTTTTGGAAAATCGTTTGAATCGTTCTATTCAAATGATTTCTACGTTTTTTTGAACGATTTGAATTAGATCGAAAATGGCTACATTTAATCAAAAAAAACCTTTGACTATCGAATTTCTACAATTCGATGGTCGAATTTCGAAGTTTTACCACTTTGAAATTCGACCCTTAGTAAATGTGCCCCTAAGTGCAACTAAACTGGTTAAAGGGATGGAGGATTTAAATTATGAGGTTAACTTGGGGTTGTTTTCTCTGGAAAAAATAAATACTTAGGAAGGGATATGATTAGAGGAACAGAATGTTCAACAGTGAAGGAGGGTATTTCACAGTGAGGACAGTGAGGTTGTGGAATGCCGGGTGATATTGTGATTGCAGATTTCAATAATGCTTTTAAGAATGGTTTGGATGATTTCTTGGACAGACATAATATCAAAGGCTATTGTTATACTAAAATCTACAATATGTGTATATATATATATATATATATATATATATATATATTAGTGTATATAGTTTATATATGTGAGTGTATAGATCGGTCGGTATGAGCGTGTTTGTGTGGTTCATTTGGAGGGGTTGAACTTGGATGGACTTTGGTTTTTTCAACCCGACTTAACTATTTAACTATGTAAAGACCATTAGCATAGCGAAGTATCTTGTTTGTTCAATAGAAGAAGACATGTTAAATATACCTTCTCGCTAAATCAGAAACACAAGGGTTAGCTTACCGTAGATTCATTTTATCCAGCTAAAGGACCAGTTGTTCCAATACACACACCCATACACTTGGCATTAAAAACCTGATAAAAAAACATGATACAAATGTAATATGTCACATTTCAGACATATTTTTTATAAAATTAATCTGTGCATATTGCTTAGAATTATGAATTGGACTCTGTGTAATTGTTCAATTGTAAAAATTCCTAACTGATGTCGACATGCGATTGCGTTTATGTCAACAATAACCATTATATGATTTCACAGAATATAATATTACCTAAATGTACTGTACTTCATTTGCTGCGACAAAATCTTGCCTTAAAAAAAGTATATAAAAGTCTATGCATTGGGCTTTGTGTAATTTTTAAGTATGTTCTTAATTGAAAATGAAAACACAAGATTTCACATAACTGAAAACATTTTAAAAAAAAAACTATTTTAAAAAGTTAGTCAGTAGTAAAGAAGTAACTTTAACACAATACTTTCTAGTTAATTGTAATTAGTTACTTGGATAATTATCGCAGCTCTGTGTTAAGAAAGCATGAAGGAAAAGTCAACCAACCCCTACCTTTGATCTGCTATTATATTTGCCCTTTATGGTTCTTTGGTGTCATTATAATGATTCATGTTGCTGTATCTCCTAGACCGGTGGCATATAATTGAACTCTTCCAACCTTAAGAAAGTTGTAGATGAAGACTAAGCTTTAATGAGTTTCCCAGTTTAATATGCTGTTCCATCTGCCCAAGTTCTGTGATCTGCACCAGAATGAGACTTGAACTTACAAGTGAGAGTTGAACTTACAGTGTTGGCGGTTACATGAATATATGAGTTTGCATTTTCATCTAAAAAATTTTTTTATTGTATGTTAGCTCTACAACGATGGTATTGTATATTTAGAGAAGAAATTCTTCTCATATCTAAGAGCCTGTCAACAAGCTTCTCAAAGCAGAACCTCCTTCCTAACTGGAACAGCACGAAGCATTACCCATGGGGAACGATTGCATTGCTCATGTCTAATAATGCACTAGAATTCCTCATGTCGAGCAGTTCCCCAGTGCTTTCAGAAAAGAAGGGATTATTGTGAAGATAAACAATAACCAGACACATTTGTTTCATTCGGTGCCTGTTTAACATTAACACAATAAAATGGCATCCTTTCTGACTAATCAAGCACTTGTGAGCTATTCAAGTTCTTTTTAACTACTCCGATTTTTCAAAACAAGTCATGTTTCCAAAGGTTACTGAATGTACAAATACAGGGAATTCCTTTGAAATCAGATTCAACACAGCCACTTGTGTCACTGTAACTTGTACAATATGCAGACTTTAACAGGGAAGTGCACAAGTCGTTACTCCTTCAGTAACATTGAGTTGGAGAAACGATAGCTTATCTGAAAGCAGTTCAGCTAAAAGTACTGGCTCTTTCTGGAAGCACATGACAGGCACATTAACCTAAGATGGCTGCCCACAAACAACTAAAAAATACATTTATTGCTTCAAGAATATAATTTTAAATGGTAGAATCAATTACTTACAATGTACACAGTATAATTTAGTAATAAAAACTATTCTAAGAAAATCATGAAAATCCTTTAACAAAGGGTAATTCTCCACTGGTATCTTTTTAAGCAAATATTAATCACAAATAATGTTTAAATTAACATTTTCCTTCCATTGATTTCAGAAACTATTGTTTTTTATATAACTGCTTTTCATTAAAAAAGACTCATAAATATAAATAAACAGAAATAATGTCTAACTTGCAACATACAACATAATAAAATGATATTATAGAAAATACATTGTTACTTCTATTTGAGAAGTTAACTTATCCATAACTATGGATTCATTTTTTTGTCTTTTAGTATGGGTCAATGTTTAACAGAAAAAAGGGGCTTACAAATAATAAAAGAAAACGTGTTTAAAGATAAAAAAAATTGAAATACATGAAACTTCTCTGACCAAAATGTAATATTTCAATTTGTAACAAAATGTTTTAGCTGTCTCTGTAAAATTATTATGTTTACAGCAATTTTTATGCCATTTTTTTGCATCAGGTTAACATCAAAGGTTGTTATGAAGCTTCAGAATTGTAGAGGTGATATAAGTTGTCTTTATTTTAAATTTACATAAGTACACATTTGAATTTCATTTCCACTGTGACTGTTTATCCTCACGTATGCTTTTACCTGGTTTGCAAGGGTTTTATTATATGATGATATTAATCTGTGTGTGGGGTGGAACAGGGTCAATTTAAATTGCAGTACATGTATGAGATCAATTATACAGAATGCTCAGGTTTTTCTGGAGAAGTTCAAGTAGTTTGGATCACCATACCTTAAGACTGCTACAAAATCAGTTACATTAAACCTAGTAGGATTGTTTAACCACCAATATGGATTCATGATATCTTAGTGGAATCAACTAGAAAGTACTGTTTTATTTTGACAAAGAAAAAAATAAAAAAAAATTAATTGAAAATGGGACTATGATTTTAGCCAGTAGAATGGCAATGTGCATATTATGTAATAGTTTCATAATAACTCCTAGGGATACAGTCCGGATCCCAAGGAGACATACAGTAGGTGTCCTTGGGATCCAATAATTAGTTAATTATTTACACTATGGTGTATCACTTATTAGTTTTTAATCGAAAAGCCAGATCTATAAATGTAGAACAATTATATCAAACCACTACATGAACAATGGTGTGCTTGTGGCTGCCAACACTTAAGGTGGCCATACACGGATAGATCCGCTCGTTTGGCGATGTCGCCAAACGAGCGGATCTCCCTCCGATATGCCCACCTTCAAGGTGGGCAATATCGGGCAGATCCGATCGTGGGCCCTAGGGCCCAACGATCGGATCCTAGCTCTCACAAACCGGCGGTCGGATCGCGGGACCGCATCAACGAACAGATGCGGCCGCGATCCGACGGGATTTTTAACCCCATCCGATCGAGATCTGGCCGACTTTCGGCCAGATCTCGATCGGGGAAGCCCGTCGGGGGCCCCCATACACGGGCCAATAAGCTGCCGACACGGTCTGTCGGCAGCTTTTATCGGCCCGTGTATGGCCACCTTTAGAGTATTATTTACTAAACCTTAATTTTTTCTGGTCAAGGTTTTCTGGGCAAAAACTGCTAAAAGTCTGAATTCGGAAAATCCTCCATCTCAAACCTGCCGAGGTCATGCAGCAGTGATCTATCTTGGGTTTCATCCGATAATCTGATAAACGCGGGGGTTTTGGGCAACTAATGTGAAAAAATCAAGAGATTTGGGTGTCAAAACTGAAAAATTTGTATGATTAGAGGTTTCACTCGTTTTTATTGAGTCTTTTCCCTACCTGACCTTTTCGAATTATTTTATTGATAAATGACATAAAATCATGGGTGTGAGCTTGGTCGAGCTTGGTTTGATAAATTACAAATGTATTAAGTGTAAAAACCACAAAAAAATCTAAAACAAAATGTCTCCAACTAAAAGCCGTCAAGGTTCCTTAAAACTCATTGGTAGGGGCGCTGATCCTATTGGACTTTTTTTTAACCATTCAGACTTTTAGAGGTTTTGGGTTTTTTTTTCAATTGTTTCAGTCAAAAAACGTTTTAAGAGATTTTACAGATATACAAATATTTTCTTTCAGATCATTCATTGTTTTTTTTCTGTTCATACTTTTTATATTCGATTCTTTTAATCATTTTCATGGCTTTCATGGTATTAGAGAAATAGAATTTAATTGTGGCTTTGAAAAGCTTTAATACCACAAAAATTCAACCTTTATTATCTGTGTCTTAGCTATGTGCCGTGGCTTCAGTTTTTACACTATGATATACATTATAATTCAATGAAGAGGAAATGAAGATAAAACCTTTTTCTAATATCCTTGCGCACACAATAGCACATTGTTAATGGCAGCATCACACATTTTCAGGAATGTATCTATTACGGGTCTTTAATAAGGGCACTGGAAGTTCAACAAACATTTGAACGTATAATGGAGGCATCTTCTAATCTGTCAATGCAGATCTATAAATAATCTTCTTAAGCAGGTTTGAAGATGCAGAGTTTAAAAGAAATCATCTTTATGATTTCCTTTTATTTCATATCATTTGTATTGTGGACAGTAAGTAATACATTTATTCATTGTTTGCAGAATGTTTGCCTTTAGTTATGAAACATCAAATTCTCAAGCAGAAGATCAATGAAATGTTTTGAAAAAAGCAGACGGGGTTTAGACTATTACCAATAACACGTTTCAAAAAATTTCTCTTAAAAATACCATTGCTAGGGATGGGTGAATTTTTTCGCCCGGCACGGTGAATTTTCATTTCTCTGCCCATGTTTCTGCGAAACTTCGACAAAAAAATTGTCGCACGTCAAAATTGTTTTGTGCATAAAAATTGTTGTGCGTCAAAATAATTTTGCCTGTGATTTACTTCAATGCACTTCACAAATTTTTTTGCCATTTCACGATTTTTTTTATTTTAATAAAATAATTCTCATTTTTTTAAAATTATTTTCTTTTCTCTGTAATAAAAAAACCAGTACATTGTGTTTGATCCAATCTAAAATATAATTAATCCTTATTGGACACAGAACAACCATATTCTATTTATTTAGGGGCAAATTTATTTAGGGTCGAATATTGAGGGTTATTTAACCCTCGATATTCGACTGCCAAATTGAAATCCTTCGACTTTGAATATCGAAGTCGAAGGATTTAGCACTATTCATACGATCGAACGATCGAAGGAATAATCATTCGAACTAAAGATTTGAAGGATTTTAATCCATCGATCAAAGGACTATGCTTCGATCAGAAAATTGTTAGGAAGCCTATGGGGACCTTCCCCATAGGCTAACATTGGCCTCGGTAGGTTTTAGGTGGCGAACTAGGGGGTCGAAGTATTTTTTAAAGAGACAGTACTTCGACCATCGAATGGTCTAATAGTCTAACGATTTTTCGTTTGAATCGTTCGAATCGAAGTCGAAGGTCGAAGTAGCCAAAAAAAACATTTGAAATTCGACGTTTTTTCCTTTATTCCTTTACTCGAGCTAAGTAAATGGGCCCCCTAATGTTAAAATAATATTTTGTAGAATCAAAATTATGGAAAGATTCCTTATCCAGAAAACCCCAGATCTGGAGCATTCTGGATAACATGTCCCATACCTGTACATGCTTTCAGCCAGTTCTTAAAAATGTGAAAATATTATACTATAAGCATACCTTTAGTCAACAAGGCATCAGAATATCTTCTTAAATAGAGATTGAGATATTTCAAATTACTAAACAGCTTTGCATAGATACGATCTGTCTGTCTCGCTTTCTATTTCCCTCAATGATCACATACACATTCCTATTACCTTCTCAGAAACACACAACATATAAACACAGACATGAGGGTCATTTAGGGCCACTAGTGCAATTCTGGTTCCACAAGTTCGTGGAATTTATGGAGTATATAAAAGATAGTGAATATTTTTTCATGTGGCTGATGGAAATTTTCTCCAGTTAGAATATAGATCAGCTTAAATATACTGTATAAGGTTATATATATATATATATATTTGGATCATCTCCCTATAGTATTGGCTTTAATAACTACAGTATGCACCTAAAGGTATAACAGAATATTGAAGGACAAGATATGCATTCTGATATTTTTACATTTAATCACAAGTTAAACTATCCCTTTACTGAGACAAAAAAAAAACAAAACAAGAAATTGTTTCAAAGTTGTGGTTTCAATGCTGGTGCTGATTTCATTGCCCCCATGCTGCAATTTCCACTCCTATCTGATATTTTGTTGCCCAAATCCAGGTATAAGATCTGTTTGGACTCTAATTCCATGCCCCATGGTAGGTCTCATATTGCTATAGGTTTTTGGTGTGATTTATATGGTTGAACTTCTGTATTTTGACTCCTGACCTGGACTTTGCCTTTTTCCTGCCCAACTTTGTATCTGATATTGAGATTACAACTCGTATTGACCCTTCGGCAACCATCCTATTGATCATATCATTTTCTGCAATAACTTTCACTTTCTCCTAAGTCTACAAATCCTGGTGCCAATGGCCTTGTGGCCTTTCTTTTAGTGACTTATTTCTCCACCATATGCACAAGGGAAGGTCAGTGGTGGGTCACTGGCAGTCAAAGAAGGTACTTTACTGGGACAGAAAATTATTGGTGTCCTTAAAACGGTGCTGACTCCTTTTAAAAAAACAATTTGCTTTTCATACCCAGGATCCAGTTTCCTGACTTACGTATGATTTTTGGCAGTACAGCCATTCAGACTTCCAACACAACTTAATGAAACTGCTTTGGAATGGAAGCAGCAACCCTACTTCCATGACATCTAGACGAAGCTCCAGTTGCTGCACAATGAACAATTATCAGTTTTTCTTCTTTTTCTTAGTTTCTACTGAATTGTGGTCATGGGGATGTAGGGTTGCCACCTATCCAGGTTTTTAGAGTAACTGCCCAGATCAAAACTGCCTGTTTCACAGCTTAACATGAATATAAATGTGCTCCATCATTTTAAAACATAAGAATATTTTTTTTCTTTTATGTTTTCAGGCTCTTGTTTGTTCCTTCCTTCATCCTCTCATTTTGACATTTAAGAAAACCAAATGCTAGTACGTATTCTGTGCATTTTGGCAACACATTATTGATCCTTTTGTCCTGCCAACTCTTCCACCTCTTACAGTATGTATAATATAAGAAAACTGACTCACTGAAGAAACAGACAATCCACATCAATATTACATGTTCTTCACATTAACCATGGGACTATTCTCAAGAGATAGTATTTACAGTATATATAGAGAGATATAGGGCAGGGATTTTGGACCTAATTTCATAATTTAAAAATTATTAAAGTTTTTCAGGTTTGTCGCTTATTCATAAGAACATGATTCAATATGCCTTTTTCAAATGATCTCATTTAGACTGACAGTTTACAGCTATAACCGAGCACTTACAGCCGCCTCCCCCCACACATTGTTCATTGAGTTGCTTTAAACTGTGCTGACGTCCTGCCTCAGTGGATCACATTGACTTGATAAGAGCATAATGTTTCTAATGAGCTCAACTATTTACTTCATGCAAAACTATTTAATGAAATTCACCCTTCCATTAATGTAATAATGTACAGTGATTGTATTTGGGATATTTTATATAACCAAAAAAGGACACTTTAATTGCTCCAAAGTGCTATTACAGGTTATACACAGAAGCATTTATATACCATAATGTTCATTTATGACAACAAGAGCAAAGTGCAATTTCGAAATCCAGTGTCATTCTGGAATGACAAGTACATTAATGAATGGGGTTTCACATGCAACTGGGTGTAGGGAACTATTGCATAAATGCAACTTCACTTTCATCCATAAGTGAACCCTTGTATTTTTTAAGATAAATGATGACATTGGAACTTTTATGGGTAATGCCAACCCTTGCAACCAAAAAACTATGAGAAGTAGACACAGTGATGTAAATACCAGGGTTAGGCTTGCCAGATGTTAATTACAAGAACCTGGTTTGCTTAATGGGGGAGTAGTGACATGCTGTATCTGGCCAACCTTCTTTCTGAAGATGCACAAACCATGTTTCCAATCTGTTTTACTCAAAGAATGTCTGTGACATGCTTGATGATGCTACCATTAATTTGATAGGAAATGGGGCTCTGGAAACGAATTACTAAAGTGTGAATATTTTCCTCATTTAAATTTCTTGGAGGGTCACATCTGGTTCATGGGCCCACAGTTGGAGAGTCCTGCAACAATACATGGATCTGTGGGGTCTTCACTGACATCGCAACACTTCGCCAGGCGTAGATTGGCCAGGACAACGCTAATTGACAAAAATCCAAAGTTTTGTCCAGGGCACTGAATGCTTGCGAAGTTGCGCTAGCATTGACTTATTTGCATACAACAAGAAGTTAACGTTCAATGGACATATATGTTGCAGTCAATACATTACATTACACAAGGCCAGGGAACCTTAATAAAATAAAATAGAGTTGTTATATTGCCCTACACATGTGCCCACTATAAAGTTTATATGCCATATGTTAGGAAATGTAGAGGGGAAGCCGGGTACCCCAAGAAAAAATTATGATCTTTTGCAGTCTATCACCCTTTAAAAAGTAAAAGACGCCAGCGTTTTTTCAACTATTTTTAGACTAAGTCCTATCTACTCTATTGAAACATTCAGTCAAATCTCAATCTTAGTGAATTCGCATAGTTATGTTCATTCGCAACAGCGCAACTTTGCCTGTCGTTAGGGTGTGAAGTACTCTAGAGTCTATTTCCTTAGCTAGCAAAGTTACACCAGCAACTGTTATTAAATCAGCGAAATACCGAAATGACGTCACTTCGCCCTTTAGTAAAATTCCCCCTATGTGTTCTGGTACTACACAAAGTTCCCAGCTTATTCTGCCATTTAATTTTTTTGCTGAGCCATTCCAGCCAGGCAGGTAAATATGGAGATGGCAGTTAGAATTGACAGTTATGTCATGTGCTGGAGAGAGGGTAGCAGATACATTTATTGCTACAGGATAAATTTCATAGCTGTAAGGTATATTTAGAAAAGCTATTTTGATTAGTGGATTCAGCGCATTAAAGTGGTAGGTCAACTTTATATTGATTTATTTTTAGTATGATCAAG
Organism: Xenopus petersii; assembly: GCA_038501925.1. NCBI lineage: Eukaryota > Metazoa > Chordata > Amphibia > Anura > Pipidae > Xenopus > Xenopus petersii. The sequence continues at coordinate 171,950,737 of CM076680.1, read as the reverse complement.
GACAATCAGGGTTGGATGTGCGCCCGCGGGACCCTGAGGCCTCAAGGTCTTAGCACCCGCCATCCACGCATGCACCCTCGCCTCATGTGACCATGCTTGCATGCGCCATAACGCTGGAGAACTCTGTGTATCTAATGCGGCTGGGCAGCATGCAGCCCTTAAAATTTCACTGCCGTAGGCCCAGGCCTTTGTGGCCTCACCAGCCCTGAAGACAATTTTCAATTTTTTTCTATATTTATGTAACTTTTTGTTCAGAGCTTTCCACTTTAGAGTGTTTATGGTGCCGTTTACCCTTCCAACCAGTCTGAAGTTTAGTCAGAATAGAAATTGAACACAAGAAGTCTGAAAAAAATACAAGATATGTAACAGGTGGATGGGTCAGGGTCTTCCTAAACCTTCCCTTGGGTTACTATCCACTGGTTTCGGTACTCGGCAAGGGGTCCAACTCCCAGTAACTCACGATAGGCACAATATAATTAGACTCTTTATCCTAAGGTGGGGCCCTCGCTTATGGTATGGAGGAAGGGATTACCACACTGGTATAAGCACACACAGTATTCACTCTTGATCAAATAAACTTTGGGTGCCAGTGTTTTTTTAAAACAGCAGAACATTTATTGAACTGGTGTTACACTTCACGAAGCAAGTAGTGGCAGCAGGTCATTTATACAATTGTATTACTCACAGATACTGTCTGATCCTTTGTTTGTCAGCTTTGTGAATTGAGCCGACTTTCCTGCTTTTGGTGCACAATCCCCATTGAAGGCAACCTCACAGCTGGTCTCACACTCCAAATTCACTAAGCACTTCGCTAGCATTTAGCATTTTCGTTACTTCGCAAATTCACTAACGAACGCTGGCGTAGATTCGCTAGTGTTACTTCGCACCCTTACGCCTGGCGAATTTTCGCTACGGACGTAACTACGCAAATTCACTAACACGCGCAGTGTACTGAACGCTACCTTTTACGCTAGACTTCCTTCGCCACCTCAGACCAGGCGAAGCGCAATAGAGTAGATAGGGATTGCTTCAAAAAAAGTCAAATTTTTTTCTAAGTCCCAAAAAACGCTGACGTGTTTTCTACATTATGGGTGATAGGCTGAAAAAGATCAAAAAATTTTTTGGGGCTCCCCTCCTTCCCCCCTACATTTCTTGACTCATGGCAACTTAACTATACAGTGGGCACATGTGTAGGGCAAAATAAAAATTTTATTTGATGTTTTGAAGGTTTCCCAGGCATTTGTAGTGATTCTACTTATTCCTCCATTGAAATTTGAATTTGGCGCCATATGCAAATTAACCATCGCTAGCGTAACTTCACTTCGCTTAGCGAATCAACGCTAGCGCAACTTCGCAACCTTATGCTACCCCTGAGCGCAACTTCGGATTTTAGTGAATTTGCAAAGCGCTGGCGAAACTAAGCCTGGCGAAGTGCGGCGAAGTTACGCCTGGCGCAACTATGAATCTTAGTGAATTTTCCCCCAAGGATCTCTCTATCCCTGAGCCTGACCACTTGAGTCCCTAACCTGGCGGCAATGTCACCGCAGGGTTCTAACACCTTCACTAACTCCTCGTTGGAGCCTTAGCTGCTCACTAACTTTCCTGAACTGATCTGTCACTCCTGTAGTGACCTATTACAGTTTCTGACCTGACACTCACTTACTTCTATACTGAGGCCTACCTTCACCTCAGGCTCAAGTAGCAACACCCCACTTCCAATGGGTGCTCTGGACAGAGACAGAACACATGGCAACATCACTTTTTATAACCTCTGGAAAACTACTCCCCCTCCCCTATGGGAAAAAGGACCCAGCCTACCTTGGTAAGGACCCAGCCTAGCTGGCTAACACTTTCACTGGGGCATGAAAAATCTTTACCCTTTTCTATAGTCAATGAACTGCCAACAGAATACGTTCCCATAGGAAAAATGAAATCAAAGAACATAAAGGTTAGCAAAACCTTTACCCTCCTACAGATATAAAATATAAAAATAACACTGAAAGCTCACAGTCAGTTTGTGTATTGGGTGTTAATGTTGGTAGCCCACTGTCAACCAGATATCATTTTCAGTTGCATGCTGAAAATTAGCAGAAGAGGAAATAACATAGACAATAACATTGACAATTATTAATGAAGAGCAAATAAAAAGTGACTTAGAACAGTTAGCTTCACCTTTAAGTATAAATATGTCCTTGTGGACTGCCATTTGGTATTTGGTGCATGTCCTTCAACTTCACCATCATATGATTGAAAACTGTTAATCTTTCCTTCCATTTCAAGCACAATGCATTGCACTCCTTGGTATCTTTGCATTATAAAAGACTGTTGCTCCTGAGGCCCCTGAACATAATATCGTTTTGATCCACTGAAGATCTTAACTATAGACTCCAGAAACGGATTTTCTAAATAGAGCAAACTGATATAATGAACTCAAATGCAGAGACCTCTTCTATTATTTTCTTTTCTATGAGTATAAAGCAGTAATGGGGTCAATTCAGTATCCTTGGCCTATGGACTATGTGAATTTAAAAGAGAACTAAAGCTTAACATAATATAATTGCTGAATTCTGTAACAGTCCAAGGCCCCCTGTCCTTTAGCAGGGAGATTTGTGCCGCTGAAGATGCCCCAGTAGCTCCCCATCTTCTTTTTGTTGCTGATTCACTGCACATGCTCTGTGCTGCTGTCACTTATTGAGCTTAGGGACCCACTTACAATATACAGTACATATATACAATATAAAAGTCACAGTACAGCTGATTAGTCACATTACATGGCAGCCCAGAAAGCTGTGCAATTAGCATCAGGATTGAATAATTAGTCTGTAGCATCTGCTTCTATGGCAGATGAACCTCATTTTCTGCCTGATGATTTGTGATGACCCCAAAGCTTAGCATCTTTACAGCTGCCCAGACCAACCACACTGAGCATGTGCAGTGCCACTGACACTCCTAGGAAATCCAAGAAGAACATTACTGTTATAGAGATTCAAAAACTTTACACTGGTGCAGTAAGTTAAGTATAAAAATACAGCCTTTCTACCCATATTAGTTGTGAAAGTTTAGTACTCCTTTAATTTTGTAAAACTATGATACCACTAGATACACAGCTGACAAAAACAACATATAATTCAATTGTACAGGACTGCACTGCACTTGCATATACACACACATTTATTAATGGTTGTGATTTCCAAAATCATCATACGTAGGAGTTAACTATGGGCTCCCTAGCACCTCACCAAAAATTCGCCTGCCGTTAGGGAGGGAAGTACCGCTAGTGTCTATCTCCTTTGCTAACGAAGTTTAGCCGACGACCGTTAGTAAATCGGCAAAGTTCCGAAATGGCGTCAAGCTGGCGAATTTTTGCCAGCGTTAGTCACTTCGCCCTTTAGTAAATTTGCCCCCTGGACTGAAAAGAGGGGCTGCATGCAAGCTTAAACAATGATCAATAAAGGAATGAAAAAACAAAGGTTCAGGTATCATTGCTGGCCTTATCATACTCAGCTTAGTTGCCCTTCTCTGTACCCTCTCTAATACAATACAATGTCCTGTTTGAGTGATGAAGACCAAAACTGTACGGCATATTCTAGATGGGGCCTTACCAGTGCTCTATACAGTGGGACCCCCTCCTCCCGTGACTCTCTGCCCCATTTAATACAACTCAAGACCTTATTTGCCCTTGATGCTGCTGACTGGCATTGCTTGCTACAGACAAGTTTATTATCTACAAGGACTCCAAGGTCCTTTTCCATTATGGATTTGCCTAGTGCAGTCCCATTAAGGGTATAAGTGGATATTGTTACATCCCAGGTGCAGGACTTTACATTTATCAACATTGAATCTCATTTGCCACTTAGCTGCCCAGATTGCCAGTTTGTCAAGATCTTGCTGCCTTCTTCAACATTGTTGTGGGCCTTCTGTTTATAAATTAAGTCACATTTGATACTATTCTGCCTCCATTTCCTCAATGTTTAAGAAAGTTGCAATGCAATAGGTAAGATAGAAAAAGGTTCCTCTCTTTAGTCTTTATTACACCTGTCTATAAATATAAAACAACATAATGATTATTCTATCCCACAAGAACATAAGTATTTTAAATGTAACTGAGCAGCCTGCAGTCCTTGAGGAATTCACATGGTAAGTCAAGGTAAGCAGACGGACTTAGGACTTAAATATATGATATACTTCTTCAGTTAGTAGGAAACGCACTGCTGAGCCATACAGGGAATTGGAATATTTTGTGACAAAGTGACCCAGGTTGTTCATCAGGGGAAAGAGTCAACCGCCTTTCACTTCAGGAGGAGAACTCCTCTACTCTGACGCCACCAGGTGAGAGAACCGAGGAGGTAGTTCTGGGCAGGCAAGGGAACTGTAATGTATACAGGAAGGAGGGGGAACAGAGACCGTAGTCATGGAATGGGCTGGGTCAGAACCAATCAGACAGCTCAGTACAGGATCAGGAACCAGGAGTGTAGTCAGGATAAACAGGGTGGGGTCAAAACCAATCGTAACATGGTAAAAAGTTGGGATCCATACGAATCGTCAATAACAGGCAAGGGTTGGTTCAGGCAGTGATACAGCAAATGTCAAAACAGACAAGGTCAGGAACAGATATTCAGTCACAAATCATACTATCAGGAATTAGACCTACATTGGGCAATGCATGCAGAGTATGGGGTTTTATAGCCTGACTAATGGCTTACACAGATCACATGTGGTCAGAATGGTAACAGGTGAAACAAGAAGTGAAACAGGCCCTTAGCTGTCTGCTCACATAGAGCGATGTCAACACAGACAGCACAGGAACACCCGGTCCCCAGTTCAACTCCAGGCAGGATATTACAAAACAAACAGACAGGAAGTAGCAGACACTGGGAAGTGCGTGACCTTTGTTGTTTGAGGCACCAGGTAAGACAACACTTTGTTGCTCTGACAGTCAAACGTTTTTTCTGGTAAGGACATGGCTCCTTTTACCAGATGCAAAATACAGTCAGGAACAAGGAACACAATAAAGACAGGGGCAAGATTCATAGAACTGTAGTTTAATAAGGACAATGTTTGCAAAGGCCAGAGAGACAAAGAGCTGAGTATTTGTAAATAAGTGTCTTTTTAGGCAGGAATTGTGTTCGATGTTTGCCATATTGTTATGGGACCTGACCAGAAATGAAAGAAGGTTTCCATAAAGCAACACAACATTTAGAATCAGGCACAAACCTTAACAATTCTGAATTCAGTTAAAACAAAAATCCTTCTTTAATCAGCTATATGGCTTATAGGGCAGATCTAAAGCAATATCTATCCTCAACAGATATGTTCATGTATATACAATATACTGTATGTGAAACAGAATGCTGGTTATGAAAATGCTCCTTAATGCTCATTTACACATAAATAAATTCACTCTGCTTAGCTCAGTGTTGCAACTAGATTCATAAACTAAGCAAAACACTTGGGTCTCTGGATATCTGAACAGTTCTTCAAAGGCTCAGATTCTGCAGCCAACTGTTTCTTCATTTGCATTTACTGGCACCCTACATGGTGCATTTATTACTATGATCATTGAAGATTTCTTGCATCTGCATGAAATGCCTGTGCTGAGACAAGACTCTATAATTTCAAAATGTCAAGGGTTCCTTGAATAAATATACCAGTGACAGTTAAAGCAAATGGATTCCTATCATAACATTTTGATGACCTATCATTTCTTGTAAGTGTTTTGATTTCAAATCCATTCACCCTCAGAATTCACCCAAAGTAGCTCCCCACCGATAGCTTTGATCTCCTGATAGCAACAGTTTGAGAGTTTCATCCAGGTTGTATTAACAGTTAGAAGTGAGACTGGTCAGGCAGGTCCAACCAAAAACCTTTAGATCACACACACTTCCCTTTAACTTCTTTAGTTTCCAATTAGTCTCTTAACATACAGTATTCTTATCTATCCTAGTCCTGAATGCTCCTTATATAGATATTGGAAATGACAATGATTACATGACTTACCATATGTGGTAAAGTTTGGTGTGGTTTCACAAATTATTTGGCAAAGAGAAACAGGCCACTTTCACTAAAATTTGTGCACATTGCAAGTTATACACTAAATGGCAGTGTGTTGGGAGTTTCCTTAAATGAGAAGAATCTTGGGGTCTTTGTAGATAACAAGTTGTCTAATTCTGGGCAGTGTCATTCTGTGGCTACTAAAGAAAATAAAGTTCTTGTATAAAAAAGGGCATTAACTCAAGGGATGAAACATAATTCTGTCTCTTTATAGGTCCCTGGTGAGGCCTCATCTGGAGTATGGGGGCAGTTTTGGACTCCAGTCCTTAAGAGGGATATAAATGAGCTGGAGAGAGTGCAGAGACTAAGTGCAACTAAACTGGTTAGAGGGAGGGAAGAGTTAAATTATGAGGGGAGACTGACAAGGTTGGGGTTGTTTTCTCTAGAAAAAAGGCGCTTGTGAGGGGACATGATTATACTTTACAAGTACATTAGAGGACATTATAGACAAATAGCAGGGGACCTTTTTACCCATAAAGAGTGTAAGAAATACTTACCGAGCGGATCCATCGATGCGCCTCCGTCCAGCGTTCCTGACGTCACGGGCGTCGGGTCACGTGTGCGCGCAGAAGCGTGCACGTCAGCGTGCATCCAGGCGCAGGCTCATTGCGGCGCAGAGCGTGTTCACGCTGGCTCCTCGTCGCAGGCGTTCTGACGCTGCAGAATTGGCGCCAAGTTTAAAGGTATTTAAACTGACTTTTGTATTTTAACTGTGCCTGGTTATCGTGGTTTGTGAGACCTAGCTTACAGATTTAAACTGATTGACTCCTGTGTATGACCTTGATGTGTTTTTGACTTCTGAGAATTGCTGCCTGCCATTTGACTTCAGATCCGGTTTGACTATTCTCTTCTCTGAAATCCCTGGTACCTCGCTTCGGCCTAGCCTCACTGGCTTCTCTCCACTCACGGCTTCCTCCTGTCTCATCCCCGGGTGGGTTCTGTGTTGTGTGAGCCGCTTGTGGGTCCTTATCATCTAGAAGATGTCCATCGCTTCATAAACTATCCGGTAAGCCTGACAAAGAGAATCACGTACCAGAGGCCCCCCCTTCAGACTAGAATAAAAGAAGTTTCATTTAAAGGAACAGAGTAGGGGGTTCATCACAGTGAGGACAGTGAGGTTGGGGAATGCACTGCCGGGTGATGATTCAGTTAATGACTATAAGAGGGACTTGGATGATTTCTTGGACAGACATAATACAAAGGCTATTGTGATACTAAACTCTATAGTTAGAGTAAAAGTAGAGAGGGGTGTGTGTATGGATGCTGGGTAGTGATGGGCGAATTTGCGCCATTTTGCTTTGCCAAAAAATTCCCAAAAAGGGAAAAAAAATCTCAAAATGGCGCTGCCGTCCCGTTTTTGACGCCGGCAAATTTTTTTGCAGCGAATTTTCAGGGGCATTTCGCAAATTTATTCTCTGGCAGCGAATCGCCTAAATTTGCAGTGAATTCACGCCTGGCGAATAAACTCGCCCATCACTAATGCTGGGATTTCATTTGGAGGGGTTGGACTTTGTCTTTTTTCAACCCAATTTAAGTATGTAACTATGTAACTATTAGGACTTTTCCTGGTACGACACTGGGTTAGCCATAATATCTGCAATTTAAAGGTTTCTTCCTTTGTAAAATTGTCTCAAAATAGGCCTAGTACCAACCCAATGCAAAACAATTGCTCTAGCTAAAAATACTATTATATGTGCTTACTGGAGCCAGTTTGAAAATGTCCCTGTTCATAAATTGATGACCAGTTGGAATTCACATATTGAACCATCATAAAACTGCATTGTTCATTTAGGGTGTTATTTATTAAGGCACAATTTTTTTGCGGCATCCGTTTTGAGGCCGAAAACCCGGAAAAGGAAGGATCAATTTTTTTCACAATTTATTGTGCCCCAAATCCATTCTAAGTCCAAATCTGAAAATACACCATCTAAAACTCTCCATTTAAACATTTGAAGATGTTTTAAGCCTCACAAAATATTTGACGTTTATGGTGTTTGAAGCTGTTTTTTCCACGAAAATGCACATTTTTTTCATGGTTTTCAGGCAACAATTGCGAAAATTTCCGTTTTTTTGCGGGACAATCCAGGAAAGTTTAGTTTTTTCCCCGATTCCTGGGTTTTTTTCTGATTTGTTAGAGTTGTTTTATTGATAAATAAGGGCACATCGTGGATTTTAGTTTGGTTGGACTTTTTTATTGAAAAGGTCAGAAAAAAATTATTAATAACCCCTTAATGTTGATGTAAGACAAAGTATGTCTGGTGAGGTAAAAAAGAGATTTTGCATTGTACAAATATTAGCTTTAGTGGAATAAAGAAAATGATGTTCTGCACAATTTGCAGTATGTAAAAATATTAAGTTGCTGGTATGTATTGCAGTGCTGAGAAAACATATTCAGGCTGACTTCAAAAAATGACATCTGGGTTTTTTCCTCAATCAATAACCTACCAGTATTTAAATTACTCACTATAGCTTTCAGTGTCCTTCTGTAATAAAAGGTTTTCAGCTCTTTTTTAAGCTACTGAATGTATGTGTCAACAAAACCTCCCTCTCTTTTGTTGAAGGTCAAACCTCTTTTCCTTCATCTCAAGACTTTTTGTGCCATCAGTCGGGAGATTTGCATTAAAAGTTCCGCAAGTCAAGATGAATGAAATGTGGCTTAGCTGTCTGTGTACCAGTTCACTGAAGCATTCACCCAGTTCAGCTAAATCAGGTCTGTTGATAAGAAAGTCACAGTCAGTTAAAATCACTAGGAAAATATAGTAAAAGTTGCAGAGATACTCAATCACAAAACTAGTCTATTTATAATAAATTGCATAAGCCAAATTACATCCTGTACCACAAAATCATTCCTGCCAACTTCTGCCGAGGGGAATTTTCTTGCTGACCTTAAGGGAACTATATATAAGACAAGGAAGTTGGAAAATATGGACAGTTTTGATAATCTGGCCTTATTATAAAAACTCAACTTCTGCAAAATATGTCACTCCTGTAGATTTGAAAGTTTGAGTTGAAATTCAGCACCACTGGGCTTTCTATGTTTAATTCACTTTGATCTTGATAGTGAAAATGAATCTAGGGCTAGAAAAAAACAGGGAATCTCCTAAAAAAAACGCCACCACTGTTCCAGTGCTTGCCTTATTAACTTGTTCTATTAATTAACTAAACACAGGAATTTCAGACCTGATGCCTTTCAGCTGTTGCTCTGTTACATATACCCTGTGATAAGGTGAGGGTGTTGAGTACTAAATCGAAGCCCTAGGTTCATATTTCATCATTTTATCCACTGTAAAAAATATTATTGTTTTGCCGACGATATGGATAAATAAGCAATTTATTTACCACCAATTTATTTTAAAAAAAAATTGTATTATTTAAAATGGACTCTCTGGGAAATTACCTTCCAGTAAGTCATCATGAAGCCAAGCTAAAGGAAACACAAACATATATATGTTTTAAGGGGTTTTTTTTTGTAACGTTGATGAATAGTTGACCGTATTGTAGAAAAAGTGTTATGCAGTTTTTATTTTTTTAACCCTGAAGAACAGTTGACCATATTTTAGAAAACATCTTATCCGGAAAACTGTATAATTCTGTATAGATCCATACCTCCAAATATTCAGGTTAATGCATTTACCTCAATAACGTTGTTGACTTTATTACCACTTTCCAAAAGGAGGTTACCAAAAAGGCAAAGGGATGATATAAAAATAAACGATAGGGATTACATAATGATAAAAAAAATCTTTATTAAGTGGTCACATCATAAAAAAGTCCAACACATTTCAACCACAAAAATGGCCATCATCAGGAGAAAAATATAGATAAGATAAAGACCATTTTTTGTGGTTGAAATGCGTTGGCCTTTTTTATGATATGATTACTTCATAAATATTTTAATATTTCTAATATTGGAGTGTGCAATCCCTTGGTTTCTTTTGTTTAATGGATTGGGATTATTTTTGGACTGATTTCAGTGGATTGGCAGCTCATTTACTCTTTAGGGGGTGCTTTTCCCACATTTATTACATTCCATAAGGAGGCTAAAGAATTTAGCGGACTTCTTTATATAAGCAAATAGTAGTAGTCATAAAGCATATAGTTTAGCCGTGATATTTGCCGTCACCACAAAAATGAACATTTACAGTACTATGTCTTGAAAAATAGTAACTGTTTGTGTAAGATTATATGACTATTCGTGAAAAGGTTATGGCAACTGGACCTATTTCTGTGCTTACTTCAAGGGGCCCGTTTACTTAGCTCGAGTGAAGGAATAGAGGAAAAATAGTTCCAATTTCGAATGTTTTTTTTGGTTACTTCTACAATCGAATGGGCTACTTCGACCTTCGACTACGACCTTCGACTTCGAATCGAACGATTCGAACTAAAAATCGTTCGACTATTTGACTATTCGCTAGTCGAAGTACTGTCTCTTTAAAAAACTTCTTCCACCCCCTAGTTCGCCACCTAAAACCTACCGAGGCCAATGTTAGCCTATGGGGAAGGTCCCTGTAGGCTTTCCAAGGTTATTTTGATCTAAGGAATTTCGTTTGATCGATGGATTAAAATCCTTTGAATCGTTTGATTCCAAGGATTTAATCGTTCGATCGAACAATTATTCCTTCAATCGTAGGAATAGCGGTAAATCCTTCGACTTCGATATTTGAAGTTGAAGGATTTACATTTAATTTACCTCGATATTTGACCATAAGTAAATTTGCCCCTTACTGATGAACCCCTAAATCTCTGGGATTAGGGTGAAAATACTGCATGTGATCTGCATCTGGAATTATACTTTGCACACAGTGGCTGGGGAAGTAAACAACACATTAAATATGCCAAGGGAACTTGTGTGACCAAGTATGCCAGAATTTGGATATAAAATAAAGAATTATAATTATCATTTGGTACAATACATATATGGGACTTATTTTCCAGAATGCTTGGGATCTGGGGTTTTTCAGATAAGGGATCTTTCCATAATTTTGCCCTTCATACATCGTCTATTAAAAAAAAAACGTTTAAAGATTAAAAAAATACACTAGGATTGTTTTGCCACCCATAAGATTTAATTACATCTTAGTTTGGATAATGTACAACAAGTTACTGTTTAATTATTACAGAGAAAAAGGAAATCATTTTTAAAAAATGTGGAGTCTATGGGAAAAGGCCTTCCCATAATTCAGAGTTTTTTTGTATAATGGAAACACCATTTGGCTACAGTTTGGTAACATTTGGCACCATTTTCCCTAGCACTTGGGGTTCAGCAACAACAGCTCCAAAAAACAGGAAATAATAACATGGTCGTGCCCTTCTGAACCAAGCATGACCAACTATATTGGCTTTTTTATATACAACATGGAAATATATAAACAAAATGCTCTAAATTCAGTGTTTGCAGAATTCTCTGTCAATGGGAAGTCCCAGACTAATATTGAACAAGCAAAATGTCACAGGTCAGATTCAGATTCTGCAAAACATCTTATTATTCACAGTTCTGAAGACAATATTATAGTCTGAACATCGTAAGCAAAATCCACTGTAACCCTTTCTTGGCTGTTTTACAAGCTGCGTTTATGATCCAATCAGATGAGCCTTGCACAGTTGGAGGAAGGGGTCAGATGCCACTAAACTGTAATTATTAGCACATAATGTTTAATAAAATCATGGGTATCACTGGTTCTTGAACCCAATAACTATTTATTAAACAGGTAGCAGTTAATACTGTGTATCTCAGTCAGTCAATAAATCAGGTACATTGGTACAACATAGACCACGTTCAATTTGGGGTATTACTCACAAAGATATTAGTGTCTCAGGCTGCCTCAAGGGTGAGATAAGGAATTTCATGTATAACTACCCATGAGTACCACCTGGGGAACTACCCCACCTCCTCAGTGGAGCACAGTCTGCTCTTTCTAGCTACCCAAGTTAATCTCCCCGCTCTTAAGAGTGTCTACTATTTATACATATTTGGAATTTAGTATTGGGTTGTTGCAGTTATGTCCTGGGTGGTGTTGGCACAATGAAACCAGTGCCTTTCAGTGACAATGTAAAGTGCAAATAGTGTAATGCAAAACTGCAAAAAAACTGTCAAACACATTGAAGTCAACATGGGGTTTTTCCTGTGACATTTTTCAAGCTGTGCAACATTTTTCAAACGGTGTGAAATATTTTACAGATCTTTAGAGTCTATGGGTGTTTTCCGATGTGAAATGCAGCAAAATATTTTGCTCATCCCTAGGTGTAACAAAAGAAACTTGATGGCTAGTTTGGCACTGCAGCTACATTTTTAACCTGATAATTAAGAAAAAAGGAAATTTCATCAAACAAATACAAAGGAGTATGTTCAAAAAGCTCTGTTGTCCCTTTCATATGTTTAATAGGTCAACAAGTGAGAAGGCAAACAATACATTATGAATGATTGTTCATACATTACATCTAAAATAAATGGAAATATCATCTAAAATGATGCCATTTATAACAGGATTCTGGACTTATATCTGAAATGTTAATCTCTTGGGTGCACATACAGTATAAGGCTTCAACGAAACTACCGTCTTTCCTCTGGGGAACATGGAATAATTGACTATGCTCAGCAGGGCATCAAAATACAAGAAATCTGCAAAGTCCTTAGTCCCTGTACCTTAAAACTTAACAACTCTCAGAAATGATTAATAGATAATACGTTAAAATATGTAATTGTAGTAATGACTGTAATACATATTTTTATGTCTTAAAATATATAAATATGTAATAGAACCATATAAAATGCACACCCTAACAGATGGGTCAGTACTGCATGTCTTTAAGAAGCATAATGACAGTTAATTTAGAGGTAATGTGACACTATAAGGAAGACAAACCTGGAAGAGATAGACACAGAGATAGTTGAAGGTGTTGAGGTGTTTGTGTAAGTGTAATACACATACTTATGTTAAAAAAAATAAGGAAAAAATTAGACATTGAGAATTAATTATATTTAGTAGAAAAGGGGGTACTACATTAGGGGGCAGATTTATCAAGGGTCGAATTTCGAGGGTTAAAAAACCCTCAAATTCGACTCTCAAATTAAAATCCTTCGGGTCGAATTTTTATTCGACCCGAAAAAACTTTGAAAAGTGCTGGGGAAGGTCCCCATAGGCTAACATTGGACTTTGGTAGTTTTAAAGTGGTGAAGTATGAAATCAAAGTTTTTTTTCAAAGAGATTATCGAATGGTCGAATAATCTAACGATTTTCACTTCGAATCGTTCGAATCATTCAATTCGATCGAATTCGATTGAATTTGACCAATTCGATGGTCGAAGAACCCAAAAAATTACTTTGAAATTCGTATATTTTTTTATTCAAATTATTCACTTGAGCTTAGTAAATCTGCCCCCTAGATGATAAAAAAAATACTTATTAACTACTGATGGAAATAAAATATAGATTGGCCTAGTTAGAATTCCCCTTACAACACCTGTGAAAATGCACATGTAAAAGAATAAAAGACAGAAACAACAAAAAAGGTTGCAGCATTACAAGAAAATGCATTCCTGCCAGTTTAAGTTGGTGTAAGGGAAATAAGAAGATAACGCAACAAACTTCACTCATTAAGACTTTTCAAGATTAATCAAGTTGTGAAACTTAAGCTTTACTGACAGTTTCAATGGGCTGTTCGTTTGCAAAAACTTTGGTAATGAAAAGAAAAATTGGTTAATTCGATAAGAGTTTAGCACTATGAACTGCATAGGGTATATGCCACTTATCATACAAAAAATATCATATCACACAGACAATGGTACTCCTCAATTCACTCTTCGTTTTAGCCACCCCATTGGCTCCTTACTGAAACACAAGGAGCCATAAATGGCCGCATCATGTATTCACGTTTTATTAAACAACTAGACATTAAGCCCGTTAAATTAATGGGCGCTAGAACATATGTAGTCAAACATTTATAAAAACAGAATTGTCTAAAAAAAATTCGCCAGAGACGGTCCGTGGGGCACATGCGCAGTAGCGCAATCCCACGGACACAGGGATTGGACGCAGAGACACTTCAACTTTATTATATAGGATAGGATAATGAGCCAAGATACACTGGGTCCCCCCACACCTTATTGCCCTATTATCCCCTATTGCCCTATTCTACGCCCCACAACTTTCCCTCTGTGCCCCCCTTTACCTGCTGTTTCACCCCTGCTGACCCCACCCAGACCGTCCCTATCAGACACCCCATTATTCCTTCCCCAATCAGACACCCCATTATTCCTTCCCCAATCAGACACCCCATTATTCCTTCCCCATCAGACACCCCATTATTCCTTCCCCCAATCAGACACCCCATTATTCCTTCCCCCAATCAGACACCCCATTATTCCTTCCCCCCAATCAGACACCCCATTATTCCTTCCCCATCAGGCACCCCATTATTCCTTCCCCCAATCAGACACCCCATTATTCCTTCTCCCAATCAGACACCACATTATTCCTTCCCCCAACCAGACACCCCATTATTCTTTCCCCCAATCAGACACCCCATTATTCCTTCCCCCAATCAGACACCCCATTATTCCTTCCCCATCAGACACCCCATTATTCCTTCCCCCAATCAGACACCCCATTATTCCTTCTCCCAATCAGACACCCCATTATTCCTTCCCCCAACCAGACACCCCATTATTCCTTCCCCCAATCAGACACCCCATTATTCTTTCCCCCAATCAGACACCCCATTATTCCTTCCCCCAGACACCCCATTATTCCTTCCCCCAATCAGACACCCCATTATTCCTTCTCCCAATCAGACACCCCATTATTCCTTCTCCCAATCAGACACCCCATTATTCCTTCTCCCAGTCAGACACCCCATTATTCCTTCCCCCAATCAGACACCCCATTATTCCTTCCCCCAATCAGCCAACTCAATCAGCCAACTCTGCCCCAAACAGCATCTCACTGGATCCCGACCTCCAAATTAGTGACCCCAGTCTCCCACTCTGTATCCCTGTCCCCCAATTAAAGACCCCATTATCTCAGTGTGTATCCCCAGAGTATCTCACTGCTTCCCGACCCCCAATCAGAGACCCCACTCTCCATTCCTGGATCCCTGTGCCCCAATCAGTTGCCGCCCCCGTATTCCTTTAATCCGCCCATCTCTGTTCTCCAGCCCCGACCCCCAATCTGATCGCCTCCTCCTCCCACAGTCCCAGTCAGCTCATCAGCTCAGTTGTACCCGATCATCATCATCAGCGCAGCCAGTGTCCCTGTGTCACCCCCACGAGTGTCCTGGTGCCAAATAATGACGGGACCCTAATCCTGCGGCTCCGCGACTGCCCCCCCGGGTCCCTGTGCCCCTCCCTCTCCCCCATCCCAGGCTCCTCTCCGCCTCCTCCTCCCCCCGACTCTCAGCTCCCGGATCAGCCCCCTCCTCTGCCGCTCAGCCCGTAACATTGTCCGTGTCCCCCTCCCTCCCCTCCCCGGGCCGCAGCAGCAGCTCCTCAGACACACGGGGAGAGAGAGAGGGATCGGCTGCAGGGACTGCTCACTGGGATCGGGGAGATGGCGGTAGCGGCCGGGCCAGAGATCAATGCGCGGCTGCTGAGTGACTTGGGAAGCCGCTGCGGCCCTCGGGCCTGATTATTGGCGCCTCAGGCAGTGACACAGCGGAGAGAAGATGTCAGGGGAGGTGCGTCTCAGGCAGTTGGAGCAGCTCATTCTGAACGGGTCGGGGGGGATCCCTGAGTGTGGAGAGTCTGCTGCACATGCGCAGTAGCGAATTCCACGGACACAGGGACTGGACGCAGAGACACTTGCACTTCATTATATAGGATTAAGACCTTGCCAGCCTATCCCAATGGACTATTCTAAGACCAGAATTCCTGAATTCCTGATTGCTACTATGCTGTGCTATTCCTTACTGAAGACTTGAGATCAGCACTATGTCATTATATCCAGCACTGAGCATTAAGCTGCCTCTACCTACAGAGAGGATGGCCCCAAATTCTGCTACTAGCAGGAGCTGCATCTTCCAACATGAAAGAAGTTCAGCAGCCCTGCTGTTGGTCCTGAATCTGCAGTGTGTCAATGATAGGAAATCTAGTACAAGCAGAAGTAGCGTCTGTATCAATCAATCCACCATGCTCTCACAGGAAAGAACCTCCTTTCTTCCTCTTCTAAATGTACCCATGCAGTACTCTAGCTAGCGCCTACTGCTGCTGTGACAAATAAAACTTTATGGCATTTAATGTCTTGAGAACATTGTCTGTGTGACATCAGCCCCATACCTGTAACAGAAAATACATTCTTATTTAAGTATTTCAGAAGCACGCCCAGGTTATTGTGTTTGATGTTATGTAAACCCTTCCTCCAACCTCAGCAAGGGCCCATCACAGTCCTACAGAACCACAAGCAGGATGTGGTCAAAATGTTGTTGCAAATATATCAAAAATGTTTGCAAAGACTTTTTCTAACAGACTAATAGCTTACGAATGTAGCCATCTGCCCAAATGAAGAATGTAGTCAAACACATTAGATAAAACTCTGAGCTGTGATAAATGACCCGAGAGTTCAATTCTCTAGCAGGGAGAATACTTTGATTAGCTTTGTCCTTTTTTTCTCAATCCATCCAACCTCAACAGCAGCTTTTGAAGGCAGAATCAAACACAACACTTTAATGCCCAGGCACTGGCATTAAAAAAAAAACAGATGCTAAAGAAGTTTTAAGAGGAAAAAAATGTTTTCTGGGGCAGAAAAAAGCACAAATGAATGTGATTTATTTCATGTTTAAGCAACTCTTTCATGTTTAAGACAAACTCTTCAATAAATCTGAGGTTTGAGGACACAAAATAAAAAGTAGCTTCAGCACAGGACATTTTGTCTTACTACTGAGATACTTGCTTTACTGGAATCTGTGAGTGTTGCCTGAACCTATGTGTTTATAAACTTTAAAATCTGTTTGTTTATTTAGAGCCAAACTTGTTTTGGATCCATTTTCATAATTGGAGCATTAGGTGCAAAAACAGCAACTATATCATGCCAACTAAATGGCACTTGGCACTGTGGCCAACATGCAGATACAGCTGCTTCTCTTCTGAAACAGCTGTTTTGGAACAAAGTCAGCAGGTAAATGGTTTCAGACTGTATTTGAAAGAAACAAAATGTGTGGTCTCTGAAACAAATATTACAGTGAAATTGAGCTCTCCAGTTTTCCTGTCCAATTTGCAAATGTTCCAAATTAAATAGTTGCATCAAAGACTAACAGAGAATGAAAAGAATTAAAAATTTTCCCTTTTCTAATTCCCCAAAAATAGTAAGGGGATGGAATATATAAGGCATACGACAAATGAGACTGACTCTTGCTTCAGCCTCATGGAGGATGAAGAATATGAGCCTCACTTAACAGAAGCCATTAAACTAGTTTTTCCCGTGTGCTGGTGCAGAATGAGACAATTAAGACTGAGCCGGTGATACAATCAGTAGTGGTAATGGTGTCTCATCTTCCAGGGAATGCAAGGCCAAGTTTGACTGTAAGAAGCCAATATGTAACTTACATGTCTATTATGAGCCACAAGATTTGGACAAAGAAATAATTAAGGCGGGCTTATTATTAAAAGTTGAGTCCTGTTTTCCTGAAAATTTGAGTTTCTTGCTGGTAGTTTCAGTAAAGACTTAAATGTCTTGGGAAAAATAAAAAACTCACATTTTTCAAGATTTACTATGCTGAAGCTGCAAAAAACCAGAATCCAAAAATACTAAATACTAAAACATGTCAAGCAAAAACCTATAGAAGTCAGTGGCAAAGGTCCCTTGAACCATTTGAAGATGTTTTAGCCTTCATGATTTTCAGGGGTTTTTTGGTGGTTTGAGCTCCAAACTGGATCAGTCTGAGATCTTCAAGGCTTTTTTCATCTATAACGAGATCAATTCAAGTTTTTCGTCCTGATTGCATTCAATTGAGTTTTTCACATTCTGTTTTTTTTTTTCATGAATAAACAGACATTCGAGTTGTGAGTTTATTCAAAGTTGGAAAAAACCTCACAAACTTGACCTTTGAAAAATCACCTCAAACCTCCAATTTGATGGAATACAAAATATAACTTGAGGAGGAAATTAATATAATGTAGGGATCCACAGGGTTAATTCCTATCTGGTCCTTTATAAAGTACCACATGGTGGGAAATCTCCTGCCTGGCCAGCTACAGGTTGGACCTAGAGTGAAGGGAGGGGGAAGGAGCCCTTTTCTCAGTGCAGTGTGTTCTGGCAGATACTGGAGGTTTCCAGAAGGTGCGGCTGCTGTGTAACTGTTTGATATAGCTTTGTTGCCATGTGCTCACAACCATTGCTAGTTTCACTTTTAAGTCGAATGGAGCTGTGATTTGGTTCCTTACAAGGCCCTGGGACTATGGAGAGACACCACATAGTTGGAGATGCCCTGTGTGGGCTTGAGGATAATGGGACCCTGATAATTGAGATGTTTGTGAGAAATGCCACTGAGAATAAGAGAGAGATTCCTGGAGATGGAAGGCAGTCAGATGGACTAAAGATTCATGGTGTGTGCTCGGCTAGGAGAGCTTGGAGTCTCAGAGGATTTAATTGCTGTGGATGCCTATTCCAGCTCTGTGTGAGCCCCTGGGTGAGGGTAGTGAAAGGATCCAGCATGTTTCCCTGTTAAAGGTATAGGTGTTGTTCATGCGCCTGCTATGTGGGAGCAACTACCTCTGTCCAGCCAGAGAGGTATTTTGGCAGGTAGCTCTACCAGGGAACAGTTTAAGAGCTCTTTGGGGGAAACTGAGACTCTATTTATATAACCTATGGCACAGTGGGTGGCCAAAAAGGGGTTACAATTGTATTTTACTTTGCTATATGTGTAGTAAACATTATTTTAAAAATAACAAAGTGTACCATGGCAAAATGTCACAGCAATCATTTCTATGTATAAAAAATAATAATGATGTGTTTAAATGGGGTGAGAGGGTTGTTGTTATTTCTGGCACTAAATAAGAATATAAACCCAATTTCACTTTAGTAATTCCTGTCACTACTGGGCCCACAGAACAGATAAAACTAATTTCCAGTTCACTGAGGAACCCCTGATAATGAGCTGCTCAAAGGTTGCCGTTTAGAGAAGGGAGGGGTTTGTTTATTTAAAGGTAGAGAGACGGTTCTGCATTTTCTAATGAACAACATGATGAATAAAATCATAAAATTCTCAATGAGTAGTGATGAGCGAATCTGTCCCGTTTCACTGGAAAATTCTGGAAAAAAATGTGTGATACGACGAAAAATTCAGAAAAATTTTGTCATGCAGCATTTTGTAGGAAACGACATTAAAGTCTATGGGCATGACAATGTGCATCAATTTGTAGCAATCTACATTATAATCTATAGGTGCAAATTTATTTCCAGTTTACAGTTTTTTGTCGCACATCATTTTTTAGCAATCTGCATTAGAGGCCATGGGTGTTTTTCCCATGGCACCTTGTTTCTGCTTTGTGGCTACGAAAAATCAGATAATGCGATTTCTTTTTTTTAAAGTTGAAGAAGCCCAGAAGAAGATTTTGGCAATGAGCAATGATTTCCTTATTCTTTGTGACCAGAAGTCACTCCCTAAAATGTACTCACCAGAATGCTTTGAATATCTTCTACGCCACAAATTCAACCATTCTTGCAACAATTATTTGCTTCAGTGACAACAACATGACCTATTTCACAACTGATACAGTTGAGGACAGAAGTGAAAACAGGTTTTATGATGCAGCAGTGATTTTAATGCAGTCAAACATCACAGTTAAACAGTGCAGGGACATGAAAAAAGCACAAAACATTTCAAGCTTGAGAATCCACTCAGTATCTACTCATGTAGTAACAACCAACAATCATCTGCAAACAAAGAACACACACAAAAAAATAGACGAATATCTTATAAAAGGAGTAGTATACTGTATGTAATTAACGGAGGTGGCAATGTATCATGCACTACCCTGGGGCTACTGGGGCATTAAGAGAAAACTGCACAAGCCCATTACCTGCACCATTAAAATTGTATTCCTCTTCTTGGATCTTCTGCATGTCCAGGCTGGGTGCACAATAGAGTGGTTTTTGCTTGTAACACTATATTAAGTCCCCAGTGCTCCTTAAAATTTTGCTGCCTCGCCACAAATCCGGGCCTGTCTATTTCACATGTTTTACCCTTGAAACAATCCACCTTCAGTATGAAATAATGCCATCACCAGAAGTTAAAGATGAATATTTAGTTGATATTTAACTTGTCTCAACCTTAACCAAGCAGAACTTTTTTTTTCTTAAATAAGATACCATTTAAGTTGTGAGTTGAATTCCTATTCATTCAAGTTCATTTGGAGCATAAAAAACAATAACACAAACTTTGATAAATCACTCCCAAGAGTTAGGGGCAAATTTACTTAGCTCGAGTGAAGGAATAGAATAAAAAATACTTCGAATTTCGAAGTATTTTTTGGCTACTTCAACCATCGAATTGGCTACTTCGACCTTCGACTAAGACTTCGTATCGAACGATTCCAACTAAAAATCGTTCGACTATTCGATAGTCAAAGTACTGTCTCTTTAAAAAAAAAACTTCGAGCACCTACTTCACCACCTAAAACCTACCAAACATCAATGTTAGCCTATGGGGAAGGTCCCCATAGGCTTTCTAGCCAATTTCTGATCAAAGGAAAATCATTTGATCGATGGATTAAAATCCTTTGAATCATTCGATTCAAAGGATTTAATAGTTCGATCGAACAATTATTCCTTCGATCGTTCGATCGAACGAATAGCACTAAATCCTTCGACTTCGATAGTCGTAGTTGAAGGATTTTACTTCGGCGGTCGAATATCGAGGGTTAATTAACCCTCGATATTCGACCCTCAGTAAATGTGCCCCTTACAGTATTTAAGCACTTTTAAGTTTTATCTGACATGTTCCATTTTTTAGCTATTGGAACATTGTTGTGTAATTGACATTTCAAAGGACATATTAGAGGTCAAAGAAAGTCATATATGTGTCTGTTTTTTTTAACATTTAAGGTTTATCAACAATCTGTGAAGCCTGCTTGAAGGGTAGAATTTTTTTTTTTGGCAGGAAAAATGCAAATGTGTATGAAGAGAGTTGGCATTGTGCATCCAGCTCCTGGCACAAAAGACAGAGCAGCTCTGTAATAAGCTGGGCATAGAGGTAAAAATCTCAAAGCAGTGCCAGTATCAAAGAAAGAGTTTTTCCATGATCAAGATTCTAGTTCTAATAAAAAATGCAAGCTCTTGCAATCAATAAAGGCTTATGTTGCAGATCTGAAATCCTGTGCAATGTCATAATGTAATATGACTTGGATAAAATATAATGTCTTGTCTTTCTATCCAACATAAATAAGGGGACAAGGGAGTACTAAGTGACACAAATCAATGGCGATAATGCGAGCACCCCTCATGCATCAACCATAGCACTGCTTACATTATCAAAAGATTTGTTGCCTAAGGCTCTAGAATCTCTGAAGATTTACACAACATCTGTATGCGGGGAGGGGGGCACAAAGCCTTCCCAAGCATTTTAAAGAAAGTCAGAATGATGGTTCTTTTATAGTGCTGTAGTGCTTATAGTTCAGTCAACTCATCCCTATTAAAGAACTGGAAGCTTGTTGATTCTTGTTGATTCTACCTCTATTGTACAGTTTGCAAATTCCTGGTTTGAATAAGATTTATTGCATCATAATGTGCTTTTCGTTAATATTGGATGGATAGTAATTTGTTTGCAAACTCCTTTTTCCAGAAACACAAGGGGCAGATTTATTAAGGTTTGAGTTGAGTTTTGGACAAAATTCACATTTTCAGGTTAAAAAAAAACTAATAAAATAGCTTGAATCTGAAAATACATCTAAAACCTGTTGAGGTCATGTCAATGGCAGAGGTCCTTTGAACCAACTGAAGATGCAAATAGCCTTCATGATGTTCTAGTTTTATTTCAAAAAGGTTTTGCCCTAAAACTTTGTCAATTTGGGTTTTCTCTTGTTAACCCTAAACTCACTGATTCAAGTTTTTTTTAAGGAAACCATTCGAGTTCATTCAAGGTATATAAAATTCTAAAATTTTACCTTTGATAAATAACCCCCTTAATCATTTCCTATTAATGTGAATCCATTATCAGCTATTTTTCTTTTACCCTCGTTTTAAGAACTATGGGGCTGATTTATCAATGTTCAGATTCAAATTTTTACCATGATTGGAATTTTTTTGCACAAAGCTCTAATTAGGGTTTGTAAAACTCAAATGGTCAATATTTCTAAGCACAAACAATTTGAAAAACTTCGGCCATCTAAAAGATAGTGACAATTTGTGAGTTCAATGCGAGTTGCCCCAATTTTCTAGATTTCTTATGTATTTTTGAGAGTTTGTAGACCCATTTAAAATGATGAGTAGAATAAGAATTTTGATGCATTCAAGTTTTTTTCACAGTTTTAATTGAGTTGTTGTAAAGTCAAGTTTTTTTAACAAATAAGCATACCATAAAAATAAGCATATAATAAGCATAGCATAAATGGCTAGTAATATTTAGAGTTTATTCATATTAAAACAAGCTCTAAAATTCACAAATTACAATTTTGAGAAATAAGCCTCTATACCTGTATTTTTTTTTGCTTCACGAATACTGATTATTTCCAGTACATTGAATTACAAACTCTTTGATTGTAAACAGTATACATATACTATTTATCGCTTAACATCTTCCCATAAAATCTTTTGCTATTAAATTTAATGATGGATTCACTCAGGCAGTGGTCTAATTACCTGCACCTCTTGAGGGTGTGGGTGAAGCCCTATAATCTATGCCCATTTACTAAAGGTCGAAGTGAATTTTCAAATTCAAAAACTTTGAATTTCAAAGTAATTTTTGGGTACTTCGACCATCGAATAGGCCAAAATTTCGTTTTGAATTGAAAAAACTTCACAAATTCGACCATGCGAAAATCGAAGTACTGTCTCTTTAAAAAACGTCAACTTCGACACCTTAAACCTACCAAATTGCTGTTTAGCCTATGGGGGACCTCCTAGAACCTCTCTGAGTCTTTGGCTAAGTTTTTAGAAGTCAAAGCTTTTTTTTGTATAATCCTTTGAATCGTTCGATTCAAAGGATTAAATCGTTCAATTGAACGATTTTTACTTAGCTTTGAAAATTGCCATTTTCAATCAAAAAAATACTTCGACTATCGAAGTATCAAATTCGATGGTCGAAGTTTTTTAACTTTAAAATTCGACCCTTAGTAAATGTGCCCCATACACTAGATTACTATGGGAAGCAGTGAGGAAAGGTGAAGGATGTTTCAGCTTCCACTGTTCTACCTTTCATCAACTCAGTCCACTAGAGTGAAATTCCGCCACTCTCCATTCATTTCTATGGGGTTTTTAAAAGGTGTATTTATCAAAGGGTGAACTTTCACCCATTGATAATTACTCTTTTAAAAATCCCATAGAAATGAATGGAAAGTGGCGATACCCATTGTTGTGCTGCCACATACTGACCAAAGCTATATTGTAAGCTATTTATATCCTTATTTCCAAAACCCTTCTATTTCCTTTCCTTATGTGTGATGTCAGTTCCTCCCATCATCCCTCTTGTGTTCCTGCCTTCCAGGAGTGAGCAATGTCTCCAAAGGTTAGGAAGGAAAATATTCAGCATTTGTACATCCACGCCAAAATTTGTCCACCAACCACAAATAAAGCACCTTTATAGATTACAAGTGTCTGGTGAGTTCAGATTGCCCTCAGATTGCCCTCAGATTGCCCTCAGTGGTTATTACCAGCTCCATAGGGGCCAGGCAGAGAGGTCCCACGGGACATCAGCCACAGCAATTTGAGTCAGAATACTAGGGGGCCCATTCACTAAGTTCAAGTGAAGGAATAGAGGAAAAAAAGTTCCAATTTCAAATGGTTTTTTTTTGGCTACTTCGACCATTGAATTGGCTACTTCAACCTTCGACTACGACCTTCGACTTCGAAACGAACGATTTGAACTAGAAATCGTTCGAATATTCGACCATTCGATAATCGAACTACTGTCTCTTTAAAAATTTCTTCGACCCCCTAGTTCGCCACCTAGAACCTACCGAGGCCAATGTTAGCCTATGGGGCAGGTCCCCATAGGCTTGCTAACAATCGAAGGATAATCCTTCGATCGATGGATTAAAATCCTTCGAATCGTTCGATTCGAAGGATTTAATCATTCGATCGAACGATTATTCCTTTGATCGTTCGATCGAACGAATTGCGCAAAATCTTTCGACTTCGATATTTGAAGTCGAAGGATTTTAATTCGGCAGTCGAATATCGAGGGTTAATTAACCCTCGATATTCGACCCTTGATACATCTGCCCCGAGATGTATACTTCAAAGGAAAGTTTGGCATCGCTATTCTTATTCTGCAGCAAATAGTTTTTATTAATTTTGAAGAACCACTTGCACCCAACTTATTTATTCACTTATTTATTTAGAGATCTATGTCAGCGTCACCCTTCTTTTGCTAACTACATGAGGGCCCAGCCTGAGCTTGAGAGTTGCAATTTGCTTGCTTTGCAGGGAGTTGCTGGGAGTTATTCCTCACCCCGTGGGGTGAGGGCAGGTACAGAGGCAAAGCTACAGGGCCTTCTGTCCATGATACACTCCATTTATCTATCAGGTTTCACATGTTTATATGTTTTTAGTATACTTAACAAATGGTGCTCCAAATTATCCAGAAAACCTAAATCCCAAGCATTCCAATTATAAAGTCCTATAGTGTAATATAACGTACACTTGCTATAAGTTAGTCAATAATGTAGTGTATAAATGTCATAGCAAAAGCATTGCCAATCAATGTTGCATTTTTCATTCAGACAAGGGAAAACATTGAATTGATTGGTATTTTGATGCCTTGACAATTTTGATTTGTATAAAATCTCAGTAACTACCTACAGTTCACTAGAAAATAGGCCAATTTCCCCTCTATGTCGTTTTCTTTATATATTCCTCTGTTCCGCAGTGTCTCGTTTTATCTTCGTCTCTTGTCTGTCCCATACAGCAAAGGAGCTCACTTTTAAACAGATGCTTTATATGCAAATGGGAATTTAAATTCACAAACGGTTTAGACTGCACCACGCTCCATGCAGTAACAGCGCCATTTATTTAGATGACTAAAACCTACGATAATAAAGGTTTATGAGAGTAAAGCTGAATCCTTACAGCAGGATCACTGGGAAAGAGAATATTTTATTCCGCTAAAGAGAAATGTTTGAGTTGTCTTCAGGTGGTCCGAAAGGACCTGTCCTTGAACATAATGGCCTAGTATTTCAAATTACTGTATGTGGATCCGATCTTGGAGTAGAGCCTCTTCTGCTTTTCTGAAAAGATTTCTCAATTTCAAAATGTCATCAAGTGCTCTCGAATACTCTCACTAATCTGCACTAAATCATAATGAACAGGTCTGTTGTCTTTAAGCATTTGGTCATGTGGGGCATCAAAATGTCACTTTTGCAATTCATGCGTCTGCATTTCACTTGCAAGAGAAAAACACAATATGTTCCCTTCCTGCACAAGTGCACAATAAATACATCCACACAACTCATTTGTTAACATGAATTAATATATTACAATACATTAATAAACAGACCTTACTGTGAGTAGTCTGTTATTTTAACACTGTTTTTTTTTTTAACTTTAAAAATAACAGCAATGTTATTAATGCAAAATAGCTAAAGGAATAATTAAAGAACTTTTAACACACATTTCTGAATCATAAACAAGCAGAAGAGACAGGGGGGCCCATTTCTCAACGCTCTCATTTTATTGATTTTTGAAACCATGAATAAAATCATTTCTTCTAAAACCCTAAATGCAGAGTAATCTATTCAAAGACCGGAATACAAAAAGTATGATACAATACAAAAAGCTGTAGAATACAAAAACATCTAAAAAGTTTTTCTGGCAATTACTAGCCAACAATATCAGAAAACCTCTAAGGGGCAGATTTACTAAATTCGAGTGAAGGGTTCGAATTAAAAAAACTTCGAATTTCGAAGTGTTTTTTGGGCTACTTCGACCATCGAATGGGCTACTTCGATCTTCGACTACGACTATCGAACGATTCAAACTAAAAATCGTTCGACTATTCGACCATTCGATAGTCGAAGTACTGTCGACCCCCTAGTTCGGCAGATGAAAGCTACCGAACACAATGTTAGCCTATGGGGAAGGTCCCCATAGGCTTGCCCAAGTTTTTTTGATCGAAGGATATTCATTTGATCGTTGGATTAAAATCCTTCGAATCGTTCGATTCGAAGGATTTAATCGTTCGATTGAATGAATAATCGTTCGATCGATTGATCGAATTTCCTGTGCTAAATCCTTCGAATTCGATATTCGAATTCGAAGGATTTTAGTTCCTAGTCGAATATCGAGGGTTAATTAACCCTCGATATTCGACCCTTAGTGAATCGGCCCCTAAAAGTCAGAATGCCTAAAAAATATCCAATAGGTTCAGCTCAGCTCCTATTTTACTTTACTCCTCCTGACTTCTATAGTATCTTGAACGCTTTTACTTTTGTATCAGACTTTTTCACACTTAATAAATCTAAATTTGTAGATGTTTAGAGAATTTTTTTAAAAAAACCAAACAAATGTTTAGAGGAAAAGAAATATAAATTTGAATGTTAGTAAGTAGGCCCCTAAGAGGCTGACTGAGGGGCACATTTACTTAGCTCGAGTGAAGTATTAGAATAAAAAATACTTTGAATTTCGAAGTATTTTTTTGGCTACTTCGACCATCGAATTGGCTACTTCGAGTTCGAATCGAACAATTTGAACTAAAAATCTTTGACTATTCGACCATTCGACCATTCGATAGTCGAAGTACTGTCTCTTTAAAAAAAACTTCGACCACCTATTTCGCCACCTAAAACCTACCGAGCACCAATGTTAGGAAAGTCCCCATAGGCTTTCCTAGCTTTTTTTGATCGAAAGAAAATCGTTCGATTGATGGATTAAAATCCTTCGAATCGTTTGATTCGAAGGATTTAATCATTCGATCAAACGATTTTTCCTTCGATCGTTCCATCGATGGAAATGCGGTTAATCCTTCTATTCGACATTCGGAGTCAAAGGATTTTACTTTGACGGTCGAATATCGAGGACTAATTAACCCTCGATATTCGACCAATAGTAAATGTGCCCCTGAGTGTTTATACTAGATCACTGGTATCACTGAGACCTGGTGGGGTGAAACATGTGACTTGGCTGTGAATTTAATTTTTTACGCCCTTTTTAGGAAGGATAGAAGGATTTAAAAGGGTGGAGGGGTTTGTTTTATATAAAACCTGAATTAAATTTATGCTCTAAAGAAATAACCATGGATGACGCTGTGGAAGGAGTGGAATTCCTTTGGATAGAGATTCTGGGTGGTAAAAAGTTTACAAAGAAATCATTGGAATATGATACAAACCACCTTGTATAAGTGACGGAAATGAGGCCCGATGATTACAAATGGTGGCGGTTTCACTGCTAGGTCAGGCTGTTATTTTGGGTGATTTTAATTATCCAGACTTTGACTGGGGTACTGGGGCAGACAAATCAGGGTTTGTAAATATGCTAAATGGCAACTTCAGTTCATTCGAGAACCTACTAGGAATGACTTTTTTGGATCTGATAATAACTATAAGTATAACTATACTGAACTCATCTCTAGCATTTGTGTGGGTGAGAATTGTATGTTTATTGTGTCAGTGAGAATTGTATGTTCATTTGTATAAGGAGGCCAATAAATCATACAAGAAAGCAAATCAGACAGGATAAACTCCAGATGGAAAAGAGTATTGCAACAAGAAGTAAAATTCAAAAAAAAATTTTTTTTAATATGTAAATAGTAAAACAATTAAGCTGGAATGGGTGGGAACCTTCCCTTTAGACTGTATGCCTCTGCATAGGGCCTTCCTCACCTTTTTGTACCTGTATTGATTGTTAGGGATGTAGCGAACCGCCGCCGATGTGTTCGCGAACGCCGTTCGCGAACACCGGCAAAATTTGCGAACAGTTCGCGAACTGTTCGCGAACTTCGAACATCCGAAAATCGTTCGATTCGAACGATCGAAGGATTGAAATCGTTCGATCGAAGGATTTTCGTTCGAATCGAACGATCGAAGCCATTCGATCAAATGATTTCATTCGATCGAAGCCATTCAATCGAATGATTTCATTTGATCGAATGCTTCGATCGTTCGATTCGAACGAAAATCCTTCGATTTTAGCGGTCGAATGGTCGAACGATCAAACGATTTTGACGCGAACGCCTATTTGCGAACGTCGCGCGACGTTCGCGAACTTGCGGCGGACGCGAACAGTCGAAGTTCGCGCGAACTAGTTCGCCGGCGAACAGTTCGCTACATCCCTATTGATTGTGACGTTTGTTACTCCATATATTCTATATTTGTAATTCGTGTGATGTAGTTGTATAATCACATTTACTTTACAGTGCTACGCAATATGTTGGCGCTATATAAATACATGTTAATAATAATAATAATAATAATAATAGGGGAAGGGGTCATCTTCCAGTTTGTAAAACTGGGCAGCAAACTGGAAAATGAGGTTCAATGTTGATAAATGCAGGTTATGCACTTTGGCAAAAATAATATAAATGCAAGTTATACACTAAATGGCAGTGTGTTGGGAGTTTCCTTAAATGAGAAGGATCTTGGGCTCTTTGTAGATAACAAGTTGTCTGGGCAGTGTCATTCTGTGGCTACTAAAGCAAATAAAGTTCTTGTATAAAAAAGGGCATTAACTCAAGGGATGAAACATAATTGTGTCTCTTTATAGGTCCCTGGTGAGGCCTCATCTGGAGTATGGGGGCAGTTTTGGACTCCAGTCCTTAAGAGGGATATAAATGAGCTGGAGAGAGTGCAGAGACTAAGTGCAACTAAACTGGTTAGAGGGAGGGAAGAGTTAAATTATGAGGGGAGACTGACAAGGTTGGGGTTGTTTTCTCTGGAAAAAAGGCGCTTGTGAGGGACATGATTAGACTTTACAAGTACATTAGAGGACATTATAGACAAATAGCAGGGGACCTTTTTACCCATAAAGTGGATCACCGTACCAGAGACTAAAGGAAACTAACTTTCATTTGAAGCAGAGTACGGGGTTCATCACAGTGAGCAGAGAAATCACGCACACACTCAGGCCCTTCAAGCGAATACCGCTGGTGCCCAAAGCCTAAGGGAGATGGCACTCCCACTGGTCCAATGTGAAGAAGCAAGATGCTGGCACACGGAGTGAATTAAACAGGGGTCCTACCCCTGGTGTGTTTATTGCGTCAAACATTGACGCAATAAACACACCAGGGGTAGGACCACGGTTTAATTTGCTCCATGTGCCAGCATCTTGCTTCTTCACGTTCATCACAGTGAGGACAGTGAGGTTGGGGAATGCACTGCCGGGTGATGTTGTGATGCTGATTCAGTTAATGACTATAAGAGGGACTTTATTGAGAGTTGGTAGACCCATTGAAAATGATGATTAGAATATGAAGTTGCTGCATTCAAGCTTTTTTTACATTTGTAGCTGATCAAGTTTTTTATATTCAAGTTTTTTTTTTTAAAAAAAAATAAGCACATCTTTGAGTTTGGGAAATTCTCAAGTTTATTCAATTAGTGTTTTTGTTTATTCAATTAGTGTTTTTCTTTTTTTTTAACTCCGAGAGGCCTATTTATCAAAATCTGAATTTACATGTTGCCTAGGACAGGTCCCTTTGACTTCTACATGACCTTGCAAGCTTTCAGATGCCTACATTGTTAACATATTTAGTAAACAATGTGTTTTTAAAATCATTATTCAAATTCATGATTTTTAGCTCAAAAGAAATTGGGATGGAAAAAAAAATGAATGTTTGTAATTAACCCCATATGATTTTAATAAATAGGCTGCCCAGTCTAGCTATTAAAATATTGGTGATAAATTGTGGTAGCAAAGAATTTGTGAAGTAAGAAGTGGTACAAAATACCTGTGTAAAATGTGGTTGCATAAAAAATATTTACCAGACTTTTTTAAGCCAGTATGCTAGTGGAGATTAGTGATGGGCGAATTTATTTGCCAGGCGGGAATTTGCAGCGAATTTGCGAGATTTTTGCCAAAAAAATGGATGCCAGCGTCAAAAAAATGGATGCCGGCGTCAAAAATGCAGCAAAATTCGGTAATTTTTCAGCGAATTGAAACGGCGCAAATTCGCCCATCACTAGTAGAGATTCATTTTTTATACCTTTTTAAATATGCCCCTTAAACATTACACATCTCAAATGCTAAATATATTTTTGAATTTGAATTGTTTTAATCTAATTATAATTCATTTTTTCCATTGTTAATTGTGTCTTTAATGTTATTTTAGCATTGTAGGTATCTTTATGGATTTATGGTGCATTTGTAAAGTATTTAAGGACACATTTGTATTAAAAAGCTTCATTTATTAGTAGTCTGTTAAGAACTTGAAATGAGAATCCCATCAAATGTTTAGCTTGCGTTTCGGAATAATTTGCACATAGCACATACAGAATTAATACCATAATACCTCTGTGGTTTAGTTGGCACCAATAAGCAGTTAAAAAAATGACAATAACAAATCCATTCCTGCGTGCAACTGATCCACAGCTCGTTTCATTTTCTCTAAACGGCTCCTGTAAGTGATTACACAGTAACGTATTAGCTCTCTCCCTCTCATAATTTCACTATTTATTCAAGTGTAAAAACATTTAGATGAGTTTTCTACAGTCATTGGACAACTCTCCATTTGACATTGTCACTTTAAGAAAAACACTGTATTTTTTCAATGAGATTTTATTGCAGGGGGGGAAAAATAAGTTAGGGCTAATATTCTGCTTCAGTAAACCCCCTGGTGTGATGCCAAGTCTTGTGCACAGTGATTTCTAATATGACAAAGGGAAACTGCATACCGTATAAATATTACATTCGTTTCTTGTCAAATTATTTTGAGACTTTCTGTGTTACTGGATTGCAAGCTGTTCAAGCATACTGTATATTACTACCAGGCCTAGAACAGAATTTTTCAGTGTTTTGCTGGCTTATTTTAAATTGTTTATTTCCCAAAAAAAACTGCTAGATATATCCTTGTATTTTGTATTGCCCCTCCATTTTTAAATCTGCTCTGTGAATTTCACTTATAATATGCAGGGCAGGGTAAAATGGGCACAAAATTCAAAGTGTAATTCCGTTCAAAAAGGGCCGATTTACTAAACCACAAATTATTCGAGTAGGGCTTTTTGTTGCCAAAAACTCAAAAAAGTCATTGAAAAAAACACAACTTTACTGAGATTTATTATGGGGCAGATTTATCAAACGTCGAGGTGAATTTTTGAACTCAAAAAAAATTCATTTTGAGCTATTTTTGTGTACTTTGACTAGGGGAAAGTCCATAGTCCATTTGCTTCAATTCGATTTTGAAGAAAATTTGTTAATTTGAGTATCAAAATTGATCATGTACTGTGTCTTTAAAAATTAGACTTTTAGGGGCCAATTCATTAACTTCGAGTGAAGGAATAGAAGAAAAAATACTTCAAATTTCTAAGTGTTTTTTTGGCTACTTCGACCATCGAATGGGCTACTTCGACCTTCAACTACAACTTTGAATCGAAGGATTCGAACTAAAAATCGTTCGACTATTCGACCATTCAATAGTCAAAGTACTGTCTCTTTAAGAAAAAACCTCGACCCCCCTAGTTCGCCACCTAAAAGCTACCGAACCCAATGTTAGCCTATGGGGAAGGTCGAAGGATAATCCTTCAATCACGTATTAAAATCCTTTGAATCGATCGAACGATTATCCCTTCGTATCAAATATACTTCGATATTTGAAGGATTTTCATTCCTAGTCGAATATCGAGGGTTAATCAACCCTCGATAAATCAACCCTTGATGAATTTGCCCCTTACTATACGCCATCTAAAACCTGTCTGATTACTATTTAAGCCTATGGGGGACCTCCTATAACCTATTTGGAGTCAATTAGTGGACTTTGAAAAATCAAAAAAAAATTTGGGGGGGATTTTGATTCAAATTAGATTGAATGCGCTATTACTTTAATTCGTATGATTCTAATTTGGATGAATATGGACCTATTCAATCTAAAACGGACCAATTCGGCCAAAAAAAACCTTCGACTTAATTTCTGTTAGAATTTCAACATTTTTCAAATTTGAAATTCGAGCCTTAATAAATGTGCCCCATTGTGACAAAACTGCAACAATTATTTAGGACTTGTCACACAATAATTGCTTTGTGTTTTTTGAGGTTTTTGGGTGTTTTTGATGCTGACTTTTGTGTGACAATAAAAAAAAGTTATAGTTATTATGTGACAAGTCAAAAAAGTCTTGGTTTTCAAGGCTTTTCTGCAACTTTTCCCCATTCATGGTTTTTCAGTTTGGATCTTTTGATAAATGACTGACATTTGTGGAAATTAGTTTTTTGTGTTTTTTAAACATAAAAATGAAAAAAAATGGAGCTCTCTAGGAAATCCCCCCTTAACGACCCATTTACCACTATTCTATTTTAGAGGCTTTAGAAATCTTAGAAACCATGAAAAAAACATATATTTTTTAAAATGTCATTTAGGGGCAGATTTATTAAGGGTCTAAGTAAATTCAAGGGAATTTTGGATGTAAAAAAATTCGAAATTCAAACAAATTTTTTGGATACTTCGACCATAGTTACATAGTTACATAGTTAAATTGGGTTGAAAAAAGACAAAGTCCATCAAGTTCAACCCCTCCAAATGAAAACCCATCATCCATACACACACCCCTCCCTACTTTTAATTAAAATTCTTTATACCCATACCTATACTAACTATAGAGTTTAGTATCACAATAGCCTTGGATATTATGTCTGTCCAAAAAATCATCCAAGCCATTCTTAAAGGCATTAACTGAATCAGCCATCACAACATCACCCGGCAGTGCATTCCACAACCTCACTGTCCTGACTGTGAAGAACCCTCTACGTTGCTTCAAATGAAAGTTCTTTTCTTCTAGTCTAAAGGGGTGGCCTCTGGTACGGTGATCCACTTTATGGGTAAAAAGGTCCCCTGCCATTTGTCTATAATGTCCTCTAATGTACTTGTAAAGTGTAATCATGTCCCCTCGCAAGCGCCTTTTTTCCAGAGAAAACAACCCCAACCTTGACAGTCTACCCTCATAATTTAAGTCTTCCGTCCCTCTAACCAATTTAGTTGCACGTCTCTGCACTCTCTCCAGCTCATTTATATCCCTCTTAAGGACTGGAGTCCAAAACTGAACTGCATACTCCAGATGAGGCCTCACCAAGGACCTATAAAGAGGCATAATTATGTTTTCATCCCTTGAGTTAATGCCCTTTTTTATGCAAGACAGAACTTTATTTGCTTTAGTAGCCACAGAATGACACTGCCCAGAATTAGACAACGTGTTATCTACAAAGACCCCTAGATCCTTTTCATTTAAGGAAACTCCCAACACACTGCCATTTAGTGTATAACTTGCATTTATATTATTTTTGCCAAAGTGCATAACCTTGCATTTATCAACGTTGAACCTCATTTTCCAGTTTGCTGCCCAGTTTTCCAGTTTAGACAGATCACTTTGCAAAGTGGCAGCATCCTGCATGGAACCTATAGTTCTGCACAATTTAGTATCATCTGCAAAAATAGAAACAGTACTTTCAATGCCCACCTCCAGGTCATTAATAAACAAGTTGAAAAGCAAGGGACCTAGTACAGAGCCCTGCGGTACTCCACTAACAACACTGGTCCAATTAGAAAATGTTCCATTTACCACCACTCTTTGTAGTCTATCTTTTAGCCAGTTCTCTATCCAGGTACAAATACTATGTTCCAGGCCAACATTCCTTAATTTAACCAGTAACCTTTTGTGTGGCACTGTATCAAATGCTTTAGCAAAGTCTAAGTAAATCACATCCACTGCCATCCCAGAATCGAGGTCTCTACTTACATTCTCGTAAAAAGAAATTAAGTTAGTCTGGCAAGATCTATTACGCATAAAACCATGCTGGCACAAACTCATAGTATTATGATTTGCTATGAAGTCCAGTATCTTATCCTTTATTAACCCTTCGAAAAGCTTTCCTAATACTGACGTCAGACTAACTGGCCTATAGTTTTGAGGCTGAGAACGGGATCCTTTTTTGAATAGAGGCACCACATTAGCAATTCGCCAGTCTCTCGGCACAATGCCAGATCTCAATGAA
Source organism: Xenopus petersii (assembly GCA_038501925.1). Lineage (NCBI taxonomy): Eukaryota > Metazoa > Chordata > Amphibia > Anura > Pipidae > Xenopus > Xenopus petersii. The sequence continues at coordinate 171,916,418 of CM076680.1, read as the reverse complement.
TCCTGAAAAATTAAGTAAAGAGGTTTGGCAATCACAGAGCTAAGCTCGCTAATTACCCTGGGATGAATACCATCTGGCCCTGGACCTTTGTTAATCTTAACATGTTCAAGTCTCTTTTGAATTTCTTCATGTGTGAACCATGCATCATTAGTTGTATTACTAGAATTGGGAGTGTTAAGAAGGAAACCTTCACTTACTGGTTCTTCATTTGTGTACACAGATGAAAAATACGAGTTCAGAATCTGCGCTTTTATTTTGTTTTCATCAACCAGCTGACCCCCCTCTGATAGTAAGGGTCCCACCCCTTCCTGCTTCATTTTTTTACTATTGACATATTTAAAAAATAATTTTGGATTTTTTTTACTGCTTGCTGCAATATCCTTTTCTATAGCAATTTTAGCTTGCCTTATAGCTTCTTTGCATGATTTATTGGCCTCCTTGTACCTTATAAATGTTTCGGCTGTACCAGCTAACTTGAAAGCCTTAAAAGCACGTCTTTTCTTACCCACCTCAACACCAACGCTTCTATTGAACCAAAAAGGTTTTGCTTTGCAACGACGTTCCTTGCTTACAAGTGGAATATACTGACAAGTATATTTATTAAGCAGCATTTTAAAGACTTCCCATTTTTGTTCTGTGTTTAACCTTGTGAAAAGCATTTCCCACTTAATATGTTGCAGAGATGCCCTTATACTGTCAAAGTTTGCACCATAGAATTCGATTCGAAGTAAAATAGTTCGAATATTCGACCATTCGATAATCGAAGTACTGTCTCTTTAAAAAAACTTCAACTTCAATACTTCGCCAAATTAAACCTGCCGAAGTGCTATGTTAGTCAAAGAAAATCGTTTGTTCGATCGATGGATGAAATCCTTCGAATCGTTTGATTCGAAAGGATTTCATTGTTACTTCAACCGCAAAACGGTCAAACTCAATGAAAAAAACTTCAACTTCGATAATCGAAGTCGAAGTAAAGCCATTCGATGGTCGAATTTCAAATTATTTATCACTTCGAAATTCGAACCTTGATAAATCTGCCCCTTGATGTATTAAAAGATCAGAATATAAAAAGCACAAACAAAAATAAAGCAGAATGATCCGAATAAGTCAACAAAAAACACTAAAACCTATTTTTCATGCAATTACTAGCAAAAAAAACCTCAAAGCTCAAATTTTAAAAAAATGGTACAATTGGATAAGCACTGCTCCCACTGACTTCTATATGACCTCAACAACATTTCGGGGCCGATTCACGAAGGGTCGAATATCGAGGGTTAATTAACCCTTGATATTCGACTAGGAACTAAAATCGTTCAACTTCGAATATCGAAGTCGAACGATTTTGCGCAAATCCTGCGATCGATCGATCGATGGATTTTTCATTCGATCGAACGATTAAATCCTTTGAATCGAACGATTGGAAGGATTTAAATCCAACGATCGAAGGAAAATCCTTCGATCAAAAAATCCCAGGCAAGCCTATGGGGACCTTCCCCATAGGCTAACATTGACTTCGGTAGCTTTTAGCTGGCGAAGTAGGGGGTCAAAGTTTTATCTTAAAGAGACAGTACTTCGACTATCGAATGGTCGAATAGTGGAACGATTTTTAGTTCGAATCGTTCGATTTTCGTAGTCGAAGGTCGAAGTAGCCCATTCGATGGTCGAAGTAGCCCAAAAAAACTTCGAAATTCGAATTTCGAACCCTTCACTCGAATTCAGTGAATCGGCCCCTTAGATGTAGAACTTTGGGCCTAGTAATTAATAAAAATTTTTAGTGTATCTTGGTACGATAGGTCAACTTTGTTTTGGGGTGCTAAATTGAATTTGCAGCAGGGCCTAGTAATATCTAGTTCCACCACTGGTACATTGTATTGCATTGTCTTAATTACCTAAAAACATATGCGAATAGAAGGATTTTTTGTGGCTCCCTAATTGAGAAAAGGCCAACACTGTATTCAGATGTTCTTCTTGACAATTATTGATATTAAGGGGGTTATTTACTAAGCTCCAAATACCCGAAATTCCCTGAAATCCGAAAAATTCATGATTTTTTTAATAAAATCTGACTTTTAAAAAAAATCCCGAATTTTTCGGAATTTATTAAACCCCCGAGGGCTAACAAGCCCGAATATAAAAACACGGCATCTCAAACCTGTCAAGGTTGCATAAAAGTCAATGGGAACAGTCCCATTGATTTTTGGTTGTGTTGGGGGTTTCGGATAATTTCACAATGTTTTCGGAGCTTTCGGGTGAAAACTCTGAAAAATTCGGAGTTTTCGGGGAAAATTCACGAAAAAATCGTGAAAATCTGAGCTTTTCCCGCAAAGCAAATTTTCGGGAAAATGTAATAATAAATCAGCATTAAAAACCTGAGCGGGTTAGATCGGAGTTTGTAGCAGCCGATATTGAGATAAATTCGGACCTTGATAAATACCCCCCCCAAGTATTTTAATCATGCATGAGTGATTTTCAATTTGTAAATGCTGGATTAAAAGGTGACAGATAAGGATATGTTTCTCTGATATGTATTAAACGCCCCCTACAGTAAACTCCCTACTGTTCGACAATGGACATTATGAGAATAACTGGTGCCGTTGCTGTTTTCAACATGCTTTTAGCACTTATCCTATTGAATGAATGATGATATCCCAAAGAATCTAACGAAAGGAATAGGGACATACGTTTAATACCCATTGGGTTATTATTACCAAGACAGCACCAAGATTGCAGAAAAGATGCTAAAACTATAGGTCTAACTCACCATATGTATGGATGGTAACTTGGTTTCAAAAATTGTCTTATTATCAGCGAAACGGGCAAAAAATTAATGGAAGCAAATTTTGACGTTGGCGACAATTCAGACGCCGATGACATTTGACACACATTAAAGTCAATAGGTGTCTGTTTAATTGTCGCCGGCATCAGAATTGTTGGTGGCATAGGAATTGTCGCCGGCATTAAAAAAAACTTTTTCTCGTCAATTTCGCAAAATCATTCACCGGCGGCAAAACACAGAAATTCACAGCGAATTCAATCCTGGCAAATATATTCGCCCATCACTAGTTATTATTGTTTTGAAGGACAAGACAAGTCCTATTTACTGAGGGGTCCCAAAATTCAGACTTCTCTAACAGGAACATGGGCCCAATGAGTAAAACTAGCAATTCTGTTCATTCAGGGGATGTCTACTTTTAGCACCCCTCAGTTAAAGGGCTTTCCTTGTCCTTTAAGCCTACCAGTGATCTGCCAGTTAAATTAAAAATACACTGCTGTTTTTGAAACTGTTTTATGGGAAAATTACAAACAAATTTCAACAAATCTAAAGTAGGGGAATATGTTACTTTACTAGGCATAGAGAGGACTAAAATGTAAGTATAGCACTGATACATTCAGAGTACTTCATTGCTTTATTAACTTGATTATACAAAAAATGGCCCATTTATTAAACCTCAAAATTTATCCGGTCAAGCTTTTTAAGGGGCAAACTCAAATTTTTTTGTGGAAAAAAACACTAATTTTTTGTGGGGGAAAAAAACTAAATTTTTTTTGTGGAAAAAAAACCTAAACATTTTCAAGATTTATCATAACCCAAAGCTGCTAAAAATCCTAAAATGCTCCATCGTAAACCTGTTGAGGTCATGCAGAAGTCAATGGTCAATGTCCCTGAAGTTGTTTCTTTACAAAGTGATTTGCGCTGGATAATCCGATAAAGTCTGACACTTGGGGGCACATTTACTATTGGTCGAATATTGAGGGTTAATTAAGCCTCGATATTTGACCATCGAAGTTAAATCCTTCGACTTCGAATATCGAAGTCGAAGGATTTGCCACATTTCCATTTTTATCCATCGATCAAACGATTTTCCTTCAATCAAAAAATGCTTAGAAAGCTTATGGGGACCTTTCCCATAGGCTAACATTGGTGCTCGGTAGGTTTTAGGTGGCAAAGTAGTTGGTCAAAGTTTTTTCTAAAGAGACAGTACTTCGACTATTGAATGGTCGAATATTCAAATGATTTTTAGTTCGAATCAATCAATTCGAAGTCGAAGTCGTAGTCGAAGGTTGAAGTAGCCAATTCAATGGTCGAAGTAGCCAAAAAAACTTTGATTTTTTCGAGAAAAATTATTGATAAATAAATTTGTGGAAGGTAGTTTGGTCAACTTTGTTTTCATAAAAAAACTGAGATTAATTTGAGTTTTAGTAAATATCCCCCAAAATTACATGTATAATATAAATTACATTTTCTAAAAAAATTTTGCTGTTTTGCTTCCAATAAGGATTAATTATATCTTAGTTTGGATCAAGAACAAGCGACTGTTTTATTATTACAGAGAAAAAGGAAATTATTTTAAAAAATTGGATAAAATAGATATAAATAGATTACAATTTATACACGTCAATATGGGACTTAGCCTCCAAATGCAGTTCTAATAGTATTAAGTAACAAATAGCCATGCAATAAAAGTTAATTTAAAGGGCAATATTTATTCTCCACCATGCCATATGTGTTAAAACCATTTAAAATAAGCAGCGCTGCCTTGGGGATATAAATTGCATGCAGTTCCCCATATCCAATTGTATCTAATAGTGTTAGATAAGTGGGGTAGAGGAATCCCTATCCCCAAGGCAGCGCTGCTTATTTTAAATGGTTTAAACACATATGACATGGTGGAGAATAAATATTGCCCTTTAACTTAACTTTAAACTTAACATATGGATGTGTATATATTGTAATTCAAAGTACATGTGGACACCTTCATTAATACAGGCTAGGAATTAGCTGTTGAATCTAGATATGCACCTTGACTGGGACTAACAGGTATTTGCTATAAATAGATTATATGGACAAAATAGAATCTATGGGGCAAATTCATTAAGATTCATAGTTGCGCCAGGGCGCAACTTTGCCGCGCTTCGCCGCACTTCGCCAGGCGTAGTTTCGCCAACGCTCCGCAAATTCACTAAAATCCGGAGTTGCGCACAGGGGTATCGTAAGGTTGCGAAGTTGCGCTAGCATTGATTCGCTAAGTGAAGCGAAGTTACGCTAGCAAAGGTTAATTTGCATACGGCGCCAAATTCAAATTTCAATGGAGGAATATGTAGAATCACTACAAATGCCTGGGAAACCTTCAAAGCATCAAATAAAATTTTTTTTTGCCCTACACATGTGCTCACTGTATAGTTAAGTTGCCATGAGTTAGGAAATGTAGGGGGGAAGGAGGGGAGCCCCAAAAAAATTCTCGATCTTTTTCAGCCTCTCACCCATAATATAGAAAACACGCCAGCGTTTTTTGGGACTTAGAAAAAATGTGAAATTTTTTGGAAGCAATCCCTATCTACTCTATTGCGCTTCGCCTGGTCTGAGGTGGCAAAGGTAAGTCTAGTGTAAAAGGTAGCGTTCAGTACACTGCGCGCGTTAGTGAATTTGTGTAGTTACGTCCGTAGCGAAAATTCGCCAGGTGTAAGGGTGCGAAGTAACACTAGCGAAACTACGCCAGCGTTCTTTAGTGAATTTGCAAAGTAACGAAAATGCCCAATGCTAGCGAATTGACGCTAGTGTTCGGCGCTTCGGCGCTTAGTGAATTTGCCCCTATGTGAGATGCCTTTCCATAAGTTGGAGCTTTCTGGACAATGGGTTTCTGGATAACAAATCCCATACCTGCATCCATCCACTTGACCTACAGGGTATGCTGTGTAGCTATAAATATTAACAACGTCTTTGATATTTTAATGCATCAAAGTTTATGTACTGAATGTACAATGTATATTGCCACCAGGGTACTCATCCCCTGACATTGTTACAATGTATTTATAATACAGATTACTAATTAAATGCTGATAACAAGAGCGTTGGGAACTAAATAAATTGCATTATGGAAATTAATTGCAGAGAAGACAGAAAAAGCTTGATTAGAGAGCTAGGGGAAAAAAACAATAGATTGGGTGAACGTCAGTCAGAAGGGAATATCAGTTTCATAGACTTCAAAGCTGGCAATATATAGCTAGTGACCTGTCATTCCACACGTTTTACAATTACATCTAAGTAAAATGTAAAAGTGAGGCCAAAATAAATGATAAGGGGGCTCACTCAGCTTTATTTAGGGCTATAGGCACATTTTAATAATGTTTCGGTGAGCACTGAAACTAAAAGGGGCTGTAGCCCCACAGTGAAGTCCTGCATATTCCTTTGAGTGTTTGGGGAAGGCCATACCTGGAAACTTGAGATTCAGGTGAAGAACTGGATTCTAGATTTCACAATGGCTCTGAGTAAATTATTGTGGACATTAAGGGGGTATTTCCTAAAGCTCAAATTTTTCTGGTCCAGCTTTTTGGAGCAAAAACTAAATTTTTAGAGATGTATCATACCCCAATGCTGCAAAAAGTCAGAATTGAGAAAACCTGGCATCTAAAACCTGGCGAGGTCATGTATAAGTCAGTGGAAGACGTACATATCCCAAATTAAAGGTTTTGCCATGTGCAAAAAATTTTTTTTTTTGTGAAACTGCGGTAAAAATTTGCAGCAGAAAAAGAATACCCATAAGAAAAACGCCCATTGACTTAAATGCATTTGGAAAAAAAAGTCACCATAAGGAAAAATGCCCATTGCCGACTTTTCCGCAATTTCACAAATTGTTTCGCAGTTTTGAAAATTTTTCGGCAAAGCAGAATGGGACAGATTTGCTTTTCACTAACTATTATAATCGTTGCATCAATGATACAATGGTTTATATTTTCTGTAATTGTTTTTGTGTACAGTATACCGTACAGTACACTGTGCACACAACTTTTGGTTGCAACAAGACTGATCTTGGGAATATTGATCTTAAATAACTACAGGAATGGGATCTGTTATCCAAACACCCATTATCCAGAAAGTTCCAAACTATGGGAAGACCATCTCCCCTTCTATTCTGGTTAATCTGTAATTTAATTGTGCTGTACTATATATACATGTGTTATTTGGTCATGTCAATAGTGATGGGCGAATTCACGTAACAGTGAAAAATTCGTGAAACAAATTGAAGTCAATTGGCATCAAAATAATTTTGACGTGCATCAATTTTTTTTTTCAATTTGTCTTTTTATTGAGAAATTTTTCAGCATATAAAACAACAGCACAGTAGTACACAATGACACAATAAAAAATAAAAGCATAATAGTCTATAGTCAATAGTAGGAATAGGGGGGTGCTGATGGAACCCTTAGTGGTATACACGGTAAGGAATGTTAGGTTCCTGAAGTAACGGTTGCAAGGGGCCGCTACGGCCCTTCAAAATGAATCCAGGAAGTATAGGTAAATCACCATTCCCCCATCTTCAAAAGTAAAAAAAAAAAGGGGAAAACAACCTTGTGTCTACTATGTAGACACAAGGTATGAAACCTGGTTAGAGCCATGAAACCTGGTTAGAGCCAGGAAAGAAAAAAGAGGGAGAAGAAAGATAGAGAAGGAGTAGGGGGTTCCCAACATGGATCAATGGGCTTGTCAAATGGTAAGTAATGGTACATACCTCACTATCTCTCATAAAGCGAGACAGGAGGGAGGAAGAGCCAGCTCCGGAGGCGAGGTATCCCTAGAAGGTGTTGACCCTGAGTAAGTGAGGAGTCCAAGTGTTGCTTAGCAGTATGAGTGTAGAAGGTGGTCTGAACACCCTGAAGGTCTGGTTCGAGCACACACCACTCAGAGGTCACTGAGTCCCTAACCACATGGTTTTAAATTGAACCGTTTCCATAAATTGGAACCAATAGTACCATTTCTTTGTAAACTGAGTCGTATCTTTTTCTGAGTTAGACTTAAGCTCCTCAAATTTCTGGATCTCTTTTACCTTGACCAGCCAGTCCTTGACAGTTGGGCTTAAGGTGGATTTCCAGTGGAGGGGAATTAGGGTTTTCGCTATGGCCAATAGAATAGGTGTGAGGGTATTCCGATAGCCTTTCAGTGAATGAGTAGTGTTGTGTAGTAAAAGAACTAGTGCAGTGTTGGGAATGATATCGCCCGTAAGTGTTTCAATAGTATCCCAGATAGAAGTCCAATAGCCACTAAGGGAAGGGCAGGAGTGGAAGATATGAATGAGCGTCCCAGGGTGTTGCTTACATCTCCAACATAAAGGTGAAGCGGAGGGAAATATCTTGGCCAGTTTAGTTGGAGTACGGTACCATTGTGTTAGCAATTTGTAATTAAGTTCCTTTAGCTTTGTACATCTGGAGGTTCTATGAGTAAATTTTATTATTCTACTCCAGGTCTCGGTCGCTATGGGTGTACCCAATTCCCTCTCCCAATTGTCCTTCAATTTAGGTGATGGGTCTGGATGCAATTGTTGGATGAGTTTATATAGAGTAGATAGGCCTCTCGGGGGCGCCGTTGCAGAGAGCCATATACGTTCAATAGGTGTCGGGTCTGGCCTTTCAATGTTATGTGGGAAATAGGAGTGTATGAAATGTGAAATTTGTCTGTGTTTAAATCGGTCTAGGTCTGTAATCGGGCGGTTTGGTATCAGTTCTTCCAAAGTTTTAAGAGCGTTGCCATTATAGAAGGAGGAGGAGCCTTGGTGAAGGTCGATAGCCCATCCCTTGTAGTAGCTAAGATCTAAACCTGGGGTAAAAGAGGGGTTACCGATGACTGGGGTATGTAACGTTGGATTGTTCAGCCATTTACCAGTTTTGGTGAGAGAGTCCCAAATCTGAAGGTTGTATGTAAGCTTGGTATCGCTTTTATCGAGAATCACTCTAGTTTGTGGCGAAAGCCATTGGAGAGCCCATAGGGGGGAAACTGCTGAATTTTGTTCAACTCTCACCCATAGTTTATGGCGTCTATGGAATGCCCAATCTAAGCATCTAATCACCATTGTAGCTCTATGGTAGGCTACCCAATCTGGAAGACTCAGACCGCCCTGGTCTTTGGGGGCTGTAAGCGTTGATCTAGCTGTTCTCTGTGTTTTTTTGGCCCAGATAAATTTGGTGGTGAGTGCCGTCAGTTCCTTAAGCATGCCAGGGGGTGGGGGATATGGCAAAGACTGAGAGATACATAGGAAACGGGGTAAAACATTCATTTTAAGAATATTAACCTGCCTATCCAAGAGAATGATGGTCGCTGCCATGTTTTAAGGTCTTGTTTAACTGCTAGCAGGAAGTCTGAGTAATTCCGTTTCAACGTAGTTTTTAAATCAGAAAATATCTTGATACCTAGGTAGGTGAACGCGGACGATGTGCTTTTTATGGGAAAGTTAGTCATCAGATCAGTGTATTCTAGGTTAGGGATTGATACATTTTGGGCTACTGACTTGGAGAAATTAACTTTGAAATCACTCACTGAGTTAAAGAGCCGAAGTTCAGCCATAAGATTGGGCAGGTCATCAGCAAATACTGCTGTTTTGTGTACTGTTTTACCACTTTGTATTCCTTGTATATTGGGATTCGAGCGTATCCTGTTAAGAAGGCTTTCTATTGAGAGAACAAATAGGATTGGGGAGAGGGGCAGCCCTGATGTGTTCCGTTTTTTATTTGTATGGGGTCTGAGAGGTGACCGTTGACCATTAATTTGGCAGAGGGCTGGGTGTACAAAGCAGAAATCCAATTGCGAAGATTAGGGCCTAAATTGATGTCTGCAAGAGTGGCGTGTAAGAATGACCAGTCCAGCCGATCAAAGGCTTTTTCTGCATTCAGGGAGAGAAGCATGAGAGAGGTGTCGTTTCATTTACAGTAGTGTGTGATACTGAAAAGTCTATTAAGATTATCTCTTGCCTCCCTCCCTGGAATAAAGCCCACTTGTTCTGGAGAAATTATCGTAGGAGCAATCTGTATTAGACGGTTGGCAAGTACTTTAGCGTAGAGTTTAATGTCAGTGATCAGAAGGGAAATGGGTCTGTAGCTACCAGGGTCTGCAGGGTCCTTGCCTTTTTTATGTATAAGAGAGATATGGGCTTCTAAAGCCTCGGGGGGAATACCATTGTTGGGGAGATGGAGTTAGCCGCCTCTAGGAAATGAGGCAGGAGTTGATCACTCAGTTCTTTGTAGTATGAAATAGTAAGGCCGTCCGGGCCTGGGGCTTTACCAGAATTAGTTGTTTTGAGGGCCAGCAGAAATTCCTCTAAGGACAAAGAAGAATCTAAAATATGTTTTTCATCTTCTGTGATCTTGGGCAAGGCAGCCTCTGCAATATAGTCTTTGCATGCTTGGATATGAGGTGGTGGGAATTTGGGGGGAGAGTGAATTTGGTAGAGCTTAGTATAAAAGTGTGTGAAGGTATCAGCTATATCTACAGTAGAGGTCGCTAGAGAACCTCCAGGTTTTCTCAGTTTGGTAATGTGATTCCTAAGCTGTCTTGTCCTAAGCGCAGAGGCTAGTATGCGGCTACAGTTGTTGCTATGTTCAAAGTATAGCGATTTGCATAATTCTATGGCTCTATTGTGGTAAGAGGAGTGGAGGTCTCGTAATTGTTGTCTAGCTATAGTGAGGTCCTCATGGACTCGATTGAGGCGGGATTGTTTATGCTGGCTCTCTAGATTGTGAATTTTTGTTATGAGATCTTGAGTTTTGGCTAGGTGGCTAGCTATTTTCCTGGCACCGTGTTTGATCAGTTCTCCTCGAATGACACATTTGTGGGCCATCCAGATCGTCCAGGGGGAGAGGCCTTCAGTTTTATTCTCAGCAAAATAGTGTTGGAGGGATTGGGCAATGAGTTGTTTAATGGCCGGATCTCGAAGGAGAGATTAATTTAATTTCCAGTGTGTAGTTTTCCTTAGTGAAATACAGATGCAGCCACTTTGGTTTGTCTGTTTGACACAGAATATCTAAACACAGATATCCCATTTATCTCATTTAACACAGAAAACTGCGTCACAACATCCCATCTAATTAAAGCATTCACCATTGTGAACAATGGAGCTTTGGTATGCTAATGAAAAGGTTAAATGCATTAAATGAGTTAAGATGAGTTAAGATAACACAGTTTCTTCAATTACCCCTGAGTCATGACGCATTTAACTCACAAATCCAAGTGGCTTCATCTGTATGTCTTTTGAGGGTACAAGCTATGGGAGCGTGGTCGGACCCGGAGATTACGTCGATGTGTGCTTTTTGAAGGTTAGGGATTTCTTGATGGCTAATCATAATATAATCTAGTCTACTATACATCTGGTGGGGTTGAGAGTAATAGGTATAGTCTCAGCCAGTTGGGTTGATCAGCCACCATGTATCCATAAGAGTATGTTTTCTAAGTTGGGATTTGATTGCCTCTAGGTTCCTATGGGACATGCTGGAGCAACCTAACGAGGAATCAAGGGTGAGTTCTAAGGTAACATTCAGGTCGCCCCCGATTATTACTGTGCCAGCCACTATCTCAGAGAGGGCCTGGAGGGTTGCAAGGAGAGCTTGGTGTTGATCAGTAGGCGGAAGGTATATTGAAGCTAGTGTGTAGGTTACATTCTGTATGTGGCCTTTAATTATAATAAACCTGCCGAGTGAGTCCGATTTAGTGTCCTGTATAGAGACACCTAGAGAGTCAGCAATTAAAATCATGGTCCCTCTGGTTTTGGAGGTCAAAGGCAGGCTATGTCTAAGCAGTTGGAAACCTCGAAATTTGAGGAGTGGAACATTTTGTCTTTTGAAATGGGTTTCTTGCACAAACATAATGTTTACCTTTAGGCATTTCATATCTCTGAGTAAATTGTGGCGTTTGAGTGGTGTGGTCAGGCCCCTGACGTTCAAGGATCCAATGGTTAAATCACACATTTGTGTGGAGAGGTAGTGTCCGGCTCAGAAGGTCTCGCCTCCAGAGATGCTCCCCCGTATGGTATATCTGTTTGAGATAAAAGGAGTAGTATGAGAAAGATCCGTGGTGGGAAAAGGAACAGAAGAGAGAGTAGGTAGTGGAGAGTGGAGAAGTGCAGAAACAGAGACATGAGAATATAACCAAAACACAATTTCAGCTAAAACGCTAGCTGGTCGTGGTAGCCCCATTGGTGCAATCGTGGGGTTGCGGGCAAAAGCGTCACCGTGGGAAAAAACAGAATAGAGAAAACAGAAATAAACTTCTGCCCTCCCGGGACAGAGCCTTTCACAGAGAGCAAAACGCTATCTGGGGAAAGTGGTCGAGTAAACTATTCAGAACAACTAAAACTGTGATGGAACAGTGGAGCTCCCAGTGCCACAATAGGAAGTGAGTGCAGGGAGAAGGGTGGGATAGCAAAAAGAGGAGCCATATGGTAAGTGGTACCCCCTTTGGTCTGGATTTTCTATTTTTTTTATTATTTTTTTTGGGGGGGTAAGGAATCTTCCACATTAGACTGTTATCGCCTAGTGCCAAATAGTGCTATACTGTAAATAATGTATATGTTAAAATTAAAACACAAGACCAGTAACAGTAAGGCAAAATATATAGGGGAAAAAGGAACATGGGCGACAAGTCTCATCAAAAAACGGACAGGGCGATGGGGCAGATGATGGGATCTTGAAGAGTCTCAGTCAAGGATGCGGAGTTTCAATAGTTTGTCTTTGAACTCTCGACAGTCGCAGTGTAGATAATGCCTTCACCAGGATAGTGATACAAAGTCTTCATCTGTACAGAAATAAGGATCTCAGTCGTCCAGTCAGGGGAGTCACCTGTAGGAGGAAAATGAATAGGGATGTTTCCAGTCACTGTCCTTCAGTTGGGTCTTCCAGAAGTTGCATCTTCTAGTTGTTTTCGCTTTTTGTGAAAAAGTTGCCAAAATTGTGAGGGAAGTGAGTCTAGAGAATCTCCATTATAAGCCAGCTCTCAGTCTTCCAGTCAAGGGAGTCACCTGTGGGAGGAAAATGAATAGGGATGTTTCCAGTCACTGTCCTTCAGTTAGATCTATCAGAAGCTGTATCTTCTAGTTGTTTTCGCTTTTTGTGAGAATGTTGCCAAGATTGCAAAGGAAGTGGGTCCAGAAAATCGCCATTATAAGCCAGCTCTCTCCAGCCTTGCAAATCAGGCAACGGTAAGTCCAGTGAGGCGCAGAATGCCTCGGCTTCATCTGGTTCCCGCAAGCTATACTGTTTTCCATTCTTGGTGGCTAGGAGAGCAAAGGAGAAGCCCTATCTGTATGCAATATTTTTGTTCCGAAGAACCACGGTGAGTAGTTTCAGTAGTCGTCTTTGCTGAATAGTGAGCCGGCCAAGTCTTGAAATATGGACACCTCATAGTCCTCAAACTTGAAGGTCTCGGTGTTGCGCATTTTCCGTATTATTGCTTCCTTGGTCGTATGTTTGTGGATGCAGCATATAACATCCCTGGGTTTTTCGGACCTGTTGGTGAATGACCCCAGAGATCTGTGGACCCTGTCCAGTTCCAAGGGGGTGTCTGCGTCGACTTCCAGAATAGCGTTAAAGAGGGTGCGCAGGGTATTAGGTAGGTCCGCAGCTGAGACCGACTCAGGAATGCCCCGAATATGCAAATTATTGCGTCGACCCATGTTATCCAAATCCTCCATGTGCTTGATTAGGAGATAGATAAATTTGTGGTGGTCGTTCACCCTATGGATGAGGGTATTGTGGGCCTTCTCTGTTATTTCAAGCCTATTTTCAAGCATACCTTGGGCTTCCCTGCGCACCCTAGCGTTAAAGAGGGTGCGCAGCGTATTAGGTAGGTCCGCAGCTGAGACCGATTCAGGAATGCCCCGAATACGCAAATTATTGCGTCGACCCATGTTATCCAAATCCTCCATGAGCTTGATTAGGAGATAGATAAATTTGTGGTGGTCGTTCACCCTATGGATGAGGGTATTGTGGGCCTTCTCTGTTATTTCAAGCCTATTTTCAAGCATACCTTGGGCTTCTCCTATGGCCCGAATGTCGGCCTTATTCTCAGCCAGGTCCGCCTTGTGTGCCTCTTGGATAGTCTTGGCCATGGCCCTGAAGTCCTCCTTAGTGGGAAGAGCAGCCAGTATAGCTTGCAGGTCCAGGGGGACTGATGCCGTGCTGTATTCCGAGGCCACGGAGCCAGATGGGCTAGGGCTGCGGCCTGCGCCCTCCGCCATCTTGGGTGCATGCTTGGCCGTTCTGGAGCTGTGGCATTTGTGGAGAAATGGCGACATAGAGCTTTGGCTGTTCTGTGCAGATGTGTGGGTGTTTAGTTCTGCTTTTTTGTAATGTTAGTTAGTGCGTCCTCTCAGCACGCCATCAGACCACGCCCCTCTCGACGTGCATCAATTTTGACGCAAGCAACATCTTTTACACTCTCGACTATTTGGTCCAAATGCGTTAAAGTAAATGGGCATCCAAATAATTTTGACGTGAGCGACAATTTTTATAAATGCGACTATTTGGTCCAAATGCATTAAAGTCAATGGGCGTCCAAATAATTTTTTTTTTTGAATTTTCACATCAGTTTCGCAAAATAATTTGCAGGTGGCGAGATGCGGAAATTCACTGCTAATCAAGGCCTGGCGAATAAATTTGCCCATCACTAGTGAAAACTCTATGGGAAAATGTCTATAGGAAAATACTGGAACTGAATTTGGAGAAAAGCTATTTCTCCTCGAATTGAATCTCTTCCATGAGTTTTCAGGTGATAAACCATGAGATAACTTTTTCTCACTAAATTGAATCTGAACCTTTGTCTACATTAAAAGAAATATTATATTATAGAAACGCGATGGAAATTGCATTTAGTAGCAATTACTACTGGGAAGCCATGGTGCTCTTTATTCTGTTCAAAAGGTTTTCTAGCAAACTCTACCTCTGAACACACAACTTCCATTATTTCATTCCTACAATACTTGAAATTTGCTTAAATTCCCAACATTGGGCTATTGTTGTCAAACACGTTCCACCTCAGATCTTACATTTGTCAACTTAAAAGTTATAATTGTATCATAATACAGATAAAACCAAAGACCAAAGAAACATACATATGTAAGGCATGCAAAGGGATAATAAATTAAAGACATCACAGCTGATGAGTTAAAGCTAATGATATGTAATAATATAAGGCTATTTATTTAAGAATAGTTAAGATAATGTTTTTATAAGGAAAACAGGACAGAAAAGTAAGGAATATGGATTGAACAATAAGGCTGCATTCTGCCTAAAACATTGTAAATGCCCATATGTAAGAACATTTTGTGATTTAGTACAAAATGAAATGAAACCTTTAGAAAGGAAAAAATGGACTAATATTATTACAAATAAAAAGAGAGAAAAGCTATAATAGAGTTACAGAATAAGGACTAGTAGTAAAACCAGTAAAGGAGGGGGGGAGAGTTGTAATGAGTAGAATGCATTATCTGAAAGAAACTTGTAATATTTCATCGGATAAAATAACACAGACAGTAATAAAGTATAATTCCTCAGTGGGATGTCAGAAAAACAAAGTGAAATTTATAGAAATAATAAAAACAGGGGTTTCTATATGCGGCATTCCCAAACTAGCGGTGTTCTATATTCTTCTACGCAGAACATGGTTTTACATTTCTAAATAACCTATTAATGTCACATTTTTTATAGGGATCATATAGGAAGACTATGTGCAGAACTGCAGGGACACTAAGGGGTGCAAGTGCTGTGCATTCATGGGGGCAATGGCACGTCTGTGTTCCATATCAGAGCACAGGAATGGTGGAAAGAGCAAAAGACTTGATATTAGCCATAACACCACCATGACCACCTGATCCAGAAGATGGAACACTGATAGCTCCATACAAATGACGTAATGTGCTTAGGGGGATAAAAGATCTCCACAACCAAAACCCCCCAATCTCTAGGACACTTTCCAGTAATCCATAATGTTTTCCCAAGGCTAAAAAGAAAAACTTGCTTCCTTCTGAGGCAGAAGAACAAAAAGACACCGGATTGGGATTGGGGGTTGGGCTTTTAAAGTTTTGTAGAGTGTCCTTGTAGAGGGTCCTTCTATTGGGAGCACTGGGACGGGGCTATCCCGTGAGTATGCCATGAAATGTCCAGGGAAATATATGTTACTGTGCTTTCAATGTGAATATGTTTTATTTTATAAGAAATGTAACGTTTTTTATACAGTTAGATTTAGAAATATTAGAATTCCATTGTTTGCTAGAAAATACCGGGGGCATAAACGACTTGCTCTCGTGATACAACAAAACAAAAAGTCCTGATATCCGTTTAGCAAGGAAACCAACAATTGTTACTATTGTCTTCTGTTTACTTTAATTAAAGGTACATTTGAATGTGTCTGCAAAAGTCTGAATAGGAATATTCAAATAATATACCAAGAAGTGGCTACGCACCTTGATTCGTTTGTAAGCTCTACAGGGCAGGACCCTTCTTCCTCCTGAGTCTATTAGCCTATGAATATCATTGTAACTCAATATTTATTTTTGTTTATTGTAATGTTTCTCTATACAGTATATATAATTCTCCTGTAGTAGAGCTGAAAAGGATAAAAGCTTTGGTTGCTCCATTTCTTTCTTCTTTAGGCTTACTTTCTTCACTTCTCCTGCTCCACTTCACTCTCCTTAAGTGATTTACATATGACATCCTTGGCTGCCCTTGTAGGAACCTTATTGCTGTAATCCTGGCAATACCTAGCAGATGAATGCAAGACCTAAGGTGACTGCTCTAGGCAGAAAACATGCCAAGACTAGTAAACATTCTAAAGGTCTATGAAATATTCATTTTGACGGTTTCATTGTAAAACAGAAAAACAGTTATTGCTAAAAGTTCTTATAGATATTTCTATGGAATTCAAATTTGGGTTTGAAACGATACGGACAAAACAAATTATGAACTGTTTGCGCATGACCATTCACAAAGGGTCGAATATCGAGGGTTAATTAACCCTCGATATTTGACTGGGAATTAAAATCCTTCGACTTCAAATATCGAAGTCGAAGGATTTTAGCGCAAATAGGGCGATCCAATGATCAAAGGATTATTCCTTCAATCGAACGATAAAATCCTTTGAATCGAACGATTCGAAGGATTTCAATCCAACGTTCGAAGGAATCTCCTTTGGTCAAAAAAAGTTAGCCAAGCCTATGGGGACCTTCCCCATAGGCTAACATTGAGTTCAGTAGCTTTAAGATGGCGAACTAGGGGGTCAAAGTTTTTTCTTAAAGAGACAGTACTTCGACTATCGAATGGTTGAACGATTTTTAGTTTGAATAGTTCGATTCAAAGTCGTAGTCATAGTCGAAGGTTGTAGTAGCCCATTCGATGGTCGAAGTAGCCCAAAAAACACTTCATTTTAGTTTTTTTACTTCGAATCCTTCACTCGAAGTTAGTGAATCGGCCCCTTAAACTAATAAATAATGTCATGTCTTTAATATTCTATATTTATCTCTGTTTGTCCATATCACAGACGAGTTTTTTAAAAAAACTGGCAGCATGGGAACCTTTTTTTTAATTAAAAGAGCAGTTGTAGCTAGTGATGAGCAAATTGTTTTAGCATGTGCGAATTCGAGGCGAATTTCCATGTTTCACCGCCGCCGAATAAATTTGTGAATTTGCAGTGAAAAAGTTTTGACAACAGGACAAATACGCCCATCACTAGTTGTAGCCTAGTGGATAGGATCTCCTCTAACAATGTAGGGCATGTGTGAAGCAGTGTACTGAGCAAAAAATGCATGTGATTTTGCCTTCCCAATTTTATTTGATAGCCCCGAAAGAGAAACAAGGTGCTACAAAAATTATTTTTCACCAAAACGGGACAGATTCGTTCATCACATTTTTTGATCAATCTGGTAATTATGGAACCCTTCAAGTAAGACCACATAAGAAGACCATAGTGCTGGCACTGTATGTTTTGTATGTTTTTTAACTGGCATAAACCAAAGAGCTGACCTTCAGTGGATATCGCATATTAAATCATTTTTGAGAAACCCAAGATGTATGTGTTATTGTCCATAGAGGTGCTCATACCTCAACCAAAAAGAAACCATTAAATGTTGCCTTAACCATCTCAGCCTCTTTCCCCTTCTGGTTAATCCAATGCAGCATTTTCCTTCAACTATTGCAAAAACGTACAACTATAATGAGAATCACAGCGGATGTGTGTTGGAGGAGGGGACCTGTCCATGCATTTAAATCACTTCCTTTCTGCTAGATTCTGCTGCTATTCAGAACAGCATTGTTTTTGAATATTTAATTAGAAAATTCAGCAGATTGTTAGTCATCATTTGTGACAGGTCTATTAAAATAACTAATACTGCCAATGACCTGAGTATGAAAAATGTTGTTTTCTGTGCTCTGAAGAATCTTTTACCAGGGAGATATGCAAATACATTACATATAAAAATGGAAAGCCTTAGAAAGTTCTCAGTTTATACTGTATATCTAAAAAACGGTACTATTATAAGTGCTATGGGTCCTAAATCTATATACCCCATTTCTAAATGATGCCACCACCGACCAGATAGTAAAACTATTTAGCAAAAGGTTCTCTTCTTTTATATGGGTTTAGTACAACCTGTTCCCAATGCTAAGGCTGAGCAGTACTTAAAACCAGTCTCATCAAAGAGGGCACCCAGGTGGTAGACAAGGCAAGAGCATGACAGTATTGCATAGGGATACTGTAAGGGAGACATAAACCATTTTTATTAAATAATACAATCATAACAAAATATTTTTTAAGGTTAAGCAAGGGGCGATCCTGGCCCCTCCACCGCCTGAGGCAGCAGCAGTTGCTGCCCCCCCCCCCCGCGCGCATAACTTTTTGCGCCTGAGGGGGTCCAGGGGGTCCACAAGGGAGGCAGAGAGGGCCAGTACGCTAGCGCAGAGAGCCTAACTGCGCTCTCTGTGCTAGAAAAGCTGAATTCGCAGTTTGAAAGCTGGAAATTCGGCTCTTAAAGTACCAGGAGCTGCCCTTGGTACCTAGTGGGGCGCTGCCGTCTGAGGTGACAGCCTCAACTCTCCTCATTGGCAAAGTGCCCTGAGCTTAAGCTCCCGTTGTAATATTCTCTGCAATCAAATTTGAAGGTGCTACTTGCTTCAAGATATAATTAATGGATATAGCTAATTTATTATTTCCTTAAAAGAAGGGCTGCTTTTAGGTGAAAGTGTCAATGTGATCCACCTGTGGGCAATTCTGTAACGTCCTGCCTGGGCTTGAACCAGTGACCTGGTATTATCAATGCTGTCTCTCTTTCTATACTCTATATGAGCAGACAGTAAGGGGCAGATTTATCAAGGGTCTAATTTCGAATTTGAAAAAAAAAAAACTTAGATTTTTCAAAGTCTACCAATTGACTCTAAATGGGTTTTAGGAGTTCCCCCATATGCTAAAACAGCAATTAGATTTTAGGTTTTAGTTGGTGAATGGTCAAATTCGAATTTTTAAAGAGACAGTATATGATAAATTTCGAAATTCGATTTTTTTTCAAATTTGAATCGAATTTAGAGTATTCCCTAGTTAAAGTACACAAAAATTAGCTTGAAATTCTAATTTATTTAATTAGAATTTTCACTTTGACCTTAAGGGTCGAATTTTGAGTTCAAAAAACTTCAAATTCCAATTAAAAAAGATCAACTGAAATTAAATCAAAGGTTTTTTTTGGCCGAATAGGTCAGTTTTCTATCTAATAGGTCCGTTATTGATCAAATAAGAATCGTATGAATCGAAGTAAAAAACTCCACCAATTGACTCCAAATAGGTTCTAGGAGGTCCCCCATAGGCTAAAACAGCAATTCGGCAGGTTTGAGATGGTGAATGGTCGCATTTTTTAAGAGACAGTACATGATAAATTTCGAAATTAGAGGTTTCAAATTTTTTTCAAATTCAAATCGAATTTGGACTATTCCCTAGTCGAAGTACACAAAAATTAGCTCAAAATTCCAATTTTTTAATTAGAAATTTCAGTTTGACCTTTGATAAATTTGCCCCTTAATGTCCTAGTTCACTGCTATTTGTAATAGAAGTACCTGGCAGGTGGCAGGGATGCCCATCACATCGCCTGCGGGGACACCGCCGCCAACTGTGCTGCGCGACATCATTCAAATATTTAAATGTCAATCTGTCCAGATTCCATTGTCCAATATAAAGGTTCCTTTAGGTTCCTGGGTGCTTTCTAGTCTGGTTTCTAAGTGTGCTTCTCATGTATTGACCCTTGCCTGTCCCTGATGTTGTTTCTTGCTGCCTGAACTGGCCCCTGCCTGGCTTGAAAACTCTCTTGCTTTCTGATTTGATACTGCATTGAATTTTCTCAATGTTTGGCCTTAGCCTGTGACCTCGACCTTGCTCTTGCTATTCCCGTTGGTACTGCATTGCCCGTGTGGTTTGACCCAGCCTGTTCCTTGACTCTGTTAACTGCTCCCCTGTCCTATGTGTACACATTCAGTCCCTGTACTTGCTCAGGACACTCTCCCTAGCTCTCCCTGGACCCGGAGGCATCTGAGTAGCAGAGGGCTCCACCCGAAGTCAAAGGCGGCTGCTAAAGGCAGAAAAGCAGGCCCAGACTGGAACCTTGGAATTTGTTCTGGGTTTTGGGATACCGTTACATTATTACACCATTGCTATGCCTGTATTTGCATGGCATGCCTGTTTCGTCTGCTGTTAATTTGGGCACAGGTGGTCAGTATTAGCCATTAGTCTGGCTATGTAACCACTTGCTCTGCACCGACTCAGTGCTGGTTATAGGTCAAGCATGTTGCTCTGTTCCCTGTGATTGTTGGTCCTTTGACTTCTGCTTGTGTCCCCTGTGTAACTTCATGGTTCTGCCCCAGACTTGTTTTTGACCTTGAGTTTGCCTCACCATTCTGCTCTTGTTATCTGGTTCTGACCTGGCCTGTCTGACTATAGCCAGCTCCTTCCCCAGAGTAAAGTTTGGCACCCTTGTCTGCCTTTGTGGGAGTTGCTGGATTCTTGTGCGGTAAGTCCTGGTGGCACCTAAGTAGCTGAGTGCCCGGCCTAAACCAGAGGTGGATGTTATAGGCAGAAGAGCACACCTAGACAGAAATCCAGTCACTCCCCTGGGGTTTGCCATACGTGATTACTATTTATTTATTTCAATCCTGAGACTTTTTGTTGAGGAATAATAATAACCATTACCCTAGGTCAATGATTCTGAATTTGTGTTATCCTATGGAGAAGTCCTTATTATACCTCATTGGAATGCAGGCAGCATTGGGCAGATCAGCAATTTAATTCAGTAGACCACATATTCAGAACTTGAATGGAATTCTTTACAGTGTTTACATCTTCTAAAAAACACAACCTTGAGTGTAGACAATAAAGTTGTAGCAATGATTCCGGTATGATTTTTACCATTGTACTGAAACCTTCACCAGCTTATCTATCAGTAGGATGATGAGTTCTATGGTATTGATACTGCTGGATTGCCGATAGTTTCTTACTCTTATTTGAATAACTTACTTGACTAACAGAGGCATGGAACAATGATTTTTTTACTGGCCAAATCATTTATATTGTTTTGTACTCATTTACTTGAAGACTTTGTGAAGTTAAGCAAGGCCGTCTTCTAATATGACCTTTTCATAATGGATGAAATAGTCATTTACATATATAATTGGCTTGAGCGGAGCAAACAGTAATAATTCTACAGTGAAGTAAATATGAATTATTAGATTCTTTGCTAGTTATACATTGTACTGTGTGTGTTATTTGTAAAGGGCAACTAAAGCCCTGCTTAACATTGTCTAATCATGAGAAGCTTACCGTCTGCAAGTAGTTAAATATATAACATTGCTTATAGTATTACAATGTTTCCTATATTGATAGTACAACTACTGGCAATTCTAAATGTTTCATTTTAGTTTTACATACCTGATGTATAGGAAAGTCTTAAACTACTAGGATATCATAAAAAGGTAGAGGAAATCAATGGAGAGATTGATGTTAAAAATATTTTTATGCTTTACTCCACAATTTACTATTTACTAACATTTGCATTTATTTATTTATGTTTTCCCAAATTCAATATTTTTTTACCAATTTGTTTTTTTTTTCCAAAACTTTAAAATTTGAGATTAATAAATTGTAAAATCCACAAAAATCTTTAGTGCAAAACTTTGCCAATGGGAGCTGCGCTGAGCCTACTGGACTTTTTTTTAGCCATTCAGACTTTTAGAGGCTCTTAGGGGCACATTTACTAAGGGTTGAATATCAAGGGTTAATTAATCCTCGATATTCGGCCATCAAAGTAAAATCCTTCGACTTCGAATATTGAAGTCGAAGGATTTACCACAACTACTTTGATCGATCGAAGGAAAAAAATGTTTGATTAAATCCTTTGAATCGAACGATTCGAAGGATTTTAATCCATCGATCGAAGGATTTTCCTTCAATCATAAAAAGCTTAGAAACCTTATGGGGAAGGTTTTAAGTGGCAAAGAAGGTAGTCGAAGTTTTTTTTAAAAGAAACAGTACTTTGACTATCGAATGGTCGAATATTCGAACGATTTTTAGTTCTAAACGTTCAAAGTCGTAGCAGTAGGTCGAAGAAGCCTAGTCGATGGTCGAAGTAGCCAAAAAAAACCTTTGAAATTCGAAGTTTTTTTACTTCGAATCCTTCACTCGAGCTTAGTAAATGTACCCCTATGTAATTTCAGACATTTTTAGGATTTCTGATTTTTATTCAGATTGTTCAGTGTTATTTTTCCATTCATACTTGCTATATTGGGATCTTTTAATAAATGACATGAATTAGTTTATTTGTGGTTTCAAAAACTAAAAATACTAATATGAGAATGGTGATAAATAGGTCTTTCATGTCTCTCTACTACATTTACATCCAACAGGTATATTACGGTACTTCTATTCAGCTCAAATTTATTGTATAATTTTTTGTAATTAAATGTCATAAGAATAATAGGGATACAGATATCAACCAGTTTGTTTGGTATGCTGCATTCACAGAAATATATTGATATTTCATACCCTCATATGCTGTTTCTTTTCTGTATAATTTCCCCCAACCCTAAAAAAAATTCAATAAAGACAAATCTATGAGGGAAAATAAAAAACGAAATGGAGGAGACACTATGAATAGAAAGGGAAGAGGGAACTTGTCTATCAGGCTGTTTAATCCACAAAATCAATTTCTACAACGTAAATCAAATTTGCAATGGACCAGTTCTTAGCAAGTAAAGATACTAAACGTATAAAGACTGAAGTTTAGAAAGTAGGGATGCACCAAATCCACTATTTGGGATTCAGCCGAATCCCTGAATCCTTCACGAAAGTGTGAGGAAAAATTTTACTTCCTTGTTTTATGACAAAAAGTCGCATGATTTCCCTTCTGGGCCCTAATTTGCAAATTAGGATTTGGTTCAGCTGGGCACAAGGATTTGGCTGAATCCAAATCCTACTAAAAAAAGGCCAAATCCGGACTGAATCCCGAACTGAATCCTGGATTCGGTGCATCCTTACTAGAAAAACACAATGCAAAATTATCAGTATCTGTAACGAAAGGATACCCTAATGGTCTAGTGGCCTCCGGCGGGGATGCCTGGCTCATGCGTCCTGCTCCCTCCTGTGCCAGTGTTCCTATGGCGCCCACAGCACGCACTTCTGTGTTTTACGCGCTGGCGTGATGACATAATCGTGCTTGGCATGAAATTCAAATGGTGTCTAAAGCCATTTTTGCATTGAGGAAATTGCCTGTTGTTAGGTTCTATTTGTTAGTATCCTGGGTGTTTATTCCTTGTGAATCCTGCTTGATCTATTGATATTGACCCTTGCCTGCCTGCTGACTATTCTGAACTCTCCAATCTGACCCTTGCCTGCCTGCTAACTATTCTATGCTCTCCAATCCTGGTCCTAGCCTGTCCGACCATTCCCTGAACTCTGCCTGCACTGAATCGGACTGACTATTTTTGTTATATGTTTGTGCTGGCCCGGCCTGCCTGTCCACGCTTGTCTTTCTGGCCTGTCTTCCATCCAGTATCCTTGGTGAAATGATCGTGCCCCTTTGCTCATCAAAACCTTTAGCTTTGCTCCTCTCTTAGTAAGACCTGGTGGCATCCAATTAGCTGAGGGCTTCTCCCAAGGTGAAAGTCAGTTGTTAAAGGCAGAAGCTAGAGCTGAGACCAGGGAGCCTAGAATTGGTTCTGGAATTAGGGTGCCAAACATGACAGTATCTAGTCCTATAACAACACAATCTACTCTACAACAAGAGTAGAAAACTGGAACCACAAATAACTAATAAGACACAACTATGTAGTATTAAGTAGTACAGCATGAACACACATAAAAACTATCCAAAACTGGCATTAGTTGATGATGATGATGAGGAGGAGGAATTATTTGTCTGATCATACTGTATTATACACAGGATTTTGACTCATCTCTGGTTCCTATGGTTACTACACTTCTCTTCTTTGTAGCCCTTAGATTCAGCTTTGTAAAGCTCCGATTGTGCTGATCTGCTGGAAACTCTATGTTACAGTTGAGTACTGAATTCTGCAGTTCCCTCAGATGCAGTAGTTTTTTATTATTTATGGACACAGCGCTTTTTGATGGTAGTCAGTTAATTTCAACTACTATAACTTGGTCATTCAAACAAATATGGCCTTGGCATCTTGTTTGAATGGCGCCACACAGTTTCTCTGAATACACAAAACAAAGTCACAGCTTGTGTTACAGATGTTCCTTCTGGAGAAGCATAAGACTTTGTAGAATTCAGACAATTATTTTGTTTTCTTGTTTACACATATAATATACTTTACAGGTACAATATAGTCATATATTATGCAGTTACAAAAACCTATAAACCATAAAATGACTCAGTAGCAATGTGCAAGTTGTTTATATTATTTGTCAACCATCTGTAGTTGCCGGGCACATGCAAGGCTTTTAGTATGGAATTTTTTATCGCAACATGTACACTATGACCTATTATGGGTCACATACAGTACAGTACCTTGTTGTGGTTCGGCGAATTTATATGTAACAAAGAGAATAAAATTCTCAGTAACAAATTCATTTTCCAGTTCTATTGGGGAATATATTAAAGTAAGAATTTTCTTCTCATCTAACTCTGCCAAAGTTCAAGTCAATTTATCAGTAGGATTTCAGTGGTGACATTGCAAATTCGCTTACACAATTCTTTGTTAATTATGCCAGCAGATTTTTTCCATACAGTTGTATTTGTGAAAATATGTTGACAAATGAACTCCATAAAACAATAATTAATAATGCACCTGACAAAAAGACAAGAATTTGTCAGTGAGAGCTAAGATGCCAGAAATTTGATTATTTTTTTAGTAAATTGTCAGTGTCAGAACTGGGTCAATTAATATGCTGCACCCAAAACGACTCTACCCCCTTATTCTACCTTCTTCCCTGTGCGATCTGGTAGCAGGAAAAGAAGACTCTTAGGAACAGATTATCAAAATGTGAACTTAGATATCACCATAGAAAAACTCACTCACTTCCTATTCAATTCTAGTTCACTAGGGATGAGCACTGTGTTTCACTTTGAAAAAGCATCCATAGACTCTAATGCATAGTTTTAAAAAATGTTGTCTACCATTCACTTGAATGCATTTGGCAAATTTTTTGCCGTTTCCTGAATTTTCAGCAAAGCAATATGGGTCCATATTTGAAAAATACAATTCTAAAAATCCCATTGGATTGAACAGAAAGTGGGTGAGTTTATTTTTTGTTGAGCTCTGAACTCACATTTTGATAATTCTGCTTCTTATTCACAGGCCTAGAATTAGAAGTAGGACTAGGCTGAAGAGGTTCACTACATGCCTAGGTTTCTAGTGCCCTCTAAATCATTGTACTCTAGGCATATGCCTCTTCTGCCTAGCCTGAAGTCTGTCCAGTGTTGGACTGGCCCACCGCGATACCAGGAAAACTCCCGGTGGGCCCAGGTGTCAGTGGGCCCACCTGCTCCTAAACATTTGTTTTATTTCATGGCAATTTCTTATTTCCATAACAAAGAGGCTAAATATATGTAATAATAGATTATAGTATGTAAAGAAAAGAAGAGAATAGAGGTTGAGTGAGGAGAGGCAGAAAATAGTACTGAGAGTGGGCCGATCTAAGGTTTTTTTGGTGGGCCCCTGGTGTCCCATTCCAACACTGAGTCTGTCTGGAGATGTCACACTTTTTAAATGTGCCCCATTATATTTTAACCTTTGAAATAATGATGAATAATGTGGTGTTACAGTTATTTGCTGTCACGGTTGGCACCCAAAACCCAGAACCGATGCCACCCTGGTCTCGGCTCGTGCTTCCTCCTGTAGCAGCCGCCTTTGGCCTCGGGAGGAGCCCTCAGCTATTCAGATGCCGTCAGGTCTTAAAACGAGAGGTGCAAGGCAAGGGGTTCTGGGCAAGCAGAGGGGCACAACCAGATAGCAAAGTCTTTGGGCTGAAGGTCACAGTACAAGGCGTAAGACAGGTACATAGTCAAATCAGGCTGGAACGGGGCAGGCAGCTAGCAAACTTAGTCAGGTAGGCAAGGGTCAAACTGGGTGATCAATCAGAAGGGATTTAGCAGGATTGGCATCAGATAACAGGCAAGGGTCAGGTTTCAGAGAGCAGAATTGTCAAAAGCCAGGCAGGGGTCAAAACAGGAAATCAGAATCAGGTCAGGAATTAAGAACACAATAGCACAAGGCTCAGAAGCACCAGGATACGATATATAACAGGCAGTGAAACCTTTAAATACATTTGAAATTCGCGCCCTTGAGCGCTGTTGTCAACACGCCAGCGTGCATGCGCCTATAATTACAGCAGAGATGCGCCGTGCGCGCCCTTAGTTAGCCAGCGCAGGACCAGGACGGACACATGGCGTCCCCGCTGAGGGGGGCAGCAGGCATCCCTGCCGTCCCCCCACTAGACCACCAGAGTAAGCTGTTACATTTGCCATGGAAGTCCAAGATTGTTTTTTCCTTTACATACATCTAATTTTTAGAAATTATTTTACAAAAAAAAATCTCTAGCTTTGAATAAAACTCTCAGAACAGAGAACAAGCAGAAAGGTGAACATTAAAGTATAAAAATAAAACAAGAATCTCTGAGACAGTTATGTGCCAGTTCACTAAAAGGTCTCTCCTGTCAACAACTGTGCAGAACCAATAGCCCCAACTAAGTATTGGATCAGTCATATGAATTCTTTTCTCATAACAAGACTAAACTATATTTAGAAATTTGCCTATGCAGTCTGGGGGAGGATTTTTTTCACTTTTACAAATATAAGTTATTAAATAAAAAGTGAGAATACTGTATATGATAAGTTGCTGAAATATAGCCGTGTTGCCATGCCAACAGCTAACATCTCAAAAAGCATATGTTCCTTTTTGTCAAAATTTTGTTTTTGTTCCTATACTTAGTTACTTATACTTAGTTTTCAGTAACACTGCAGGATTTGTAATACAAGTATCATAAAGATAGGGCTATTTTTTAAATGGGAAATTTATAATTTAGTATAATTTTTTTTTCTTTTAATTGGCACCCAAGACTAAAGCTATTTACTAATTTTGAAATTTTAGTTTAAAAAGAACTTAAAAGTTTTAGTCAACTCAAAAATCATATAGCTCCATTTATTTTTACAAAAAAAACCTTGAAACACACCTTTCATTAACATACATACAAGTTCTCTAGGTTTTAGCTTGCCCATTTTTCTTCCCTGGGTTTTTTTCTTACAAATTTTATCAAATGGCTGTAAAAATAATAACCCAGCTTCTTGGTGTACCTCGATTTTTCTGTCACAATTGCTGCACAAAATTTAGTACATATTAAAGTCAGGTACAAAATAAAAACATTGTCATACATACAAATTGTCATACAATACAACAAATATTGCCTCCTACTTAGACTATTCTGAGACAATCAACCTATTGGCTTAACTACCATTCCATATACTAGTATATACCATTCTTTATTATTCCACCATTTTTCCCAAATTACTGTAAATCTCTCTTACCCTATATGACTTTTTATACAGGGGGAGTATTTTTTTTTTTTTTTTTACATTTGTAGCCATTGCAAAAATGAACCCACTCATGTCAATACATGTGGCTCAGGAAGAACCTCAAGAAAAAAAATGCCCATTAACTCCAATGCATTCGGGGCAAGAAAAAATGTGAGAAAAAGAACCCACTCATGTCAATACATTTGGCTCAAGAAGAAGAAGAAGAACAAAAATGGCCATTGACTTTAATTGCACTTTTTCATGGTTTTGTGGATTTTTCAGTGAAACAAGCCAAGAACACTCATTCCTGTAAAGGAGTGTAGGGATACAGAGGGTTATTCCCCTCTGTCCCTGAAAATCTGAACCACATGGTGGAAATCCCCTGCCTGTGCAGCAACAGGGTCTCCTAGAGTCTTGCAGGTTTGGAGCTTGGATGAACATCTTGTGTGCTCGCGCTTTAGAAAGTGCTGGGAGCTGTAGTTCTGCAGAGGAGGCTTTCTCAGTGCTCGTGCTATAGACAGTGTTGAGACCTTTGTTGTAAGGGGGTTGATCGTGCTTGCGCTATGGACAGTGCTGAGAGCAATACCATAAAGATAAAGCAAGCTGCATGTGCTTGGTTAAAAGGACTTCATCACTGTGGATGCCTGTTCCAGCTCTGTGTGAGCCTACCCATCTGTGTGAATCCCAAGGGAGGGTAGTAAAAGAAAAGTATCCAGCGGGTCTCCTGTTATGATTCAGGCTTTTTGTGTGTCTGCCACATGGGAGCAAATGCCTTGTCCAACAGTAAAGGTATTTGGGAAGTACTGCTACCTGGGGACACTGGTACTCTTTTTGGGAAAAGGGACTGAGACTCTTTGTCTGCCAAAGGGAGTAGTGCATAATTTTGTCTGACTCTGCTTGTACTCTGCTTGCCCCGACCCGGCCTGATTTGACTACGCTTTCTGCCTACGCCTTGTACTGTGAGTCACAAAAGACTTTTGCTTTATAGTTGTGCCCCTTTGCTTGTCCAGAACCCTTTGCTTCACACCACTCTTAATAAGACCTGGCGGCATCTGATTAGCCGAGGGCTCCTTCCAAGGTGAAAAGCTGCTGTTAAAGGCGGAAGCAAGAGCTGAGAACAGGGTGCTTAGCATTGGTTCTGGATTTAGGGTGCCGACCGTGACAGAAACATAACACAGTTACAAACGTCAATCACTGAAATGACAATATATTATAGAAACATATTCACTTGTTAGCATTCATGTTTTAATTTAGACTAATTAACTGTTTTATAAATATGCAAAAACTCAATGTTATTAGTCTATAGCCATGTCATTTAAAATTATTTTTAATAAAGATTAACTTTACTGTTTACCCTATTGTGTATGATTGTTGTTCAGTTATATACATCTTGAATTTGCAATTTCAAGAGGTTAATAACATCTGAACTAGCACAATTTTCATTTTCATATTGACCAACTGCAAAAACACATTACCTGTTCAGTTCTTCAAAAAAAAAAATGAAAAGAAAGCAATAACATATTTCAAAGGGTCTATATTTTTTATTAAGAAATAAATCATTGGAGCATGTATATTATTAGCAAAGAACATAAGGTACTATTAAAAAACTGGATGGGAAGTTGATGGATTATTCATGCCAAAAAAGGGTAAAATATCATACGTACTATATAGTGTTTTCATAATTAAAATTCTGATTAACGGTAAAATATCTCAGGTTTCTAAACTTCATAGAAAGAGGCCGAAAGCAATTTTTATTGATCTCTGACTTAATTAAACTCAAACTTAAGGTTTCCTGTGTCTCAAAACAGTTCATTATGAGCCGTTTAGTTTGTCAGCCATCATTTGGCACATGAATGGTTTCGAATAAAACAGTTTAATGTGCAAGGTGTAGTATGTGCATCTGTCTTCACAGACAGACCTAATCCTTCACGGTTCACTGAGTGCACTTTTATGAGTACTTTTGATTGGTAATTGAGAAAATAAATCTTTGAAGGACCTACATAAATGCAAAATATAAAAACAGACATTACATTTCAGCAGGTGCTCAAAAATATATTTTATAAGGTGCCTTCAGAGACCAATGGAATTTAAATTAATTTTGCTAGATAGAGATTTAGGATTGGCATTCAAGCTATAAATGCTTTTCTGATGCACTGTCAACTGCAACCTATGTGTTTTCACTACCATTCCCTTCATAGTATATGAACTGTAGGTAAAACGCATCCTGGCTCCAGTCACGCAGCGTGAATCAGCAAATCATCATACGGGTGCTTAGTGACCTTAGAGACAGAAGGTTTCTCTTATTTATAGTTTACTGATGCACATCACTAATTTAAAAATGAAGCGCTACACCTTTCCATTCTAGGCGAAAAGTTGTGGAAATAAATGCAAATTATACACAAATTTAATAAAACAGTTCAAAGAGTTTTATATTATTTTAAGAACATTTATAAATAAATTTGAATATATCTGTTATATACTGTATATTACAGCCTGCTGTGTTGTTAAGTTTTCAGAGACAAATTCCATGTTAGTTGATCCAGAGGCAAAGAAACCATTTGAAGCCTCTACAAATACAGGGTATAAGTACAAGTTGATCCAGGGACTGGTCCCATTGCATCTTGGAGTCATCAAGGAATTCAACCACCCTCTACCCGATCCTGTAGCCAGTTTTCTATCCATGTGCAAACGACTTCAATAAGCCCAACAGACCTTCGTTTAGAAAGCAGTCATTTGTGGGGCACGGTAACACATTTTATGAAAGCAATCAAATTTGTCTGACATGACCTATCTTTCATAAAGCCATGCTCATAAGGCCATTCACTAGTACAAATTTTTGACCTAGGACAGCTTTAATTTAGCAATAGTAGCACTTGAACCTGTGATCAAGATAGATTGTGGGTGAACAGTGAGCAGTGTATATTAAAGGACCATGGAATTCTTTTAACAGTCGTGTTTATTAAATTACAAAATGGTAAATTAAATATATACTGGTTTGAAAAGACTTGTTTTTGGAATTATTATTTTTGTGCGAATATTTTTTTAAACCACTGTTTTTTTAAACCACTGTAGCTAACATTGATTTTTAAGAACCCTTCCATGGTTAACCTCTAGAAACTGCTGCTCACGTATATAGAAGTGCTCCATAACCATTCTATTGAGTTGAACTTTCTTACAATACTTATATCATCCCTTCCCTTTACTATTTACTGATTAATTATTAATGGCCATGGCACCCTATCTGGAACAATTGATACAAAAGATGTTCTTGGTAAGGAGGGAATGGTTCATTGTGCAGCAATTACAGTAAATGATGATTTCTGGAATTTGAGATTTAATAATAATTTAATGTGCAGTAGCCCTAGCACAAATCCTGTGTATAAAACAAAATAGAATTTATTCAAAAATGAATTACATGTCCTTTTCCTGTAACTGTCAACACATGAAACAATAACAAGTGCAGACTTATCTAAATGTGAAATAAGAGCTCAATGCAGAAAATCACACAAACTTTCTGTTCATTTCTATGGGATTTTTAGAAGTGTTTTTTATGAGTGGGTAAAAGTTAGAATTCACCATTTGATAATTACACTTCTAAAATTCCACAGAAACTAATAGAAAGTGGGTGAGTTTTTCTTTGTTGAGCAGAATCTTGAAAACCCAAATACAAAAATAGCTTTAATACCCATTGACTTCTGCATGAAAGCGGCTAGACGGCTAGAAAAGGGATACCGGTATACGAGGCATGCAGTTGCAGAGCAGGGCAGACCCTTGCTTTTTAATTATGAGGAAGTGCAATGTTTCAGGGCCATGCCCCTTTGTCAAGTATAAGGAACACATGGTGTGGAAAATATATATATAGGGTAATCAATTAGAAAATTTACATGGAAATTTTTATGTTCCCTTTCTGGAGCTAAAGGTACACTGTGAGGAGGATCCATACCAGGGAAATAATATATGTACTACCCCCAGATTGGGTCTTGTAAGTAGGCATTCCTGCTAAATTGGCAAAGGCTACTGGAGTAAAGAAGTGTTGTCAGACATAAAGGGAAACGAACAGTTCACTTTAATAATTGCACAAATAGGAACTATATCTACACACAGTGTGTTATATAACCTAATTGTAATATACTACACCATTTTGTGTTTCTGATGTCTCAGTTGCCCCATGCGCTGGTCCACGTTTGCGATTGAGATTTTCTATATACAGTGGGGAGACTGTAGAAGGATCGGCAAGTGGAGATAAACCTAAAGGACATACTAACCTTTCTTTTTTTCCCCTTTTTCACAGCCTTGTAGCTGTAGATAATATTCCTCTTCAAAACAGAAATTATTTTTTTGCATTACCTTATCAAGCAAATCACATATAAAATTGATCATATGGTTGTGTAGACTTCCTTGGGACAGGTACATTCGGATGCTTTTGATCCCCTCATCATGGAGTATTGAAGTAAAAAGGTTCTTGTAATCCAAGGAACACAATACAAACTCACCTGGTGGCATGGTTATATTCTCAAGTCTATTCAAATATTCAGTGGTATCACTTAAGAACTGTTTCAGATTTGGTAAAACATCCTGAAGATACAGTACATATAGATATATATTGCCAATGGTTGCCAGATTGATCCAACATTGGACACTATTGGTCACTTTAGCTTAGCTTTAATTCCCTAATGAACTTGAATAACTCCACAATGACCCAAAAGGCAGGGTGCGTTAGGTCAAAACATTGATAACCTGTGATGATATCTCTTGTGGCCGGCTGGCAGGCTGACTGGCTCGCTTGCGTTGTCCCTTTCTGGTTTTCCAGTGCATCTTGGACGCCCTCTACCTAAAAAAGGAACCTCAGAATCTTGCAATGAGGCAGGGGAATCTCATCCACCTTCAGATGTACCCACCTTGGCCCTGACAACTGAAGACACAGAGGAGGCCAGAAATTTTGGATGCAAGTGCCTTGTGTCTCTCCACGAGTAGATTTTGCCTTTTCCGTAGTCCTTGGTGTCGCGTGTAAATTTTATTAATTTCATCTTTATGATATCCTGTTGGAGTTGTTCCATTTTCTCTTCCAGGTCTTGTAGCACTGAAGCATCTAGCTTTTCGATGGCACATTTTTATACTTGAGTTTTTACGTTTAATGCATTGAGTTTTGGAAACTCAAATTCAAATTAGCTATTTTTACTGTGGTAAAAAGTAAAATCCAAATGTTTATAAATCTATCCGTTAATTTCCGTTAATTATAACAGACCAAATAGAAACATTAACGGAGGTGGTCATCATGTATAGATTAACATAATAATGGAAATAAGCTTTACTGATTCTACGCACAACAGGTTGATTAAAAAATGGGACTGCACATTGGCCTAGTCTTTTCAGACAAAGGATGGCCAACTGATTGGCGTTGTTTGCCATATCATTTTCTCTTTTGGTGGAATATGAAGAAAAATACATTTGTTTAAGAAGCTTGATATGACATAACACGTAATAATTTTACTCCAAATTACTCCCTGTTTGCTTTGGCCAGATTTGATAGCTCCATTTGATTCAAATGCAGTGAATATGCAGGATCTGACCTTATGAGTTCTGACTTTGACATGTTGATGATCATACTGCTGGCAGAGTTTTACTGAAATGGTCTCTGCATTTATGTCAGCTGTGTTTTGATCAAGATGTTTACAGATCAAGGCAGAACAGAGCCATTGATCAGAGTTATTACAGGTTTATTGAAGTGAATAAACGCCTCAGGTGAAAAGAGAACCCATAAAAACACAGCAAATAATCTATGTCATTTTCTTGGAAGTTCTTTTGTTATTAATAAAAACAATAAGTTAGGAGCACATTCACTTATCTTTTGTATTGCAGATAATGTCTTATGCCACCTGAGCTCATGAAAATCTAATTGTTTTTGGTATTTTCCTATTCTTTGAATACATTTGGTTACTGGTTAAAATGTGTTTGCTGCTTTCATGTAATTCCCTTTGAAATGCTTTTTAATGCTGCATGGACCAATTGTAGTCTTCAAAAAAAAAACATTTTACTGTCTGAGAACATTTGTGTTGGTGTTTTATTAATTAATTGTTAACATGGGCTGTGAGAGATTGCAACCCTTTGAATTGAGATCTAGTACATCAAGAGAATAGAAATATTTAATTGGTTCTTTGGGAAAGGATGCAATTAAGCTATTACAAGAATTCTGAAAAATGCAGAGGCCTCAAAGGTGAACCAACATCATCTTGTGGTTTACAGACCTTTGACCACTTTCAGGCTCTGCTTTCTTGGTGATAGAGATATTGTTCTTTTTTTGTTCTAGGCTAATTTATGCATGTCCCTTTTTTCTCTTTCATTCAGTCAGATAGCAGCATCAAAAACGAATTAAGACTTTGGGACTTGAACATCAACAACCACCTACAAGTTGGGTTAAGGAGTCTCTGACCAGACTGTATTTTACCTATGACCTAGAACTAGAGTTTGCCAAACATCAAACATTGCCAGTATAAAGGTAGCACATGCATCCTCTTAAATGCTATTCATTGCAGACTTAAGGGAAGATTTATCAACATTTGAGGGATCAATTTGAATGGTCCAACTTTTTTTTTTGACACTCCAAAAACTCAACTTTATTGTACTGATGCTGCAAAACCTCAACTCAAATTGTTGCAAACAATCAACTTTATCAGATTATGGGATGAAGACCAGCCTAGATCACAAGGACAAGAAACATCTTCAGGGACATCTGCCATTGACTTCTACATTTTTAGAAGTAAGCCCCTTTTTTCTTATTTTCAACTTTTTTGTTCATGTTGCATGTTCTTTTTTTCTATTGTGTCCCTTTGTTTGGAATATGTTACATTTTTATAGTCCATGCAAAGGCAATTTTACTGAAGCAGTTTGTACACATTCCCTAAGGCATTTGTTTCTTGAAGTTTGCCTGATGAAAGCTGTCAAAACTTTAGAGTGTGTTACTCTGTCTTTTCACAAACTAGATCAATTTCAGTTTGTGCATTTGTTTTGATGGAGGGACATTTTCTTAGCTGAAGAAAGCACCAAGGCTAATTTTGCACCAACAACCTCACCTTACTGCATCAGAAAAAAACAGTAATTATCTGTATTCATTACAATGTTTTGATGAAAAAGTAATTCAATTAATTGGTTTCACCTTTCTGTAGTCTTATTATGGCAATAAATACTAAAATATATTCATTTTCATTGATCAAACTATTTTAAAACTTTTTTTTCCTGTAAAAAAAATATTGACATCCCATAATTCTTTATATATCTCAACACTGAGACATCATGAACAGAGACCTACATATATGACAAACTTGCTCTGCTGGACTAAGCTGGACTTCTGACTCCTCTACTGGGCAGAGCCAAGAGAAAGCAGTCACCACTGAAACTCTTTCTATTAGAAAAACATGAAGCCTTAGCCTGATGTGGTGAAGACTCATCTCACCATTACAATGTGTGTAATCATCATTCCAATTCCTATTTCAACCACTTAGTTACTTATTCTTGTTAAGTGGGGACTTTATCCAAAGCCTTCAATAAACGTCTTTGTCTTCAAGGAGATAAAAGGAAACAACATATACAGTATCTGCATTCTACCAATATTTCCATTTGTTTAATTCTGATCCACATAGTCCAGTTAGGAATCTTTCTGCCTGGAACCAATCAACCTGTAAAGGGTGGAACATACATGTGCTTGGCCATCAAAATGATTAAGACTGCAAAATATGGGAAACCACCTTTCAAGTCAAGCCTAGATTAAGCTATTTTTAAAATTAATCGCTAAAATGAATACATCTAGGAAAATACTGCATTCTAACCCTGGAGAAACTCAGCTGGGTATATAAAAATGTATTAAATACTTGTTATAGAGGATGTCAAGTTGAAAGGTAATTATAAAGTATGTGGGGGCATTTCTAGCTCTTCACAAATGATGGAAAACATTGCCCCAGGACAAATTTTTGGTTTCATCTCACATCCTCTGCTGATTAATGCCATTAAGGGAACCAAATCATCCAGTGGTTTAACCAGTTTGAAGCTGTACCTTTATTCTTTGTTATAAAGATAATTTCCATCATACAGCAGGGCAGGGCTGTTTCTTTTTAAAAGGACATATGCACAACAAACATCATTTAAACTCCCCTCTGCAGCTACAAAATATTTTTATTTTTCAAAATCTGAGCTTTTCTTTACCTTTGGACAAATTAATTGGCTGCATTCAACAGTCAGTGACTCATCAACAAAATCCCATCACACAGAATTTGTATATGTAAATGTGACTATAAAGCCTTATACCAAACTAATGCCAAATATCTACATTTCAGCAGTTTTTACTTTATAAATAATTCTTATTTATCAATATATGAATTTTCTGATTTTAAAAAAAATCTAATTGACTAAAAATGTTACCAAATTCAAAAGTTTGCTTATTTATTAAAAAATTAAGATCTAAACAATAGAATAAAAAAGCATCATCTTCTTATTCTATTTATCATTTGTAATAGGTCTAATAATTCTAAAAATATTTTTTTAACAATATGAATTGAAAAATGGCTTTACATTCAAGTATTTTTAGTTTTTATAGCTTAATAAATAGCAAACACTCATGAACATGAATTGTATAATTTAGCACTGTACACTAGACTGTTTTTGTCAAAAACATATATTGAGATCCTTTAACCTTAAAACTCAAGCAGACCATTTATAGTAAATCACAGTTTTAAAGCTTGACATTACAAAACCTGTTTGCCTCAGAACTCCACTTAGCTCCATTTGGTTGGTATACAAGAACAGCATAAAACATCAACATTTTCAAACACTTTAGCCATAGCAGCTAACTTAGAAATGAAAGTTTGACAATACAAATCACATAATACTGAATATTGTAACTACAGTATTTTAAAACAGACTGCTACAAAGCATAATATCAAGGGATAACAAAATTAGAACTGGAGCCAGAGATG
The DNA here is from genome assembly GCA_038501925.1 of Xenopus petersii. Lineage (NCBI taxonomy): Eukaryota > Metazoa > Chordata > Amphibia > Anura > Pipidae > Xenopus > Xenopus petersii. Next base: position 171,879,643 of record CM076680.1, on the reverse strand, counting down.
GGTAGTGATAAGTACAAATTAAATGGTGCAGAAAAAAATTGTCAACAACAGACGGATTGTGCATTTTAAAAACTACAGCATAAAATATGGCAGAAAGAAAAGAGCATAAAAAGGAATTTGTGCTGAAAGTATTGGGAAATGTAAAGAAAAAATGGAGTAATACATAATAAAAATTGGCCAAAATAAAGAAAGGAATTTGCAGTGTAATATTTACCAACATTTAACATTTAAAATTGTAATGTTGCAGAACAATTTTTAGATTAGCAATTTTAAGGTGTTTTTTTTTTGCAAAAACAATCCATTTTCCAGTAATTAGTTTTATTACTTAAACTATATATTGGGGTAAGTTTAAAATGTGTTATTTTTTTACTTCATTAGTAGGTGTGCCACTTAAAACAATGTATTGTGGTATAGTGACCAGGAAAAGCTGGAAAAGGGTCACTCTAGCCTGTAATTTCTCCCCGGGGATTGAGATATGCTCCAGGAATGGAGTTGGCAAACAGAGAATGTTTAAAGACTTTAGTAGCCAGTCTGAAGGGTGGGAAAATAGTTTCTGGATAGAACATACTTTGCTTCTAAAGAAGTCAGCAAAGTCCTGGAGGGGTATGATCAGACGTCAGTGATTCATTTGTAGAGGGATGAAGAAGTAATATGAATATGGAAAATAAGCATCATGGGTTGGATTTATTTGTTATTTATAAGTGTACTATATAAGTCTTTTTTAGCCTGGGTATCCCAGCATTAATGGAGGCTATAAGAAATTTATAGTGGTGGAAATCCACTTTTGTAATCAATTTCCTCTACATTCACTCTGCCATTTGCATACAGAAGCACAGAAATCAGGTTTCACCATTTGGTTGAGTTTATTGATTTTATCTCTGAAGCAGTTACGTGTTTGCTTATCAGGACCAAATGGCTCCTGTGGGGTTTTCACCAGGGGTACCACTGATGAATATAGTTCTGTGACTTTGTGGATGCAAACAAACATGATAGTCCAATAGTTGGTGGTAATAAATTTTGCATATATCATACTGTCAACATGTTTTACCCTATTTGTTGGTCTTAAACCAAAAATATTCTTCTCAACATGATTAAACCTGCATTTATTTTCACTTATTTATGTAAAGTATGTGTCATGAAACTTTTGTGTCAAACAAAATGCTTTTGCATATCTACATATGCTCATGAGTGGAAGACTCCAACCTGCATTATCTCTAGCCTAATATTCATTTATGTCTGCTAGTTGTGTTGCCTAACTAGCAGTTAGACAGGTTATATGTAGACTTAAAAGCTTGAACTTGATTGGTGAGTGTCTTTTTTCAACCTAACTTACTTTTGTAACCCTAATTTGGTTACTGTCTCTTAAAATCGCAATTAACCCTTGGCAATCCAGCGGCCCTGAGTCCCTTTTGCATATGAAAAGTACTGGGAACTGGTATTTACAGCGCAGTGCCTCCACCTAGGGAACACCGAGGAGCACAACTCAGGCACACACAGTTTGCAAATTAAACAGATATAAACATTATATAAAAACAATAGTGAACTTGGGCAATCTAATACACAATGCACTCTTGCTCTGGGGACACGTAGAACACTACCTAACTGACTATTCGGTACCTTACTGTTTCTCCAACACAGTCCTTTTTATTATCAAACTCCCAATCCTCTGGAAGGGGTTAATAACCACACAGTTCAGTTCAATTGAAATGTCCCTTCCCCAGAGCTCTTATACCCCAGGTAGCGCTACCTTTAACATAAGGACCTCTCCCTTTGGAACTTAGCAGCTACTCCCACATAGCAGGTAAATGCACAAAAGAACTGTCTTCAAGTTGGGGCCCCATGTTTGGATCCTTGCCAGTATCCTCCCTTGGTTGGCTCACTCACCGGGCTGCTCTCAGAGGCAGTCACACTGGAGATCACAGGCAGCTCTGCAGCAGGATAAATCTCACCAGTGGCACCTTTCTCCTTCTAAGTCTCTAGCAGCTTGGCAGGGAACAGAATGGGCTCTTTCTGTACTTCCACAGATGCAACAGCTTGGACAGTTTCACAAGACTTGGTTCTGGCTGGATCTTTCACTACACAACCCCTGTTAAACTCTGTCAGAGACCCTGTACAAAAGGATCCAAAGTCAGTCACACCCTCTCTTCCAAGGATGCACTGGTGCATCCAGCCAATCAGATGGCTCTCCACCCTGTAACTGGGCTGGATGATGTCACAGTCAGAAAAACAGGAGAAGGATTTCTCTGAACCCCTACACTGTGTTACTATGCTGCTATGTCTTATATTTTATCCATGACTGCATTGTGGCTGTAGAAGCAGAGGGGCATGGGTATTGTTGGCAGCAGACAGAACTGAGTTGTAAGTATTTACCAGTGAATAAGGATCAGAAGAAAAAGTGAAAGAGGAAAGGGCAGAACAGTTGCATCACCAGTGTTAGTGTTATGCACTAACCATATCTAGGATGGGACCATACTTATGGGAGTATTTGTCCACTGATGGAGATCAAAGGGGTGGTTAGATAGAGAAAGTGGGATGGACAGGTATTAAAGGAGTCATCAATATGACAATTGAAGTTACCCAAAATAATTGTAGTGCTTTCAGAACATAGGAAAAAAAGAGAAATGTGACAGAAGAAGGTCTGTAAATAACAGCCACCCATGCAGAGAGAGGATGGAACAGATTAACTATATACATCTGAAAAGAAGGAGACAAGCAGGACAGAAGTATAGAGATTAGTTTAAAGCACCAATGAGGGGAGAGCAGAATTCCTACTCCTCCCGCACAGCCAGTAGTGTGCGGGTATGACAGAAGGAGAGACCTCCATCAAAGAAAGCTGCCTCAACAGCGTTGTTATTTTGAGGACTCAGGACAAACAGCTGAAGAGACGTAGAGCAGAAGAGATCATGGGCTTTTGTAAATGGTATTAGAAAAAATATCAACCAATATGCACCTCAGAATTTAATTTAGATATTTATCTTTTACCGTATATACTCGTGTATAAGCCGACCCGTGTATAAGCCGAGGTACCTAATTTTACCTACAAAAACTGGGAAAACTTATTGACTCGCGTATAAGCCTAGACACAACTACAGCCCTGTCTCCCAGCAGCGCACATTCTGCCAAAGCGACCCCCCCAGCGGACTTCTTTGCAAAGCTGATGGTGACAGAGAATTGCCAAACGGATTACTGTGTGCATTGTCCCACTGTCCCACTACCATGTGCAGAGGGTGCTGTTTGATATTGCCATCACTGTTAATCTTTTGTATAACCAACAGAGGGCGCTGTGTGATATTGCAGTCACTGTTATTCTTTCATATAACCAACAGAGGGCGCTGTGTGATATTGCAGTCACTGTTAATCTTTCATACAACCAACAGAGGGCGCTGTGTGATATTGCAGTCCCGGTTATTCTTTTATACAAACAACAGATGGCGCTGTGTGATATTGCAGTCCCTGTTATTCTTTCATACAACCAACAGATGGCGCTGTGTGATATTGCAGTCTCTGTTATTCTTTCATACAACCAACAGATGGCGCTGTGGGATATTGCAGTCACTGTTAATCTTTCATATAACCAACAGAGGGCGCACTGTTATTCTTTCATATAACCAACAGAGGGCATTGTGGGATATTGCAGTCTCTCCCCAAGTGAACTGTTGGTATAGGAATGATTAAAAGTGACTGCAATCTCAGCTACTCGGGTCGGAGAACCGTATGAAAAACTCGGCTTATACGTGGGTATATATGGTATGTAGTAGAATACCACACACAATGAAGCCAGATGCAGATTTTAAAATGGGCAAACTGGCACACCTATGTAAATTACCTATCCTCTTTGATAAGACTCTGTAAGGTTTTTTTTTCCATGCCATTATGTTTATACATAAAATTTGTATGCTATTTTAATTTCTATTTATTTTTACAGAAAGAAGAAATATAAGGGCTGATTCCTCAAGATCTGTTTCATCTCATTTACTTGAGAGAATCATGTTGATTAAGAACTTTTCTATCTGTGAGTGATTTCCCGTTTGAGATCTGAAGAGCACTTATGGGAGGATACTTTGCTACTTCATCTTCTGTCATTGTTCTAAGTGGTTATCAATTGCCCATGATTCCATATATTTTTGATGATAGCTGTATGTTTTTGTTTTAAATGAGAAGCAACACACATCTAATAAGTTTACTCCTTTCCTTTTAACATGTTAATTAGGGGTATGCCTTCAACTGCTTGCTTAAAATGTGTACATAGTAAAAAAAAAACCCTCTGAAAACCTCTGAAAAAAATCTAAATTAAATTTAAAAAAGGAGAATTATGTTTCATAATTTTTCCAAATTAATAGGTTTCTGAATGTTTTCCAACTTAAAGTATAGGGAAGGATGAATACAAATGATTTTCAAATACATGGATTAATAGCAACAGCAACCAACTTTCAGAAAAAAAAAAGTTGCATAGAATATGACTAATAATAATAAATATTATAATTATATATTTATATTTAATATGGTCAGTTGCTTCTTGTATATTAGAACAGAAAAACAGACAAAACTGAATTTATAACAGTTTATCTCCACTTGAATACTTGGTGCAGCTAAATCAGTATTTTTAAATTTTTCTCTTATTTGTGGTTAGGGAGAGGAACCAGAGTAACTAATGTTGAGAATAAAAGATGCAGCTTTGGGCATCACATTAATTTAATACAGGTATGAAACCTAACTTATTTACTTCAAAATTGACATGTAAATTTCTCATGCTGCATTGTATGCATGACCTTGTAGTAATATGTATGGGGCCAATATATGAATATCTTTCCTACATATGGTGGCTAATATTATAATAGTATTTACCAATCACAGCTGTATAAATTAATTTAAACGTTTACCGGTTCCTAACTGTTTTTAAAGGATTGTTAATAACCCCTAGTCAGGTAGTAGATGGATACTGAGTTCCTGAGTTTGTATGAGCCAAACTTGACTGTATATCTACTTCATTTTATTCTTGTAGTCTAATCAAATGCAAAATAAATTAAGAGTGTCAAAGTCAAAGTAAACTTTATTGTCATCTCAGCAGTATACGAATACACAGTGAGACGAGACGACATGGCTCCAGCTAGTACAGATCACTAAAAGGCACTTAGAATACACAATAAATATGTAAACATGTGAAATGTGCAAAATATTGGCAGAATTAGAGTTCACAGTTCAGGTGTGTGTGGAATGTAGTGGGAGGGCAGGCAGTGAGTTTGACTTGAAAGTTGTTATTGGAAAAAGCAATATCTATGGAAATTACTTGTTTGATTGAAAGAATGAGATTTTGATACTTGATTAACTTGTTAATTAGCCACACAGAACACACCCCTATTTTGGTCAGTAAGACTGTAATGCTGTATGAGTCAAAAAATGCAAATACCTCTAAAAACAATACAAATCACTAGTGATGGGCGAATTTGCGGCATTTTGCTTTGCCGAAAAATTTGCGAATTTCCAGTGAAATTCGTGAAACGGCGAAAAATTTGCGAACCGGCGCCGGCATCTCATTTTTGGCATTCCCAAAAACGGACAATGCCGTCCATTTTTATTTTGAATTTTCACTGGCGAATTTTCACGGCGGTTTAGTGAATTTACTCTCCGGAAAATAAACTTGATTGTATCAATTTATCAGACTGTGCTAAATTGTGGAAACTATATTTCACCTATTATACGTCTATACGTCTATAAGTCACAATATTACTCATTCTAAAGAGCTATCTGAAAACTTTAATCAAAACTTTTTTTTTCTATAATCTGAATAGATCTCTATTATAATGCAGTCATCTCAAAATAAACAGCATGATATGGCAGGTGTTGCAGCTCCAGGATACTTTTCCTAAAATAAAACATTAAGTAGCTTAAAATTGATAGGGAGAAAAGGCAGATATATTGCAAAACTTTGATGATAAAAAAAGCAGACCAAAACGCTAAAGTATAAAATAGAAGTGTGAATTATGTTTAAAGTGGACCTGTCACCCAGACACAAAAATCTGTATAATAAAAGTCCTTTTCAAATTAAACATGAAATCCAATTTCTATGTTTTATTAAAGCATTCATAGCTGTTGTAAACTCATTTAAAAATCTCCGCTGTCAATCAAATATTGGCTGCCCCTCCTCTATGCCAGTGGCATAGAGGCGGGGCAGACAATTACTTTCACTTTCCATTCAGCACTTCCTAGATGTCACAGCTCTCCACACATTCCCCCGTTCTCTTAACCATTTAATTATGTAACCAGGGCATGGAAATGGACATTGGGTCCCCCATTCTGGTGCACAAACAAGATTCTGAGATGATACAAGACTTGTCTTAATAACAGTGTCCACAAAATGGCTGCTGCCTGCTTGCTATAAATTTGAAATCCCAGACTGAAGGAAACAAGATTCAAATAATTTATATAGTGTAATTAAAGTTCATTTTGCTTGACTAATGTCATAAAATAGGATTTTGAATAATTTCTTTGAATGACGTGTCCCCTTTAAGTTTCTATATTTTAAATTCACCTTACACTTATGAAATGGCTTTCTGTATTTGATTCACAATCATTCTAATTTAGTGCAAATCTACTTTAGTGCAAAGTTGATCCAGGGACTGTTCCGATTGCATCTTGGAGTCAGGAAGGAATTTTTCCCCTCTGTGGCAAATTGGAGAGGGTTCAGATGGGGTTTTTGCCTTCCTCTGGATCATCTAGCAGTTAGGCAGGTTATATACAGACTTAAAACGTGATGGAAGTGTGTCTTTTTTCAACCTAACTTACTATGTTACTATATAAAATTAGCAAAACAGCAAATTTGCGAATTGGTGAAATTTGGTAGCAGTTTCGCCAAATCAATTTAAGTCAACAGGAATGCGAAATTACAATGCATTCAAGCTGTATTTAGTAGTGATGGGCAAATCTGACCTATTTTGCTTTGTCCAAAAATTTGCTAAATGGTGAAAATTTGCCAAAATGCATTGAAATCTATGTGTGACAAAATTTTTTTTGACCCATTTTCACACCCATTAGAGGCTATGGGCATCATTCAGCGAAACCTGAGGACACTTTGGCTCATCCCTAGGGATGGGTGAATTTTTTCGCCTTGTTTCGCCGAAAAGATGATGCCCATAGACTTGTATGGCATTGTGCGTCAAAATAAAAAGACGTGTCAACATTTTTTTGATGCCAATAGGCTTTAATGGGCGTCGGCGACATTTTGCTGGCAGCGATTTTTTGGCGAAAATAGTCAAATTCACCCATCCCTACTCATCCCTAGTATTTAAATCTGAAATAGCATATACATTGCCCTACCTTGTTAGAGAAGCTCCTTTCCACTATGATACAACTGCTCTTTATAGAAGAAACGAAACACATGGCAAAATTCTACCAAGGATTTAGAAACATTTTCAACGAAAAAAAATTACCAGACAAAAAAGTTCACTCATTCCTCTCTGTGAATTAATGTTTATCATTCATTAATTGAAATGTATAGGCCACCTGTCCTCCAAAATATACAAATATTCAAATTCATAGAGGAATCCAGTGATCATCATCAGGGAATTCTTTGGTAACTTCTGACCATTGTATTAATATTATGTGGTAAAATATCCTAAAAATATTCTTAAAGATAAACTAGTAAATATACTTATACAAACCAAAAAGAACATTTGTTTTATACATTTTGAATGTTTGACCTTTTCTGAGAAAAAAAAGGGGTTTTATTTGTGTTTTTTCCTTTCATTATCAGCAAAAAATGTATGGGTTAAAAAAAACTGCATATAGAAAATGGATAAAGTGAATCCTTTTGTAAACTTGCATTATGACCATGAAAAATGGAAACTTTAATATGCCTATTTACAAACATTCAAATTTCTTTTTTTTCATGAATCAGTGTGTGGTTTTTATTTCTCTAAAACTTAAAATTTGAGATTTATGAAGTGTAAAAACCACAAAAACCTCTAATACAAAACAGTAAAAAAGTAAAAGCAATCTAGAAATCAATGGGAGCTGATTTGGTCCTATTTGACCTTTTTATGCCATTTGGACTTTTTTTTTTTTTGCTAGCAATTGTCTCCAAAATGGTCAAATTTTTAGAGGTTTTAGAGATATTCATACTTTTTTGGATTGTTCAGTGGGGTTTTTTGGTTTGCGTTTTTTTATATTTGGATAATTTAATACAGTACATGGCATTTGTGATTTTAGAGAAAATGAGTGTAATTTTGGTTTCAAAAACCTAAACTGAGAATTTTGTTAAATGGGCCTCCTAATGTCATGCTACACAGTACATTCTGCAGATATCATTGATGTCTGGTTGCTATCTTGGTGTGTATGTTTGTTTAATGCAAATTGTTATGGCAGTAAATAATAAAAACATCATTTGCACCTCAGCAGACAAGGTTTTACATTCTTAAAAAAGGCTTTATAAGTTGCACCATGTACATTGTAAATCCCTAATGTAAAAATCTGTGTTAAAGATATTACTATTAATTCTTAGTTTCCAAACTATTTTCCGTTCATAATTTTTATTACATTCTTCCACTGCAACTCGGTATGCTAGAATTCTTCCTTTCATAAGCAAAGATGTCTTTTAATAGATTGATGACAGTTGTATAGTAATTAATTGTAATAAACTGCTGACATTTTGACAGGTGTCAGGAAGCAAACAATCAGTTGTATTTGTTTTAAATGCCGTGATAAGACAAATTACTGTTCAGTATTTAACCAGTGCATATAATATCCTCTCTAATATCAAAATTGATATTGACTTTGCAAGGCCTGCAATCATCTGGTCCAAAGAACATCTTCCCACACCGGACATGTACAGAATCTGTGTGCAGTGAACAACTTATAGGTTGTAAATTCCCACATCTAAGTCATTTGGAAAAAAAGAGCACAGTATATAAGATATCAAGATTATTTTAGGCTGGTGTGTCATTTACCATGGTGTTCCCTATACATCTTAAATTCCACCCCCCGTTCTACAACTGCTTAAATAATTTGGCAAGCTACACCTTAGGGATGTGAAGGGAACCCAAATCCACCATGATTGTGTGCTTATCATTTTTGGGCCCAACCTAGTATTCTGCCATTTCCTTATTGTATGGTTCTACTGTATGAGATTCCCTGATCATCTGCAAGGGTAAGCGAGGGTGCAGAATTCAAAAATTTGATGAGATGGCAGAAGGTCTAAACCTGGACTGACTAGTACTAAGCATCAGGCAAGTGAAATAATAGAATTAATAATAATTAATAGAAAGGGTCAAGAACCAGGAAATCAAAGCAAGACAAGACCAAACATGAAGTGATGGAATAAGGAACACAATAAGCAGCAGCAGACAATTCAGGGAAAAGGGACCTCCAGAATAAAGACAAAGTATAAAAATGTGAACAGAGAATTAGTGTTGGGCGAATTTATTCGGCAGGCGTAAATTCCCGTGATTCGCAAAACCGCCGGCGTCCGGTTTTTTGGACGCCAGCACAATCTCATCAAAAACGGACTCCGATGTCCAAAAAAAGGACACTGGCGTAAAAAAACAAGATGCTGTTTTGCAAATTTTTCGCCGTTTCGCGAATTTCACAGGAAATTCGCTAATTTTTCGATGAAGCGAAATGCCACAAATTCGCCCATCACTACAGAGAATGCAAAAGCAGCATATCAGAATTTGGAAAGCAGGAACTAAAGAATGAGACCTATTGTCTACTAGGGTAGGTCTGGTGGGACTAGCCTTATAGATAGTCCCAGTGTGAGCATTTTAATTGATGCTTAATGCAGAGCAGCTGATGCTTATGAAAAGAACCAGGAACAGAAAAAGATTTACTGAAGTCATAAATGAGTGAACCCCAGAACCTTGTTGTAAGGAAAGGAATACACAATGCAGTAGGTATAAATACAGTTATGGTAAATAGATGTTACTAACTTTGTCCTTGGTATTATTCCATATAATGATCTATTTTAATGCACTGACATGTTAGGTCATGGTATCTACATAAAGTTTGTTCCAGCTATACAACAGAATTTAACTTACAGCTGTTGGTTGGTGTTCTATCCCCTCTTTAAGTCTTGCATGTGCAGGGTACATACTGTATGCATACAGGTGCAATTCCCTGACCAACTGGAAGATATACAAGGTTAATACAAGTAATGGGGTGGAGTACAGAAACCCTCTGTTTTTATATTAAATTAACTCATATTTACTTTGCCTTTAATAATGTATGTATTCATCTCCCAAAAAGCCATACATTAATTTAATCAGTTGTCATCTCAAGCAGAAATATGGCATATGTTGTTTTACCTTACAGTTACATCCACTGACTCGGCATCTTTTGCAGTCAGATATATCAACATGTCCCATGTTACATGGCATGAAGTTGCCCTCTACTCATCTCATCCCACAGTGGATATATTTTCCATGAATGTAACGTAACCTTCATCAGTAAGCTGCTTCTGCTACTTTCACCTTTCCCCTTTAATAATTAATCATACATGATTTAATCAGCTTCTGTCCCTGTTGTGTATTTCTACATTGTTTTCCCACAGCATTTAGGAACATGGCTTCAACATCTCCTGTTTCATTCAGAGTTCATTGTGAACAAATTGAAATTGTTCATTCTTCCCTTGGAAACTGGAGAATTTCTTGCAGCTGGAGGTGTTCAAGGTTATAGTGTACACTTGATTAAGACAATGAAATGCTGATTGATCCAGGTAGGAAATCTAATTTCATGGCCGGAACAGGAAGCTACTTAATTTCCATCCTTGAGGCTAAACTGGTTCATGTGTCATAGGGGTTTTTTTTGTTTTCTTCCTCTGGGTCAATAATGATCAAATCTGTATAACGTTAAATCTGATGGACTTACATTTTCCAACAACCTTGGTGAGTAAAGCTACATTGTTTTCTTGCACAGATATTTGAAGAAAGCTGGCTGAACCTTTTGGAAACTGACAATACAGTAACAGTTTAATGCAATCTATTAAAATAACTATTTCATTCGCTAAAATTCCTGTTGATCTTGATGGCAGTGTGTATAATGTGTGAGATATGGTCTGACATGATGGGGTTTAAAATCTGAATTTTTCTGTTTTTTTTAAATAAAAAAAGTCTGACCAAACCAGAATCCACTATTTAACCTTAGTTATTATTTAAAAAGCTTGATTTAATCAGTTTGGGTGCGATTTGTATGATTTTTTCTGAGTTTTTTTCCAGAATTGCTCGATTTTCAGGCTTTTTCCAAAAAGCCACAATTTTTCTGATTTTCCCCCGAAAAAGTTGGATTTTCAGGCTAATTCCAGCACAGACCACAGAAACTTCAAAATAGGATAGGGACCTCTGCCACTGACTTATACACAGGATTCAGTTAATATTTGTAGAAAGAAGCAGTGCTCACTAGCACAAGGTTTAAACAAAATAGGGGGGCTAAAAGAGTAATTCCAATATAGTATAGTATTATTACATAGATTCAATACACCATTCATTAATGTGCAACTTATTTCAGTTCACACGGTGTGTGACTACTAATTCCCTACTTGGAAGAGGAAAAAAACAACCCTTGCTGGATATTCCTTCCAGTTCTGTGTCCTTAATATTTTCCTTGCACTCCTTGTATCTTTGTAAGTACTGCTGTAGAAAGGAACTACAGTGCTGGAGACACTTTTAAATGTTAAAAGAAGTTCAAGATTTATTTTGTCTGTAAAAAGAAGAAACTAGGGATTTTCACGGTTCTGCAAGCAGGAAAAATCTACAGATCCATGCAATAAAATTGCCGTACATTGTGTTGCACGACAAACAGAAAATAGATGCAAAAAAAACAGCTACTTCCCTTGTCAACTGATGCTGAAATTCATTGAATACAATGGGAAGGTGACATTATATTGTGTCTAAGGCATTATTAGCTCTACAATAGCACAACATTGCCCTATCTTCTTACTACTATGCTACAACTGTTGTTCATAAGAAAAGGGACAAATTCTTCCAAACCTGTGCCCAGACAGCTCCTATACAAGGGGAGGTCTGGGAGGGCTCTGATATGATTGGTTGACGTGGAAGTGCATAATAATGGCATAATAGCTTTTTTTCTGCATTGTACAAGACCAAGTTGCAGTTTTTTTTCAGTGAAAGCATACAAGGCTTAAATTGTAGATAGTATTTACAAGGCAAAACGTTATCCGATCCCTAGTAAAAAAGTCTACACAGAATCAAACACTCACTGCTTAAAGGTGGCAGTAGCTTCAGGGTCCTTCTACATAAATAGACCCAATGTCAGACTCGGATGCCAGGGCCCACCAGAAAACCTTAGACCTTGGACCCACCAGAAAATCTAGAACCGTGAGCCCACCAGTAAACCTTAGACAGTAGACCTTTCCAAACTATTATTCATCCTCTACTCACTCAACCTCTTTATTATCCTAGTCTTTTATATATACTTACAATATTCTCCCATTATTAAGCATTTTTCCCGATAAAGAAATAGAGAATGACCAAGAAATAGGCCAAATGTTTTGAAACAAGAGGACCCACTAACACCTGGGGCCACCGGGAGTTTTCCTGGTATCCTGGTGGGCCAGTCTGATACTGAATAGACCCTCTGCATTCAATTCAAAACAGGAGGCAGAATGGAATGAGTGGTTCCTTGTCCAACTATATGGATGTGCAAAGAGCACACGTTGAATCTGTGGGAGCCCAAAGTCAGAAATAGGTTCTAATCTATAAATTTATTAGGTGGTTAGAATACTTTACTTTTTATTTTTAGCTAGGATGCATCACTTTTTGTTTTTATAAATTCCTGTTGCTTACTATCAACAAAGTACATTTTCTGAAATTCTTTGATCATTGATATCACAATTGCCAGCAGTGCACTCAGTTTATTCTTATTGTACTTGTTATTGTATTATTGTATGTAAAACTGCAATATCTCTCTTTGTCAAGCTTGGCATCACTTGTGAATTCTACATCAAAATTGCTTCCTGCAGAGGTGTTACTGATCATCTCAAATAGTCACACTCTGATCCTGTATCAAACATTTCCTTACTTGGGACATTTCCATTTAAACACCCATCTTAACCAACACACAGATCCTCTTCCCACTGTACTGGGTTAATGTTTTACATTTTTTTCTATGAGTACAGATAAAACCTACCCTTAAGTTGTACTTCACTACAACATTGAATTTTTGGAATTTCATTGGATCATTTCGGCACAAACAATCTTTAATGAATCCCTTTGTGAGTTTACTAATCATGTGAGGTTTCGTTCTGAAAAAAAATCAGCAATCTTCGGAAGTTTGCCCAACCTGGCTTTTTTAACAGAGGATAACTTCACAACCTAAAAATGGACCCCTTAGCATGACTGCATAATTGATCCCAATGCTCTAATTTTTATTGACCTGTTATTGTATATACCCAAGTCTTTACTCACCCAACTTTTCTCTTTATAATCATTTACACATAGCTATGCCAAGTGACCGATCCACTCTTTTCAACTACCAAAAAAAAGGGGCCCATTTAAAATCAAATTTCAATTTATTTTTTTTCCATGAATCTCTAACAATTTGTGATTTTCTTTTTTCAAGAGTTCTAAAAATTTGAGCTTTATTAAGTGTAAAAACACTAATACAAAACTTTGCCAGATAAAAGTCTTCAAGGTCCTATAGAAGTCAATAGGAACTGCACTGATTCTATTGGACCACTTTAAATCAATTCGAACTTTTAGAGGTTTTTGAACTTATTTTTTACTAGGAATTGTCCAAAAAACTAGATTTTTGGAGGTTTTCGAGGTATTTGTATTTTCTAGCCTATTGCTTATCTTAATTTTTCAAATTTGTTTATTCAGATTTTTTAACAAATTTCATGACATTCGTAGTTTTAGCGTTTGTGAGTTTAGTCAGGTTTCAAAAACCTCCAAAGCCACTAAAATCCAACTTTTGATAAATAGGCCTCTACATGTTTATGACATATGCAAGTTGAAGAAATATAATTAAAAAGCAGTCAGCAACAATCATAGGCTAGATATTTTAAATACTTTCGAAGAAATGCCCAGACTAATTTTGCTAATCCAAGTATATAGTAAAATATGCAGACGATGGTCTTCTTATTTCCTTAAACCTTCCTTATTTCCTTAAAAATATGGAGACAAAACCTTCTTATTTCCTTAAACCTCCATGTTTTTTCCATGATTTTCAATTAAAATACTTGGCAAGAGCATTTTCCTCTATTACAGGGCAGCAAGACTCTTTTCTCTCTACAGCTCACAGTGGAGTTTTTTCTATTTCCTTTTTTATTTGCATTAACTTTTTTCATGTAATAAAATTTTGAAATCCAAGTGTGCTATTGAGTGGATTTATTAAGTGAATGGAGTGGATGGAAGCAGTCTAAAAGTGTCTATTAAACCATAAAATGGCATCCATAATAGTTTAGATGATAACTCTTGATTATAAATGGAATATTGTGTGAATTGCTTTATAAAAAAAAAATCAAACCTCTTTTAATGAGGCGCAATAAGAGTAGTTACACTGACGCAACATGATTGTCAAGATTATCTATAGGGTTTTTTTAAAAACTGAACTACCTTGAAACGAGCCATCAACAATATATATGGCTTTTAAAATAGATTTCATCAAGGTGAATAATGAGCATTTTAAAAACTGATGGACTGTGGTTAGAATTTACTTGGAAATGAAAAGCACTTTACAATTCTGCATGCTTGCAGTCAGAAACATTGCTATTGGAACAAATCAGAATAAAAGGTGAGTAAATCTTTAAAAAATGGAAATACAATAGTTACACTTAAAATAAAAATAAATTCTTTACAAAGAAAGATATGCTGACTATAAAAACCAAGGCACAGTTAAAAAGATAGACACATGATAGATAGATGATAAATAGATACATAGATGATAAATAGATAGATAATGATGATAGATAGATAGATAGATAGATAGATAGATAGATAGATAGATTGACAAATAGTGATCAGCAAAACTGGCCTGTTATGCTTTGCCAGAAAGTTTTTAAAACCATTATAAAATTCACGCTATGGAGTAATTTTGACAGAATTTGCCCAAATTTATTGTGAACTCAAAAGGTATTTTTTTTACATAGAGAAAATGCCTTTGACTCCACAATGCATTTGGACAATTTTTGTCAAAACGATGCCATTACGTGAATGCAAACTTTTAGGCACTTTTTTCTCACGCCAAATGTTTTGGCGTCAATGGGTGTTTTCTGCTTGTATTTTTCCTGCGCCAAATGTAATAGAGTCAATTGGCATATTTTTTTCTTCGAAAAAATGCAATTTTTTTCTCAACAAAATGCATGCTGAGATTCTAGTGCACATCACTTATTGATAGATATTCCTGGAAATGTGTCTCTCCCACTTTCACATGAATTTCATTATGAAAGAAAACGATTCCATCCTTTATACAGTAGTTCCTATACTTTATATCCTTGTTTACTTTGGAGGTAAATTTAAGTGGAAAACACTTTGAAGTACATTTCTCCGTGCATCCTCTGTTTTATTCAAAATTAATTAATGATTTTTCAGGGAAACTCTGCATTCAATTGTTTTCTACTGCAAGCCATATTTCCCCTATGGTATTCAGTAACTAAAGCAATTATTTATATTTAGTAGGTCTATATGTATGCATGTAAACACCTTTTTAGTCATGAGAAATGGTCTTGATGTCATGTGATGCCAGGTGTTAATGAGATTAATGAGAATTAGAAAAATCAAGTGCTACATATGAAAAGAAAAGTCTATTATTAAATGGAAATCAAACACTACTATGTAGTGCCATTCTCGATTAGATTTAGCCACATAGGGACAATTACAACACAATAATCACTAAATTATCTATTTTCAGTTTTTCACCTGAGAAGAGGCTCAAACTGGCCAACAACTCTACCATAGATCTAAAGCGAAATGGTCCTTATTATTAGGTCAATTTATAATTTACTGAGTAAAATTAACCAACTGCGGTTTCCAGAAACAAAAGTACTGGTGCACATTGTGTAGATAGATAGTAGTACACATATAGGATCCCTTATCTAGAATCCTGTCATACAGAAAGCTCTAAAGCCATGTCCCATAGAGTCCCATTTAAGCAAATAATATATTTTAAAAAATAATTTCCCTTTTCTCTTTACCAATAAAACAATAGCTTGTACTTGATGGTAACAAAGCTGCATGAATCCATATTGGTGGCAAAACAGTCCTATTGTCTTTATGTAATGTTTAAATGTTCTTCAGTAGACCAAAGGTGTGGAGATCCAAAATATTATCATAAGCATTAAGGATAATAAATATTTCATTGTATTTTCTCTGCAGTTTGGGGGTGTCAGATAACAATATCAAAGAGAAATCCTGCAAAGAAAAATATACATGTATTAAGTAACTTCCACTTGGGCAATATGAGTCTTCAGGGCCTTAGCCAGTGATGCATCAGGCATTTTTACTGTCTGTGGTTTCAGGTATGCCTAATAAAAAATAGGTGATAAAACATGCCTGGAACTGCTTTGATCAGATTAGAAACACAAAATATCATGTTCCATAGAGTTTAGTCCATTAAAATTTGAGAGGCTAGAGACATAATTATGCCAGTATCTCTTCATCTGAGACTGGATGCAGAGGAAAATATTGGAATTTATTGATTTTATTTTCCTTAAAAAAACAGCTTCCTGTTTATGGTTGCTTTGTGAGTTTTATGAATTCACCTGAAAGAATAATAACTGACTAAACAGAATTTCTCCCAAAAGCCCAAATAGTAAAGATGTGATATTTATGTAACGCTAATCTTGGCTATCCAGATCACAGATAGTTAATGTCCAGTTAAGGTAGGAGCATGGGTTACATTACACTCTCTCTTTAGAATCAGGGCCTTCGCTAAGTGGAAGCTTTCCCTCTAAGGTGTAGTGCAACTACAACACTCAGGCTACTGTGCATACAAAATATACAAAATGATTGGGCGCCAGGAGGTTCTTATGATGCAAACAAAGAACTGTTTATTAGTCAAAGACAATGTCCCCAGGTTTACTCACGTATACAGATGAGGTATTATCACATGACACACACTACACAGCTCACACAGAACTGGCAGGCTCACCAAGAGCTCTAAATAGAGACAGCATATGGAGAGGCACATATAACGCACACAGAGCTTCAGGTAATAG
Source organism: Xenopus petersii (assembly GCA_038501925.1). Taxonomy (NCBI): domain Eukaryota; kingdom Metazoa; phylum Chordata; class Amphibia; order Anura; family Pipidae; genus Xenopus; species Xenopus petersii. The sequence continues at coordinate 171,862,482 of CM076680.1, read as the reverse complement.
GTATTTCATCTGAGGAAGGACATCCATTAGGCATTTGCAGTATTCAGTACGCCATCCCCATCCAGTGCACTGTTCAGGAAGCTGGAAACTAACCTCACACCCTCTTCACTGAGGTCCTTGCACTGGAGGCATCAAACAGAGCCTCTGGGAAGCTACTCCCTGCTGCAAATCCTTGTTGGAGCCTCAACTGCTCTTTCTCTTTCCCTATCTACCTTTCTCTCTTAGAGAGACTATTACAAGTCTGCCCTACTATAGCTAAACCTCATTCACAGGATTTCCTGGTCCCCTACTTCTTCTTTCAAGAGCACATTGCTTTCTGGGCCTTGCTGTACCCAGGCTGCCCTGGGCACACCCAGCTGGATCAGCATCCAGCAGCCAAAGAGGAAGAGGCCACTCCTTACACACACTATAGTGCAGTGTGGCAGGAAGTGGTCATTACACCTCTTGACCAATAACACTGAGCTCCACACGATTTTGCCTGCTAACTGAGAAAAGGGTAGGGCCTTAAAGCCATAGGGGCAGATTAACCCCTATGGGCCCCTACTTTATTTACTTGATCCCTAAAACACATGCTATTTTAGAGCCAAACCGGTGACATATTGAAAAAATTATAGATTCACTTCAGAATTAATTTTTGCATATGCAAATATTGTAAGAATGTTTGCAATTGGTGCTCATATTTTATTATCTCTTTTTTAATTATTATCTGTGTACTGAGATTTAAAATACTATCATAAAAATATCTGTACAGATCTGTTCAGAAGTTGATTTTTATTCTTAATATTACTTGTTATTTCTATCTTAAAGGGGCTCTTTACCTTTAAATTAACTTTTAGTATGATATAGAGAGGGATATTCTGAGACATTTTGCAATTCAGTTTTTATTTTTTATTATTTGTGGTTTTTGACTTATTTAGCTTTTCATTCAGCAGCGCTCCAGTTTGCAATATCAGCCATCTGGGTGCTAGGGTTCAAATCACACTAGCAACCATCCAAAAAATGATTTGTGAGCACAACTTTCCCTTTTTTCATTATAGTCTATACAGTAAGTGAACCAGGTAGTAATAAAACATCTTTGTGTAAGAGGATTTCCTGGCTGTTGTTTGTAGGGTTTGCATGTGGAAGACATGCTGTAGTTTTTGGTTTTACCTATACAGGTCTATGTGAGGATTCAAAGCCAAGCCTTCCTTGCTCAGCTAACAGGTGGTTTCTACTCCAGGTATCCTGGCTGATTTACTTTGGACCCTTCTGGATTTGACCTCTGCCTGTTTTGACTCTGCTTACTTGCTGCCTGACCAGTTCATCTGCATGATTCCTGACTATGATTATGTGCTGCCTGCCCTGACCTCAGCCTGGCAGATCTTCTTCATGACAACTCAATGGTACACTGGAGCTTCACCATCTCTCTCTTTCAAGACATTTAACATAGGGTAAACCATTTCAGGACCCTTATGGCTTTTCCTTTCTCAGGAAGGACCATTTGGGTCCCAAACCTTTGACTGGGTTTGAAGAGTCTCGAGCATCCTGCAATAAAGTTGGGATCAACCCGTTTGCTGCACTTCTTCAGGTATTGTTCTCAATTTTTTTTGTTTAGTTTTGTCAACATCATTCAAAAAAATACAGACCTGATTCCTGAGGGACTAATATAAGGAGTTGGATTACTGCATATTCCTATATGGAATAAATAGGGAAAACTCAACTTTACGGGGATTATTGATCAAAGGTTGAGTTTGTGAGGTATTTTCTACCTGAATAAACTCACAACTCACAATTGCTTATTTATGAAAAAACTTGAATGTAAAAAACTTAAATTAATGCAATTGGGGGAAAAACTGGAATACTTAAATTGAACTTATCGGGGGGAAAAAACAGCTCATATTGATCAAGTTTTAGAAAGCAAACCACCGGAAAAAAAATAAAAATCATGAATGCTTAAAACATATTCAAATGGTTCAAGGGACCTCTGCCATTGACTTCTTCATGACCTTGACAGGTTTTAGCTGAGTATTTTTGGTTTCGAGCTTGGGGCTTAGGCAGCTTGGGGCATAATAAATCTCAAAAAAATTGAGTTTTTCAATTCTGAAAAATTCGAGTTTTACTGAAACTATGCTTGAAAACTCGTTTTTTAGTAAAAACACAACTCCCTTAAGCACAGTACTCAGAGATTGTACATCATTCACACCCTTAATGGTTAATATCTCATAATTAGTATGCTATTATAGCACAGTACTCAAAGATTGTATATCATTCATACCAATCCCTGCCCTGGTGGAGTTTCAAATCTCAGATCCCTATCACATTAACACACACACTAGGGTCAACTTAATTAGGAAACAATGACTGCAGTTAAAATCTACATTGTCCTGCCTCCCATGCTTTATCTTCTGTTATACGGCAATGAATTTGCCTTTATGTTAGTGAAGAGAAACCAGAAGAAAACCACAAATACACAGAACGAATAGCAGATAGCAATGATGAACAGACAGATAGTGCCCTGCTCAGGATAGAATTGAAGACCTCAAAATCCCAGCTGCTTCTTTCACCCAGTGTCTAATTATTGTTTTGAGACATATACTGAAAATGCATAGAAATAAGGGTGCAATGCAACTTTGAAATAGCCTCTTTATTACAATATTTATAGTATTTATATATTCTCCAATATCATGCAAATATGTCATAATATACATTACACAAATTCGAAATGTAACAAATGAGTTTAAATCTGTCAGCAGCTTCAATTTGAATATGGCACCTTAACCTCCCATCGAGTAACTGCAACTTTTCTAAACACAGAACACTGTGAAGCCTCTTTTATTAAAGGAATCCTTAATGTATCTGAACATTTTTAAAAGCAGTTAAAGGGCAGCAAAGCACAGTCACAATCCATTAACCAGTGTTAGAATTCACATAGCTGGTAATTTTTCTGTATTCTTACTTACCATTTCCTCTTTATATATATAATTTAACACACGCAGCATTTGTAGCGTTTGTTTTTTCTCATATATTTGTCATTTTACTCTAATAAATGAAATTCCATTACTATTATCTGAACAAAGAATTGCATTAGAGAGTTTATATACTAAAGGGAGTGAACAAATACAAAAAGATAATTTTTCCTTCTTTGTTTTATAAATATGCCCCCAAGGGTCAGTGTGTGTGGGTGTGTAATGTGGTGCAACTTACAAAACTAAATTTAATGAGACATTATAAAGGTTGATGCAATCACATAATTATTGAGGGGAATGTGTCAATGGACCATTATAGTTTCTAATATTGGCTGAAAGAATGAATGGGATTTAGTTGAGCATTTAGTTGAGCATTCTTCCATGGAAAGGTCAACTCAAGAGATGTTGTTTTTCATTATACGTTCACCTTTTTATGACTTTTTACTAATAACTGTTGTTTTTCATGTATTTTAGGGAACTGAGCCATCTATTTTATTCCAAGATGTCTCCATAAACAAAAAAATGGATTGCATTTAATATTTTATTGTCATTTTATTGTTATTGTACGATCTAATGGGAAATGGAATGATACACAAGGTGTGGGAGTAGGAAAGCTCAGAAATAAGCAGGTGGGAGATATAGCATATGGTATTGCATTTGGTAACTAAACAGAGTGAGGGGAGGCTTCTCTAAATAAGTGTGTATAAGAGATCTTTTGAAAGCAGAAAGGTTGGGAGAAAGTCAGACAGACTGTGGGAGAGAATGCCAGAGGAGGGGTGCAGCCCTTGCAAAGTCTTGAATACTAGTATGTGAGGAGGTAATGAGAGAAGAGTTGAGGAGCAGGTCAGTAGAGGAGAGTAGTAAGCGGTTGGGTGAGTATCTACAGATGAGTTCAGAGATGTAGGGTGGGGCAGAGTTATGAAGTGCTTTGAATATCAGGATCATTAGTTTGAATTTTATTTTGAAAGGTAGTGGAAGCCAGTGCATCGATTGGCAGAGTGGAATGGCAAAGGAGGAGCAGTTGCTGAGGTGTAAAAGGCTAGCGGCAGTGTTCATTATGGACTGGAGAGGTGACAGTCTCTGGAGGGAAGGCCAAGTAATATTAATCATGTTTTTTTTTCTTGCAATTCAGAAAATTCTGTTGAAGAAAGAAATCTAAAATTTTTCAAATTCACATTTTCCAAACTCAAACATTTTTGAGATTCAACTATAATAAACAAGGAAAAGATGTGCTCACCAGTAATTTTTAAAACCATTAAGTGGGGGTGCAATGATGCTGTGACCACAAAATACATATAGACAAATTCAAGAGTCCTCTGCACTCAATCATCAATATATTTAAGACCTTGAGACATTTTGTGCATACAGCTATTAAAAATGTCTTACCAGGGATTATTTTTCCATATATTGCAATATGTTTAAGCTTTTTGAGATTCAGCAAGTTGAAAGAGTCAAATGAAAAAATGTGGTAGCTAAAACCTGGTGAGATTCTATATAAGACAATATGAGGGGGTTATTTACTAAAATCTGAATTGATCTCATATTTTATTACAAAAACAACAACCAAACTCCCATGCTTGATTTGACTTTATGTATTAACAATATTACCCCAATTAATCAGATCATGAAAAACGTGAAAAAGACTGAGCAAAATCCCAATAACTTTGGCCTTTTTTTCCGAATTGCACTTTTTCAGACTCGAAAAAGTCTGATTTTTGGGTGAAACCCAGTGCCCAGTGCAGACCACAATAACTTCAAATTGAGATATATGGGACTTCTCCCATTGACTTAAATGGGATCTCAACAGGTTTGAGATGGTGGAATTTATTTTTTTGTAGCATCGGGGTATGATAAATCTAGAAAAAATCAAGTTTTTTTCCACCGAAAATTTGAGTTTTTGTCCCAAAAACCTTAATCAGAGAAAATTGAGGTTAAGTAAAATGAAGGTGATAAAGTTTTTTGTAATAATGCTAGCTATCTATAAGTCAGTGCCATGTATCTGGCCTTAGTTAACCCAGAATAAATCAATGTTGATGACAAAGTAACTGAATTTAAGTCTAGATTTGGCTTTAGGGAAATGCAACAAGTTTTGAAGTTCCGAAAGTAAGACCTTGACATATAAGTGGTGTCTAACACCCCAGCAATGATCACGGGAGTTGAGTCACATATGGTTTGTTGATGCATGTCCTGCACATAACCAAATCTATCTTCTCTGTACAAGTAAACATTATTTTTTGCTAGAATGTTCAGCAGATATACACCAGCCTATTTCATATAAGTTGCTAGTAATCTCCCAGAATGCAAGTATTGCATATACCCTTGATGTATTTCCCTATGCATTTGATAAAACGTATCTAATTTCTCCTGAAGCTGTATAATGTATATTATCTATCACTGCAGCTGCTGCTCTTTCTATCTCCGTGTAGCGGCATCAATGCCGAGGAGTCTGTAGTTCAGTAAGTATTGCTGAGCCTGACAGTGTAAACAGGCTGGTGATTTGCTCCTTTAATTGGAAGACTTGTGGGTGCCTATTCTTTAGGGTTGATTCCATTAGTAAACTTACTTAGGTGAGAAGCAAGTGTAGTATGACTGGTCAGATTATTACCTGTTTTTATTTTTTATTTATTCTTTAAGTCTGTTGAACAGTTGAAAGCTCCAGTCAAGGTTAAAGGACTTAAAGTAGAGAGAAGTGTCATTACACTATAGCTTCATTGTGTATAGTACAATATAGATTAGAGAGACATTTCACTACATTTATAATCACAAGAAGCAGCATCCATAATGATATCCATTTCTAGCTCTTCCCTAACATGCTTAGTAGACATCATTTTCCTGAAATGAACGGGCAGAAAATTAGATCTCTATTTGCAAAGCATTAGGCACCCTTGATTGGGCTGTAAAAACCAAAAAAACATACTAAGATTTACCCCAACTTAAGACTAAAAAGAGCTAAATTTGTGTTCAAATTATAACTTTTTTTTTACTTACAATGCATGTTTTTTTACTAGAATTCTAGTGTAATGCAGATGCCTTTTAAAGGAGAAATGAAACCTCAAAATGATATGGCTAGAAATATTGTTTTTTTTCACACTGAACTTATATATAATCACCATCTAAGACCTACAACATGGAGTTCCTCCACTGACCATTCCCCTATCTTACATCCACTTAGGAATTTATTATTAAACAGTCCTCAAAAGTCTCCAAAACCAAAAAATGGAAATACCCCATAAAGGTTGCCCCTACCAAAGAAGGACATAGAAACAAAATTGGGCCTGTTTTGTGTACTCCCCGTATGTTGCTTGATGTTTTATTTTTAACATTGAAAAAAGAGGCAGAATTTTGCTGTATTTCTTAAAACTTAAAGGCATTTTGTTCAGCCTAAAACACTTAGGGCCTATTTAATGAACCTCTAATTTTTCTGGCCAAGTTGTTAAAGGGGTAAACTCAAATGATAGGTTTTTTTTTTGAGAAATAAATCTTGAATTTTTAGAGAATTGACTTTAAGGGGAAGATTTAAGGTTTGAATGGTAAATTCCAATTCTAATTTTCGAGTTGGTTTTTTGATCAAAACTCACTATTTTGAATTTAAAACCACCAACTCAAATTCAGATTCAAATTCAAATCCAAGATTTGTCATCCCTCTTCCCTGGAGTAACTCGAATTTGAGTCACTCCTTAAAACCTGGCAAGTTTATGTAGAAATCAATGGCAGAGGTGTACTGACCTATTGAAAGAAGTAAATACCCCTCCTGAAATTACAGTTTTTCTTCTGATAAAAACTCAATTTGAAATGCGTTCAAATTCTATTTGAGTTTTTTGTCTGTAACATTCGTTAGAATTTTAGACATTCGAGTTTTTTCTTAAATAAGATACCATTTGAGTTTCAAGGTCATTCGAGTTCTTTCGAGGTAAAAAAAACATTTGATCTTTGATAAAATCTGAATCTGAAAATACACCATCTCAGACCTGTTGAGGTCATGTAGAAGTCAATCGCAGATTTCCCTGAAGATGTTTCTTGAAGATGTTTTCTGCGCTGTTCTTTGTGTGATAATTTCTATAAATTTGAGTTGTTGAGGAAACAATTCAATAAATCCGAATTTTTGGAGAGTCAATTCAAAAAAGTTGCACTATTTGAATTGAAGCATGATTTGGGTTTGGTCAAATTTTTTTAGAGTGAGAAAAAGTTGATTTTTAGTAAATACCCCCCTACCTCCTATGTGTGTGACCAACCACAATAAACCTCAAGTGAAATACATCTACTTAAATCTACTACATGACAATTCCACCCTGTACAATATGGAACCTCACATTGTGCAGTTGCAATTCTTAACATTAAATTATACATTAAATCTGCAGTTCATCAATATTTACATTGTCATTTCCAAATTCATTAATTATTTACTAACAAGGAAATAAATATGAAGACATTTTGATAAACCCACAGTTGATTTGCCCAGAGTTTTCTGTATGTGTTTGTATGTCCATTGAAAATAGTATACAACATCATCAACAAATGCAAAAAATAGTACTGGTAATTGTAAACTTTGTCGACTTAAAAGTTTGTTAAATCTTGATTTATTTTTGAAGGAGTACATTTTTGCCCATCGCAAGTTTAACACAAGAAATATGTTGATATTTTTAAATTTGGTTGACCATGTGACTCACATACTCAGCTGTGCCTTGTTCCTCAAAACATACCTCAATTATAATTTAAATCGATAGCTGTCAACCTGTGTTATACAACATAAAAGCTAAGTTGTTCTTTATGAATAAAGTGGTTCATAAAAAAATAAAGACCTGTCAATGCAAGACACATGAAAACAGCAACATTTTATTACCTCTTTTGGGATACAGGGGTTTTAAAGCAAGAGATCAGCACGCAGTGAAAAGACAAAATATGCAATTTACTTTATGGAAAGAACATCATCTCTGTAGCACATTCATGCATTGCATGTTGTTAATAGATAGCAGTCTACAAAAGGATGTAAGGATGTTTCACCATTAATGAATGATTGTTGGAAGGGTAAATTGTTAGTTCATTATCTTGATGGCATAATCAATAATAATTATCACTAAATGCAACATGCAGGGTTCCTGAATAACAAGCTGAACTTGAAAACTCGTGTTTGGAGAATCATTTTTTCCACTAATATAAGGATTAGTTTACTTAACATAGATGTCCAATCAAAAGTTGCACATGAAGACACGACTACCAACAAAGATGTCAATGTCCCTCAATGTGAACATGTGATTTTATGGCTAGACCCCTGTTCATCCATAACCACACCCCATTCTGCCCAGACCAGGCCTCTGCTCAACCCCTGTTTTGATTTTTAAATATAAGCAAGGTCCTGGCAAATACGGAAGAGTTCCCAAGTCTACAGCAAGCTAAAGACCACTAGAGGTCTCATCCTCATTCATCAAAGAATGGTTAGTAACTAAAATAAACAACAACCAAATGTTTATCTGAGTTCTTTCTTCTTTGCAAAGTGAGCCAAGTCCTACTGAATAGCAGTCTCCACTGCTACTAAAGAGCTAAATTATGAAGATGATTAGAGCTTCTGACAGTACATTTACATGTGTACACCACTTATTTGAAGAGAAACCAATGCAGTCTTCAGTAGAAACAATATGAAATAATGATAATCTGCATGGGCGTACTTCATATGGTTCCAGTGTTTAGAACAATGGATGGCCTTTGTTTTGAAGATCATGGCCTTCTTAAGGAGAAAAGCTAAGATTCCACTACCACCTTCAGTTTGCTGTGCTGTTTATGGTTGCATATTTCCTTGTTGTATAGATGTTTGTGATACAAGATATATGAGATACCAGATATATAGTATATTCCCTGATATGCTTTGCAAATACATGAGGAGACCCATTTATTAAAGGTCAAATTTTAGTGGCATTAAAGCTTTTTAAAAACTAATTTTCTCTAAAACCACAAAGAACATGAGAGTTATTAAAAGATCTGAATATAAAAAGTTGATAGATCCGTTAAACAATATGAAAATCTCTAACAATTTGAGTTTTTATGACAAATGCTAGCAAAAAAAAATCCAAAGACCCTGAATGGCTAAAAAAAGGTCCAAAAGGATTAGTATAGTTCCCATTAACTTTATGCAACCTCAATTGATTTTTGTATTAGAGTTTTTCTTTTTTTTTCTCACTAAACTAGGGGCTTATTCACTAATATTCAAATTAATTTTATGAAAACAAAGTTGACCAAACTCCCTTCTATATACTGAACTTATTTATCAATAATTTATCTTGAAAAAATTGGAGTGACAAAATCAAGCATTAATTTGAATTGCACGATTGACCCATCTGAAAACTCGACTTTTTCGGATTATTTCACAAAACCCCTGACTTTTTTGCATTATCCAGCACAGGTCACAATGTCAAGAAACAACTTCAGGGACACTTGCCATCAACTTCTACATGACCTAGACAGGTTTGAGATGGAGTATTTCAGATTAAGATTTTTCTCAGCTTTGGGGTATGATAAATCTCTAAAATTCACATTTTCCCATGAAAACCTTGACCAGAAAAACAATCAAGGTTTAATAAATGGGCCCCTTAATAAATCTAAAATTTTTTAAGTTTTAGAGAAATGGGGGAAAAAACCCAGATTTTTAGAGGAAAAAAAGATTTGTGAAAAAAGTAGAAATCCAAATATTAGTATATCTGCCCCTCAGGTTATATACAATAATATCTTGGAGCAAAGTTTGCATAGCAACCAATCAGCGGCAGCTTTTGTTGGTTGCTATGAGTTACTACTCCTGGGCAAATGTTGTGCCTTTTATTACATATGGGAGGTATTTTCTTTATGCTAGTATACAGTGAATATGATGATGATTCTTCTTTTTGAAAAAAAAAATATTTTTATTCTGTTTTTATTACATATCACTGATATTATTGATTTCCTTACTCAACACAATTGTTTTGTTGGTCAAACCAACTGCCTCCTGTTTATTGCTCACACAGAGGATGATGAATGCAAGTGGATATTTTGACAGAGGCAGCCCAAGCTATCCATGATTTCTCGGAATATACCAGACAGTTTGATTTTCTATGGTGGATTCCAAGGTGTTAATTTCATTTGGATTCCTGAATGTAATATTACACCTTTTGGGACACATATCCCAAAACACTTCAACGTTGCTCAATTATTTTCTGGGTGAAGCCAAATGATTTTGTTTATTGCATATACATAGCATAATCCATGCAAATGGATATTCTGACATACGGATGCAGTTCAGGCTATCTATCACTTCTCGGAATATCCCATATTGTTTGATTTTCTAACTCCTAGGGTTGTTTCCGATGATCAGAAAATCTGAAACCTTTTGGGAGACATATCCTAAAACACATCAATGTCAGCCTCAACCTTTAAGCCATTTAATTTTGAAATTTAATGAAATCTTAGAAAATCTGCCAGGGATATCTTGAGAAATAGCCATAGCACCATCTGTAAGTCTATTTCTGGAATGTAGTATTAATATTAAAAAATAACAGATAAAAAAAATTCTTTCAGTTTCCTTAAACTTAAAACCTAAGCAGAAAGATTACCCTGACCTGGAGGACAGAATTGTTCACAGTACATCATACATATTTAGATGAATCAGACTTTGGGCTGTGAATGTGATAAAGTACATGGTTTTTATTTGTGCACTGTGCATTTTTTATGAACACAGAGGTCTGTTTTGATGAGCACCTAACATAAAAACAATGGAGTGGATCAAGTCAATACATATGCAAAATCATGACATTGGTCTAAGACTGCTGCTGCAAACAATGGTATTCTGTCTGTATGCGACAAACATTAGAATGGTTCTGGCCATCTTACCTCTAATATCTCAAAACACAGTAGGGGGTTATTTATTAAAACTCAAATTAATCTCAGTTTTTTATGAAAACAAAGTCAGCAAAACTACCTTCAACGAATTTAACTCATTTATCAATAATTTTTCTTGAAAAAGTCAGAGCAACAAAACGTCAACACAAAATCAAGTGTAAATTCATATTGTACGATTGATGCGGATTTATCAAATTTTTGCTGTGAAAATTTAATTTTTTCGGATTATTGACTTTATTGGATTGTCGCCATCGCCAATCAACAATATCAAGAAATAACTTTAGGGACATCATTGACTTTTATGTGACCTCGACAGGTTTGAGATGGAGAATTTTCAGTTTTGTATGTTAAGCAGCTTTGGGGGTATAGTAAGGGGCATATTTATCAAGTGTCGAATTTCGAATTGAAAAAACTTTGAAATTTGAATTCAAAAAGACCAACCGAAATGAAGTTGAATAAGTCCATTTTCTATCGAATAGGTACATATTCGGCCGAATTCAAATTGTATGAATGGAAGGAATAGCGCATTTGATCAAATTCGATTCAAAATTTTTCCCAAAACGTTTTTCAAAGTCCACCAATTGACTCCAAATTGGTCCTAGGAGGACCCCCATAGGCTAAAACAGCAATTCGGTTTTAGATGGCAAATGGTCGAAGTCGAATTTTTAAAAAGACAGTACATGATAAATTTCGATATTCGAATTTTTGAATTTTTTTTTCAAACTCAAATCGAATTTGGACTATTCCCTAGTTGAAGCACACAATAAATAGCTTGAAATTCACCTTGAGCTTTAATAAATCTGCCCCTAAATCTCCAAAAATTTTAGTTTTCTTTTTCCATGAAAAATTTGATCTTTCCCATTAAAAAACAGATAAATTTGATGTTTAATAAATGGACACTTAATAAATAAAGTGAAGATTTGAAACGTAAAGATTGTTCTTTCCAGCTTTCATAGTCTTGTTTTCATAGTCTTGTAAATAGGTGAAAAATGCTAAATCTGATAACTGAGCTTATGTGTGTAATAAATAATGTCCAAGAAATGACAACTCTGTTCTGTTTGAACCTTTACAGTTATTTAATACTCACGGAATGGAAAATGTAATCAGATCAATATTTTACATCGCTCCGAAGCATTGTTTCTGTTTGCATTACTAGTCATTATTTGAGCAAAGCAATAGATCAAACAAACAGCAGTTATCTAAATATAATTTTCACAAATCTTCCAGCACCTACTGAGATATAAATTATGCTGTTAATGTTTTACTAGTTGCATTAATTATCTACTAACATTGTTAATTAAGTTCTGAGGTCTGTTTCATGTATTTATTCACATCTAAAGACATGAAAAATTAGGCTTGAATGGGGCTATTTACATATGTGTTCAATATAAGCTATAAAATAGGAAAATGTATTCCGTTGATTATTTTTATCTACTTGTGTACATTCATTTTACAGTGGAATTCAGGAGTTTTCTTTTTCGTTGCCATCTGTATATGAAAATTGCTGACCTACTGCTGAAGATTTGCACGTTATTAATTTACCCCACTATTTGATTCAGACCTTGGGGAGTTTGCAATGAATTATAATTAAAAAGTGCTCCATGTTGCCAGATAATTGCAGCAGATGAGTTCCTGTAATATTGTCATTAATGTCCCCAATAAGGAAAGTCCTAAATTAATTAGTCTGAATTGTAATTTCCCATCTTCTATCAATATATACTGTAACATATTTCAATACAATTGTGCCAAAATCAATTACCAAACTAATTCAGCCTCAGTTTTTGTAACTTGAAAATATTCAAAAAATTGTTGAACCCAAACAAGAGCTTATTTATGAAAACAATTGAATCTCCAAAACTCAATAGGCTAAAACCTAAAAAAAAAAACTTGAACACAGCAAAACCACATCCTGCTCACCTCAAAATGTGTAAAAAACGAGAATTAAACTCACATTGAAGAAAAAAACACTTACATTTTAGCTAGGGCAGCTCCTATTGGCTCTTACATGAACTCGGCAGTTTATAGATGACACATTTTTCCATTCACGTTTTTTTCACTTAAATCTCAAAAATGTGAGTTTCGGTAAATCGAATTAGAGAACGGTATGTGGGGCCGATTTACTTACATTTAGATTTCTTTTTTTCACTAATTATATTTATCTCTAAAAATTACTTCTTTATTTCTCTAAAACTAAAAATTTGAGATTTAACATAACTAGCAAGTAAAAGCAATCAAGGCCCTATAGAAGTCAGTGGGAGCTGCGCTGATCATATTGGACCTTTTTTTAGCCATTCAGACATTTAGGGTGTTATTTATCAAAGGTAACGTTGATTCGAGTTTTTAAGGGTATTTTTCATTCAAAACTCCAATTTTCTGGGTTTTTAAAAAAACTTGTTTTTTTTTATTATTTATTATATGCTGAAGCTGGAAAAAGTTTGAATCCGAAAATATACCATCTAAAACCTATTGAGGTCATATAGAGAAATGCAAGAGGTCCTCTTTAGACAATGTCCTATAATATATATAATAATAATAATAAAATTATTAATATATAATAAAATAATAATATATAATGATATTCGGTTGAGTGCAGAGGACCTCTTGTATTTGCCTATTGAGGTCATATACCTGTAGGAGTCAATGAGAGAGGCCCCTAGAACCATTTGAAGATGCTGTTCAGGTTTTTTCAGTGGGTTTTACTCAAAAACTCAATCAATTCAAGCAATTCTATTTTTTTTTACAACGGAAAAATCGATTAGTAAAGTTTTCAGGTTTTTAACCCCGAATTCACTGATACGAGTTTTTTCCATTAGAGTTTTTTCTTAAATTAAAAACCATTCAAGTTGTGAGTTCATTCAAGTTCATAAAAAACCTCACAAAGCTCTAAAATTCGACCTTTGATTAATAACCCCCTTAGAGGTTTTTTTTTACTATCGATTGTTTGAAAACACAAATTTTTAGAGATTTTAGAGGTATTAGTATTTTTTTGTGCATCATTCAGTATTTTTTCCTGTACTTTTTATACTCTGAACTTTTAATGAAAAGAGCTTAATCATGATTTCAAAATGATTTCACTAAAATGTGACCTTTAATAAATGAGCCTCTTTGAGTTTTAGCTTAAAAAAACTCGTGACCCAATAGTGACTCAACTGCAAACTTCAAAACTGTTGCATTCCAGTATGCAGTGTATGTAATAAAACGTCTTATTAAAAATGCAGGTAATTTGCAACCAAAAAAATAATTAATTCAATGTTTTTTATTGGGCAATTTTTAAATTTTACAACACAGACTTTGCATAAAAGTCAATATATATATAATGTACATAGCCTTGTTTAGTTAAATGCTTAATAACATATACGGCATTTTAACATAACATAGTTAAAGATACAGTATTTCTTGTATAAAGATAGAAACTAGGCCTAGGTTTATATAAAGCAAATTGTCTCTTTGCAGGCCTTTTCGAACCATAAAAACTGAGAAGTCCAAGTAGAATATAATAATCAAAAATGAAACATTGTAATAATCTTTAAGCTAAAGTATCATCTCAGAGTACATTTTACTCTATTTCCGGTATCACCTTCTTTGTATCAATCCTTATATAAAGTGTTCCAGAGAAATAAATTTAAGTCTTAAGTGAACCAGAGCTTTTTCTTATACTTACTTTGTGAATTACCCAAAGTGACATGCAGTACAAAAAAAAAAAAGGACTACATCTACAACTAAACTACACTAAAACTACACTTAATTTGCTGTAAACCATATTTGTAAACCATATTTGTAAACCATATAAAAAAATAATTAAATAAGTGTTGAATGAGACTCATCTCTAAATATATTGAGCATAATGCAGTTGGAGACAAAGGACTGATTTGTTCTGCTTTGTATGTGAGTGATTGCGTGTGATGTAGAGACAGTATACTTCATGGTATGCTGGATTCCATTGTTACAAAAATGTCAAGCACAACAATGTAAAAGCCGTTAGCTGAATAATACAGGGACCAAAACACGGGGAAAAAGTATGAATTGAATTAAGTACAAACGTTGCTCTTGACTATGAAGAGAATAGTGCTCTTGGTCAGCAGATTTTCACCCTCAATCTCTGATGGAACATTTACATCAGGATCTGCTGCTCTGCTCTGGAGTTCAGTAGGCACATTTATTACATATGAGCATATATACAAATATAAGCTTCTAGCTGCAGGGTTACAGCCATGTTTGTGTGTTTGTTTGAGTTTCCAATTCATTTTGTTAATATTTTGCGCATGAACAGTTCTATACATATGTATCCCTTTTCCCCTGGCTCTTAAAGAAAACTTCATCTTCTGCTTGAGGGAGTCTTTGTAAATATTTGTCATGGATCAGTAGGTTAGTGGATGGTAGACCATCAGAGAACAACAGCTGAGATTCCTTCTTGAGAGAATGGGTGAATTATCCTTAATATGTTCTATGCACAGAACCTTTTTAACGTTAGAACTTTAAAAACACAGACACAACTTGATTCCCAAATAGCATGCGATAATAATTTAATATAATAATTATCTGTTTTCTTTTTTGAGCTTATGACTACAGCCCTCATATGTACAGTAGTGCTTAACACTGTTCTATCTTCACTGATTCTCTTCCCCCCACACACACTGCTGTGGATCCACACTGAACCCAAAATCAATGAAGGAGGCATTATTTTTAAAGGGGCAGACATGGAAAAGTACTTGTTTCCTAAAGTCTTACCAGTCTGGTAGGACTTTGCAAAAGGTGGACATCACATTTAATAAAAGTTGACTATAAAAAAAGGTATAAATGACTAAAATTAACAAAAATTGCTCTCACTCATCAGAGTTTTGGTAATAGTCATGGCCAGAAAATTGGTGAAGGCACAGCAAGAGACAAAAAAATCAAGAAATGTACTAGGAAATATATTTCTGCATGTGGCAGTTAATGCAATGAAGCCTTGTTGAATCACATAATCAATCTTTGGGAACAAAGTTTAGTTCAAAGTGACTTAAAAACATCAGATGCTGAAATAAATTGAAATATATGCATAACACAAGAAAGCAAAACATTGATGTTTAATTGACTATACTGTATGTGAAGAAACACTTTATTTCATGGGTGCAATGATCCATAAAGAATATTATGACATTGTAACATTATGAGGGGTGTGTAAATGAGACTGTTGAGGTTAAACTGTCAGATGATAAAAAAAAGTCCATATCCCACATGACAATGGTTTGGATATCAAATATCAAGAACACTGGAAAAGAGCAAGAAGTGATGACAAGGAGGATGGTGGCATTCCCAACACTTCTTATTTGGTGATACTTTCATTTCAATATCTGAAATCACTGTTAAACTTTAATCAGGAACCTGAATTCTTATTAAAAATGACGACCTTGTAGCTGTGAGATAACAGCTTCAATAAGCTGCAAGGGGCCCTTTTTAATGTCTGCTTTAAGAATTTGGGGTTTCTTAACAAACAGGACATTTGCCTGAACAGCAATTTGGGTAAACATGGATAATGCCACTGCTTTTTCTAGTAATGCATATTCGATAAAGTCACTTTTCATTTCCCTGTCTTTTATTTTCTATATTTAATGGAGCTATTTCTTATACAGTCTGACATAGGTATATTTTGTTGACTTAATACACATCCAGGCTTAATAATACCAATATAATCACCTGAGATCCATTACACTTCTCTAGTGCAACACTGTAATATAACATGTGTCTTCTCATCACACCATTCATTCACAGCACCCATCAATTCATTATTGACTGAAAAATCTTCCTACCAGTCATTTATTTTTTTTATAGTTTTAAAGAAGACAATAGACTCGGTCTGGACAAAACTCATGGTCACATACCATATCTGAGGCAATGATCCCCAACGAGTGGCTCACAAGCAATATATTGCTCACCAACCCTTTGGATGTTGCTCCCAGTGGCCTCAAAGCAGGATCTTATTTTTTAATTCCTGGCTTGGAGGCAAGTTTTGGTTGTATAAAAAACACGTGAATTGCCAACCTGAGCCTTCTGTAGGCTGGACAGCCACTTAGGGACTTCCAAATGGACAACCATTTCACTTATTTTGAACCACCAGAAACATTTTTTAAACTTGTGTTGCTCCCCAACTCTTTTTAACAGCTGAATGTTTCTCACAGTTAAAAATGTTTTAGAGTTCCCAGTTTAAGGCCATGACAATTTTTTGAGGATTTTATAACAATTGTGGGTGGCCATTCACTGTGTTTATGATCTTAACATGACATTCCACCATGTCTGAATTCAGCAGTGGAACAATGCAATAACCGCATAAGAGATCAGAGAAATGATAGTATTATAAGTTCAGGACACGTACTTGATGACCATGCAGACTACTCTTTTCTATATTTTTAACATGGCATCATCTATTGGAATGTGTGTAAAAATAAATACAACCACAGATTAGAACCCAATTTGCATTTAAGTGAAGTAAAGATTTGCACTATATTATGTTGAAGTTTGGAGCTAATATCTTAAGTCTGTAGGTGTCATGAACATATTGATTGTCCCCTCATCTATTCCATTTTAATGATGTTATGTGCAGTATGCCTCTAGACTGATCGACATTTAACCTTGCAACATGTTATCTGTGCACTTAGAATTTGTTTTTCAAGCAGAGAACAGCAGTGATACAGACACTGAGATGTTTTTATTTTGTACTGAAACTTTAATTCTTGGCAAAATTATGCTGAAGATGTCTTTATTGTCATATCCAAGAGCCTCTTCAATATCTACTATAACACAATAACCATACACAAAAGATATTTTTCGTTGGGACCCTATCCTTCTATAAAATTAAGCAAGGCATACATACTGTCGTTACATAGTGAAGTTGGGCTGAAAAAAAAACACAATAGATATTTTAGTATCACTACAGCCTTGGATATTCTGCTTATCGAAGAAATCATTCAAGCCCCTGTTAAAGTCATTAACAGAATCAGCATCACAACATCATCCGGCAGTGCATTCCCCAACCTCACTGTCCTCACTGTGATGATCCCCCTACTCTGCTTCAAATGAAAGTTCTGTTCCTTTAGTCTAAAGGGGGGGCACTGGTATGGCAATTCATTTTATGGGAAAGATGTTTCTCTGCTATCTGTCTATAATGTCCTCTAATGTACTTGTAAAGACTAATCATGTCCCCTCACAAGTGTCTTTTCTCCAGATAAGACAACCCCAACAGTGACAATCTACCCTCATAATTAAAATCTTTTAGTTCAGTTGCACTTAGTCTCTGCACTCTCTCCAGCTCATTTATATCCCTCTTAAGGACTGGAGTCCAAAACTGCCCCCATACTCCAGATGAGGCCTCACCAGGGACCTATAAAGAGACACAATTATGTTTCATCCCTTGAGTTAATGCCCTTTTTTTACGCAAGACAGAACTTTATTTGCTTTAGTAGCCACAGAATGACACTACCAAAGAATTAGACAACTTGTTATCCACAAAAAAAACTGATTCTTCTGCGTTAAGGAAACCCTACTATGGCAAGATTTTGTGGAATAGATGGGTGTGTGGGTTAAAGTTTTGTGGGTTAGGGTCTCGTGCAGGTTGATTTTTTCCTGACCTGAAACATCACTACTGACAAGTATGAGGTCCTTTCCACAGCCAACAACCACCAGAAAAAAGACTTCAGAGGACATAGACTGAATGTCCAGTACACTTGGGGGCAAATTCACTAAGCGCCGAACGCTATCGTTACTTCGCTAGTGTTTGGCATTTTCGTTACTGCGCAAATTCACTAACGAACGCTAGCGTAGATTCGCTAGTGTTACTTCGCACCCTTACGCCTGGCGAAGTTTCGCTACGGACGTAACTACGCAAATTCACTAACGCGTGCAGTGTACTGAACGCTACCTTTTACGCTAGACTTCCTTCGCCACCTCAGACCAGGCGAAGCGCAATAGAGTAGGTAGGGATTGCTTCAAAAAAAGTCAACATTTTTTCTAAGTCCCAAAAAACGCTGGCGTGTTTTCTACATTATGGGTGATAGGCTAAAAAAGATCGAAAATTTTTTGGGGGCTCCCCTCCTTCCCCCCTACATTTCCTGACTCATGGCAACTTACCTATACAGTGGGCACATGTGTAGGGCAAAATAAAACTTTTATTTGATGTTTTGAAGGTTTTCTAGGCATTTGTAGTGATTCTACGTATTCCTCCATTGAAATTTGAATTTGGCGCCATATGCAAATTAACCATCGCTAGCGTAACTTCGCTTCGCTTAGCGAATCAACGCTAGCGCAACTTCGCAACCTTACGCTACCCCTGAGCGCAACTTCGGATTTTAGTGAATTTGCGAAGCGCTGGCGAAACTACGCCTGGCGAAGTGTGATCGAAGTGGGCAACTACGAATCTTAGTGAATTTGCTCCTTGGTCTCAACAACTGTCATGATATTACCCTATGAGAAAATTGTCATAAGCTCCATTGTGAACCTGATGAGAGTAAATAAGCTATTTCTGTAATGTGCCTGTGATATGTTGAACTTATTCCAGTATACTACATTTTTCTTTTTGAGTTTCTTTGTTCTTCAGTAAATATGGTCTTCCTGTTTAAGAACCACTGGAGCCCAAGGTTTCTTCTGAAAGTCAAACTTATAGTACAGCTTTGAGACCTTTTACTTCCAATATCACTAGAGTAATGACACAAGGGCGGCACAAAATCACAATTGACAAAACACCCATTGAACAGCACTGAAGTCAATAAGGGTATGTCAGTAAAAGCTGAAAGATGAGGTCCATTTTGCATATTGTTGATGCTCCTCTTGGCCCAATACCAGCAATAAAGACTGAGACTGAAATTAATGGCAACTGCTTGTCACTGTACATATGTAGGAGATTTCAGCCTCAAAATGCACACTTTGGTTTTTGGGCACTACTTTGCCCTATGATTATAGTGTCAGGCCATTACCATTAATATCAATCACAGTCTGCACTGGTGCTATCTGTCATTTCTCTCACTGGCAGAAATCCACAGCTGCAGAAAATGCAGAGTGTGCCATTAGCCTCATTATAAACGTGTATAGAAAGATAGGCAGATACAGTTGTACGTGCAGTTGTGCATTTTTCTGTAGAAATGACTGAAGAATAAATAACATTATTTCAAAATGTGAATAATTATATCATTGAATCTTTTTTTAGGATTGCAAATACAATGAAAAACAAAAAGAGGTGTATAATTTGGGAAGGGAAAAATCCCATTAATAAAAGCAACGCTGTCATTTACAATGTTAATTGCAAAGTACATTGATGCCACCCTGTGGTTACTAGATGCAATAATGAGATCTGAGCTATATTCAGAATATACGTTGCCTTAAGCAATGGAAATTTCAGAGATAGGAGGGAGTTTGTTTAGATAACACACTGAGTGTTCATCTGGACACATTTGCAAAAAACGTTTATGCTAGTTTTTGGTTTTGTAGAGAATTTGACTCAGACCTTGCAAGTTTAAACCTCATACATCTACAACTCAAGCCATCCATATTGCACCAAGCCAGTTTGTCACTTGCATCAAAGCATATCCTACTTACTGTTCCAGAGCAACCTTGGGTCCTACATGAATAGGTCTAATTTGGAGCCTTCCATTAAAATGAAATGTAGGCACTATGGGGAGTTAATGCTTACAGGTAATATCTGCCCTAGCTTTCAATATGCTGGCAGATCCACATAGAAAGGAAACAAAAAAGAATATTATATGAAGAAGAGCAGTTTGAAGGCGGGTGTTGGAAGAAATCATATAGGAAAGGTACTGGGATTCCTATGGGGTTCCCAGTTAACACATGTCAAACCTCTGCACAACAGAAATGAGACCGCATGCAAACAACTTTTAATGGTTTTATTCACTGTGCAGTTTTTTTTACAAAATTAATGCATGATGTTGCTCCCCTTCATCTCTCTCTCCTTTATAAGTGCAACAAAATGCAATGATGTGTCCTGTACTGTCTGGTCTATGGCATTTGGCACCCTGGGCCTCGACCATGGCCATAGCACCTAGTGCTTTGCCTGCTAATGCTAAAAAAGGCCACCAACTTTGATAAAGCTAAAGCTGCATGTGCACCAAGCATTCCGTTCCACTTTTGCTTTAAAGAAGAATAAATCCCCCCAATAAGTAAAGCCCTACCTACCACCCTAGATAGTCCCCCCACCCTGCTTCCCCACGTATAGTTCATAACCCCTGAAAGTGTCCCGAACACATTGCACATGTATCAGAGCAGAGTAAGTGCAGTGGAGCTCATTGACACCCCCTTTGGGTTCTCTTTCTTCCCTTTGGCAATTCACTGCACTTTTGGCACATGCGCTGTTGCTGTAAACTGGAAGACTGCTCCAACTGTGCATGCGCAACATGATGCTTCCCTACTGATGAAGACCGAAGATCTGGAAGATGGCACCCTTGAGCTCCGCTGCACCTACTCTTCACTTATATGTGAGCAATGTATTCAGGACACTTTCAGAGGTAATTAACTATGTGGGTGGGGGAAGCAGGAAGGGGGACTATCTATGTTAGTAGGTAGGAATTTTTTTAATGGGGGGTTTAGTTCTTCTTTAAAAGTTCTCAGATCAACCATCACCCTAGAGCTTGGATAGCTCTATAAATTTTATGTTGTCAGGCTATCAGGACTGGATGGTGTAAGAAAGGAGATATTTTAGGTTGGTGGTCATGAGATGAACAATACCTTTTTTTTTTACACTTTATATATCTTTATATATCTTTGACAACATCTCTGTTAACAGTTTTGCAGTTTTTGAAGCTAGACTCATAACCCCTTTAGGTCTGAGTTGTTTGCGATTGATGTTTCATTAATGAAGTCAAGTCCATTTGAAAAAGGGCTACAGATGAGCCCGAAACGTCATGTTGTCGTAGATCTTTAAGCCATGCACAAATAAAGGCTTTTTAGACTATTATGCTGATTGGAGCTGTGTCGTATATTGGAATATCTGTGAAGTCGGTTGGACAGTGGGCCACTGGACACGTGCACCGCCAGAAGCATAAAGAGTTTAATAAGTGGGTGAGTGCTGACTAAACAAACCTATATGAAGTCAAGTCCAACAGCTATTGAGATTTATCAGGAACTTTCCAGGCCCTGAGGGTGATATACCCTGCATATACAAGGAGTTTACTGAACTTTTTAGTTCATTCAAGAGGACACAAAGGCATATGTAGCAATGAGAACAAAGAAAGCATTGATCTTCTGGTATCGATTTCTTTGAAACATTAAGACCAAATTACTATAGCCAGACTTTCCATTATGGAGTCATGAACTGATTGGGATCATGCAAACTACTGAGAATTAATATGAAATATTATAGAGTGAAAATGTGCATACTACTTAAATTTTCCATATTACATTTACAGTAAATCCATACAAAAGTGCTTTTTAAATATCTTTTCCTCCACTAGGACACATTTACAGTTGTTCCTGCTAAAAGAGTTGCTTTTTTTTGAGCTCCATGTTGCTTTCTTTAGAAGCAATGCCCTACAGCAACGTGCCAGATCCTGTAGTAAACTCCTCAGCTGCCTCTTCCTTCTGATGTAACTGCTGCTTCAGGCACTCAAACAACTGCAGGACATGCATAAAGTGCCTTTCTTTAAGATCAATTGCTCTTTGAAATTCATAATCTGTTGACGCAATATGAATATGTGTTTCATGAAATGCCTCTCGGCCAGTTCTCTCTTCTTAAAGAAGGCGCTCATAAAACGATGTGTTTGCTTTGTGATTCTATAGGATTCATCATTATCATGTGCTTATACAGTATTTTGCATAACTCAGTCTGTTCTATGAGAGCTAGGAAGCTTACGGTATTCCTTTCTTTTTTTCTGAAATGGTAGCTGACTCATGGATTGAGCTACTTAACCTACGCCATTTTCTACTCTATATCCATGTTCATATTTCGACAGATCAATAGAGAGGGGGAAAACAGTTAGTAGTTAACTAGGAGAAGGGGATTTGGAATTAACACAAATGAACTGTTTTAGAATAGAGTATTTTGTGTACAATGGACAAATTAATTTATGTCATAGGCTAAACAATATAATTTTCCCTTTCACATATGGTGATAAAGTAAAATATGATTTCCCTACAACAGGAGTGCCCATACTTTCCTAATGCAAGGTCTACTTTTAGTAATGTTGTTCCATGATCTACTGTACATTCGTAAAAGTATTGTAAGCATTCTGTTCCATGGAAAATATTACTTATAATATTAATTTATGAGATAATATATATTGATGTATTTAACAAACAACTATTTCTGATGTAACCTTAATGTAATAAATGTTTGAATGAAATGTTCAATATAGGAAAGCTGTTTGTTGACAGAGTCTTGAGATCTATTGATCCCCAGCTAAAGGTCTACTGGTAGACACCCCTGCCCTACAAGATTGGTGCCCATGGATTGGTGATTTTAATGAGTAAAGTACAACTGACAACAAAGATAACTGCTGGGGAGGCTTGTACCAATATGTTTGGAACACCCCAGTGATTATTGCTTGCCTGGTACGCCAGGCTGATGCTCCTGTTCATTAAAAACTACACTGCCCAGGGAACTTCTGAAGAAGGTGTCACCATCTTCTTTTTATTTTTCCATATTCTCTTCTTCAAATCTGGAGGGCATGCACCTGCCCCAGCCCGAAGAAAGGAAGACCAAAGGGGAAGACGATCATGCTGAAATAGCTTCTACAGATATACCCTGGTCCTCTGCTGTTTTCTGCTGACAAGAGAACCAGACTAGCGTATCAGGTAACTGATTATAATTACCGTGGGGTGCCTAGCATTTTGCACCCTTCCAAGTGGTTTAAACTTTAATTCTCCTTTATGTGATGATGAAATGGCTGTGTACCATCAATGTTTTTTGGATGCCAGTTAAAGTATCATTAACACTCCCTCATAAGAAACCTATTAGGGAGCATTTTACCTGCATAAAAATGCCATCTTTTGTTTTTAATGCTTTTAAGTAAGGGATATGTAGGGCACACATGGAGATAGGCACAGTTGTGTTTCAATAAATATCAAACTAATAATAGGAATTCAAGTTAAAAATCTTGCTCTATCAGTAAGCATAAAATGAATAGTATTGGAAAATAAGAAACCCTACCAGACAGTGTTACAAAGGGAACTATATTGTATTATGTGTTGTGATTTGATATTCAGTTTAGATGCTTTTCGTATTTCATGTGTTTTTTGTATCATCACGTAGACACATGTTGGGGTTATAAACACATATGAAGTACATGCAAGAATATTTCACAAATTCTATAGCCCTTTGGAGACAAGGGACAATCCATATATAATATGGCATGCTGTAACTCTTTATTCATTGCATGGACTTGACCATCATAATCAACTTTGAAAGGCCTGACATGGCTGCCCTCTTTATTTCAAAAGAATCATGCCATAATAGGGTTAGGGTTATATATATATATATATATATATATATATATATATATATATATATATATATATATAGATATACTACTTCTATGGACTCTTGGGGCTTTATTCCTGTAGCTATACTCTACTGTATTTAATAAGTGACTTATTGGTTTATTTAGACCCAAGGGAGGGAGTATTGACTATATGCCCATTGGTTGCTATTGTCAGGGAGCCGGGAGCTCCCTCCAGGGAGGTAGTCTGGATCAAGGAGGAAGCCCTCTTGAGGGAGCAAGGTCGCGGTATCCAAAGGGTTAAGCAGAATCAAGGTCAAAGTCCATGCAAGAGTTCAATGGCAGGCAGATCAGGATCAAATAACAAGAGTCCAGGCAGGGGGTCAAAACCAAGGCAGGAGCAGGAATCAGGATACAGGAAACACAAACAGGAACCCAGGATTAATGGCAGCAAATCCTATTCTTGGGCGCCGTCACAGTGTTTTGGGCGCCCTTTTATGATGAGATCCCGGCACCAGAGATGACATCATCATACAGCGACGCTGCAGCCATGTGCTCAGCATGGGCGCCGCCATCTTGGATCTTCACTGTGACCGCTGGGAATGTAAACAGCGCCGTCGGATACTTCTGAGTCGGGTACGTCTGGCAGTCCTGACAGTACCCCCTCCCCCACGGGGGGCCTCTGGACCACCAGGACAATGCTTTTGGGGAAACCTGGTGTGGAAATCCCTCACAAGACGAGGAGCATGAACATCAGAGTGTCCTTCCCAGGAGCATTCTTCAGGGCCAAAGCCCTTCCACTTGATGAGGTACTGAAGAGAACCCCTGGAGATTCTGGAGTCAAGGATCTTTTCCACCTCATATTCTTGTTGACCATCCACAGAGATAGTAGGAGGGGGAGACTGGTCAATAGAAAAGCGGTTGGAGGTAGCGGGTTTCACCAAGGAGACATGAAACACGTTGGGGATTCGCATCTCAGGGGGAAGCTGAAGTCTGACAGCCACAGGATTGATAATCTCCAAGATGGGAAATGGACCCACAAACTTCGGACCCAGCTTGGGAGATGGCACCTTCAGACGAATGTTTCGGGAAGAAAGCCAAACTTTATCACCAACCTTGAAGAGAGGAGAGGACCTACGTCTCCGATCCGCGAAGGTCTTGTGCACAAGAGCACTCTTCTCCAAATTAGACTTGGTTGCAGCCCAAATAGCGGACATATGGGCCGCATGGTCATCAGCGGCTGGGACATCAGTCAAAACAAAGTCTTGCGGAAAGGCTTGAGGATGTTGGCCATACACAGACATGAATGGAGATCTTCCAGTGGATGAATGACAGGCGTTGTTATGAGCAAATTCCGCCCACGGGAGAAGGTCAGACCAATCATCTTGGCAAAGGGAGACATGATTTCTCAGGAATTGTTCTAAGGCTTGATTCACTCGCTCTGCTGCCCCATTCGTTTGGGGATGATAGGCAGAGGAGAATTGAAGAGCAATACCCAAGACCTTGCATAAGCAACGCCAAAACTTCGCCGTGAACTGGGAACCTCTGTCAGAGACAATCTCCGCCGGGAAGCCATGCAGGCGGAAAATGAATTGAATGAACAACTGTGACAACTCCACTGCAGATGGAAGCTTCCGTAAAGGGATGAAGTGGGCCATCTTGCTAAAACGATCTATGACGACCCAGATCACGGTGTTCCCACTGGAGGGAGGAAGTTTGACTATGAAGTCCATTGCCAAATGCGTCCAAGGACGAGAGGGGACAGGCAAAGGCTGTAGTAACCCGCTAGGGCGAGAATGGCTAGGCTTGGAAGTGGCACAAACGGTACAAGCAGCAACAAAGTCTTTGACATCTTTACGAATAGTTGGCCACCAGACTAGACGCCGTAAAAGTTCTAGAGTCTTAGCAGGACCAGGGTGTCCCGCTTGCTTGGAGCTATGAGTCTGTTGCAGGATAGGCAGACGAAGTTCAGGAGGTACGAATGCCATTCCGATGGGAGTATCAGGAGGAGCAGAAGATTGACCAGCCAGAATTTGATCAGCAAATTGAGGGTATAAAGAAGCGATGATCTTGACAGGAGGAATAATTGGCTCTTGTCTTTCAGGAGTACGATCCACCGGAGTGAAACTTCGAGACAGAGCATCGGCTTTCCGATTCTTGGAGCCAGGGCGATAAGTCAAGACAAAGTTAAATCGAGAGAAGAAGAGAGCCCACCTTGCTTGTCTGGGATTCAGCCTCTTGAGAGATTGAATGAACTCGAGATTCTTATGATCTGTGTAGATCGTGACTGGGATCAAGGAACCTTCAAGGAGGTGACGCCACTCTTCTGAGGCAAGCTTGACAGCCAGGAGTTCTCGATTTCCTACATCATAATTATGTTCGGCAGGAGAGAACTTCTTAGAGAAATATGCACATGGGTGCAACTTTCCATCAGAGGGATGTCTTTGGGACAAGATAGCTCCAGCTCCAACTTCAGAAGCATCCACCTCGATGAAGAAAGGTAACTCCGGATCAGGATGGCGGAGAACCAAAGCAGAAGTGAAGGCATCCTTCAGGGATTGAAAGGCTTCAATAGCAGACGGGGGCCACAAGCTGGGTTTACCCCCTTTTCGGATGAGGGCCAGGATAGGAGCAATGCGAGAAGAGAACCCCTTAATGAATTGCCGGTAGTAATTGGTAAAACCAATGAATCTCTGGATTGCCTTAGTGCTCAGCGGTAGGGGCCACTCTTGGATTGCAGACACTTTCACAGGATCCATCTCGAAACCCTCTGGGGAGATGATATAGCCCAGAAAAGGAATCTTGGACACTTCAAACACACATTTCTCCAGTTTGGCAAAGAGAGAGTTCTTTCTCAAACGAGAGAGTACTTCCTTCACCTGGGAGCGATGGCTTGCAAGGTCCTTGGAGAAAATCAGAATGTCATCTAGGTACACGACCACAAACTTTCCCAAGAGATCCCGGAAAATGTCGTTCACGAATTCTTGAAAGACAGCGGGGGCATTGCAGAGACCAAAGGGCATTACGAGGTACTCATAGTGCCCATCACGAGTGTTGAATCATGTCTTCCATTCGTCACCTTCACGGATGCGGATGAGGTTATACGCCCCACGGAGATCCAACTTAGTGAAGATTTTAGCCCCCTTCAGTTGGTCAAAAAGTTCTGCGATCAGAGGCAAGGGATACCGGTTCTTAACGGTGATTTTATTAAGACCCCGGTAGTCAATACAAGGATGTAGGCCTCCATCCTTCTTCTCCACGAAGAAGAATCCAGCCCCTGCGGGAGAAGTAGAAGGGCGAATAAACCCCCGCTGGAGATTTTCTTGGATATATTCCTTCATGGCAGCGGTCTCTGCTGGGGAGAGAGGATAAGTGCGACCTCTAGGAGGCATGGTTCCAGGCAGGAGATCAACTGGACAATCGTAGTGACGATGAGGAGGGAGAAGTTCTGCAGACTTTTTACAGAAGACATCAGAGAATTCCTTGTAGAAGGAGGGAAGCGTCTTCAAATCTGACGTAGAAATATTCACCCTCTGGATGGGTTCAGCAGGAAGGCAATGCTGTTGGCAGTATGGACTCCAACGGGAAACCTGCCCCGAGGACCAATCAATGATAGGGTTATGCAGGCGTAACCAGGGAATAGGGATGTAGCGAACTGTTCGCCGGCGAACTAGTTCGCGCGAACTTCGACTGTTCGCGTCCGCCGAATGTTCGCGAACGTCGCGCGACGTTCGCCAATTGGTGTTCGCGTTCGATTCGAAGTAAAATTTTGTTCGACCATTCGACCATTCGACCGTTCGATCGCTAAAATCGAACGATTTCCATTCGTTCGAACGATTATAAGCATTCGATTGAATTAAAATCATTCGATCGAATAGCTTCGATCGTTCGATTCGAACGAAAATCGTTCGATCGTACGAATAAAATCCTTCGATCGTTCGATCGAACGATTTTATCGAGCGTTCGAAGTTCGCGAACTGTTCGCGAACTGTTCGCTTTTTTGCCGGTGTTCGCGAACGGCGTTCGCGAACATCAAATCGGCAGTTCGCTACATCACTACCAGGGAAGCCCCAAGACGACTGGAACAGAAGGACAGGAAATAATCAGGAACGATAACTTTTCTTTGTGTAAAGTCCCAACCTGCACAGGCAATTCCCCAGTCGTCATAGAGATAAACTCGGATTCAAGGGGTCGGTCATCAATGGCGGTTACTCGAAGTGGAGGAGACAATGGAAACAGGGGAACATTCATATGCTTGGCAAAGAGAGCGTCCATGAAATTTCCGGCAGCTCCAGAGTCAATAAAAGCTGAGCCAACAATGGTCTTAGTGGACAGACGGATCTGTAAAGGCAGAAGAAACCTGTGAGAGTTCTCTTGTGACTTGGGAGTAATGCCCCCTACATGAGTCTTTCCAAGGTTACCTTGAAGAGAGGAACTCTGAGGCTTCACAGGACAGGAGTTGGCAAAGTGAGATTGACCCCCACAGTAGAGACAAAGTCCAGCCGTACGTCTCCGGAGTTTCTCCTGTTCAGAGAGACGAGCTCTTCCGACTTGCATAGGTTCCTCCGGAGGAATAACAGAAGGCTGCTGGGGGGTAGGAGGTAATAGAGGTCTTTGAAAGCGAGGAGCCAACATGGGTTGAAATTTCTTGACTCGGTCCCTATCAGCTTGATGTTCTTTCTGACGGGTGTCCACCTTGACAGACAAAGCAATGAGGTCTTCAACCTGCGTGGGTAATTCACGAGAGACCAGGTCATCTTTGAGGCGGATAGAGAGACCATTGTAGAAGGCAGCATGATAGGCATCATTGTTCCAACAAGTCTCTGCAGCGAGAGTACGGAATTCAATGGCATATTCTGCAACACTGCGATTTCCTTGGCGGATCTGGAACAGACGAGAAGCAGCGGTCGCCACCCGACCGGGAGCATCGAACACAGTCCGGAATTCTTGAAGGAAGGCTTTGGAATCATCAATTAAAGGAGACTCCTTCTCCCAGTGCGGAGATGCCCATTCGAGCGCTTTCCCTGCCAGACGAGTGATCACGAAACCAACCTTTGCTCACTCAGAATTAAATTCTGCAGGTTGCAGGGCGAACCGAATCTGGCACTGATTCACAAAACCACGACAGGCTTGAGGGTCGCCACTGTAGAGAGGCGGAGCAGGAATACGTGGACCAGAAGTGGAGGACTGTGTAGCCATGTCGGCAGCAACTAGCGTGGGCGTTGTCGGCGTTGGAGTAGTCGGTGTCAGCATAGATAACTTTTCCAAAATCGCCTCCAGCATGCGTCCGACATAATTTTGCCGAGCTTCGTACGCCTCCATGCGAGTATGCAGACCTCGAAAGGCCCTGCTGAAATCTGGCTGAGCTTCCTCAGTGGGATCCATGGCCCAAGAATAATGTCAGGGAGCCGGGAGCTCCCTCCAGGGAGGTAGTCTGGATCAAGGAGGAAGCCCTCTTGAGGGAGCAAGGTCGCGGTATCCAAAGGGTTAAGCAGAATCAAGGTCAAAGTCCAGGCAAGAGTTCAATGGCAGGCAGATCAGGATCAAATAACAAGAGTCCAGGCAGGGGGTCAAAACCAAGGCAGGAGCAGGAATCAGGATACAGGAAACACAAACAGGAACCCAGGATTAATGGCAGCAAATCCTATTCTTGGGCGCCGTCGCAGTGTTTTGGGCGCCCTTTTATGATGAGATCCCGGCACCAGAGATGACATCATCATACAGCGACGCTGCAGCCATGTGCTCAGCATGGGCGCCGCCATCTTGGATCTTCACTGTGACCGCCGGGAATGTAAACAGCGCCGTCGGATACTTCTGAGTCGGGTACGTCTGGCAGTCCTGACAGCTATGTGTTATTAAAACTGTTGCACCTCTTATTACATTAACCTCACTGCGTCCAGCCAGCGCCGGATTCGCTGGGCGGGCGCCCCTAGGCCGTGCGCTCCGTGCGTTCCCAGCGCCCACCCGCAGTACCACACGCTGGCGCAAAAGCACAGGCTCCCCACAGAGCGGCTGGGCGGCATGCCGCCCCCAAAAATGTGCCGCCCTAGGCCCGGGCTTATGTGGCCTCGCCACAAATCCGGGCCTGCGTCCAGCTAAATTAATCACAACAATTTATACAGAGGATAAAATTGTACCTGGAATCTTATTTATTTTATCATGTCGAAATGTCCGTTTTTAACTGGAGTCCAAATTTGACTTTAAGAGCAACTCAGATCCTTTGATCTAAATGATATCTTGAGAACTAATGGAGGAACAAGGGTATAGGTGCCACTACAAGTCACAGTAGCAAGTGCTCTAAATGTTGGGATAGTAATTGATTAGTACAAAAATGTGGTAGGGTGGCTTTAAAGAGTGCAACTAAAATGCACAAGTCCATAAATTGAAGCACAATTATAGACTGGAATATAGTTTAGGACAATAAGAGTGCCACTTATTAAATCAGTAAAGTACACACAGCAGTGGGTTTTCAGACTTTTCCATCTAACAAGTGTCCAACCCCTCCCCTACTGTTAAAATAGTCATACAGTTATAGTCTCAAAACAATCATCTCTACATATCTGTGTCTGGAGATAAGGACAAATGTCAAACACTGATACCGCTAGTGTTTTGTTGTTGGTTTCAAAACTACCTCTTTACCCACCTGTCATTTTTGGGTTACAGCACTCAATGAACAATTTATGCACATGGCTACCTAAGGTTGTGGATTACTCACCTTGGGACCTCCAGGCTGCTAGCTAAATAAACCATCACTACCTTGTTTTAATCTTTGAACCCTCTTACAAATAGTTCCCTTGCCCTGGTTTGAGTTCTTTACTCTTCTCTACCTGGGCACTACTACCCACACTATGGTCTATATCCTTCTTTATTGAGGGTTTTAAAGAGTAAAGGTGGCCATACACTATAAGATCCACTCGTTTGGCGACATCGCCAAATGTGCAGATCTTTTCCCCAATATGCCACCAACGGCAGGGCTATATCGGAGGTAATGGCCGAATGATGGGATTATGACAAGCGCAATGGGCTCCAACGGGTCAGTCGGGAGAAAAATCAAATCTTCCCAATCGATATCATGTCCAGATATCGGTCGGAAAGACCCGTCAGAAGCCTCCATACATGGCAGATTAGCTGTCAAATAGTATAAAGAATGGACTCTGGAGAACCAATTGCTGATTCAGTGATTCATTTATTCAAAACCAGTGCACGACATGTTTCGGGCCCAGTGGCCCTTCCTCAGGTGCTTGTACAAATGCTGTGGGTAACCCAAACCCTTTTAAAACCATCAAAACAAACAAGAGTGTCCATTCCCATGTGGCTAGACACATACATATACATTGTAACAAAAAATCTCTTACAGAGTACTGCCATCTTCAGGCCTACTCCGATATTGCACCACAGATACAGTAATAGAAAACATTTAAACATTCATTATACACTGTAGGTTACAGTTGTAGGTAGTCTCCTACCTTATAAGTCAATAACAGTCCATGCGGTATTGTAAACACGCTGAAAAAATAAATAAATATATTACAATTTACAAAAAGCACTTAAAGCTCAGTGCATCATTTAAGCCTAATGGTTCCAGTGTATTCAATGCATCTATCCATTTGGCCTCCTGTTGGAGCAACATTCTCTTCCTGTCCCCACCCCTACTTGGAGCAGGGACCTCCTCCAATACCTCCTCCAATACCTCCTCCAATACCAATATCTTAGGCTAGCGCTGTTGTGCTTATTTTCAAATATGTCAAATAGGTCTAAACGTCCAATATCGGCAGCATTATCTGCCCGTGTATGGCCACCTTAAGACTCACCTCCTCTCTTTCATAAACCAGAGGGTCATCCTAGCTTCCACACTTCTATTCCAGGGAAACACTATCCTCAGATTCCAATAAGGAAATAACATAAGTGGCATAAAAATCAATTACACAGAAATTAATGCCGATATACAGTATATTTTATAATTAGACCAGAAAAAGATCAAAGTTCATCAAGCTAAACCCGTTTGAATGATCCCCAGTGCACATATATAGACATACTTTCCTGACTTATCTCTACACATACAGTATCATCCATACAACCACACACCCTGATGAGCACAAAATCTCTATTGTCACTCTTGATCATTGTAAAACTCTTCTCAATTTCTAATGAAAGTCAAATGTTCACGATTAATAAACCAGTTCTTAGCATTTCTTCTGTAACCTGCAACCAGCAGCTGTGTCATAGATGATGTGTGAATACAAAATCTAACATTGATAAATTGCAAACTTGCAGGGCACTGACAACGTCTAACCTATTTATGGCTAAGTGATAAAATCATTACAGTAACCCCTCCAAAATCCATCACCTTTAACATCCTAAAATGACAACCTAGTTAAGACTGCTGATGTGTCTATAAAATTGTTTGTTAGATCTCATCCACAAAAGAAACAAACTAATCATCTCTGCTAAATCCATGAATTGTAAAATGGTACATAACTTGTCATTGTGTTCTGTGATTTAGATGAAAATAGACACAACACACATATCGTACAGTATATCAATGTCTGTAAATGGCAGATACATACATAACAGTCAGTTATATCACTTGAGTTAACCTTACATCTTTACACCTATGACTTAAGGTGGGGGTCCCTAACCTTTTTTTTTTTAGCCATGAGCAACGTTCAGATGTAAAATGAGTTGGAGAGCAATGCAAGTATGAAAAATGTTCATATGTGATGCCAAATAAGGGCTGTGATTGGCTATTGGTAGCCACTATGTGGACTGGCGGCCAACAGGAGGCTCTGCTTGGCAGTACATTTGGTTTTTATGGAACCAAACTTGCCTCCAAACCTGGAATTCAAAAATAAGCAACTGCTTTGAAGCCACTGGGAGCAACATCCAATGGGTTGGAGAGCCACTGGTTGGGGATCACTGGCTTAAGGGGTTTAAGTGCTATAGGAGACCAGTGATTCTCCACTAACAATATAGAATATTAATGTGTATCCACTTGTATTCTTTTAGGACCCCAGCATTACTACTGCAGCAACAACAAGAATATGCCAACCTTGAAAACCCAGAAATTGGTTCAACAACAGGCAAAGAGGCAGGAGAGGTAGAAAAGGCCCAGACGCATGGCAGGTGTCAGCTCCAGGCAGAAAAAAGAATATGGAGTTGGTGTTTTCCAAGTACAAAGAAAATAAAAATCAACAAGGGTTCGCAGTCTGTGGAAGCCAAATTTGTTATTTTAATTTTGACACTTAGTAGACATACAGTGTAATATAATGTTGGTTAGTAAGACAAGAAATAATATCGAAGTGCTATCTCGTAGTTGGCAACTACATTTCTGATATTAATTTTGAACATCGCAGGAGCTTATCCGCACCATATGTTATGCCAATATACACAAATACAATTAGGGGCAGATTCACTAAGGGTCAAATTTCGAAGTTAAAAATACTTCGAAATTCGACCCTCGAATTGAAATCCTTCGACTTCGAATATCGAAGTCGAAGGATTTAGCGCTAAACATTCGATCGAACGATCGAAGGATTTTTCGTTCGATCGAACGATTAAATCCTTCGAATCGAACGATTCAAAGGATTTTAATCAAACGATCGAAGGAAAATCCTTCGATCAAAAAAAGCTGAGCAAGCCTATGGGGACCTTCCCCATAGGCTAACATTGACTTCGGTAGGTTTTATCTGCCGAAGTAGGGGGTCGAAGTTTTTTTTAAAGGGTAAGTACTTCGACTATCGAATGGTCGAATAGTCGAACGATTTTTACTTCGAATCGTTCGATTTCGTTCGACTTCGATCGAATTCGATCGAATTTAACCAATTCGATGGTCGAAGTACCCAAAAAAAACTTCGAAATTCGAAGTTTTTTTTATTCTAACCCTTCACCCGAATTTAGTGAATCGGCCCCTAAATGTAAAAATAACTTGCTAATGTTTTTTTTCTTATTTGCAAAGAAACTTTGAAATGAAGACTAAAACTATTATTAGTGCATGAAGAAAACACGGAGTGGTGACATTTTCTTGCAGGTTTGTCAATGTAGTGATATGGCAATAAATTGGATTGAATACTTTCATGGGATGTGGCTTTAAATATTTCAGTAAAATACAGAATTTCCTACTAATCTATTTCAGCTCATTACCCTTGGCCATGGACACATTTTTATTTAAACGTATGAGGGCGCTGTATCTTAAATGACATGTTTTCAGTTTTCATTGACTGCCAAGTTCCAGAATTCCTGACTTAATGTGTGGGGTTTTTTATAGGTGAGCAGCCACACACAATATCACCCTGCACATTGGAGTGATGAAAAGGTCACTGCTATTGAACCCCAAAACAGTCAAAGAACTGAAGAACATTACCTGCCCATATGCCTAATGATGATGGCAAAGTCTAATGGAGGAGGAAAATTCTGGATTTGGTAGATACATGAAGAAAATTACCTGTATATATGCCTAATGCTGAAGCCAAAGTTTAATGGAAGAAGACAATTCTGGGATTGCTAGATGCCTAAAAAACATTACCTGCCTCTGTGTCTAATGCTGATGGAAAAGTTTAAGGGAGGAGGAAAATTCTGGGTTTGCTAGATGCCTGAAAAACATTACCTGCTTCTATGCCTAATGATGATGGCAAAGTATAATAGAGGAGGGAAATTCTGGCTTTAGTAGATGATTGAAGAACATTATCTGCCCATATGCCTAATGCTGATGGCAAGGTTTCATGGAGGAGGAAAATTCTGGATTTAGAAGTTACATGAAGAACGTTACCTGCCTACATGCCTAATGCTGATAGCACAGTTTAATGGAGGAGGAAAATTCTGGATTTGGCAGATACATGAACAATATTACCTACCTATATGCCTAATGCTGATGGCAAAGTTTAATGGAAGAGGAAACGTTTGGGTTTGCTAGATGCCTGAAGAACATTACCTGCTCAATCGCCTAACGCTGAAGACAAAGTTTAATGGAGGAGGAGAATTCTGGGTTTGCTAGATGCCTGAAAATCATTACCTGCCTATACCCCTAATGCTGATGGCAAAGTTTAATGGAGGAGGAAAATTCTAGGTTTGCTAGATGCCTGAAGAACATTATCTGTTTAATCACCTAATGCTGATGGCAAAGTTTAATGGAGGAGGAAAATTCTGGGTCTGCTAGATGCCTGAAGAACATTACCTGCCTATACCCTTAATGCGGATGGCAAGGTTTAATGGAGGAGGAACATTCTGGGTCTGCTAGATGCCTGAAGAACATTTCCTGTTTAATCACCTTATGCAGACGGGAAAGTTTAATGGAGGAGGAAAATTCTGGGTTTGCTAGATGCGTGAAGAACATTACCTGCCTATACCCTTAATGCTGATGGCAAAGTTTAATGGAGGAGGAAAATTCTGGGTTTGCTAGATGACTGAAAAACATTACCTGCCTATATGTCTAATGTTGATGGCAAAGTCTAATGGAGGAGGAATAATGGTCTGAGGCTGTTTTTCACAATTTGGGCCGTGTTCCAGTGAAAGCAGAATTTAAGGCTACAGCATACAATGACATTTGTGGCAATTCTGTGCTTTCTACTTTGTGGAAACAGTTTTAGGGACCATTACACCCCACACAAAGCAATGTCTGTACAAAATGGGTTTACTTAGATGGAAATGGAATAACTTGACCGACCACTTGACTGATTTGAATAGAACCCTGGTCTCAACTCAGCTGAACACTTGTGAGATGAATTGGTCATAAAATGTCTTAATAAATGGTCGTTATATATTAATATAGGTAAGTGCACAGGATACTTGTCTCTACATGGATGTTGTACATCCTCATTGCACCGCAGCCTAATGATTGAAAATTGTTTAGTGTTGAGCAAAACTTTAGCTCAAATGATGGTAAGACATTGAAATACAATTCCAAATCCAACCCTACTTATACTACCTCGAATCTAAGAGTTGTAAATAAACCATAACATTAGAGGTTGTTAATTACAAATTTCATCTTTATTAATATGTCCTGGGGCGGCAACTGCTGAACACAAGAGCAACCGATGCACCCATGACAATAGTCATTCTAGACTCGTACCATTTGACGCTCTTCATTGCCTTGGGAAAATTGGAAAGTTGAATCTGTTTTAAGAACATTGTTTAAATAGGACATGCAGTTCTTTCTAAAAACAATATATAAAAAAGGCTTGTTAATAAGTTCCATGAATTACAGATTCATTCCTCTGAAATTAGTCCAAGGTTTAATAATAAAAAAAGGGCATTCGAGTCACGTTTCCTCGTGCAAAGTTCATCGAGTAAACAATTATTTGCTTTTGATGCATGCCTTTATTGTCAATTTAAATGAACAATATTTATGGTGCATTTTGTGTCTGAACCTAAGCTGAGTGTGGATAGTTCTGAAAGTTCATTCTAGACAGATCGCTGGTCACTTCTTAAGACATGTTATAAAAAGACTTTTAATTACAGACAGATGTACTGTATTGTGTTATAACAGAGAGATAATAATCGGAAAGGCTAATCCTGGTAGTTCACACATCTCTGTTCAATGGAAATGTAAACATTGAGCATTCTTGGTATGGGGTACGGAGGGGATCTGGAGAAGAAGGATTCCTTTCAAATAGTACGGGGCCGATTCACCAAGGGTCGAATATCGAGGGTTAATTAACCCTCGATATTCGACTGTGAATTAAAATCCTTCGACTTCGAAAAGCGAAGTCGAAGGATTTTAGCGCAAATAGTTCGATCTGACGATCGAAGGATTATTACTTCGATCGAACGATTAAATCCAACGAACGAAGGAATATCCTTCGATCAAAAAAACGTAGGAAAGCCTATGGGGACCTTCCCCATAGGCTAACATTGAGTTTGGTAGCTTTTAGATGGTGAACTAGGGGGTCGAAGTTTTTTCTTAAAGAGACAGTACTTCGACTATCGAATGGTCGAATAGTCAAACGATATTTAGTTTAATCGTTCGATTTGAAGTCGAAGTCGTAGTCGAAGGTCGAAGTAGCCCATTCGATGGTCGAAGTAGCCCAAAAAACACTTCGAAATTCAAAGTTTTTTTACTTCGAATCCTTCACTCGAAGTTAGTGAATCGGCCCCTACATGTTCAATATGTAAAAAATAATACAAAGTGATAAATTAAGCCATAAAGCCATAAGCATTGAGTCGTTAACCCTGTGTATTAAAGGGCCTATTTATCATACTATGTAAAATGTTTAATGCCAAAAAAAACTGTGTAAATAGCCACATTTAATTTGTTTAGAATGGAGTAAAGAGTCATACTCTGATGCAATTGGTAATCGGTTTTCATTTTTTATTATTTGTGGTTTTTGAGTTATTTAGCTTTTTATTTGACTCTCCAGTTTGCAATTTCAGCAGTCTGGTTATTAGGGTCCAAATCATTGATGTGAATAAGAGACTGGAATATGAATAGGAGAGGCCTGAATAGAAAGATGAGGACTAAAAAGTAGCAATAACAATACATTTGTAGCCTTACTAAGCATTTGTTTTTAAATGGGGTCAGTGACCGAACTTTTGAAAGAGTCAGAAGAGGACGGCAATTAATTAAAAAACGGCTTGTGCATACTGCAAACTCTTTGCCTATTGTTTCAATCACAGAAAATCCATGGTTTTTGTAATTTATTGTGCTAAACTGAGAACAGGGAAGCTACTTCATGTTTAGTCCTTCCAAGGTCGATAATTGGATTTCCAGTGCTAAACTCTCTGCATAAAGGACTTCTGCTTGTCTGTGTTTAACTTAGAAATAGAACAACGCCTGCCTATGTTGGGAGTGCTCTGGTGCGCTCTGTGTGAAGAAGTAAAGAGGTGGCTCCAATGTAAATGACTTTACAACGCACTGCCATGTGATGTCAGCTCATTGCAGTTTGGGTGCGAAAATTTGAAATAAAGAGACACCAGCCTCCCAGGTTTAATGACCGATTATAGGTTCTACTTCTGAATCTATATCTGACTATGTCTGATCTTTCTGCTGTGTCTCTTGAATATGATTGACCACTGCCTGCCCTGATCTTTTCCTGGATACAACCACAAACACCTTGGATACCACGAATTGGACTATTTCTTGTACAACAGCTTCCTCCTTGGTCCTGAATCCAATCCTTAAGCCACAAGGCCCTGACAACCTACTCAATGAATGTAGAAACTCCTTTGAATACAAACTTCGCAGAAAAGTAGAAGCAGTTTGTTCTAAAGTCTCTGCTGAGAACGTCACATTACTCTTGATTACTCTTTGTGTCTGCTCAGTGCTATCAAAGGTACTTTCTTGCTAAAACCTTCCATTTGATGGACATTTTTTTGTTGTCAAATGTTCCTTACAACTTCCAGTTACATATTTCTGCTCTTATACACTATTTCACTTTTCAAAAAATGTAACACTGCCAACTACTACTACGTTTCTAAAGTACAGCCATTTCAGATCCTTCTCCCACGTTCTCGCCCTCTTTCTCCTGCTTTAACTTGTCGTTGGTGACACCTGTCCAAGTTTTGTTCCTCCTACATTACAATTTGCTTTCACTCTCACAATTCTGCAGTTTTGTCCAAATCCTTTCAGACTTCTAGCCCATGTAACCTTACACAGAAGCCTGTGCTCAATTCTTTTGTTCTTGTCTTCAATTCTCTCTTGGCAAAGCAGATGAAACAGCATCAATGTGACTCAATAGATCAGTTACAGCTCAACAGAAAAAAAATGGAGGCATAAAGAACTTTTTTTCATTAAGTTAAGTCCCACCATCAGGTTTTCAGCCTCAACATATCTTTTTACTTCCTAGGAAACTGAGTGCTACCCCTAAAACTGGTGGTGGTCACCTGGGGATTTTTACCCCCACACTGTTATACTCAGTAGGGCACTAAGCAACTTTTGCTAGTTTTGATTAATTCAAATTACTAGAGCTATTACTGGAACTAGATATTTCAATTCCTTAAACCATTGACATCAGTTCCTGCCCCAGCAGAGCTTACAATCTAAAGCTGGCCATAGACGCAAAGATCTGAGCATACGAATCCTCGATTTGTACAATTTTTGGATTGTGTGTGGAGTGTCCCGACATCTGTCGTGCCATGCTGATTGGTCGCTCAGTCGATCGGATAGGTTAGAAAATTTCTTTCGCTGCCGATAATATCTCTGCGTGTATTGCCGATCTGACAATTTTAGTGTCACCAGCTTTTGTCAGACATAACTATCGTACGATTGCTGTAGGGGCAGAACATCGGCTGATCTGTTCTTTTTCTACTTTATTTGATCTGAAAGGTTAGTGACAGGTCGGGAGATGGGGAAGTCCGATCGTTCGAGGGTTCAAACGATTGGATCTTTGCATCTATGGCCAGCTTAAGGAACATGTTTACTAACATTGGAGATAAATATCTGGAGAAATTTCTGGAGATGTTGCCCATGGCAACCAATCGTTTAGATTTGGAGCAATTAGATTTAGACAGCTACCTATAACTTAATAAAAAGACTTAAATAAAATAACTTAAATAAAAGCAAAGATCTGATTTGTTGCTATGGGCAACATCTCCAGAGATCTCTCCAGATATCTATCTCCAATGTTAGTAAACATGCCCTTAAGTCCCTATCACATTAACTCAGTGTAAGAGTACCTGGTGGTCCAGGACACTCACAGTCCTGACTTCTTCTGCATGCCGATGCGTGCCTTTTCCGTGTATGATGCCTACGTCTTTTTACTTCTGCGTGTCTTGTGACATCATCAAATTTGATGTGAAATTTGAACATTTAAAGGGATTTCAACCAAACATTCACTTCCCAAAGTAAAGGTCTATTCCCTAGTTCCTGGGTGTGTTTTCCAAGTCTGATATTTGTTCTTGACCCTTGCCTGTCTCTGACTTTGCCATTCTGCTGCCTGTACTGACCCCTGCCTGTTACTGACCATTCTTTGAATCCTGATTCTGTACCATGTTACTGGTTGGTGTTGACCCCAGCCTGTAACCTTGACTACACTTCTGCTTTCTGATTTGCTACCATTTTGGCCATTTGGTATTGACCCGGCCTGTTCCATGTCTATGCTGCCTGATCTCTCATCCCTTAGATACGTTCAGTTCCCTAGCCTGCCAAGAACTCTCTCCTTGGTCCTCTCACATTAAGTCTGAGTAGCTGAGGGCTCCTCCTGAAGCCAAAGGCAGCTGCTATAGGCAGAAGAGTGAGGCTTAACCAGGTCTTTGGAGTTAGTTCTGGGTTTGAGATACCCTACGTTACACTCAAACACTATGATACATTTTATCTGATATCAGTGGAATTAAAGGGCACCTGTCACCCTAAAATAGTGTGGGCTAACAGAGCCCTCACTCTAGATGGAGAAATCAAGAGTTTCTTTTTTTTCAAAATGCCCCTGCCAGTGCCAGACTGCGAGCAGCCAGGTTGTGTATCGTCTATGCACGTAATGAGCTTCTGACATAGGCGCCTCATAATCTGACGTCATGTGTATAATGAGAAAGTTGTGTCACTCGCTCATTATGGGCATGCATGTACCCCAACATGGCCACCTGAGCCGGGAGCTGCCTTCCAGTGCAGGCAGACTAGCTCTGGCAAAGGCAATTTAAAAAAAATATATATATATATACAGTATATATATATATATATAAACAGTGTGGAGTCGGTGCACTCAGAGCACAAAATGGATGCCTCGGTGCTGGAACCAAACAACAATAGTATGCAAGTTTCAAAAAAGGTCCGCACACACAGGACTTAGGTAAAAAAGAAAAAATATCTTTTATTCAACGTTTCGGCCCAGTCACTTGAGCCGTCCTCAGGAAGTGAAAAGAAACGTTGAATAAAAGATATTTTTTCTTTTTTACCTAAGTCCTGTGTGTGCGGACCTTTTTTGAAACTAAATATATATATATATATATAGTTTCCCCCAATCAGAGCGTGGGCTCTATTAGTCCACTCCTCAGGTGGGTGAGACTGTTTAAGGTGACAGTTAGCCTTTAAACCAGAGTACGTGGAGAAATCCCACATATAATTCTGTAAATGATAAAACACATAATGACCTACTCTGTTACTGACAATCAGTTAACAGTACTGGATCCCGACCAGTAGAACATACATAAGAATATTCTATAAATCTCTATTACTGGGGTAATTGTTTAATTATTCACTGAAAAGTGTATCTTTTGAAACCAAATCGAAAGTGTTTAGAATGCAGGTATTGTCCCTAAAGTCAGTGTATTTATATGAAATAAAACAGCATTGGCAGAAACTTCAAGGACAGCTGGAACTTCAGATAAACACCGTGTCCCTTGCTCTGAAATTCTACAACTGTTAATATTAGACATTCGGGCAGAAATGCAAAACACTCTGGGTCCAACTGATATTGTTGTCTTTTCTGCTCTCGGGATTAAACTTCAAGGTTACGTCGCAGCCCAAAGAGCCTTA
This sequence comes from Xenopus petersii, assembly GCA_038501925.1. Taxonomy (NCBI): domain Eukaryota; kingdom Metazoa; phylum Chordata; class Amphibia; order Anura; family Pipidae; genus Xenopus; species Xenopus petersii. The sequence goes on along the minus strand of CM076680.1, from coordinate 171,820,864 downwards.
TACATTGTTACCAACGGAGCTTTCTATTGATAAATCGTGAGGCCATAGAGCTAAACACGAGTGCACAAATGTAGCTTCTCATTTTCAGGCACGTTACACCTCTTTTGAAGGCGGATCTTAAAAGTATTTCCCTGTGACTGAAGTCTGAACTTGTTTAGAGCATGAGAGGGACATCACATGTAGACAGAATGCCTCTTATTTTCCTCTGCCTATTGTTTTCTTTGAGTCCCTGTTTTGGATGCCACGCTGTTTGCCAGTGCCTGGGCAGGAGTTTTGTCTGCCAAGAAAGCAAGATGGAACACGTTCCAAAAAATATCCCCAGGAATGTCACCGAATTGTAAGTCTTTTAAGTTATGATTTCATTTAGAAGTAATAATGGCACTCACAAAATATAAGTCATACAATATATATACCATTAATCGGAATCGTTGTACAGGTATAGGATCTGTTATCCAGACAGCTCAAAATTACATAGACTCTATTTTAATCAAATAATCCAAATTTGTAAAACTGATTTCCTTTTTCTGTGTAATAATAAAACAGTCGCTTGTACTTGATCCCAACTAAGATATAATTAATCCTTATTGGAGGCAAAACCAGCCTATTGGCTTTATTGAATATTTAAATTATTTTAAAGTAGACTTAAGGTATGGAGATCCAAATTATGGAAAGATCCATTATCTGGAAACCCATACCTGTATATGACTGTTCTTTATAATTATTATTTGATACATAAAGAGCAGGAGAGATACCTGTGTATCAATGAGCTTTCCTATATTTTATGGAGAATGTTTATTGAAAGAGAATAAGAGAAAGTTCTTTCCGTGTCAGGTGCAATCTATTTTTATATCCAAAGTTGTTGGGTTTTTTTTTTTCTTTTATCATCATGAATTCTAGGAAAGACGTTTTGTCAGTCTCGTTATATCGCTTGGGGTGACAAGAAAAATTCTAATGTTGCATTTGTAGTGTTTATCTTGTAGCGCGTCTTATCTGCCTTAAGAACGCATGTTTACTGTGATGTCAGCGCAGCAAGTGGTGTCACTTTTTATAGATACAGAATAGAGCCAAGCGCTCCCAATCCTCCCACACACACAGCTTAATATATAAACCACTTCTTGTAGAGAGAAAGGATCAGTAATAAATATAGATATACATAAATATATATGTAGATATCTGTATCCATATAAATATATTTTATGCTAAGTTTTTCATTATTTGTATGTATTCATTTCTTATCATATATATATATATATATATACAGTATATATAATTATATTTTTTCCATATGGTTTTGTAAATATTCATATAAATATATACAGATATGGGACCTGTTATCCAGAACGCTCAAGATCTGGGGTTTTCCGGTTAACAGATCTTTCCATATTTTGGATCTTCATACCTTAAGGGGCCGATTCACCAAGGGTCGAATATCAAGGATTAATTAACCCTCGATATTCGACTGGGAATTAAAATCCTTCGACTTCGAATATCGAAGTCGAAGGATTTTAGTGCAAATAGTTCGATCGACCGATCGAAGGAATAATCCAACGATCGAAGGATTATCCTTCGACCAAAAAAAACTTAGGAAAGCCTATGGGGACCTTCCCCATAGGCTAACATTGACTTCGGTAGCTTTTAGATGGCGAACTAGGGGGTCGAAGTTTTTTCTTAAAGAGACAGTACTTCGACTATCGAATAGTCGAACGATTTTTAGTTTGAATCCTTCGATTCGAAGTCGAAGTTGTAGTCGAAGGTCGAAGTAGCCAAAAAACACTTCGAAATTCAAAGTTTTTTTTTCTTCGAATCCTTCACTCGAAGTTAGTGAATCAGCCCCTAAGTCTATTAGAAAATCATATAAACAGTAAAAATACCCAATAGGCTGGTTTTGCTTCCAATAAGGATTAATTATATCTTAGTTGGGATCAAGTACAAGTTATTGTTTTATTATTACAAGTATGGGACCTGTTATCCAGAATGCTCGGGAACTGGGGTTTTCCGGATAACAGATCCTTCCTTAATTTGGATCTTCATACCTTAAGTCTACCATAAAATCATATAAACATGAAATAAACCCAATAGGCCGGTTTTGCCTCCAATAAGGATTAATTATATCTTAGTTGGGATCAAATACAAGCGACTGTTTTATTATTACACAGAAAAGGGAAATTAAAAAATTGGATTATTTGGTTAAAATGGAGTTTATGGGATATGGCCTTTCCATAATTATGAGCTTTCTGGATAACGGGTTTGCGGATAACAGATTTCATACCTGTATATATATATATATATATATATATATATATATATATATATATAAATTCTTTTTTTTTTCATACATCATCATGTTTTTTATTTTGTTTTATAATTTTTACATACATACATTAGAAATTCATACGTACAGACATAAGATCTGTTATCCAGAAACCCGTTATCCAGAAAGCTCTGAATTATGGAAAGGCTGTCTCCGAAAAACTCCATTTTAACCAAATAATTGACATTTTTAAAACTGATTTCTTTTTTCTGTGTAATAATAAAACAGTCGCTTGTACTTGATCCCAACTAAGATATAATTAATCCTTATTGGAAGCAAGACCAGCCTATTGGGTTTATTTCATGTTTACATGATTTTTTAGCATATATAAGGAATGGTGATCCAATTTACGGAAAGATCCCTTACCCAGAAACCCCCAAGTATCCATCATTCTGATAGCAGCTGCCATACTGATATAGATATATAGAATTATATTAGAGAATGAGCGATAGGAAGAGAGGAGAGAGAAAGACAGGGATGTGTGTGGGATTTTTTGCTGTTTCACAATGAAGGGGCAACTAGGTAATAAGCACAATAAGTACCATGAAATAATAAATGTGTTGTTGCCTAATTGGAAGTGGAAATAATCTTTTGTTGCTTGACGGAGCACAATTTTCTTTAAATGGATTTACGATCAACGCAGCAACACAATATTTACCAATCAATAGCAGGTGCCTCATAAATATTAGCCTAAGCCAGCATGGATTTTGGATTTCTGCCATTGGGATGGTATGAGAACACTGAGGAGATAATGATTAGAGCAGTTATGGGGGAATGTAATAAAAGTTGCAAAGAGAACAACAATAAGAATAAAACTTGAATTTCGCAATGTAATAATCTTCCTTATACGGTTATTGCAATGCGAATTTTAATTGCCCACGTTTAAAAAGTATTTAAAGGTATCGTAATCTTTTGGACCCAACATAATTTTTTCAGTAAGAAGTTTTATTGCATTCACTGCGCATTGAAGCAAACTCTCAAACGTTCTTCTACTGTCGGAAGAGGTCTCCTGGTTCGAAAAAAAGCTATACAGGTATAGGATCCCTTATCCGGAAACCCGATATCCAGAAAGCTCCGAATTACAGAATGGCTGTCTCCCATAGATTCAATTTTATCCAAATGATCCAAATTTTTAAAAATGATTTCCTTTTTCTGTGTAATAATAAAACAGTAGCTTGTACTTGATCCAAACTAAGATATAATTAATCCTTATTGGAAGCAAAACCAGCCTATTGGGTTTATTTAATGTTTAAATGAATTTCTAGTAGACTTAAGGCATGAAGACCCAAATTACAGAAAGATCCATTATCCGGAAAACCCCAGGTCCCGAGCATTCTGGATAACAGGTCCCATACCTGTATTCGATTTGTGCAAAGGAAAGTTTGTTCGCACAAAGGCATAACTTTTGACATTGTGAATAGTTTTTCCGTTACTAACTTTTAGTACATTCCCCTTAGTGTTTATTTGGTTTGCCCTTTTTATGGGAATTAATATAATTCACAGTTTAAAAAAAAATAGAGGTACTATAGTATAAAGACCTGCAATTAGGGGTTGATTTATAAACCATCCAGACCATACTTTGCCATGAGTTGTGTAAATCGTTTTTTTTTTTTTTTGCTGTGATTTTTGTGGATCAAAAAAAAAATCAAAGCAGGATCTTGAAAGACAGACTGGTCTATATGGGGAACCCTTTTTCCACCTATTTCCTAGTTGTTTTTGATACATGAGAATAAAAAGTTCTTATCAAAAAAATGTAGGGGCAGATATATTAAATTAAGAATCTTGCAGATCAAGTTCTTTTCTGGAATATCGATCTTACATATCACTGTCCAAGACTTCAAGAATTCATTATCTCAGGAGAACCTGGTGTGAGATGTCAAATCACACCGTTAGATCAATTCAGGTTTAAATCCAGTCTAATGAAATAAAACTTAAAGGAATTATTTGCTTTAATAAATGCCAAGATTGTTTGTAAATTTGCCTCCCTGATTATTATTATATGCCTTTGCTCAACATATGACCATTTGGATGGTCTACTACAATGGACTATCTCTTAAGCACAGCATTTTGAGGATAGTCCCTTGGGTGGTTGCGTTTTTTCGTTTTCTGAAAGATAAATAACCAGAACTTGATTTTTCTCCTCAGTAAAGACCAAAAACAAATGAATGTACAAAAGGCAACAGATTGTTTCTTAAAATATTATTCTGAAGCTTCTATGAATATTTTAAGGATATACGTAAAAGGAAGTGGAACCTTTAGTTGGGATTTCACTGATTCAATTCTTCTTTACAAGTGCAGTATGGTCTAAAAAATACTTATGTAGGTACTAGCAATGTCTTCATCGAGCAGAACGCAGTGTCCTACACAAGTGGCCTTTGTTTCCTAGCTGGAAGTGTTATAGTATCTTACTATTGAGTCTACGTTGTGTCATTACAAATGTTATCCACTGTATTTGCAAAATAGGAGAATGAACTCTAGGACAAATGGTCCTGGAAAGATAACGTAGGTGAGCCCAGGCCAAGGAGCTGATAACTTCCAAAGAAAGTGTTTTTTCCCTTATTTTCACTTATTGTTGAGACGATTGCATAATAACAAAAAAAAAGTATTTCTATATTGAACCTCACTGCTATTATCTACATCAGACCAAAGCTATTTCCTAGAACATGATGTGCTGATAACGGAACTATACCAATGGATAGTTGGTCACAGCTTCCCACACCCTTGTGTTGTAATTATTTATAATTTATTATAATTACAGTTTGGAATATCATTGGGGCAATCAGAACTCACTGTTCTTGTCCCCATGTTCAACTCAAAGAGACAGTTCATACTGTATGTGGATCATTGTTCTATATTGCATCATGTAATACAGTATATCTGTAAATCGGCAGTAACCCATAACAGTATCTTCCGTAGGTGTATTAACAATAACTCTCTAGAAAGTTCCTCTTAATATGTCAGAGGAAGTTTTTTAAACTGAAAACCTTGTAGAATATATCAATTGGTAGAAAGATAGAATTATAGATAGAATAAAGCCTGGGTGTGGTCCCATACGAAATGTTAAAGACTTATTTATTACAGGTCGAATTTTAGTGGTAATAAAGCTTTTTGAAACCACACTAAGGGGCAGATTTACATAGGGTCGAATATCGAGGGTTAATTAACCCTCGATATTCGACTGCCGAATGTAAATCCTTCGACTTCTAATATCGAAGTCGAAGGATTTAGCGCTATTCCTACGATCGAACGATCGAAGGAATAATCCTTCGATCGAACGATTAAATCCTTCGAATCAAACGATTTGAAGGATTTTAAGGATATTCCTTCAATCAGAAAATTGTTAGGAAGCCTATGGGGCTACTTCGACTATCAAATGGTCGAAAAGTCGAAGGATTTTTAGTTCGAATCATTTGATTCGAAGTTGTAGTCGAAGGTCAAAGTAGCCTATTTGATGGTCGAAGTAGCCATATTCGACCATTCGAAATTCGAAGTATTTTTTCTTCTATTCCTTCACTCGAGCTAAGTAAATGGGCCCCTAAAACTCTTTTTCTCTAAAACCTCAAATGCCATGAAAGTTATTAAAAGATCCAATTATAAAAAGTACGAATGGAAAAAAAAGGATTAGAAAAAAAAAATACAAATACCTCTAAAACCTTTTTCGGATAATAAGTAGTGAAAAAGAAACTCTAAGGGGCAGATTTATCAAGGGTCATATGTCAAAGTAAAAAATACTTCGAAATTCGACCATCGAATTTCAATACTTTTTTCATCGAATTTGGGTATTCTGCGGTCGAAGTAAAATCGTCTGATCGAACTATTTTATCGTGCGATCGAACGATTTTATCATGCGATCGAACGATTTTACTTCGACTTCACAAAATGCCGTAGACGGTCCCCATAGGCTAAAATAGCACTTCAGCAGGTTTAATTTGGCGAAGTATTGAAGTCAAAGTTTTTTTAAAAAGACAGTACTTCGATTATCGAATATTCTAACTATTTTACTTAAAACCTAATTTGAAGTAAATTTGATGTCGTAGTATCCTATTCGATGGTCAAAGTAAAAAATTACTTCGATTTTCAAATGTTTTTACTTCGAAAATTCCCTCAAATTCACTTCGACCCTTGATAAATCTGCCCCTTAAAGTCTGAATAGATAAAAAAAAATGTCCAATAGGATTAAAACAGCTCCCTTTGACTTCTAGGGAACCTCGACTGCTTTTGCTTGATGAAATTTTGTATTACAGTTTTTCATGGTTTTTACACTTAATACATCTCAATTATTTAGAGTTTTAGAAAAATAAAAACAAATCTGTAGAGAAAAATACAATTTGTGGGAAAAAAAGGAAATCCAAATACTTGTAAGACCGTAGTAAAGTGAGCGGCACCACTATAACTATTAGCTTTAACCCTATATTTGCTCCGGATGAGACCTATTATTCTCAGGGTTGAGGCCTCGCAAAGGTGTAGAGGCCGGGTGTGATATAACTGTAATCAGTAAGACATCCAAAGAAAAGGCGCCAGAGCTTATTTATTAGAACAAATTCACAAAGAAGAATATGGTAAAAATACAGAGCTCAGTCATTGAGAAATCAGTACATACTGAAAAGTAGGATCATTAGCAGAGAAATCCCTCCATTAGAGTTTGATACAGTAATAGAGTCACTCAGAGATTCTCTTCTTCCTCTGGTGACACCTCTTAAGAAGAACTCACGTGGAAGTCTATCTAATCCCTTTAACCTGTCACTGGTTCCCTAACTAGGCCACAATGCCCTTGGGAATCTAATCCTTCTAATACTCTTTGGTGGAGCCAAGAACTGCTCATATAGGTAGCCCTAAACCTGGCTGGCTCTCCTCAAGAGACCTGTAACAGGATTTAGCTACCCCTTATTAGTTCTGTACAAAAGATATGATCCACAGGTGACTCCCTTCCACTTAGCGGAGTCTCTGGCAAAAAAACACTATGCAATCTAGTGGCCAAACTTGGGAAAGCTAGGAGTCATGCCTTGACCCAGGAAGAGAAGAAGTATTCCCTCCAATAGACTAAGGTCCCCTTTAATGGCCAAACCTTAGGGGAATGCACAATAAATGAGGATACATTTTTATCACTACCCTTGATTAGTAAACAGGCCCCTTAGTCATTCTTCAATAAAATCATCTTGTGTTTTTTTATAAGCCCAGTGGTTGCACTCTCCATAGGTGTAGATAGTCCAAACCTGGCTTAATATCTTCATCAACTGAAATCCTGTATTCCCTGGAGCAATGGTTCCTAAACTGTGAGACCTGGAAGATTTTGAACAGTGGCTTGTAGGGGGAAGCCTGAAGACCAGTTAGGGTTTGGCTTTCACGGAGAGTCCTGAAAGGCTGGTCTAAAGCTTGATTACTGTTAGGATTTAGGATAAACTCTTACTTTGGTCTTAATAGAAAGTCTCTGCGCCGGGGGCGGGGGCTGAGGAAAAAGTCTTAACTCAGTACTTAAAATAAATTGCTGATTGGTTGATGTTTGCATGGGGTAAATAAGTGCATAAGTACATGAGGAGATCAGCCCTTTTGTAGACCAAGAAGCATTTTCTGTAGGAAACAAAATCATGCCTACACATTATCCTTTAAATGATGCAATGTCGTTTCCTGTTTTTTCTGCTGTTCCATATTGCATAAAACTTTGTGTTTAACTGCTCAGCAGTGGCTTGATTTGAGTTCCTTTTATCTTTTACGCTATGCTAAATTGCTCAAGTAAATGGCCCATTTGCAGCATTCATGTAATGGTAGGATTGTCAGCCTTCCTTTTTCTTGCCTGCTAAATGTCTCTACAGGAAAAGTTTTTACTTTCCATAAAACATTACCAGGCTTCTATTTTTGATCAATGGGATTTGGCCATAAATCACATAATTAGCAGTTTAAAAGCTTGCTCAGGAAAAAAGCTGCAACTTAAGGTAGATGCCTTTTATACTGTACAATAAAGACAAACCTGGTGCTGCATCTGAAGCCCTGTCTCAAATAAAATATTCATTATTTTTATGTATGTGTATTTATTTTTCTAGTGTTTTATATTAGTGCAAATCAGCAAAGGTGTGTTTTGCTGTGACACAATACAAATATAATGAATTTGCTTTTTTGTCTATAAATATGAAGGACAGAAATGGGGAGGGGGGGCAGCTTCCCGGAGAATATTCCAGTATGTGATTTACTGTACTTTGACTCACAGTAAGTATAAGCAACGTGCAAAAGAAAAAGAAACTTTTTAATACGAAATCAGTGACTGTATTGAAATCACAACTTTTCCACAGCAATGCAAAATTACGTAATCATTGCAATGGACTCAAAGGGGGTAGCACTCATCAAATGGGTTGAGTAGCACCCATGGGTTAAACCTTTCTAGATGCAAAGATACCCACTGATAATGCTATCCAGGAGTAGGGAGGACACACTGAGCTTCCCGCACTAGACAAGAATTACCTGGGGAGTACTATCCCAACTATTAGGGGCCGATTCACGAATTTCGGGTGAAGGATTAGAATAAAAAAAAATTCGAATTTCGAAGTATTTTTTGGGTACTTCGACCATCGAATTGGTTAAATTCGATCGAATTCGGTCGAATTCGAACGATTCGAACAATTAGAAGTAAAAATCGTTCGACTATTCGACCATTCGATAGTCGAAGTACTGTCCCTTTAAAAAAAACTTCGACCCCCTACTTCGGCAGCTAAAAGCTACCGAAGTCAATGTTAGCCTATGGGGAAGGTCCCCATAGGCTTGCCTGTGATTTTTTGATCGAAGGATTTTCGTTCGATCGTTGAATTAAAATCCTTCGAATCGTTCGATTCGAAGGATTTAATCGTTCGATCGAACGAAAAATCCTTCGATCGATCGATCGCAGGATTTGCCCTAAATCCTTCGAATTCGATATTCGAATTCGAAGGATTTAAATTCCCAGTCGAATATAGAGGGTTAATTAACCCTCGATATTCGACCCTTCGTGAATCGGCCCCTTAGTGATGGGTGAAATTCACGAAAAATTTGTGAAACTCAAAAATCTACTGCAATTTTGAAGCCGGCGTTAAAGTCAATGGGCGTCCAAATAGTGTTGACGCACTATGATGTGACTTTTCGGACGCATGGGCAAAATTTTTTGCCGCCGGCAAATTTTCACGGGAGTTTTGTGAATTTATTTGCCGGTGGCAAAATGAGGAAATTCGCCGCAAATTCGTGCCAGGCAAATTTATTAACCCATCACTACCCACTGTTTCTCCTAAGTTGGGACATGGTGTTGCCTTTGCTCACTAACCCTGTCTTACACCCCTGTACATAGTTCATTCTTATTCATGGGATCCTTGTATCCTAGCTTTATCCAGAAAATAAGTCCCAGTTCAGCCTCTTAAAGGAGAAGGAAAGCTCCAAGACAGTTTATTGCCAATAGATTAGCCACAATAGTGCAAGCTATAACACTATATTTATTCTGCAGAATGATTTACCATACCTGAGTAAACAGCTCTAGACACTGACTCTGTTTGTTCAGGATAGAAACTGCCATATAAGCCTGGTGTGACATCACTTCCTGCCTGAGTCTCTCCCTGCTCACCTACAGCTCTGAGCTCAGATTACAGCAGGGTTAGGAGGAGGGAGGGGGAGAGGAACAAACTGAGCATGCTCAAGCCCTAGCCCTGGAGGTTTAAGATGAAAACAGGAAGTCTGATACAGAAGCCCTTGAGTACACAATAGAAGGAAAGAAATGTGATGTTTCTTTGACAGAGGACTCAGAGCAGCATTACTTTGAGGGTTTACTGGAGTATTTATATAGACCTTTCTGATAAAGCTTACTTACTTTTAGCCTTTCCTTCTCCTTTAATTCCCAGCGCACCCAACTGATTCTCCCATGCCAAGCACAGTATGAGCCCACCTAGGGAGAAGGACACCCAATAATATCACATAAAAACACACCTCCCTTCTTTAAAGCATGGATTATCCCTATGTCCCGTCCTGTCAAAAAGATTAATATTTCACATCCCAACAAAAGATTTCAAAAAATGCATTAAGAAAAATCCATTTTAACTCACTGTAGAATTATAGAACATTCAATGGGGAATCTGTTCCCATAGATTCAAAAACTGTCTGGAGGGAAATGGAGGTTCTCTATAAAAAAAAATCTATTACAAACATTGGAGAATGTACCATTCCAGCTGGATTCACATTGGGGGTCTTTGTCCTGAATTCAGAATGATGATATAATCCTTTCTAATATACACATGCGTAATCAATCAATAATACAAATGAGATTTGGTGAATTATCCCAAACTGTCCATTTAAAAACATCACAACTGGATGGGCTCCACCAATGCGCATTACATCTGGCAAGCAGACGGCAATAAAACACTCTTGGGTAGAAAATGATATCATGAAACGTTATTACTTGACAAAGACAAGCGCAGTCCCTTTAGAGCTGCCAGAGAATTCTATATTCATAAATTTATGAGCTTCAGTCATTAAAAAACATAGAATAAGTGAAAAATGCAGAATATAAAGGATAAGAGATCAAAATCACACAGCTTTAAAGGGGTCATTTATGGAGCAAAATGCAAAGTGCAAAAAAATAATTTGTGTAAAAACCACAAAAACATCTAAAACAAAATGGCAAGTAACAGCAGTCGAGCTCCTGCAGGAGCCAGTGGGAGCTTCATTAATCCTACTGGATTGTTTTAGCCATTCAGACTTTTCTAGTGCATCATTCAGTGTGTTTTTTTTCATTTGTACTTTTATGCATGATCTTTTAAAGGGGTGCAGTGCAATGTTTTATTGGTCTTCATTTATTTCTTTTTTATGTTTTTGAATTATTTTCCTTCTTCTTACTCTGTCCAGATTTCAAATGGGGGTCACTGACCCCATCTAAAAAAACTAATTTTTATTACTCAAAAATGAAAAGAAAAAAAGAAAACCAAATTGTCTCAGCATATCACTGTCTCCATCATACTTAGGGGCAGATTTATTAAGGATCGAATTTCGAAGTGATGAATACTTCGAAATTCGACCCTCGAATTGAAACACTTCGACTTCGAATATAGAAGTATTTTTCACCGAATTTGGCCATCGAACGATCGAAGTAAAATTTCAAACAATTCGAACGATTTTAGAGTACGATCAAATGATTTTACTTCGCTGTGTGAAGACTTAGAAAAATGGTCTAGAAGGTCCCCATAGGCTAACATAGCACTTTGGCAGGTTTAATTTGGCGAAGTATTGAAGTCGAAGTTTTTTTAAAGAGACAGTACTTCGATTATCGAATGGTCGAATATTTGAACAATTTTTACTTCGAATCAAAGTCGAAATAAGTTTGAAGTTGTAGTAGTATTTGATTACTTCGAATTTTTTTACTTTGAAAATTCCCTTGAATTCACTTCGACCCTAGATAAATGTGCCCCTAAATGTTAATTTAAAGGTGAACAACACTTTTAAGGACAGGACTCCACAGTGGCACAATAGCAACAGGAGCTGGCAACTGGCAAAGGTTCAATGCATGTAGGATCCTACCCTCCTACCCCACCCAAAACTTGTGGGTCATTCTGAGGCAAAAAGTAGGAGGTGCAGCCCATACTGGGGCCCTGTTCTCACCACCGTCCCTAAAGCAGGAGGTAAAGAAGGGGCTTAGTTGCATCTCATGATGGCACCCTCTGCACTAAATGCACCACCTGCTTATTTTATGTGTCTGTGACATACTGTAACTACATGTGGACCTCATATACAGGTATGGGACCTGTTATCCAGAATGCTCAGGACCTGGGGTTTTCCGGATAACAGATCTTTCTGTAATTTGGATCTTCATACCTTAAGTCTACTAGAAAATCATGTAAACATGAAATAAACCCAACCCAATAGGCTGGTTTTGCCTCCAATAAAGATTAATTATATCTTAGTTGGGATCAAGTACAAGCTACTGTTTTATAATATTTATATGTATATATTAAAAACATTTAATTATCTCATTAAAAGTAATCTATGGGAGATGGTCTTCCAGTTTCTGGATAACAGGTTTCTGGATAACGAATCTCATACCTGTATTCTGCTGTGGTACCTATGATTCAGTTATATACTGGTTGGGTATTTATGCTTTTTCAGCCAGCAGTAACCCATTAAAATCCATGGATGTTCATATTCTGCTGAAATACTTTCCTCATTGAAATTCCTGGGCATGACCCAAAGTTTCGCCGGCATCACTTGCTTCATCCCTGCAGAAGTATAATGACTCGTCAGAGCTGTCACTTAGGAGAGAGAAGATTCTAAATCTGCTCCGGATATGCTGGAAAACAGTTCGAAAGTCAGTCATGGGAAACTATTTTAATGTAATTCAAATTTTATGGGGTTTGCAGGAACATTAAAAGGGCTATAGTTGTGAATAATTATGGATTCTAACATTAGACACTGCCATTTACATTATCATTTGGCTACCAGGGTTTTTTTTTAATCAATGTTAAATATTTCAAGTTTGAAGGAAACATACAGCACTTATATCAACAAGATGCCATTGTCAAAACCAATGTGTATTATACAAAGCAGTGTAGTTGTGATACAATTGATTTCCATTACATTCGCAGTTTGGGTTTCAATGGGGAGTAGTTCCGGGTACTTAAAATTCTTCTACCGTGAAACCTCAATTTTGAATTGCCTGATTTAAAGGTTTCCTTCATTTTTGCATTGTTACATTTTTGCATTTGCATTTTCCTAGATTTTACACAAATTTTTTTAGGTCCCCTTAAAAACATAAAATGGGGTCCTACAGAACTTAATATTAGGGAAAAAGACAACAATGATAGGGAAGATACACCCAGCATCTGAGCCACCTTCTTACAAGACAAGGACCAAAGACCCATTACACTTTATCTGAAAGTCTAGTTTTAGGGTGCAGCAAAGAGGGCATAAGCCATGAGTCCCGCGATGAACTGAAATGTTGCATAAACTACAAAATCTATTGCACAACAGTTCTGAGATGTGTTCAGTATATACGCAAGGGGTTTCTGCCCTGTGATTCTCCTTTTGTTGTTGAACCACAGCTCCCAACTATTATGTAGTGCTTGATATACTGGAACAGCTCAAGGGTCTTCATTGCATGTTTATGGTAAATTTGCTGGATTTGTAAATAAAACAGTAAAATATGCAGTTTTCTGACTTCTATTCACTTCCATTTCTGAAAATGTGTTGGGTATTGTCAGAGGCACTGTGTCAATGAGGTAAGTTGAGAAATTTGCCTCAAGGGGCGCTCCACCAGTTACTTGGGGAGGCAAAAAGCCCCATTTGCACTCTCTGCACTACAAATGTGAACATGTAGACACCCTTCTGGCTCTGGAAAGGGGTAAGAATCACCTCTGGGTATTGCCACTCAAAAACATTAATCATATCAAAAATGTTCTTCAAAGTACAGTAAAATGGAACTCTACCCAACTGCAAATTCCCATCCAAACAATGGGCAATGGTTCTGCCATAAGGCAAGGTGAAAACACTGTCTCAGATGGCGTTATAACAGGAGCAGCAAATAAAGGCCTGTGATAACTTTATGAGCCGAATTTATGCTCTGCCAATAGTTAAAACAATGAGTTGTCTGCAATAGTAATGTCCCTCTAACTTGACTCTTCCCAAGTGAGTTAGATTATGGGTGGGGTGGCAGGCCCAGAGGACATTGCCCCTGTCCAACAGCCAAAGTATGTCCATTTCCAAATTATCTTTATGAAGTTCTCAGCCTTGGCATAAGCAACAAGGGAGCTGTGTGGGAATTGGAAAGAAAGGAAATTCAAACTGCTGTCAAATGTAACCAATGTCAGGTGGAACTTCATTGTTGGTCATGCTGACACAGGATCTTTGAGAATATCTTGCAAATTGTTTACTAGTAAGGGATAATTAAGAGAGAGAGCTCAGATGAAAATCTAGATATATGGACATCAGAAGAGCAAAGAACTGGGGCTCTTATATAGGCTCTATAAGGGAAACAGGGAAGTCACAAGAGAAGGGAAAGAGGATAGGGTAAAGGAGCATAGAATAGAAGAGACTGAAAGAACTGAAAAGCATAAGGTTAAGTTAACAGAATATAAGAAGAATTGGGGGGGGTGGTACAGCATCGGACTATGGTGTAGATGGACCACTGGGGTTGCAACCACAAGGCCCCCCCTTGTGATATGAAGGCCCCCCTCTGCCATTGTCTGCCCTTGTTCACTGAAGGGTAATTACTAGCGGTCTCCATGGTTTCCTTGTTAACTAGAATTACAAGTATCTGGTCCAACTTTGCCATAAATATGTCATACATAATGAAATATATAAAAAGTATCATGAAAAGAACCTTCTGGTAGAGATAAAATAAATCAAAAGTCACATCTGACCCCAGAACCAATAGTCACTTGATTCCAAATGAGTATAATGACAAGGTCTTGGTGACTGACTCCTGGCTTTAACTGATGTGACTTCACCAGAGGAAAATTGTCACGATTAGCATCTCCATGTGCAATTACCTAAAGATTACTGTTTGTTTCTCTAATCTCAAAGTATTAGATTTTGAAGCAAGGGTGATGATCATTTCCATAAAAATGAATAGCTCTAGATTAAACATGATATAATGACATCCTTTTAAGCCAATTACAACATGGGGATTAGTGTTATCTACATCACACTCTTCCAAGACATTACTCTCTGGCAATTTACCAATCATTTCGTTAAACATCATTAATGCTCCACTCACAATTTATAATTTATCATTTTCTGCTTTGGAAACCCTACATAAAGCAAATGCCACCTCTTTAATAATTAGGATCAAATGATTCACTTTGATGGCTCGTGTGTATTAGAACGCGGCATTAGAATCCCCACATTAACTGTATGCGGGTGAACTCAAAATAAGGACATGAACATACGGCCAATGGTTTGGCGGCTCAAAGTCACACAAGGGAATGTTTTAATGGAAGAGGTGGCTGGAACCATCAAAGAGTCTGACTTCATTTCAGAGCAGTGAAATAGCAATGAGGGAATTAGCATATACAATTATTTTAAGAGCAGAAAAATTATGATTATGTCAAGGAGCATTTAAAAACAAAAAGTAAATAGCGCTAAGCTGTAAAATAAAAATAAAAAAGTTTTTTTTTTTTTTTTTTTTTTTTAATGGCTTCATGTTACAGCAGTAAAAATATATTAATGTCCCAGTTTGGAAATAACTTTATTAACACTTCATTAGCAGTGATGTTCATCCTGTGTGCCTCTAATTATTTCTTCACAGCTAAAGATTGCTTAGGGGCCAGGAATGTAAAAATAGAAGAAGGATGTCTGTTTCAATGATTGCACCTCCCCCAAATACAGTAAGGATACCATAATACCATTCATATAGAGTATGGAGGTGCAAACCAACCACATACAAGTTGTACATGTGCACATGAGTCAAACAATCGGCATCTGTTTCTAAAAATACTTGACTTTCTTGGAAAGACCTCTGTTGTAAAAAAAAACAATATAATATGTACGGCCCCTGGGAATGAATGGTACTCCTTGATGGTCGCCTTGCCTGAAAGTCATAACACATTATATTTTTACCCACAAACCTTAAAGGGGTGGTTCAACTTTAAGTTAATTTTTAGTATGTTATAGAATAACCAATTTTAAGCAACTTTGCAATTGGTCATCATTATTTTTTTTTTATACTTCTTTTAATTAATTTGCCTTTTTCTTCTAACTCATCTTTCTATTCAGTCCTCTTGTATACATATTCCGGTCTCTTATTCAAATCTGTACATGGTTGCATAATTTAATTAAAGGGATACTGTCATGGGGAAAAACAATTTTTCAAAATGAATCAGTTAATAGTGCTGCTCCAGCAGAATTCTGCACTGAAATCCATTTCTCAAAAGAGCAAAAAGATTTTTTTATATTCAATTTTGAAATCTGGCATGGGGCTAGACATATTGTCAATTTCCCAGCTGCCCCAAGTCATGTGACTTGTGCTCTGATAAACTTCAATCACTCTTTACTGCTGTACTGCAACCCCCTCCCTTTCCCCCCCAGAAGCCAAACAACAGAACAATGGGAAGGTAACCAGATAGCAGCTCCCTAACACAAGATAACAGCTGCCTGGTAGATCTAAGAACAACACTCAATAGTAAAAACCCATGTCTCACTGAGACACATTCAGTTACACTGAGAAGGGAAAACAGCAGCCTGCCAGAAAGCATTTCTCTCCTAAAGTGAAGACACAAGTCACATGACATGGGGCAGCTGGGAAAATGACAAAATGTCTAGCCCCATGTCAGATTCAAAATTGAATATAAAAAAATCTGTTTGCTCTTTTGAGAAATGGATTTCAGTGCAGAATTCTGCTGGAGCAGCACTATTAACTGATTAATTTTGGAAAAAAATTTTTCCCCATGACAATGTCCCTTTAAGGTAATTTGGACCCTCGCAACCAGATGGCTGAAATTGCAAACTGGAGAGCTGCTGAATAAAAAGCAAAATAACTAAAAAACCACAAATAATAAAAACAATTTAAAAATTGCAAATTGTCTCAGAAACGCCCGCAAAAATTCGCGCAAAAATTCGTCGGCGTCAAAATTTTTTTTTTTCCGAAAAAATGGTTGCCGGAGTCAAAAACAGGGCCCGGCGTCAAAAACGGGTGCTGGCATCAAAAAAATGGGCGCCGGCATCAAAAAAGAGACGTCAGCGCCGTTTTGTAAATTTTTCGCTGTTTATACTAGTTTATATATAAACTAGACACATAGCACATGCTCACTAGACACCAGGGATCTCGGGGGGCCCATGATCAATGAGCTTTGTCAGTTTGTTATGGCCAACTTTGTGAGTGATAGGCCCTCCTGATATTGGTTGAGTTCATGCATTGTATCCTGTTAACTTTCTATTGACGATGCCTGTCCTGCCCAGAATGATTGCTTGGACTACTTGGACTCAAGTTGAAAAGAGTTCTGTTGCAGCCTGAAACATCACTTGTCTTGTCCAGGGTGTCGGCCATGATGGAATAAAGGCTTTTCAATGGACTTTTGACTTGTATGGTGCTGTTCCTCAAATCATTCTGCAACATTGTGACACATGGTCACTGTAAGAATTTGTACCAGCTGCAAAATTAGGGTGAGGGATTGTACCAATTATGAGGTTCACCCCCTGTGTGCTGAGCCGTGGACTTTTTCCTGTCTTGCCTACAGTATCTGTGAACCTGCCTATTAACCCTGCTCTGTCAGTATTTATCAACCATCTTTTCTTGTTCCCCGCCTGTGCTTCTATATGTGCCTACCTTCTGTAAACCCTGTCTGTGCCTTAATAGTGTATTCCTGTTTAACTCTGCCTGCTTGCCTGTTTCCCAGCTCAGTCTTTTCTAGGTCCTCACTAGGATACATTTTTGAAGAATGGGAAGAAACCAAACAAAACACACAATGGGCAAATAATGCCCAGGTGGGAATTCAACTCAGTGCCGCAAGGCTATATTGCTAAAAAGTCAACTACCATGCCACTGAAAGTTCATTAAGTGAAGACCCAGAAAAAAAAAACTGGAGTTGGCCTGCCCTCTGCAGAATGGAAATCTGGTGCCAGTGCCAACAAGCACAATGGAGCCCTGTCGTTACCACCAGCCGTAGGGCTTCATTGTGGCTCCAATCTTTAGCACTCCTAACTTGAAGTGCAAGTAAGGCGGCAGGTGGAGGGACACAAACTTGCCTTCACTACCCACCCCTAAGAATATAGCACTGCCAAATGCAGGGAACAGTGTATTCATGGGGATGTTTTGGGCTCAGCTTTTGAAGACAAAGACATGCAGTTATTTTTTTTACATGTTGAGTAGGATGGAAAGTGCAAAAAAACATGGTGGCTCCCACATTAAAAAGTCCATGAGACATTCCATGAGTGGGGTGAAGGATATTCACTTTAACTGCAGCTGTTAGTCCTATGGTTGGAAATCTTTAACATAAATAGTAAAGATAATGTAATCGTTATTACACCCTATGTAATCTTCACATACAGCAAGGACATTTTCTGAGAAGGAAGCCCCTCAAGGCCTCTCTGCTCTTCTCTCTAAATGCCCCCGGTGTAAGTAACTGTCACATTAGCATTGAGTCCAGACCACCAGGATAGTGACAAGTTTTGTCAGTGAGATTTCTCAAAAAGACTTACAGCTGTTCCTTTTTAAAAACAGTTTTAAGAAAAACAGATGTGCTAAATGTACGGAGAGAATCGGCTGCGAGCTTTGGGAGTCTGTGCTGATAACATTAATAAAGGCTGTGTTTGTATGATGTATTATTCCCTAGATACAGATTAGAACAATGTTTAAACTATATAAATTCCATGCCAAAATCCAAATTCGGGGAGGGCACATGCACTGAAAACATTGATTTTGCTGAAAGAGAAAGGAGAATTCTGGGGAGCGTTATCACTGCTGTTCCCATATCTGAGACACCATTAAAACAACAGGTGGAAAGTCATCGCCAGTGGGTGTAACGTGAAGGGAGGGAGAGAGTAGAGTGAAATAATGAGAGGCAAGACTGAGTGGGAATGGTGACGAAAAAGATTAGGGAAATCAGGAAAATAAGAGCAGATTGTATCAATATGTAGGAGAGAAAGTCATTTAAAATAATTTCTTATTGTAACCCCATCGGCATTCCTTGTGTCCGTGTTACACTCCAAGAGGCAGATTTATCAAGGGTTGAATTTCGAAGTAATGGGATTTTTTTGGATCTTCCATAACTTCGAAATTCGAATTAAGAAAGATCGAAGACCGAAATTTATCAAAAAATCAAAGGGGTTTTTTGACTGAATATGTCCCTTTTCAATTGAATTTGAATCGTACGAATCGAAGTTGATTCAAAGTTTTGATTTTTCAAAGTCCACCAAATGACTCCAAATAGTTTATAGGAGGTCCCCTATAGGATAAAACAGCAATTAGATGGCGAATGGTCGCAGTCAAATTTTTAAAGAGACAGTACATTTCGATATTCTAATTTTTGAATGCCACTGAATTTTGACCTG
The DNA here is from genome assembly GCA_038501925.1 of Xenopus petersii. Lineage (NCBI taxonomy): Eukaryota > Metazoa > Chordata > Amphibia > Anura > Pipidae > Xenopus > Xenopus petersii. The sequence goes on along the minus strand of CM076680.1, from coordinate 171,801,573 downwards.
GTGAACTGATAAGATGAAGCTACATCCTCCTCAATCTTAGTGAATAACGCTGCCGGATCGCTAGTTGGCATCGTTTATGGTCGGAACTATGACGGAACTACAATGGTATCGATCCTCCGATTTTTTTTAGAGTGTTCCAAGCAGGCCGCGTCGCCTGGATACTTCAGCTAGGAATAATGGAATATGACTCCAGTTCTATTTTGTTGGTTTTCGGAACTGGGGCCATAATTAAGAGGGACGGCTGGGGGCATTTGTATTTTGTCACTTGAGGTGAAATTCTTGGTCTGGCACAACGACGAACCAAAGCAAAAGCATTTACCGAGAATGTTTTCATTAATCAAGAACGAAAGTCGGAGATCCGAAGATGATCAGATGCCTTCATACAGTAGTTCTGACCATAAACGATGCCGACTAATAATCCGGCGGCGTTATTCCCATAAACCGAGTTGTTATTAAAGATGCCGGACTCAAAATGGATGCAGATGTCAAAGTTGATGCTGGCGCCCATTAAAGTCAATAGGCGTTTGTTTATTGGCGCAGGTGAATTGGGCAAATTGGCTGCGAGTTCGCGCCTGGCGAATAGATTCGCCCATCACTGGTGACCAGCATAATGCGAGAGCTGCGGTCGAGCAGGAGATGGGGTGGGAACAGATGGGGTGTGCGCCGCCATTACCGCATTGTTGTAACCTGCTTCCAGAATTCCATAACTGTACAATAGCCCCAACTCCTAAATAGGCCATAAAGGGTAAATAAAGTCAAACATCTACATTAACCAATACACATCCAGAATGGTGCATTTTCAACATATAAATAGGACACAGGCTGCATATCATAAAGATACAGTATTTGAAAATAACCAACAGGAACATACATTGGGGAGACGGTTTACAAAAGGTTTCTGGATTGAGAAGTGTTTAATGTCCCTATGCTATTGCAATTAACAAACAAAAAAAGTATGAAAGAAGCAAACAAACTGTGGGGTTGTAGAAAATTCTATTACATTTAGAGTTCATCGGAGTTGTAGACCTTGAGATTTTGACTATGAAATCCCAGACCCTGAGACTGTGGTCTAAATTCTAAATCTCAGGGTCGAAGCCTAACGTTTCCAACTTCCCAACTTGGATTCTTTTGTTCTTCTCCTATCTTTTCCCAAGAGATCAAGGTTAGTGTCAGTGTTACAATATTTGGATAAGGTGGAACACACATCTCTTCCTTCGCTACTGATATTTATATACTTGTCCTGCCAATTTTATGCAGCTAAGGGGAAACATATTCTCTTTGATTATTAGCTATAATAACAGCACCACACACTTGGGGGCCGATTCACTGAGGGTCGAATTTCGAAGTTAAAAATACTTCGAAATTCGACCCTCGAATTGAAATCCTTCGACTTCGAATATCGAAGTCGAAGGATTTAGCGCAAATCCTGCGATCGAACGATCGAAGGATTTTTCGTTCGATCGAACGATTAAATCCTTCGAATCGAACGATTCGAAGGATTTTAATCAAACGATCGAAGAAAAATCCTTCGATCAAAAAAACCTTAGCAAGCCTATGGGGACCTTCCCCATAGGCTAACATTGACTTCGGTAGGTTTTATCTGCCGAAGTAGGGGGTCGAAGTTTTTTTTAAAGGGCAAGTACTTCGACTATCGAATGGTCGAATAGTCGAACGATTTTTACTTCGAATCGTTCGAATCGAAGTCGAAGGTCGTAGTCGAAGGTTGAAGTAGCCCATTCGATGGTTTAAGTACCCAAAAAATACTTCGAAATTCGAAGTATTTTTCATTCGAACCCTTCACCCGAGCTGAGTGAATCGGCCCCTTAGTCTATACTGGGCAACTAGACAAAGGAATTGTTTCTTTCCATGCGACAAATAAACAATCCTGTTTCCTTTTTAAGCTTTTTAAGGTGAGATGATGACTTGTGTTGTATAGAGTCTATATTTTGTGCCTTGCAATGTCTTCTGGGTTGATATTATTGGTGCGGATAAGGACATAGAATACATTATGTAGGCATGCATATTTTCCTGTTCAAACATTTCATAAAATTTACAAAGGGATTCTGTCATGATTTTTATGATGTAGTTTTTATTTCTAAATGACACTGTTTACACTGCAAATAATTCACTGTACAATATAAAATGTCATTCCTGAAGCAGCAAGTGTATTTAGTTGTAATATTGGTGGGTAGGTGCATCTCAGCTCATTTTGCCTGGTCATGTGATTTCAGAAAGAGCCAGCACTTTAGGATGGAACTGCTTTCTGGTAGGCTGTTGTTTCTCCTACTCAATGTAGAATGTGTCTCAGTGGGACCTGGATTTTACTATTGAGTGCTGTTCTTAGATCTACCAGGCAGCTGTTATCTTGTGTTAGGGAGCTGCTATCTGGTTACCTTCCCATTGTTCTTTTGGGGGGGAAAGGGAGGGGTGATATCACTCCAACTTGCAGTACAGAGAGAGTGACTGAAGTTTAACAGAGCACAAGTCACATGACTGGGGGCAGCTGAGAAACTGACAATATGTCTAGCCCCGTGTCAGATTTCAAAATTGAATATAAAAAAAAATCTGTTTGCTCTTTTGAGAAATGGATTTCAGTGCAGAATTCTGCTGGAGTATCACTATTAACTGATGTGTTTTGAAAAAAAAACATGTTTTCCGATGACAGGATCCCTTTAATATATCTGCCAAGTCTTTTTATTGCTTTACCTTCTCTGTACTGTAGTCGTTGCTATATTTGACTTGAACCCCAAGACTTTTTTTCTCATATACACCCTTGGCTCTACAATGAGTACAATAAGTTTCGTTGTTGTTCAGAGCAAATATACACAGTGTTATATGTCAGCATGTTGTGTTATAAAATATTATTGTAAAATATTTTATTTCCATAAGCATATTGCTGCCACTCAGTTGTATATTAATCAGTTCCAAAAACACCCTCAGGAGCCATAAATACCATAAAGAGCTTGCAGAGTAGGTTCTACCCAACTATTTATCTACCCTGCATGTTTTTGAGGTGTCTACATCGAATTTGTGTTGCCGTTGAAAGTCATTAAATAATCAATTCATTTCACAAATCAGTTTATTTAAAAAAAAATGAAGTATTATCTGGTGCATTAGCAAAGTGCCACAGCTCAATAATGGTGTTATTAATCCTTCAGGTTTAAGGCTTTGCCATTAAAATGTAAGCTTGCCATTATCATACTGTAAGTCTTTTAGGAATAGAAAGTGTATTTTTTTATGTCTCATTATGTCTTTAATCTATCAAGTGGAGCAAAAGACACATGTAGAGCTTTTGAAGCAGAACGGAAGTCAGAAATGACTGAATATTGTCTGATGAGTCAAGTTTAAGGGATTATTACAGTGTTCTAAATAGCTGTCTCTCTGTCCTACAAAATGTTTGCAATCCAGATCCAGAGTTATAAACACCTCTGTATACCTGTGTAGAAACCACAAAAAACTCAAATAAAAAAAAAATCAACAGGTGAAACGTTGCTGTTTGAGGTCAATATCCCATAGACATCAATAGGACCTGCACTGATCCTACTGGATGTATTTTTTTTTTTTAGCCATTTAGACTGGTAGAGGTTTTTGGATGGTTATTGCTAGTAAAATTGAGAATATTTACAGGTTTTTGTATTTTTAGCAAATCGTTCAGTGTTCTTTTTCATTCGTATTTTTTATATTGGCTTTATCTTTTAATAAATTACATGGCATTCGTGGTTTTACAGAAAATTAGTTCTCAAACCACTAAAATGAGAATGTTCCTTTCTATTTTTTTCACAAATCGTATTTTTTCTCTAAATTTTTTTTTTTTTATTTCTCGGATCTGATAGCCTGTATTTTCATGAATCTTATTTTTATCAAAAAATGTGTGCTTTTAAAATTTTGCATGTAATAGAATTGGCTACTTCGACTACGACTACGACCTTGAATCGAACGATTCAAACTAAAAATCGTTCGACTATTCGACCATTCGATAGTCGAAGTACTGTCTCTTTAAAAAAAACTTCAACCACCTAAAACGTACCGAGCATCAATGTTAGCATAGCTTTTTTGATCGAAGGAAAATCGTTCGATTGATGGATTAAAAAAAATAGAAAAGGATTTAATAATTCGATCAAACGATTTTTCCTTCGATCATACAAACGAAGGAAATTCGGTAAATCCTTCGACTTCGATATTCGAAGTTAAAGGATTTTACTTTGACGGTCGAATATCGAGGGTTAATTAACCCTTGATATTCGACTCATAGTAAATGTGCCCGTAGTGTTTTTTCTCTTTGTACTTTTTATATTTTTAACTTTTAATAACTTTTATAGCGTTTATGGTTTTTAAAGAAATATTAGGTTATAAAATAAAAGGCACTAAGTTTGCCCAGGAGCAGTAACCCATAGCAACCAATCAGCAGGTATAATTTACCAGCCATGAGATAACTGTTTCACTGCATTGAATCTGGCCCTATGGAACTGAATTTTGAGATTTTTCTCCTTAAATTTAACCCAAATTCAGTTCCATTTTTTTCCATCGTAGATTTCAATTGAGTTGTCAAAGTGAGATACGTTTTTTCTGAATTGAACTGCATCTCAAATTGAATCTCGTACATGACTTTTCACATGATAAGCCCTTTTTTCACTGAATTGAATCTGGCACAATGCCTGCAATAAGGGCCTATAGACATAACATTTTAAGGGAACCCTGAAATTACTTGCTGTTCAATGTAGGGGTAAAGTATAGGGCTTCCTTGTGCCTTACACCCTATTCTGCATTGCTGGTGCAAATGGAATAATGGCACTTGGAGCAAGTGTGAGTTCTTTACTATGGGGCGGATTTATCAAGGGTCAAATTTCGAAGTAAAAAATAGTTCGAAATTCGACCATCGAATTGAAATACTTCAAAATTCGACCATCGAATTGAAATACTTTGAATTCGAATATCGAATTCAAACTTTTTTCATCGAATTTGGGTATTCTGCGGTCGAAGTCAAATTGTTGCAAATGATTTTATCGTACACTCGAACGATTTTACTTCAACTTCAAAAAACTTGCTGTAGAAGGTCCACATAGGCTAACATAGCACTTCGGCAGGTTTAATTTGGCCAACTATTGAAGTCGAAGTTTTTTTTAAAGAGACAGTACTTCGATTAACGAATGATCGAATATTCAAACTACTTTACTTTGAATCGAATTTGAAGTAAATTCGAAGTCGTAGTATCCTATTTGATGGTCGAAGTATCCAAAAAATTACATCGAATTGCGAATTTTTTTACTTCTAAAGTTCCCTCAAATTCACTTCGACCCTTGATAAATCTGCCCCTAAATGTATCCTTTGATCTATTGTTATAGAGTAACTGCAAATTAGGTAATAACTGTTTTATTTTCCATAAAACCATCAATAAATGATTGATATGATTGGTTGCTATAGGTTTCTAGATCTATACTATAAATCAAATTCTTAAATAAAAATTCACCTGTAGCAATGTAATATTCTTCATTAGGCTTTTATTGCATTGTGAATCTGAATTGTGCATCGCAAAACTTTAACACTTTGGGGCACATTTACCTATGGTCGAATATCGAGGGTTAATTAACCCTCGATATTCGACCGTCGAAGTAAAATCCTTCGACTTCGAATATCGAAGTCAAAGGATTTTCCGCTATTCCTATGATCGAACGATCGAAGGAATAATCGTTCTATCGAACGATTAAATCCTTCGAATCGAACGATTCAAAGGATTTTAATCCATCGATCGAAGGATATTCCTTCGATCAGGAAATTTTTAGGAAGCCTATGGGGACCTTCCCTATAGACTAACATTGGCCTCGGTAGGTTTTAGGTGGCGAACTAGGGGGTTGAAGAAATTTTTAAAGAGACAGTACTTCGACTATCGAATGGTCTATTAGTCAAACGATTTTTAGTATGAAAAGTTCGAAGTCGAAGGTCATAGTCGAAGTAGCCCATTCGATTGTCGAAGTAGCCATATTCGACCATTCGAAATTCAAACTATTTTTCCTCTATTCCTTCACTCGAACTAAGTAAATGGGCCCCTTACTCTGAGTTTCATTAAATATTTTGGGCTAGATTCAGTTCAGTGAGAAAAAGTCATATCTCTCTCTCTAACCAAAGAAATAAAGGGACAGATTCCCTAAAGGGCGAAGTGGCTAACGCTAGCATCAGTTTGCTAGCGTTTGCCGTTCAGTGTGGGACTGGTCTGCTGGGATACCAGGAAAAGTCCTGGTGGGCTCAGGTGTCAGTGGCCCTCATGCTGCTAAAAATTTGGCTTATTTCATGGCCATTCGAAGAAGGAGTCAGCACCCCGCGACGGAAACTAATTGCAGAAGGGGTGCATGTCACAGGTAGCCACTTCCACCCGAACATCAAACTCAATTCTCCCAGATAGACAGCACCACACATTCAGAAAAGATTCCTTAAAAAGCCTTTATTAGCACAAGGGCTTTGTATAAAACAGAATTACAGGCCTACATCAGCCTTTCCTCATGGCCATTCCCTATTTCTAGGAGAACAAAGAGACTAAATAGATGGAAAAATAGATTATAGTATGTAAAGAAAAGAGACTAGGAGAATAGCGGTTAATTGAGCAGAGGAAGAAAAATATTACTAAGAGTGGACCCCTGGTCTAAGATTAATTGGTGGGCCCCTAGACAAAGGTTTTTGGGTGGGCCTCTAGTGTCTGACACTGTTGCAGATTTCCTAACGGGCGCAGGCATCAATTCGCTAGCGAAGGAGATAGAATCTAGCGTTGCTGCACGCTCCACCCTCAAGCGAATTTTCGCTCTAGAGAACGGACATTTCAATGGAGTGCAATTTTTAGTGCAACATTTTTCCCAAAAAATGCTGGCTTCTTTTCCTTTTTTCTGAATGATAGCCTGCAGAGGTCGGTAAAAAATGATTTGGGTAACCGGGTTCCCCCTTCCATTTTCTAACATATGGAACATAAACTATACACTGGGCTCATGTGTAGGGCATTAGAACAACTTTATTTTATATATTAAGGTTCCCTGGACTTGTGTATTGTAATATATTTGCTGCAACACATACGTCCATGTAACTTTATCATTTCCCATCGTATGCAAATTAGGCACATCTTCGCTTTGATTGCCGAAGTTCAAGCAGTTTGGTCGCAAGCTTTGCAAGGAAATCATTGAGGTCTTAATCAGTCGAAAATGGCACAAACATGGTCACTAATGTTTGTAAGCGTCTTTGCAAACGTTTTTTGCACTAGCAAAGCAAGCTGGAATGTGAAGGACCAGATCCTAATGTGCAAAATAGGTTTTTTAAACCTTTATACTGTATATGTATAGCGTCATGTAACATGAGCGGATAGCTTTATATTTTTGGAGGGACATTAAATTAATCAATTACTACATTTGGAAGTGCTGTCGTACTATTCTTGTCTGTTCAAAAATATGTCGATCAAAAGTTATTGCTTAGCATCTTTTCTGATGATTTGGTCTGTAGATGCTTTGGAAAACGTAATTTCCATCATCAGTGAGTTTATTTCTCTTTTAAGCAGAGATTTCTTTAGGAAAAGTAAATTTTAGTTGATTATTATGTATATATTTTACTCATAAGTGGTAAGTCAGGAAAGGGTAATGGAAAGGGCAGGTTTTATGTAGATGGTTTTATCTGAGTTTTTCTGCAATGACTCCTGATTTCTTCTTTGCCCGAGGCAATGTACAATTGCCATAGTTTGCTTTTACCTAAGGTTTTCCAAGCTTGGTTCTGCTGTTTTGCACATTATGGGGCCGATTCACTAAATTCGAGTGAAGGATTCGAAGTAAAAAAACTTTGAATTTCGAAGTGTTTTTTGGGCTACTTCGACCATCGAATGGGCTACTTCGACCTTCGACTACGACTATCGAAGGATTCGAACTAAAAATCGTTCGACTATTCGACCATTCGATAGTCGAAGTACTGTCTCTTTAAAAAAAACTTCGACCCCCTAGTTCGGCAGATAAAAGCTACCGAAGTCAATGTTAGCCTATGGGGAAGGTCCCCATAGGCTTGCCTACGTTTTTTTGATCGAAGGATATTCCTTCGATCGTTGGATTAAAATCCTTCGAATCGTTTGATTCAAAGGATTTAATCATTCGATTGAATTTTCTGCACTAAATCCTTCGACTTCGATATTCGAAGTCGAAGGATTTCAATTCCTAGTTGAATATCGAGGGTTAATTAACCCTCGATATTCGACCCATAGTAAATCTGCCCCTTAGTCTTGTTCATTTTAATCTTTTACTCTTTTAATGACCTGAAAATGTTTGGTCATTTGGACAAGTTCCTTGTTTTTTTATTTTTATACATTCCATATGGTTTATTTCTTTCTTCTGATTTATTAGTGTTATAAAATGCAGTATTTATTTTGTACATAATTGTTCTATGGTGCTTGTCTACAGCGTTATTTAACTCAATTCACTCATTAATGTTTTCCAAGATGTTGCTTATTTAGTGTGTTTAAAATTGAGGTTTTCCTCATGTATAATTTACTTATGACGTTGTGAAAGTTTCTGAAAATCACCACTTTTACAATGTTGAAAATTTCCCAGTACACAGTACGGTGCAACCACAACTGCACCGCTCATATTAATAATATATATAAACTGCATGAATTATTGAATACAATATCTGCAGTTTTTAGAAGGAACAGTACACTTAAAAGTATAATACACTGGACCAGTTGAAATACTTCAAACTCAGAAGACTGGATACACAGCTGATCACTAGTAATGGGCAAATCTGTGCCATGAAATTTGCAAAACAGCTAAAAATTCGCAAAATGAATCAAATCAATGGGCGTCAAAAAATGTTGCCGCACGGTAGTTTTGAAATGAACATCACTTTTTATACCCACGACTGTAAGGAATCCTGTCAGCGTCCTGTCCGGCACAGGCGTGTCAGCGCGTGTCAGCGTGTGACGCGGGACGCCGGCGATGGTCGCGGGCGCGAGGACGCAGGCGGAAATGCCTAAGACGGACGTACTGACGTCAGTACTGCGACGCCAGCGGAATGACGCCGGTTTGGCGCCAAAATAACCGTATTTAAACTTGATTCAGTTTGAGATGCATTGCCTGGTTATTAGGTTCTTAAAACTGAAATCCTAGCATTCTACACTTCGGAATTCCTGTTATTGACCTTGCCTGTACCTGGACTGTGATTATTGCTGCCTGTCTCGACTTATCTGCCTGCCTTATTGCTTACGAACCTTGCTGCCTGCCTTCTGACCTCGGACCTCCTGACCACGCTTCTGCCTTATCCCTTGTACTGCGCTTGATCGTCTCATTGGCTACTCTCCACAACCCTACTCCCTGTTCCACTCCCGGGGGGTAGTGGTTGTGTGAGGCACTTGTGGGTTCACTATCCACCGCTCCAGCCCCTTCTACGACTGGATTATACTGGTAAGTCTGACACGCGACTATTTGTTCCAAATGCATTAAAGTCAATGGGCATCCAAATAATTTTGCAACGCGTCAATTTTTGTGTGTGCGCAAACTTTTTTTGAAGCTCCAGATTTTTCACCGGCAAATTGTAGACGCAGTTTCACAAATTAATTTGCTTGTTGTGAAACCTGGAAATTCACTGCAAATTCATGTCTGGTGAATTTATTCACCCAATCACTACTGATCACTTGGTTCTGATGGCAATGCCAGAGAGCCACATTCTTTCTCCTTCTGGGATGACACCTATCCAGCTCCCCTAAGGCCACCAGTACTAAGATGCACAATATATCAAGAAAAATAGATACAAGTCAGCCAGGGTTTGCTGAAGGCAACTTATGTCATAAGCCCAAATCAAAACTTCAGTCTTGAAACTATTGTAATTCAAAGTCTAACCCAAAAAATTTGGACCGAGGCTATAGGTCAAACCTCACACAAAGAAGGCTTATGGAGGATCATGCAACAGATCTCAGCTTTGGCAAGACAGAACTTCATCAGGTCCTTGACACGCCATCACCATCTGTTGTTCTTAGGTTCAGTCTTGGTGGAGCCAGGGCGCATCCTGCCTTATTATAATGACAACCTCTGTTGATGGTGTAATTAGTAGTTTAATCAATGCAGTTTCAAGAGAAAACTACCAATTGCAATAATTACAAAGACTAAAACCCATGAACAGCATGTAAAACATCTCCTCCTATATGGTGACCTATTGGAAATCATATTATAGGAAATAATGTGATATTGACACTCCAAGACAAGAAATTCTAAGACATAATTATAAGGCTCGTGTCTATCACCTAATCAATCGTTTTGCATTTTAAATGAAGCTCCACAAATAATGATGTACCCAGTACAGTTGGTTAGGGTTAAAAGCACAAAACCAAACCGGTCAAAGCTGTTAAGCTTTATGCAATTACTGGCAACCAGAGTAACAGTTCTCTACCTCACTCAACTTTCTTTTATATATTCAATATTTCATTATCAAGAAGAGCCCTAGTACTTCAACACTACCACTGACGAAGGGGGAAAGAGCCCCCTGAAATGGTGGCTTTAACAATGACAAAGGGGGGGGAGGTGAGGCCCCTGAAATGTTTGGTTATTTCTGCACTCCTCAAATAAAACTCCTGTAGGTAACTTCTGATACACCAATCCTTGTGTATGTGTGCTTGCTTCAACTACAATTTTGGTTGGTATTGAGGACCAGCTAACATTAAAATGATCATGTCATACAAATATTTATATGAAGCTCTTTATTAGACTGCAGGCCATAAAAGTCACCTGGAAAGCCTAAAATATCCGTAATATGTAACTATGCTACGTCTCTTGGAACACCATATAAATAACTGAAAGCAGGAATGTGGCATCATCCATGTGAAAGGGAAGAGCAGAGAAGTAAAAGCAGATACAAGACATTTGAAGAACATGACTTAAAAATCAAGGATAACAGTTGGAGACAGAAATACATGAAGGATGCTGTTTCATCTGCATCTAAATAATGAATTTTCATGTTGTGGCCTTGAGCACTTGCTATTTCATGCCGAAACTATTCTTTCACAAGAAGCTGCAGCTGTGTTAGCACTTACAAAAAAAATTTACCAATGCTGAAACCGTGTTTGGGTCATGTTGAAATTCTTACTAGGCAGCACTTTTTCCTCCAATTCCTTCTCGGCTATGTGCGAAAAAGAATTATTTTGTGCCCACATTTTCAACTTTTGTGCACAGTTTTTAAAAACGATGTGCTTAATACAAAATTTGCATCTTCACACAACATTTCTAGGCAGCCAACTTCATCCTTGTGTAATAAAAATGTTTATTAAAAAAACATACTCAACCCTGAGACATATTTACATCCCACCATTGCGACATTAAAAACGGACCTTTGCATTTAAATATCAATATATATGTTTTAAACAATTTCCATAAAGATCAAAAATTTGAATATCACTTCATTTATTCATGTTCGTCTGCATTTTCATCTGTCCTTCGGTCCAACTATACATATGTGGGGTTTTTTTTTTTGTTTGTTTTTTTTATTCCTGCTTACTTCTAAAACATATTTTATGGCCTTTGTTATTTAGTTTTCCACTGGGCCTTCATACCTCTGATTTATTGATCCTATAGAAAAACAAATCAGTTTTATTATGAAATTATATAAGCCAGAAGATGATACAGTCATAAATCAAAGGATGTATTTGAACATTGGTTTTCATACGGAGACCTAGGGCTAGTGGAAGATGATAATTGATTCAACTTGAAGGTTAGATGTATAATAAATCAGAGCAAGGTGATTTATTCAGGTGTTAAATCTGATAACAGTGATTTTGCTGAATGAATGCAAAGGTTTTTTTTTTTAGGCTTTCTTAACAACCAATGCATAATCCCAGCTATATACACTTTACTGATACTGTTGAATAGGAAGTTCACAGTTCCCGTTTAGAAACGTGTCATTGCATTGTCTGTATAATTGGCCGAATACATAAAAATAGTGCTTGCTTTTCCCCCCATCTCTGCAGCAGAAGACTAGTAGGGAAATCTACTAAGTGGCATAAATTTGAAAAATAGTTTTTGCACGATGCCAAATGGTAGCACCACTTATAATAATTATTTCTCCCGATGAAACAGCCAATTCCTGAGTTCTATAGGCTTCACTTTTGGTTTTGATGCATGGAGCTTATAACCGCTATTTACTTTGTTGAGCTTTCACTATTTTCACACCGAGAATCTTGAAATAATGTTGAAAGTCATCAAATGCCAAAAAAATTTGAATGTTTTGAGGAGTTTGTAAAAATGTTGCCTCTAAATGAAAAATGTAAGCCTTTTTTTGGGTCATCGGAATTCGATGCAATGGGTGTATTTGTACAATGAGCCTAATTAAGTGCGGGATATGAGTCTTCTGTTGAGCCTATGAACAGGGGACTAACTACAGATGATGCAAACCCTGCAGTTGCAGGGGACCCAGCAAAGTAGAAGGCCTATATTTGAGGGCCCTAAATTGAATTTGCTGCAGGGTCCACTTACACTTTGTAGCTTTCAAGTACATTCCTCACAGTAAATCAGATTTTTCAGACTAATGATGATGACCATGAGATACACCAAGCTCTCTGGTCCCTCTCTACCCTACCCCATACACATACTCAGCAGACCTTTTCTCAAAGGTTCTTCAAGGGCAATCTGCCATGTTTTTTGCTACCAAAAATGGCTGAGGTCTTCAAAAAAACCTGTGATCTCCTAATGAACATAACTGTATTTATGAGGATTGGGTAATGGGAGGTATGTAGGAGTTTCTTCTCCCGCCCCATACCGATCCCCTAATTTGAATGCCAGTGCTGTAACTACTGGGGTGTGGGCAGAGGGGTGTATGGGTGAACAAGCTGAGTGTGCTCCTGCATGCGTTTCTTCTGGGAGGCTGATGAGGACCTAAATGCACATCCTGCACCCGGGCCCCACCATGGATTGTTGCACCACAACTGAATGCAGAAGTTGGGCCTTGTGCCCACTTTGCACCTCACACCAAATTTCTCCAGTTCGAGGTGCTGAGCACATCCAGACAGTGGATGCAAGTTATTTGAAGGTGCATCTCTTAGTGATCTTAGTATGTTTTGCACAAAATAACACTTTCAACACTCTTTGCAGCACCTTCACAGACAAGCATCATCATAGCAGTTTGCCCACATATACTTGTATTATTACTGCATATAATGCAGAGGGCTTTCTACTGACATCAATCTTAGAAAACAAAGCCTTTTATCTTGAAATAAAAGTGTAAATTGCATTTTTCCATTATGTCAACTTCACAGGCTTTCCTTTTCCAGGTCGGCCTAGGAAAGCTGTAATTCTCTCATGTGCATAAAAGCTCCCGTTAATTGTACCTTCTTATTAATGGTGACCTGAGTGCGCTTGCGGTCCTAGACATTTGTATCAGCTGGAAGCTAATGGCTTGCTTTTATGCCAAAAGACCAACAACGATATGCCACTTTGAACCAATTATTTTACAATCAAATATAAACATAGCGCTGTCAAGAACTACATTTATACCCTACAGTTTCAAAACAAGTGCATACTATTTCTACATGAACCTTTAAATGAATGATTTTGTAAAATAATATGTGTGTAAAAAAATCAACAACAAATAAAATGGTATGTAAAATATACAGTAATTGCAGGTATGGGGTTGTTTATCTGGAAACCCACCAGAAAGCTCTGAAATATGACACAAGTTTCCCATCGTTTCCTAATATGTTTATTTATCTGTAACAATAAGGCAAGATGGCTCATATATAAATTCAAGCATAATCTGTAAAATGCTAAAATGGATACAAAAGTGAGAATACTCATGTTCTAATCACAGAGGTAATTTGGAGTAAGCTCCAATGGGTCTGTAAAGCCTTTTTCACTTCTGGAACAGAATGGCATTAGCATGAATTTTAATAGACGCAACCTGCTGTGGGAACCCTACAATTGATGTCTCGTCTATGAAGCTGTAGCTCCAGGTTTCCCCCCTGTCAATAGTTGCATTTGCACACTATTCTATATAAAGAGTAAAATAGATAAATACAATGACAAATATATATGGAAGTGCAAGGAACTTTTTTGAACTCAAGTACCTGTAATGATTGCCATCAAAGTGCACAACATTTGTGTCCATTTTAGAGCGAAAACACTTGGGGGGTTATTTACTACTAAACTCCAGTCTGGCTTTTTGGGGCAAAACTCAAATTTTCTGGGGTTTTCTTTTAACTTAAATTTTTCAAGATTTATTAAAGCCTGATGCATCAAAAAGCCCGAATACAAAATCCGCCATCTCAGACCTGCCAAGGTTGTATATACAGTAAGTCAATGGCAACGGTCCTTAACCTATTTTGATGTTTCTGTAGTCTGCGCTGAAATTAGTTTGAAATTCCGACCTTTTCTGCAAAAATCCAGTGAAAAAGCGTGAAACAATTGATTGATTCGGAAAAAAACTCAGGTTTTTGTTTGATTTTACCGAGTTTTTACCTGAACCCGATTAAATCAAGTTTTTTTTAATAATAAATAAGGTCAAATCGGGTTTTAGAGTTTGGTTGTGGTTTTTTTTATTTAAAAAATTAAATACTCTTGTAAGTGTAACATAATTCAACCCAACCATGCTTCAAATGATATTGTAAATCTGATATTTGGTTAATTAATTATAAGGGGATTCAAATAGGAGAAGGTTTAAACCATACAGTCAGTGGACAACAGAGGCCAATAGATTGTGAGCCAACCCAGACGTTGGGTAAAACAAAGCAACAATAGGACAATTACAAATGTATCTCTAATTTAAATAAATATTTCCATTAGACAACTACAATGGAGATGACACAGTCAATTTACACTTGTGTAGTTGCCCAAAGCATTTGGAAGGAGGGTTGGTTCCATGATAGAGTGTAATTCTCGTTAATTTGTAGAGAATATTTTTAGGAATATAAATTTGAACTGTGACTCTGAGACTCAAATTGTGTGTAGGGATCCATAGATTTAATGGCCCTATGGCTTCATGCCCCTACCAGTGCCTCATTTCCTTGTTGCTGGTTTAAACCCCATAAAACCATTTGTACTTATTTAAATCCCCAGTTCATTGGCCCATAGATTGGTGAGCAGATCCTGCATCACTTTAACATAGTGTTTTGCAGGAGGGGGGTCCTTCTTATTTGGACTGCAGCAGTTGATCTGGGTGGGTGTTCCATTGAGCCTGGAGTCAAAAAGGCCCCAGAAGTGTTCTGCACTAAAGGGACAGTGGGGCTCGTTTATCAACACTGGGCAAATTTGCCCCTGGGCAGTTACCTATAGCAACCAATCAGTGCTTAGCTTTCTGAAGCCAGCTGCAAGTAGAACAATGAATTCAGCAATCTGATTGGTTGCCATGGGTTACTGGCCATGGGCAAATTTGCCCAGTGTTGATAAATGACCCCCAATCTCTTTAAAGGAGTCGGTAACAGGGGCCCCAAAAACTAGGTTAGCTAGTGTGCAGAATAGCCACTGTTAGCAAGCAAGAGCAGCTTTAAAGGGGAAGGAAAATTAGTCGGTGCAAACCCCCCACCCCCCCTCCCGTTTGGTGCCCACCCTCCCTCCTCCCCCCTGGCCTACACATCCCGCTGGGCAAATGCCCCTAACTTGTTACTTACCCTTCTGCGCAGGTCCAGTCCAGGGATTTCACCAACGACATCTTCTTCCATGCGATCTTCTTCCAGCTTTGAACGGCGCATGCGCAGTAGGATCATTTCACCGGTACGATCTACTGCGCATGCGCGTGACTTTTGGACTTTACCGGCGAAATGATCCAACTGCGCATGCGACAAAACGCCGTTCACAGCAGGAAGAAGATCGCATGGGGGGTTTGCGCCAACTAGGTTTCCTTCCCCTTTAAGCTCCACCAAGGAGGATAGAAGGGAGTAGATCTCCCCCAGGTTCTGCTGCCTTTAGTGAAGGGAATGCAGTACTGACAAGGGAGCAATCATTGTTCTATCCCTGTTTCACATCTATTGTAGGGATCTGAACCACATGAGGTACTGACAACCTGGAATCTATTCCTTCAGTGGTGCCATTTATGTGGTGTTTTTGATTGTTCCTGCCATTATTAAACTACCTCATGTATTGTGAATATTCTCAACCCTGTGGCACTTTATATTGAATAAAGCCTGTTATTGGTTTGCAAATAATCCCTGGCATCCATTTGTATTTATTTTACATCTTTGGCAGTATAGAGATGTAGTTCAGCAACACCCTTGCGTGCTCCTTTCCCTTAGCGAAGGCCCATCCTGCTGAAAGAGGGTCCAATGTAGCCCAAGCTTTAAGCTACTAGATGGCAATTGACCAAACTCAGAGAAAGATGTTGTTGTGGAGAGGTGGGTAGCCAGATAAGTGAATATGGTACTTCAAGTATTTTAATTGTGGCCTTCTAACCTGGATAGGTTCTTACAAGGCTAAGACCTACAGAGTAGTGCCATTGTATAATAGTTATTTTTTTACAACAGAATATATGTAACCACTATATTAATAGTTATCCCCATCTGACCTAATCTGCTTCCCTTTTCTTTGATATAACTTGTTTATCTTTGTGGTTTTCTGTTTCACAAAAACCGTTTGTGTGTAGATGAACACAGATGATAATAATGACAATACAAGAGGCCAACGGTTTTAACCTCATAGACTTCAACCCTTGCATCACAAAAAGCTCCAATGAAGATAAATGAGCTCTGACCTCAAACAACTCTCATAACTCACTAGCACACACGATACCACAACATTCATTGCAATGGTAAAACCTATAGAAATCATGGAATTTCTACTAATAAGCAAAAAATAACTCAAACAACAGATGGTAATTTTGTAGACTGATATCAAGAAATGCCTAAAAAAGTGTGTTTCCATAGACTGTTCCTCCCAGCATAAACCGCATTTCACATAATCGGGGAATGTAATAGAAGTCGCTAATGGAAAAACTATTCGCAATGCGAAAAGTTATGCCTTTGCACGAACAAATTTTGCTTTGTGCGAATTTAATATAGCTTTTGCGAGCCCGGAACCTGTTTAGCGACCTCTTCCGACAGTGAAAGACCGTTTGCGAATTTTATAGTTTGCGCCAATGCGCAGTCAATGTCATAAAACTTCTTACTGAAAAAGTCGTTATGTTTGCTCCAAAAGATTACGACACCTTCAAGCACTTCTTATGAGTACGCAATTAAAATTCACAATGCTCAATTAAAATTCGCAATGCAGTAACAGTTTAAGGAACAATATTACATTGCAAGATGTGGATTTTTAGTCTTATTGGTGCGAATTGTTTTGCTCTTATTACATTCCCCTGAATGACTTTTAAGGTAAAAATAATGCCTGATTCATTAGTCCATCTCTTCACAGAAATAGCCTTCCCAAAATAATCTGCAAACAGCGTAAAAAAATGTGAAATTATTTTACTTAACTGTCTTCCAATCTGTTCTCATGTTCTGTGTCCCCTCACTTGTTTTACAGGCTGTATTACTTTTTGCTTTATTCATGTCATTGGCATTAGTGATGGGCAAATTTATTCGGCAGGCACAAATTCGCGGCGAATTTTGAGATTCGCTGCCGGCAAATAAATTCAGGAAATGGGCACGATAATTCCCTGGCGTCAAAAAAACGGACACCAGCGTCAAAAACGGACGCCGGCATCAGAAACAAGACGTCAACGCCGTTACGTGAATTTTTCGCCGTTTCGCAAATTTCACGGGAAATTCACCCATCACTAATTGCCATTTGTTTCATTCTGTCACGAATTGTTATTGTTCATTAAAATAGAGCAAAGTCCACCACCAATCTGTAACCATTAAACGCCCCTTTAGCACAGGTCCCTGACTAGGAGCAAGGGCACTGGAAGTCTTGACCAGTTCAGTCCATGCTATTCCACAGCAATCACCACCAGGGAGCCTGATCAGTTGATGTGAAGTGAAAAAACATGGCACCCACCAATAGGGATGGGTGAATTTGACCCGTTTCGCTTCGCCAAAAATTTGCTGCCAGTGAAATGACGCAGACGCCCATTAAAGTCTATGGGCGTCAAAAAAATTTTGTCGCGCGGCGAAGTTGTTTTGACGCGCGTCTTTTTTTTTTTTGATGCACACCGCCATACAAGTCTATGGGCGTAGTTTTTTCGGCGAAACGAGGCGAAAAAATTCGCCCATCTCTACCCACCAACTCAACTGCATTGCTCTGTATTTTCCAATATGGTGCCCAGTCATGGGCACATTGTAAAATCCCTGTTATTAAGATTTGGGAGAGGACATGGGAATCTTTTCAGGGGTCGTACTGAATAAAAATGGTGGTTGCTCTCTAGATTAATTATCAACATTTCTGATTGATTATTGTTTACATAAACCAAGGGCAACTATTTTTTGACACCCAGGAGAAAATTTACTTAAATGTAGTATAAATTGTATTTTTGTTTTCTAAAAATGTATGTTTTTTATTTAAAAAAATCTCTAAAACTCTAAAAATTTCAGATTTATTAAATGTAAAAACTGCAAAAAGCTCTAATACAAAACTCTGCCAAGTAAAAGCAGTTAAGGTCCCATAGAAGTCAAAGGGAGCTGCATTAATCCTATTGGACCATTATTAACCAAAATTACTTGTGGACACCTATTTATCAAAGGTCAGATTTTACTGTTTTTTTAAATCATGACTAAACTTACTTTCTCTAAATCTATGAATGTCACAACATTTACTGAAAGTTCTGAAGGAAAGAATGAATGGAAAATTAAACTGAACTATACAAAAAAAATACAAATACCTCTAAAACCTCAAAAAAGTTTTTCATACAATTCGTAGGGGGAAAAAACTATCCGAAAACCTCTAAAAGTCTGAATAGATTTAAAACAGTCCAATAGGATCAGTGTATCTCCCAAAGACTTTTATAGAAACTCAACAACTTTTACAAGTTTTGTGGTTTTTACACTAAATTATTGGTGGAAAGCAGGGATGCAACGAATCCAGGATTCGGTTCGGGAACTCGGCCAGGATTTGGCCTTTTTCAGCAGGATTCGGATTTGGCCGAATCCTTCTGCCCGGCCGAAGTGAATCCGAATCCTAATTTGCATATGCAAATTATGGGCGGGGAGGGAAATTGCTTAACTTTTTGTCAGAAAACAAGGTAGTAAAAATGTTTTCCCCTTCTCACCCCTATATGCAAATTAGGGTTCGGGTTCGGTTCTGTATTCAGACAAATCTTTCGTGAAGGGGTTCGGCCAAATCCAAAAAAGTGGATTCGGTGCATCCCTTGTGGAAAGGGGAAAACATTTGTATTTTTTTTGTTTTGTTTTGTGACAAAAAGTTACGAGGTTTCCCATTTCCATTGCATATGCAAATTAGGATTCGGATTCGGTTCAGCCAAGCAGAAGTTATCGGGCGAATCTGAATCCTGTTGAAAAAGACCAAGTCAGTTGAACTGAAGAAGCTGCTCGGATGAGTAGTGAAACGTCTTCAATGATTACTCAGCAAGTCCAGTTGTTTTTAGATTTATCTATACTAGATATCAAATCAAATCTTTAGAGGTTTTAGAGATATTCATATTTTTTTCGGATCTTTTAGCTTTTTTTGCATTCTAATACCACTAAAGGCCAACGGTGATAAAAAAAAAAACAGTTGCTTAGATGTCTCCCAAAACTGTTGCACCAAATGGCATGTTAACTGATAACCTTTAGTCTATCTGTTTAATGTTAAGTGTAGCCAGTCCACATTCCAAAATAACTGACCCCCACTGTGAGAGCAAACAAAGCCAGGACCCTCTGTGATACAATACACATACAGTAATTGGTCCCAGGTCCCCTTGTGGAAGCTGTGTACTGTCTGGAACCTATACTTCAACTAAACTGAGCATGCTCACCAAATGGCACCTCATTGGCTCAGCAGTATTTGCTGTGATTGGCACTATCACAATTCAGGGCTGGTTTGGTCTATATAATGGCCCACCCAGAATGTAATGTAATTAGCCCCTCTGGAAGCTGGCTTTGTGGTTGGCAGAAAGTATCAATCCCTGTTCTGCATTTACGACAGGGGCTGTTCCCTTTCTGGCTTACAAAGTGGCTGTTTAGAATTTCAAATGGTTAGTTTTTTTATATACATGGAAGATCACCAAAACTGCCCAGCTGTAAACCATCACAACTATACCCACATGTTCCAGTAACCAACAATATCAGTGCCCAACCCTGGCATCATTCGCAAGTCACACATGTTAAAATAAAGAGGCTTATTCCCTAAAGTAGTTGTGCTTGTGTAAGTCCTGCCCTATACCCACGTTCTCTCGCAGCATTGTGCCTTTACATTGACCTTTAATAAATTGGCCTCCCAGTGTACATTCAAAGAAGTATGGACCTGTTTTTTATTTACAACAGGGTTTTCCACAAAACACTTTATACAATAAAGCTGAACACCATTTTTTTTTTAGAAATGGATAAAAGATTTTTTTTAAAAACGCTTAGGTTGGCTTTTTGGGCCAAGACTAGATTTTTTTTTAAACGCAAATTTTTTGGGATTTATTAAAGCCCGATGCTGCAAAATGTCCAAATCCGAAAATCCGCCATCTCAGACCTGCCAAGGTTGTATATACAGTAAGTCAATGGGAGAGGTCCCTATACTGTTTGGAAGTTTCTGTGGTCTGTGCTTAAAATCTGGGCTTTCTGAGCAAAAATCCCAAAAATTTCAGGAAAAAAAAAGAACAATTTAGAAAAAAACTCATATGAATTCGGGTTTTCACTCAATTCTATCGAGTTTTTCCCTTATCCGATTAAATCAAGCTTTTTCAATAGTAAATAAGGTCAAATCATAAATCTAGTTTTTTAAAATAAGAAAAATTTGGATTTTGATAAATAACCCCCTTAGAAAAATAGGTGCATTTATATAGAACAATCTATACACTTTCAATATCTCTCTACAATGGATAAATGACACATCTATTTCTTGAAGACTCCAAATCAGGTATTTTTCAAATATATTTTCTTCTGTAGAATTAAGATGAGATGAGACACATTTTATTTCGCACACAGTATGCACTTTATGTTGCTTCGGCATAATAGACGCCTATCGTGTCATTTTCTATTATTTTCTCAGCTTTACACTTTTTACAGTTCACAATAATTCCGTTTTTATGCTATTAGAACTATTCTGAGTTTGTCATTTTTGGAACTCAGAAGTCAACAAAATATTTTTTATTTCTTTTGATGATATAAAAATGACTGGGATAAACACAAAGAAAGTATCAAAGCTTGTATCTTCGTAAAGTGACCTTGACCACGTGTTCTATGCTAAAGGAAAGATACTGTATTTGTGCCTGAAACTGAAACTTGCATGATTGTTTAGACTTAGTTCAGTCTGTGTTATGGGGAACAGAGGAGAAAAGAAATAGAATAAAAGAAGAAGAAGAATAGAATAAAATCAAGTCAATGGTAGTGGTGAGCAAAATTTTTCTCCAAGTTTCACCAAGAAAATATGCCCATAGATTGTAATGGGTGTAAAAATTTGTGTCGCGGCAAATAACATTTTGCTGCCCATAGACTTCAATGCTTTTCAGCAAATGTTCAATGTTTCGCAAATTTTCGGTGAAGAGAAATGGGTCAGATTCACCCATCACTAGTGAATAGGTATATAAGTAAGAAAATATATTTGTTGAATAAGACTTATTCTATCTGCTGTTAGACACAAGTCACATTAGTACTATTTTCAAATTTTACACCAATTTTTTTGCAGCAAAATTCATGCAAATCTGGTAAATCGTCAAAAAATCTGGCAATATGTTACAGAATTTGACATACTGTATATTTCCTATCATTGAACCCTTGTTTGTTTCTGCTTCCACCGTGGTTAGTATTTGGTTTGTTCCTGCTTGTTACATTGATTGTATTCTCCACTTTAGTTGTCCCACCTCAGTATATGAACTTTTTGCTTAAACCTCTAATCTGATGTGTGGGGATGGGGGGTGTTTGTTTTGAATATAATAATGTGATTTGAAGACCAATATGCGGCTTTTAAAATAATAAGACAGTTATTATTCATATTTCCTGTTTATTGTACAATAAAAAGTTTAAAAGAAAAAAACTAAGAGGAACAAAAACGTCTTAATTTTAGTGTATAAGGTTTACTTTAGCCATAGAAGTCAATGGGAGCTGCGATGATCCTATTGGACCATTTTAATCATTTTTAGAGGTTTTCTGAATATTTCTTTTCACTAGTAATTGCCCAAAAAATTTGAATTTTTAGAGGTTCTGTAGGTTTTTTTGTGGATTATCCAGGGTTTTTTTCATTCATACTTTTTAAACTCAGATCTTTTAATATTTTTCATGGCATTATTGACTTTAGAGAGAAATAGGGGAATGGAATATGTTTCGTTTGTGCAAAAAACATTCGCAGAGATCATTGTGAATGTTATCAGCCATGTTTGCGTTCTTTTTGCCCGATTACAGAACTCTTCGGCTTCCTTGAAAAGTTTGCGACCAAATGGCTTTTGCAAACATTTGCAGTGTATGTAATGCACAAAACAAAAACTGAACAACTGTGTTTGCCAGAAGCAAAAATAACAAATAAAAAAAACAAACAAATACAAAAATTATTATAGAAGTGATACTGGCTAACAATAAAAATACACTGCAAGCTTTTGGACTAATGAATCTATACTGTTAGGTCATTGAAAGGTATTCATGGGCATTAACTACAAATAGATAAATTGTACAGATAATAAAAGTAATTAGGGTGGGTTGTAAATAGTCCAGGGGTCTACATTCAGTCAGGTCAAAAAGGCGCAGATTTATCAATGGTCAAGGTGAATTTCTGAATTGAAAAATGTTAATTTCGAGCTATTTTTGTGTTCTTCAATTAGGGAATAGTCCAAATGAGATTCGAATTTGCAAAAAATTAGAAAATTAGAATATCAAAATTTATCATGTACTGTCTCTTTCAAAATTCGACTTCAATCCTTCGCCATCTAAAACCTGCCGAATTGCTGTTTTAGCCTATGGGGGACCTCCATGGTGTCAATTGGTGGACTTTGAATTCGAACGATTCATATTCAGGCAAATACAGACCTATTAGATCTAAAACAGACCTATTCGACCCAAAAACAATTTCAACTTAATTTCTGTTGGTCTTTTTGACTTTGAATTTCAAAGTTTTTTCATTTTGAAATTCGACCCTTGATTAATATGCTCCATAGTGTGACATGAAACCTGACCCTAAATTAAGGCCCTGTCTTAATGTGTTAAATAACATCATGAATCTTCTTTTTCCAGTTCAGTTTTAAGGTAGGAGCACACAAAGCTACTGGGGGAGATTAGGTGCCCAATTCTTTTTCGGACGACTAATCTCCCAGAACTGCCTCCCCAACGGCTAGAATTGAAATTGCCGGCAGGATGGCACTCGGATCACTTAGTTTTCCCAAGTCACCCGAAGTTGCCTCACAAGGAACATATTCAGACATATACAGACATATTCCACAGTGCGTTACAGAGATTATACATTATTTAATTATATTTAAAAAACCAATTCATAAAAATAAAAAAAAAGGTTCATAAAGTGATGGAAGTATTGTGTTAATCTGAACAATATTGAATGATGGTCAACTCTGGATTGTTCGAAGTTAGTGCTCTTACCATTCATAGGGCAGTCAACAGTTAATATCTTCAGTAGGGTCTTACAGTTTCTTGAACATCTGACATCTACAAAAAAGTTTTATGATTTTTTTCTATCCCAATGTTACACTGCAGAGATACATTTAATGTTATTTGTGCCGGGAATGCCATCTCATCTTCAAAGCGAAAAGCACAGATAAATCCTAGAAGAGGAAATTGCATTTCTTTCCGGGACCATTCTGTTTGAAGACATGTTTATTACTCAAAGGACAGAACTTGATAGCATCAAGTACCCGTTTTGTAAGATCTTGCTTTAAAAGCACATGGTGTTTGAATGAATGCATACAAAAATGATAAAGCGTTCACTAAACTGATATCAATAATCTTTAAGCATTTTTAATATGGGGCAAAATGTCCCTTGAAAACCAAAGAAAGTATTATGAATTGGGGGAAATGTGAAGATGTTTTGAGACTCAATGGATTGGGTTTTGTGTTAACAGATCAAAGATTTCTGAAATTAGAGTGTGCATATAAAAAGCAAACTATAAATATAGGGCTCTATAGGGAATTTTTTGGCAGATGCTAACTCTCTGATATTTTTAGCACAAATGATTTGTTTTTTTTTAGTGTAACTAGTTCTTTAAACATAGCATATGTTTGAACTGATGATGCCCTTTTTATCGTGGTACATAATTCTACAAGATAATATAAAAAAGATAAAACCAATAATCCAGGAAGAGCTAAAAGCTACAGTATCAACCATTACTGAAATGATCAATAATTAAAACTGGATTACAAACAGAACTTTTTTAGAAGGTCCCAGGTAGTTTTATTTTAAGACAGAAACATTATCATTGAGAAGACAATAGGGACACAGAGATAATAAAAAATGTAAATAATACAACAAACCTTCAACCAAGGCTAAGTGGAGGCCCATTTATTAACTGTCGGATTTTAGTAGCATTACAACTTTTTGAAACCATGATTAAACTGTATATTTCTAAAACCATGGCTGCCATGAAAAGTATTTTAAAGATCCCGTTATAAAATGTATGAAGGGAAAAAACTGTTGAATGTTGGCTTGAAAAGTTTTTTGACAATGTGGAAAAAAAATCAAAAACCTCAAAGTCTGAATTGCTAAAAAAATTATAGGATCAGATCAGCTCCCGTTGACTTCTAAGTATTGTATTAGAGGTTTTTTTTTTGTCGGTATTACACTAATATATCTCTAATTTTGAGTTTTAGAGAAATTGTAAAAAAAAAAAACATGACGTTTTAGAGAATAAATATGATTTGTGAAATAAAAAGGAAATCTGAATGCTAGTCAATAGACCCCCTACATTATGGGGCCGATTCACGAAGGGTCGAATTTCGAAGTTAAAAATACTTTGAAATTCGACCCTCGAATTGAAATCCTTCGACTTCGAATATCGAAGTCGAAGGATTTAGCGCTAATCCTGCGATCGAACGATCGAAGGATTTTTCGTTCGATCGAACGATTAAATCCTTCTAATCGAACGATTCGAAGGATTTTAATCAAACGATCGAAGGAAAATCCTTCGATCAAAAAAAGCTTAGCAAGCCTATGGGGACCTTCCCCATAGGCTAACATTGACTTCGGTAGCTTTTATCTGCCGAAGTAGGGGGTCGAAGTTTTTTTTAAAGGGCAAGTACTTCGACTATCGAATGGTCGAATAGTCGAACGATTTTTACTTCGAATCGTTCGATTTCGTTCGACTTCGATCGAATTCGATCGAATTTAACCAATTCGATGGTCGAAGTACCCAAAAAATACTTCGAAATTCGAAGTATTTTTCATTCGAACCCTTCACTCGAGCTGAGTGAATCGGCCCCTATGTATTCCTGTATTAGACTAAATTTAGCAAACTGATTACAATATGATATTGGGGATATTAAATTACAAGGAAAGCCTCAAAATGCCAACTTTGCCCATAGCTCACTGTAGTCCCCTGCCAATTACTATTTTTCTTTGCTCAAAACCCTATACTTTTCAATAAATTTGTCTAAAGAGAATCGCTATCTCTTTGAAATAGGTAACCACCATATTGTTTCTGACGGCTTTATTTAGCTTCCATGCATGTATAACCCTACCAGCGGACCTTGCTTAATGTGCACATTATGCTTGAGTCACATAGGAACATTCTGCACATATGCTGGGTCTAAGTGTAACTTCAGGAGCGCTTGCCTTACCCAGACGTAATGTCCTCCTAGTCTCTAAAAAAGGCCAGATGTCTATCAAGCAGTAATATTTTGTATGCTTGGTAAGTGGTTATGCACTATTTGTTAGGAGCCCTAACAGATGGTGACAATTCTCGCTAAGGGTTTCCTTGTCTTTAAAGGGTCAGGCCACACTGGGTGTTTTGGGGAGATTTGGTCGCCTGGCGACTAATCGCCTTGTTTTTGTGTTTTTGCGATGACCAATCTCCCCAAACGCCTTCCCTCACACTGCACCGGCTAAAATGAGAAAACGCCGGTGCTAATCACACGCGGCAATTCGTTTTCCAAAATCGCCCGAAGGTTCCTCGTGAGAATTGGTCGCCGCAAAGACGAGGCGATTAGTCGTCAGGCAACCAAATCTCCCCAAAACGCCCAGTGTGGACTTACCCTAAATAATTCATATTTTTGAAACTTTAATAGTGATGGGCAAATTTATTTGCCAGGCATGGATTCGCGGTGAAAAATTTGCTGTTACAAAAAAGTCTCAAAATTATTTTGACACCCATTGATTTCAATGCGTTTCGTGAATTTTTTGCCAGTTTTGCGAATTTTTCAGCAAAACGGGATAGATGTGCCCATCACTAAACTTGAAATATTCTTGGCTATAAACAGCACATTGGCCCAATGGTTAGCGCTGCTGCCTTGCAATGTTTGGGTCCAGCCAGGACACAAGCTGCAATAAATTGTACCCTGTTGAAATTGTGAAAGAAATAAGGTCCTTAGACTGTAAGTTCCTCTAGGGCAGGGACTCATGTTAAATCTGTATAAAGCACTACAGAATATGTTCACTATCTATAAAGAATAATAATAATAATAATCCAGTCATGAGATAAAAGAACACATGATCAGCCAAGCAGAATAAATTAAAAACTTAAAAATATAAAAAATCTATGTCATGTTCCTATTTATTTCCATTTATCAGGAAATCCACACCCATTATTAAAATGTAAATCATACTGACTATTCATTTCTATTATTTTTTTCCATTTCTTGTTCGGTCATGGCTGTTTAACAAAAGGTTAATAAGCACATAGAGATTTCACCAACCATCGGGGTGGGGGGAAAGAAGGGCACCCATGAAGCTCGCACTGTGAGGTAAGAAGCAGCAGTAAAGATGATGAAGGAGGAGATAAAAGCTAAGATAATATATAGAATGTAATTCAGTCATAGCTTGTGTTCCGTGCACTGGAGATGATAAGATAAAGGGGCTCAAACAGAAAATTGATTAAAAACAAGCATTAGTAAGCACATCTTTACTTTAATGATAAAAGTGATGAAGTGGCTATATATCAAAGAAGTTTTGCCCAGTAAAGACACGTTTGTAATTCAAAATTCAATTAGCTGTTTGTGTGGAGAGTGGAAGATATTGGAGAAGCACTAGAATTTTTTTCATGGACAATATATCAAGGGCAATACTCGGGGGTAGCGTATTTGTGGTCTTCTTTTTGGTGAGCTAATGGCAGCAAGAGGACTAGGTATGGGACCTGTTATACAGAATGCTCGGCACCTGGGGGTTTGGATAAGGGATCCTTCTGTAATTTGGATCTTTATTCCTTAAATTTACTAAAAAAATCACTTGAGCATTAAATAAACCCAATAGGCTGGTTTTGCTTCCAATAAGGAATAATTATATCTTAGTTGGGATCAAGTACAAGCGACTATTTTATTATTACACAGAAAAAGGAAATTGTTTTTAAACATTTGGATTATTTGGATAAAATGGAGTCTATGGGAGACGGCCTTTCCGTAATTTGGAGCTTTCTGGATAATAAATCCCACTCCTGTATTATGTTTTTTTTTTATTTAATCTTTTTGTTTTACAAAATGTATTAAAACGTTTCAGTTACAACCTATGCGCATATCCGTATATCTCAAGGGTTCCTTTTTGTCATTTAATGGAAAGATTAAGAGAAAGATTAAGAATGATATCCCTGCTTTGAGGATTTCTTGCGTTTCTGTAGAGGTGTTGCCAATTATGACGTGTGAGCCTCATCACAATTCAGTGTGAGATTTAAGAAAAATTATCAAATGTGCATAGAAATAGGCTATTTATTTGTGAGGCGGAAAGTCTTGAGAGTGGCACATAGCCAGCACTTTATTGGGTGCTTTATATCAATTTTAAAGTCGTTTTTGTTAGACATTTTACATAGGTGCCAATGCATTTCTGTTAAACAATACAAAACTGGTACAGGTATAGGATCACTTATCCGGAAACCCGATATCCAGAAAGCTCAGAATTACAGAATGGCTGTCTCCCATAGACACCATGTTATCCAACTAATCCAAATTAGGGATGTAGCGAACTGTTCTGCTGCAAACTAGTTCGCGCGAACTTCGACCGTTCGCGTCCGCCGAATGTTCGCAAACGTTTGGGAACGTTCGCATTTTGAGTTCGCGTTCAATTCGAATACAAATCGTTCGACCATTCGACCATTCGAATTCCTTCGACCGCTAAAAATCGAACGATTTCCATTCGTTCGAACGATTGTAAGCATTCCATCGAATGAAAAGCATTAGATCGAATGGCTTCGATCGTTCGATTCGAATGAAAATCCTTAGATCGAATGATTAAAATCCATCGATCGTTCGAATCGAATGATTTTAGCGGGTGTTCGAAGTTCGCGAACTGTCCGCGAACGTTCGCATTTTTTGCCGGTGTTCGCGAACGGTGTTCACGAACACCAAATCGGCAGTTCGCTACATCCCTAATCCAAATCTTTAAATATGATTTCCTTTTTCTGTATAATAATAAAACAGTAACTTGAATTTGATCCCAACTAAGATATAATTAATCCTTATTGGAAGCAAAACCAGACTATTGGGTTTATTTCATGTTTAAATTAATTTCTAGTAGACTTAAGGCATGAAGACCCAAATTACGGAAAGATCCATTATCCGGAAAACCCTAGCATTCTGGATAACAGGTCCCATACCTGTACAAACAAAGAACTGTTAACATCCTATCATCAGATGTTGTAAGTTGTATTCAGGTAACAGGCAATTGGTATTTTGAGGAAATTTCCTGAGATTTCCCCTAACCCATGCCTGGTAGAAAACTGGGGATATTTGCTAGTCTATGGGGCATGTTTACTAACATTGGAGATAAATATCTGGAGAGATTTTTGGAGATGTTGCCCATGGCAACCAATCAGCAATTCGATTTAAACAGCCACAGCCAAGTTAGAAAACAAAAGCAAATATCTGATGCTATGGGCAACATCTCCAGAAATCTCTCCAGATATTTATCTCCAATGTTAGTAAACATGCCCCTAAGGGGGATATTTATCAAAATCTGAATTTTTAATTCAGAATTCAGACCCAACTAGAATCCATGATTTGATCTTATTTATTATTTAAAAAGCATGATTTAATCACATCAGGTAAAAACTCAATAAAATCTAGTGAAAACCCAAATCATTTTTGAGAAAATCAGTCCTCGGCATGGCAGGTGAATGGGTGGCCAGATCAATGATACGGTCTAAAAAAACATTCTTTTAATTACCGTGACCACTACCAATAATAGGAAATGGTTTGTTCAATGCACAATGTACAAGCAAACTCCCTTTTCAGCCTGCAGTTTATTTGTGCAAGAACGGATACAATACAGAAATAATTCTTTTTGTGTTGCTGTGTATTTATATTTCAAGAAAAAAAAACTCACTGAAATCAAAGACCAGGATCCATCTGGGTGTCATCCTCAAAGTGAAAAAAAATGAACTGGCACTTCATATAAGTGGAGAATTCAGCCTTTACTGGTGTGGCCTTGTGTATATAAAAGCTAAGAGACTTTCTTTTCAGAAAGTTTCTTTGCTATTTTACAAGGTTCTTACCTGGATGAAAGCTTAGACTGATGAAAAGATCAGCCAAATGAGTAGGGGTTGCCTAAATGCAGGATAAATTACAGCAATTCCTGCAACCACTGCAGTCGGCTTCACCCAAGGAAATATAGTTCTCAGAGGAAGAAATTATCTGCCGAATAAATAAAAATGTAATGGCTAATCTTGTATAGTAAATATTTACAAGAACTTATGAAAGCTGAATGTTCTTGTGCATTTTTATGAATGTTTTCCACAATATTTGATGTATCTGTACGTTTTTTATTTGCAGGAGATTTATGCTTACCAAAATCACGGTTATACCCAACGGGGCGTTCGCAGGATTTCAAGACCTTGAGAAAATGTATGTATTATGTGTATAGATTTGTATTATATGAAATGAATACAGCTGATGGAAGAAAAATCGAATGAAATGAGTTCTAATGTAAAAAGTATAAAAAAAAGAAGAAGACACAGTAGGTTCACACTTGCTTGCAGAATTTGATTTTCCAAATATTGGTTCCAAGTTCTTCAGAAAACGAAGTATTTTGTTTGATTTACAGTTTCTGGAAATAGAATATTTTAATAGTTCCTACTGGTACAGCAAGTATATTATAAATCAAATAATGTCATACAGTGTGCAAGTCTTAGAAGGTGTATTATCTGTACTACAATGATACACAGTTATGGACTTATTTACCAAAAACTGAATTCGTACGTTTTTAGAAGCTTTTCTATGAAAAAAACTCACAGTTGAAAAAAAACTTGAAAGTTTGCTTTTGTATTAAAAAATTCGAAAATAAAAAACTCAGTTGAATACAAGTGTGGAAAAAAACATGAATACCTTGAATCTGTGCGTTTACAAGTTCAAGAAACTGAAATTTTTGTAAACAAGTTCAAGAAACAAATGTGTGAGCTTTCAAGCTAAAACATATCAAACAAATAGGACAATATATAATTCTTTTGAGATTTACTATACCCCAAAGCTCGTAATAGCTCAAATTGAAAAATACTGCAGCTAAAGCGTGTAGAATCAATGGCACAGGTCCCTTGAACCATTTTTAAGATCACTTGAAATGATTTGAGTTTTTTCCCATGGAAAAAACTTGATTGATTCAACCCAAATTCACTGATTCAAGATATTTATTATACACCAAAGCTGCTAAAAATCTGAATCTGAAAATACTCCAGCTAAAACCTGTCGAGGTCATGGAGATCAAAACAAGAAAAATATCCCAAAACTCTGTAATAACATTTTTTTTTATTAAACATTAAAGGGATACTGTCATGGGGAAATTTTTTTTTTCAAAATGAACCAGTTAATAGTGCTGCTCCAGTAGAATTCTGCACTGAGATCCATTTCTCAAAAGAGCAAACAGATTTTTTTATATTCAATTTTGAAATCTGACATGGGGCTAGACATATTGCCAATTTCCCAGCTGCCCCAAGTCATGTGACTTGTGCTCTGATTAACTTCAATCACTCTTTACTGCTGTACTGCAAGTTGGAGTGATATCACCCCCTCCCTTTACCCCCCAGCAGCCAAACAACAGAACAATGGGAAGGTAACCAGATAACGATTTTACTTCAACTACAAAATGCATTTGAAGGTCCCTATAGGCTAACATAGCACTTCGGCAGGTTTAATTTGGCGAAGTCTACGTTTTTTTAAAGAGACAGTAATTCGATTATCGAATGGTCGAATATTCAAATGATTTTACTTTGAATGAAAGTCGAAGTCATAGTAGCCTATTCGATGGTCGAAGTACCCAAAAATTTACTTCAAAATTTGAACTTTTTGAAATTCGAAAATTCACTCAAATCCACTTCGACCCTTGATAAATCTGCCCATAAGTTAAAAGAATAGCCATACAGACCAACTGAGATTCTACCTTACCTTTCATACCCTCTGGTACTTTATCACAGGCAATGATTGCATGAGCTCATGTAGAAGTCAATGGCAGATGTCCCTGAAGATGTTTCTTAACATTGTGATCTGTGCTAGTTTTCGTATGATGATCCGATAAATTCGAGCTATCACAGTGGCAATTCCATAAAATTGAGAGTCAATTCAAAAAGACCCAATTTTGTTGCAACTTTTTTTTCACACTGACTTTTTCAAGAAGAATTATTGATAAATTAAGGGGATTCAGGTTTGGGAGTTTGGATGATTTTTTTTTTTATTAAATTAAGGAAAAAGTTGAGTTTTAATAAATACCCACCTAAGTGTTGGGGGCTGAAAAGAGGAAAGCAGAAAAAAATATATAATAAATATCAGAAAACCAAAGGGTTAGATGTTGGAGATTTTTGTAAACTGATTTCTTGCAGAAAAGAAAGGCAGGGCCAGGTTTTTGACAGTAATGAGTTAATGCAAAACTTTTCCATTTTTATTTTTAGCTGCGGCCACTTTCAAGTGATTTTACAATTATTCACAGAACAGGGAAGTGCTGGGGGATTTGAAAATGGGCTTTGATCAATAAAAATATAGCCTGTATGCTGAAATTTTAATTGGTGTTTTCGTTTACCCTACAATTTCTTCATAATATAATTTCATGGTGCTGTAAACAAATGCTTGAATTCTAAATTGCATAAGGATAAAGTCTGAATGATACTGTACAAATTCTACATTTATCTCCTGTCTCTAATGATGCTGAAAAAATAGAAAACGCATTTCCATTTAGCATATCAAAAAACTAAGAGGTAATACAAGGGATTCATTTTAGAGAGCTAAGTTACATTAGCCAATTTTCCTGCTTTAAAATTGTGTTTTATCCTGTATTTATAATGATTCAGGATTTTCTTCACAAAATAAATTGTTAGAGAATGCAATATAGTATAACTGGGTCCAAAGGTTTTAAAGGGACAGTACAACTACCGACAGCTTAGATTTACATTGCTAGGCAATGCACGTTCCCAACTTATGTACAGTAAACAGAATGTATAACGTAAATCTATAATAAATAGTCTTACTTTTGCTACTTGTCTAGCAACCAATCAGCAGGTAGCATTGACTGGTCAATGAATCTGATTTCTTGCTATAGGGTACTAGATGTGGGCAAAAGTAAGACTTTTTATTAAATTTCACAATGGAATCCACAGGGGCTAATCAATACATGCAAGGCAGGGTGCAAAGTGCAAAAAATGGGCACAATCAACTGTGTTTTTGCACCTTGCACCCTAACCTTCAGGCTAGTTAATTTGTCATGGGTCTTTGAAATGAAGGGCAGAGACCTATTGTCTCCTTATGAATACAGTACTACCTGCATTTGGCAGCATTGTATTCATGATGGACGAATGGGGAGGAGGCATCCCCCTCACACCACTGACCTGTTCCCTAACTTTGTGTGCATTAGCCGGCATTTGCCCAATGACAGGCAGTATGGACAGTCCAGCTTTGTGCCTGCCACTGCTGCATTCTGTACCACACACTAGAGTCCTGCGCGGGTCCATTTTGTGGGACCTGAACCCGACCCGTACCCGCAACCCGCATTCTTACCCACTTGGACCCGCAACCTGGACCCACGACCCGCTGACCATCAAGAATCAGGAAGTGCTGTCATTGTAAACCGGAAGTGACATCATCGGAAGTAGATGTGATCATGAAAAAAAGGAGTAAAACAGGAAGTGCTGTCATTGTAAACCGGAAGTGACATCATCGGAAGTAGACATGACCAGAAGAAAGGAGTGAATATTGATATTGAAAAGACCCGCAGCCCGACCCGCAACCCGCAAACCCGCAGAACTGCCGACCAGTGGGTATACCCGCACCTGGAACTTCTAAACGCAACCCGCAGGGTACCGCAGGTTTTTGCGGGTAACCCGCGGAAACCCGACCTGCTGCAGGACTCTACCACACACTGGACTTTTTTATCCGAAGCAAGGTGCATAGCACAACCAGGTCCCAGACAGCTCTTCTCTTTGAATAAGCATTAAAGGGCATGTAAAGGCAAAAAAATAAAATACCATTTTTACTTTCTTTAATGAAAAAGAAACCTATCACCAATTTACTTTAATTAAAAAATCTGTACTGTTTTTATAAGAAACCTGACTGTATGCAGTGAAATTCTACCTTCATTTACTGCTGTGGATAGGAATTGTCAGACAGTCCCTAACTGCTCTGCAGAGAAACAATCATACTTATGTACAGCAGGGGGAGCCCCCGCCTTACTTCCCAGCCATGCAGAACTCAAGCAGCTTTGTTTATGATGATCCCTAAGCAGCCCAGACCACACTGAGCATGTGCGCATTCTTGGTCTTGCAAAGATGTATAACAAAGTTACAAGATGGTGACCCCCCTGTAGCCAACTTTAAAAGCATAAATCATTTGTTTGATTAGACTTGTGGTGCAGTAAGTTCATGTTTAGATTCAGTATACAAAATACAGCATTTCTAGCCTTATTCTATTTTAGACTTTACATGCCCTATTTTAGACTTTACATGCCCTTTACTTTTAGGGCTCTTGCACTTTTATCCAGGGTCTAAGTAAATGACCCCTTATGTTTCCAGACATTTGTTAACACCCTTGTCAGCAGTGCATAATCTATAACATCAACAGGGAAGGAGGTAAAGGCTATGGAAACCACAACACATATTGTGTAGAAAAATTCCCACCACCCTTGGAGACAGCAGCCCCGTTGGCACTCAGCTTTCTAGGTGTCTGGGAAAAGAACACACAGCCACTATTTTGGATTCTTAGTTCAGTAATCCACTCTTCTTCTATTGTGCAATAGTTCAGTTCCTCAAAAAGTTGGTGGTGTGGAGCAAAGTCGGACTGGGGACACGGGGCCCATCTCCATCCACCCTACGTGTTTTGCACCCATTCAGGGTGCTTAGTCTGAGCCCATGACTAATTGCCCTGAATGGGTGCAAAACACGTAGGGTGGATGGAGATGCAGATTTATATTTTTAACTTTGTATAAATAAAATATTCTTTTAATTGAATTTCTCTGGTCCTGTGGATCCGTTTGAGTGCTGGTCAGCCATACTTTTCTCCTCCCCTGCTGATCCCTGTTGACCCCCCACCCATACCGCAAAGCTCCCTCTGGGCCCCCACCTTGCACACACCTCCCCCCCTCCACATGCTCACAAATGCACTCCTACCTTGCGCGACCAGGACAGGAGGAGGACATTCAGGGTAGCAGTGATAAGGAGTCTGGGCCAGCTGGGCCTACGAGAGCCTGGATGCATCTGGGTTATTTCCTGGTGTCCCACCAGCCCAGTCTGACCCTGGTGTGGAGAAGTGTGCATGCACCATGAAAAAGATGATATGAACAGGCATAGTCATCACACATCTTAATATAAGCAATCTTGGAAACCATAGAAGATTTTTTCTTTGTCATATCATTGCATGGAAAAGACTACTGATGAACCATTAATTCAAAAAGCCCACCAGGCACCCTAACTTGTTCCTTCCATTTTTAATGGACGGAGAACTAGTGATGAGCAGAAGTTTTCACCATGTATGTATTTACAGCAAAATTCAGCATTTCAACATCGTTGTGGATTTGCAACACAAATTTGCTGCTGAAAAAATTTGTCGAGAAAAAATGGCCATTCACTTCAGTGCATTTGGACTGAGAACAAACACCCATTGAGGTGAGAAAAAAAGTTGCTCATTGACTAATATATTTGGCTACAAAAAAGTCGCCCTTAGACTCCAATGTATTTTGCTATGAAAAAGTTGCTTCACCAAAAACGTCATTCATAGACTTTAATGCATTTCACAAATTTTTCCTGAACAGCAGTTTTGCAAATTTTACAGCAAAACTGTCTGGTCTGTGTCTTAAGCATGTGTAGATTTTGCCATCACAGCTCAACACATTGCTCAGTCTGGGCAGCTAAAAGCCAAGGAAGAGCTTCAGTAGAAACACCATAAGTTCTAGCAATCAATTAAATCAACTTTTCCCCTACTTGCTATCACGCAGAATATTTGTAATGCAGTCAGCAAACAGTTTGCCTTAAAGTGGCAATTTAATGGCTTGTATTTGGTTCTTTCTTACTGAATTCATTTAAAGAACTGGAAAGACACCCTTTTTTCATTTTGGGTAGAGATGGGCGAATTTTTTCGCCTGGTTTTGCCATGGAAATGATGCCCATAGACTTGTATGGTGTCATGAGTCAAAAAAAAAAAGACAAACACGAAAAAGAGACCGCTCAAGCTCACGTTCATTCCTCCCCCTGCCAGGTGCTCAGTCTCCAGTGTCTCCACCGTATCCAACGACAAAAACTCGACATAGACGGCACTTCTTGGCCTAACGCGTTTTGGGATAAAATCCCTTGCTCATTGGTTACCATTCATTGTCCACAGCTGATCTTTTATACCATCGTTCAAGTGACCTCTAGTGGGCAATTAAAAAAAATAGACGCAAAACTAAATGGGTCAAATTCGCCCATGCCTAATTTTGGGAAATGTCAAGCTATAGAAATGAGAGGAATGAGGTGTAAAGATTAAATTGAAAGCAACTTATTTTTGGGTTACCCAAAAATTAACAGTCATGCTAAAATATAGCCACATTTACATTCTATCAGTGAAATCATGTACAGAATGTCCATTGATAGATAATCTTCAGATTTTATCATGAGACTTGCATTTTTTTGGACAACTGCATGCAAAGTTGATCCAGGGACTAGTCCGATTGCCATTTTGGCAAATAGGAGAGGCTTCAGATGGTTTTTTTGCCTTCCTCTGGATCAACTAGCAGTTAGGCTAAAAATTTGCGAAACGGCGCCGGCGTCTCGTTTTTGATGCCGGCGCCCGTTTTTGACGCCGGCACCCGTTTTTCCGACGCCGGCGCCCGTTATTCCGACGCCGGAGCCCGTTTTTTTACGCCGGCGCCCGTTTTTGATGCCGGCGTCCATTTTTCGAAAAAAAAAATTTTGACGCCGGCGAATTTTTCCTGCGAATTTTCGCGGGCGTTTCGCGAATTTATTCGCTGGCGGCGAATCGTGCAAATTCGCCGCAAATTCGCGCCTGGCGAATAAATTCGCCCATCACTAGTCTTTTTTCAACCATACTTACTATGTTACTGTGTTATATCTTCCTGTATGGCAAAAGTGTATTTCAGCAGCACCACCAGATAGTAGACATCTAGACTATGCATCATAAAAAACAGATACAGTTTTGATTCAGGTCATGAAGACGCTGCCTATAAATACATCATTCCTGCTAATTGAATCACTGGGCTATCTAAATTTAAATCTATGGTTGTCCATCAGGCTGAGCTTGAAACTAGAATTTACACCATCCCATCACTATTATGCACATCACATCAACATAAATCAGTTATAGTACTCCTACAACTACTTCCAGGTATGATTTTCATAAATCTGCTGGGGGAAGAAGATATGATCACAGTCTTCAGCATTTCAACTGAAATCCAGATGTTCTATAGGTGAGTGTAGGTTTGCAGGGTTCTACACTTTTGTAAGAAAAGGTACTAGAATCTTGATTTTTATATGATAATTTAGATTTTTTTATTATTAGATCTAGCTAGCAAGGTGGTAGATGAATCAGGTATGATAATTTAGCTTCCAGAACAACAATTTGAATACAACATGGCCTATGCAGATCAATCAGCCGAGGACCATGTGTCCAGATTGCTTTATGGCAGCGAATTGTTTTGGGTACAAGCTGCTGACTCAGTTTGGAGTTGCCAAGCCAATGTCAGCCCATGTATGGCTAGCTAGAGAGCATTTTGCTCTCAAAATAATTTGTCTTCCTTCAAATACCCATGCACCAATCATCATCATTTTTTAAAGCATTTACCCTTTTCCAAACTATTTCTCCTCATTTCTTACATGTGGGGTTAACCCTTTATTTTTAATTTGCGGTGACAAATCTAAGAATGGTCCTTTGAAGTCCCAAGGCCCTAGTGCAGTAGTCTCTTCTGGTGCTCAGAAAATAAACGGTTACATCCATTGCGTATCTGGCTAGCTTTTTGTGTTGCAGTCATGCAATTAAGTGTATATAAGGCATGCTCCTGTGTGTTTTGTGGGTGAGCAGGTTACAGAAGAATTGTCTGGGCTGCAGCTTCTTCACCATGAATTACAACTGTTATTTAACTACATGTACTATATAATAACTGGAATTGGGGAGCAACACAAGCAGCAAAATGTTCCTGAAGGTGCCAAATATGGGCTTTGATTGGCTTTGGTAGCCCCTATGTGGACTGGCAACCCACTGGAGGCTCTGTTTGGCAGTACACCCAGGGTCGGACTGGAGCCTTGGGTGCCCACCGGAGCTGCAAAAGAAAGGGCCCTCCTGGCAGTCCCCGGTACCACCTTCCACCTCCTATTTTCATTCCCAGTGCGCAAGTGTGAAAGACGTGTCATGTGCATGCCCAAATGCTGTATCCCGCTGGCCCAGTCCCACCCTGAGTACACCTACTGTAGTTTTTTGCAACCAAGACTACTTGCCTCCAAGCCAGGAAAAATAAGCACCTGCTTTGAGGCCACTGGGAGCAATATTCATGGGGTTGGTGAGAAACATGTGGGGGCAATGGGGGTCAACTGTAAAGCCACAAACTGGATGTGGCCTGTGAAGATATTTTTTAGCCCTCAGCCTAACCAAGAACTTCTCTGTTTGGTGTTGTCTTTTTTTCATATCCCAGTCGCCCAATATATTTAAAAGAGCATAATGGTTCAGTTTTATGGAAAAAGTTTGAGACACGACACACAGACATACTCTGTGAATTTATTCTGTGAATATTTGTAGAGTGTTAATGCTTCAAGCCATGGATTCATCATTAAAATATTAACATTAAATATTTCTCCCTGAAATATTTTTTTAATGCAAACTCCACACAAAGAGCCCTTTTCCTCTGTGAGTTAATTTTTTTTTTTTGTGAAACCATCTGCAGTTCACTTTTGTTTTCTTTTTCTTTTTTTTCCAAGACAACACAGATCCGTGGGAGAGACCTTGAAAATTCTTTGTTATTGAGACACAAAATGACAAGGGGCGGGTTCTTTCAATTAAGCTATAATTCGACGTGGTTGAATTTTCATGAAAATAATATACAAATCAGCTACAAGCACCTGTTTGTTTAGTGTTAAAACTGCAGATTCAATATATCAGTATCATTTATTCATCTTATGATTTCCTAGAATGAATTTTACAACACAGCCATGATATCTAGAGTAAGTATCTATTCTTTTATAGGCAGTTTTACCTCAGGCCAGTCTGTGCTTCTTTATGATGAACACATAAATATTAGAAAAGCGACTCCTACAAGGGGATGTGATCAGATTGTACAAATACAAGCCAAGTTCAATATAAGGGATCTCAAGGATATTCTTTTACAGACCTATGGAAGTGAAAATAGATCATCAACAGAAAATCAATCAAATAATTGATAATTATCAGCCAAAGTAATGGTGGACACAAGTGGAAAACATCTAGTCATTTGGAAGTCAATCCAAATGGCTGAATTGTCTAAATTTGGACAACCTTTACATGCGTGGCCACTTTCACCACTTATCAGCCAAAGTAATGGTGGACACAAGTGGAAAACATCTAGTCATTTGGAAGTCAATCCAAATGGCTGAATTGTCTAAATTCGGACAACCTTTACATGCGTGGCCACTTTCACCACTTATCAGCCAAAGTAATGGTGGACACAAGTGGAAAACATCTAGTCATTTGGAAGTCAATCCAAATGGCTGAATTGTCTAAATTTGGACAACCTTTACATGCGTGGCCACTTTCACCACTTATCAGCCAAAGTAATGGTGGACACAAGTGGAAAACATCTAGTCATTTGGAAGTCAATCCAAATGGCTGAATTGTCTAAATTTAGACAACCTTTACATGCTTGGCCACTTTCACCACTCAGATGGTTATATCATCAATGTCCAATTTCATTGACCTGCTTTGGTGGTGCAGTTCCACTTAAGTATGGTACAGCAGGTACAGTAGGTCAATGATCAGTATAGTCATATGATTTTCAGTTTATCAGGTCATGTCATATCTGAATATACTGTCTTTAGGCAAAACATTCATTAAGGACAATTCAGGAGCACACACAAGTTTCTTTCTTCTTTCCCTTGGGGGCACATTTACTTAGCTCGAGTGAAGGAATAGAATAAAAAAAACTTCGAATTTCGAATGTTTTTTTTTTGTCTAGTTCGACCATTGAATTGGCTACTTCGACCTTCGACTACGACTTCGAATTCGAAACGAACGATTCAAACTAAAAATCATTTGACTGTTTGACCATTCGATAGTCGAAGTACTGTCTCTTTAAAAAAAAACTTTGACCCCCTACTTCGCCACCTAAAACCTACCCATAGGCTTTCTAAGCTTTTTTTGGTCAAACAAAAATCGTTCAATCGATGGATTAAAATCCTTCGAATGGTTCCTTTGATCGGTCGAATTGCGGTAAATCGTTCGACTTCTATATTCGAAGTCGAAGGATTTAACTTCGACAGTCAAATATCGAGGGTTAATTAACCCTCGATATCCGACCCTAAGTAAATCTGCCCCTTGATGTTTCTATACGTTAAGATCACAAGTTACAAACCCTTGGAAAAGTTAAACATACTTTGTTGACAATTGACAACTACCAGTTGTGTTTATTTTTTTTGTTTAGTCTAAAGCTGAAGAAGTAATTTAATATAATAATAGCTGACGCAAGTGCTAGATGGGCACAAAAGCTCATTTGAAAAACACTTGTATCTGGGGTCTGACTGCACTCTGATACTAGCACCATATTAGAAATCCAGAGCTACTGTAGGTGTAGAGTGCAGTGACATTGGGAGTAATACAGCCCTGTCCAAATTATCCGTATAGGGCAGACAGTGAGGACAGGGTTCTGTTGTGGCCTGTGCCCACCAGTGCTCCCTAACTTGGACCATTGAATTATGCACAATTGAAGTTAAGGGATCAGAAGGGGGTGCCTAAGTGCTTCCCACATCTGCCCCCCATGAACACCTGGAAGAGATGGAGGTGTCACAGAAGCAATGTTTTTTTTGTTGAATGAATCTCTCTGCGGTAAAACCTGTAAATTCACAGTGTAGGGCACACAATGCGAAAACATGACATATTGCTTCTATTTATTGCCCTTAGTAAATTACCCTCTAAATATCTTTGAATCGTTTATAGATTCTGACTTGAATGGCAGAGGAAAGGTTCCATACTCAGTTTCAGTATTCTCAAGGATTCCATGTTAAAGTCATATAACTAATATTTACAAGGGATCATTTACATCCCATGCCATGTTCATGCATTAGCTGTGTTAGGGCATAGTCATTTGCATGAAAAGACAAATTCATTAAAGGAACTAAAGCTTAACTAAAGAAGTAGGGGAGAAATATTGTACATTATGTTTTAGGGTTCTATAACAGCCCAAGGTAACCACAGCCTTTTAACGGTGAAGATCTGTGCCTCTGAAGATGCCCCAGTAGCTCCCCATCTTATTTCTGCTGACTCACTGAACATGCTCTGTGCTGCTGTCAGTTACTGAGCTTAGCTAATGATACACAATATACGTAATATACAATATATATGTAACAATATACGGCTGATTAATTAATAATTATTGTTACATGGCAGCTCCAAAACCAGCCTTGTAGCATCAGCTTAAATGATAGTCAAACCTCATTTTCTGCTTGATGATTTGTGACAACCCCTAAGCTTAATTCTCTACAGCTGCTCACAGCCCACTGAGCATGTGCAGTGCCACTGACACTCCTAACAAAATCCAAGATGGGTAACTTTTAATGCCTGAATCATTACTACTATAGAGGAGCTGAAGCTTTGGACTGGATCAAAAAAGTTCATTGTATCAAATATGGAATTAAAAGCCATATTCATTTATTAGGTTTTAGTTGTCCTTTGAGGGTATTTGCATCAACATGCGCTCAGTGCACCTCTATATACTGTAGTTGTACTCAGGGCCATTGCTTTCCTCCTGTTCTGAATTTTGTGAAGTTTAGACTATTGGCGAGGTCAACCCAGGATCTACTGCCATCTCTGAACAAGATGATCGCTCCAGGGTTATGACAGCGACCTATGTCAGCTGCCACAGAGAAGTTGCTCCTTGGGTAAACATGTTACTCTCACACTGAATGTTAAAAATGGTGCCACCCAGAATTAGATTATTTTTAAGAATAATTCCATCCAATTTGCATCAAAACAGAAGAGCATTTGCATCAGTTTTGATACATTGGCTGAGGTTGGGTCAGTTGTGTACAACTGCCCTCGGTGACTGCAGTGATGCTGGAATTATGGGGAAAATGCTGTATTTTGGGTAAAAAAAAATATGGGGTCCAAAATTATACTTTGCATACTGCTGTTGTAACTAAATGACCCCTGCAGAGTTTTAAAATAGTTAATTAGCAAAATAAAACTGGTACCTGAATAATTTACTGTAATCCTCAAACAACTGCCTAAAACTCTAGATGAATCTATTCTTATATAAAAATGTATTTTACAATTTATAAAAGGTCAAATTTCTAGGTTATGTGAATTTTTTTTTAACTCAATTCAATAAATTTGAATTTACGCACAACTCAAACGGGAGATTACTCAGACGTCTAATATTTGGTTGAATACAATCGACCCAAAAATTCTAATCTAATTCGGAGCATACGCCAAAAAAATAGCCTGATATGCTCACTCAAAATGTCAACTGGTTCAAACACGCAAAACATGTGTGAATAGGTTCATCCAGAAATTTCATCAACCCCCACTACACAATAAATTAGTAGTGTCATATCCAAATGTGTGGTCAATCTTAATCTACAGCCAAGTCCTTAATCGACAATACATTTAAAATTATTAATATATCAATATATGATATTAATATTAATCAATTATTAATATATCAACAGAAAGCTCCATAGTTTGTAGGGTTCAGGTGTCAATTTTTAGTGTCAACATTTTTGAGTCATTCTCCTCCAGCTCCATTGAGCAAAAAGCAATAAAAAACTATTTGTAACCCAATTTAACTCCAAAAGTTATCCAGTCTTCCCCCAAATACACTGTGTTAGGCCCCACAGAGTTCAGCAACCACTGTATCACAATAGTTTTGTTTCCATACAAAGTCTCAGATATTAAGAAGAACTTATTAAAACTACAGTACAAAAAATGCTTACTCCTATATTATTCATCATCTGTTCTTATAGATTTTAGTAATTACTGCCATTATTTTCTTGTCGTCTTGTTTTACATTTCATTAATCACTGCTCCGCGAGGCTCCCTATTTATTTATTTTTCTGCAAATTAATGGTTACTATTTAGAGAGATGTGCTGTGTCCAAATGGTCTGTGATGCATTCAAGCAGTTTGCAATATTGGTACTTAAAGTAGTTATATTTTTAAACACACATTTAATATTCACTAAAGATTACTTGTTTTCCTCTTCTCTTATTAATGTAGTTTCAGCTGTGGTGGATGCTGTAAACTGGAAACATTGCTGCTTTTGAAAAGATAAATGATATCTCTAATGAGAAAGTGTGTATTATCCTTAGGAAACCTTCAGCAGATGTCTCTTTTGGTCAGACACAGTACATAGTAATTATCAAATGGAAACATGTAAGATAATGGACCAGATTCAATTTAGTAAGAAAAAGGTTGATCACGTGAAAAGTCATGGACGAGATTCAATTTGAGATGTAATTCAATTCAGAAAAACGAATCTCAATGTTTTTCATATGTGAACACTATATTGAAGTCTATGTGAAAAAACTGGAAGTGAATTAGGGGGAAAGATTTCTCTCCTTGAATTGGGCCAGATTCAATTAGATAAGAAAAGTTTGACGTCCTATTCAAGGATGCAATTCAATGAAAAAAAATGATCGCACTGTTTATCATAGATTCAGTTCAGTGAGAGAAATCTCATAGCTTATCACGTGAAAAGTCATGGATTCAATTCGTGGAGAGAAAAAAATTCTCCTAATTCAGCTCCAGTTTTTTCCATAGATTTAAAAAGAGTTGTCATGTCAGATTCAGTTCAGTGAGAAAAGGTTGTCGTCTGGCTTATCACGTGTAAAGTCATGGATGGGATTCAATTTGAAGAGAAAAACTTTTCTCCAAATTCAGTTCCAGTTTTTTCCCATAGACTTCAATGGAATTCTGAATTAAATTGCATCTCAAATTGAATCTCATCCATGACTTTTCACTTGATAAACCTTTTTCTCACTGAATTGTATCTGAATTGCAACTCAATTCAGAAAAACTTATCTCATGGTTTATTATGTGACATCTCAGTTGAAGTCTACGGGAAAAAACTGGAACTGAATTAGGAGAAACGTCTTTCTCCTCCAATTGAATCCTTTCCATTAATTTTCATGTGATAAACCATGAGATAACTTTTTTGGAATTGAATTGCAATTCATTTGTCCATGTGTTTTCACATGTTAAACCTTTTTCTAACTGAATTGAATCTTCATGTGATAAACTGTGACATAAGTTTTTCTGAATTGAATTTAATTGGCTATGGTATTTGCACATCCAATTTAGTGTCAATGTCTGTAATGACCATGTAGCAGATTCTCTAAATAGATATTCTGTTTTGCTAATATGCTGTTATTGGATCTGTCCTACAGAGAAATATCTCAGAATGATGTTCTGACATCAATAGAAGCCTATGCGTTTTCAAACAGCCCTCAGCTGCACGAAATGTAAGTAACCAATACTTAAACTAATATCCAAATGACAAACAAATATATAAATATATTTAATGAAGGGCAAATTTATCAAAATGTGAGTTTAGAACTTAAAAAATAAAAAACCCAACCAAATTCTATTCATTTCTATGGGATTTTTAATTCCAACTTTCACCCACTGATAAATACAATTCTAAAAATCCCATAGGAATGAATAGAATGAATAAAATGAGTTTGTGTTTTCGAAAACATCTAAAAACACTAAAACGAGAATGTTGATAAATGGGCCTCCAAGTGTTGTGTGATAGGAAATAAAGTTGACATTTTACATAGGAGGAAAACATACAGGCACAAAATAGAATTGTAAATGCACATATATTTGGCCATAGGCCTTTAAGTTCTTGCAGTT
Source organism: Xenopus petersii (assembly GCA_038501925.1). Classification (NCBI taxonomy): domain Eukaryota; kingdom Metazoa; phylum Chordata; class Amphibia; order Anura; family Pipidae; genus Xenopus; species Xenopus petersii. Next base: position 171,756,948 of record CM076680.1, on the reverse strand, counting down.
AATGTTCTAGTACTACAATAGATACGAGTTGATGTTCTTTTTGAAAGAGTTCAGAGAGTGTTTCCTATGGAGGAAACCAAGGGTAGAATACAAGATTGAATGAGCAGCAAGACTAAAGGTTTTAGACAAGAGATGGCAGTGGATGTGGATGGTGTAAATGTTGTGAAAAGATGGTGGCTTTGCAAGGTGCAGAGGACATGGCCAAGAATGTACAGGGAGACAAGTGAAGAAATGTAGTGAGAAACAGAGAAGCGAATGTTACCAGAAGAGTTGTGTAAGCTATCCTTTAAGGATGCACTAGATGACATAGACCAAGCACATACCTGTACCACTCTTCAATGGATGGGCCCCAGTACTTTCCACTATCCACTATCTTCTAGTGCAATGTAACATTTAACCAATGCTCTCCACAAATGGGAAAATTCCCTTAGAGTTTGGATTCTCTCATTCCGAAACTATGTTATTGTGATTTACACTGCATTAAAAAATAAAACAAACTAATACCCAGTATTAAGAGATGTCTCATAAGGAGCTCACTTACTTTGTTTATTTTCTTTCTCCAGAAGGATTGAAAAAGCCAACAGTCTAGTAAACATTGATCCAGAGGCTTTCCAAAATCTCCCGAAGCTTAAGTATTTGTAAGAACCCTTCAAATCTTTATAGATATTACATTTTATAACCTTATTTCACATAGTTAACGAGTGCATATTTTCTTCACACATTTCTTCATTATTCTCTGTTCATGCAAATAAAACATGCACCTCAATTCTGCAGCAGAAGAACAGATTTGACAGGGAGTATGAGGAGCAACACAGTGTGAAATAGTGTTTGCTTACAATCTTAACATAAATTATCAGGACCTTGTTGCCATACACCCAGAGCCATATTCCAAAAGTCAAAAATGAATAAGGAACTGCTATTTTGTTGTACTTCACATCACTGAACTTCTGGATATCCTATTTTGAGGGCCATATCATAACATCCATCCAGTTTTATATCTGACATTACCACCCTAAACACTGAGTACTGTGGTAGGACTTTTTCTCTCTAATGATGGACTCAGTCCCGAAGGCCAGCAACCATAAAGACTACTAGCCTCCAACTGCAGAGAGGAAGTCGCAAGTTCTTTGAACATCTGGATTTCCTGTTTTGAGAGTCTATCATAACATCCATCCAGTTTTATATCTGACATTACCTCAAGAGAGAACCACCCTCAACACTAAGTACTTTGGTATAACTTTCTCTCTCTCTCTAATGATGGACTTGGTCCTGAAAGCCACCAACCCAAAAGATACTAGCTTTGAACTGCAGAGAGGAAGTCACAAAGTTCACTGGCCAGATTGAACTGCCTCATCTTCATCTGTTTCAAATTTTTACATGCATTTGTAAATATATATATAGAATTTGAAATGTATAACAGAGGTGTGCACCATTCTCATTTTTATTAGAGCTAGACACTGGTACTTAAGCTAACCCATCCATCCAGTGATCCCCAACCAGTATCTTGTGAGCAACATGTTGCTCTCCAACCCCTTGGATGTCTCTCCCAGTGGCCTCAAAGCAGGTGCTTATTTTTCAATTCCAGGGTTAGAGGCAAGTTGTGGTTGGCAATCCACATATGGGCTACCAAATGGCCAATTACAGCACTTATATGGCACCCAAGAACATTTTTCATGCTTGAGTTTCTCCCCAACTCCTTTTGCTTCTAAATGTTGCTCAAAAGGTTGGGGATCCCTGCTTTAAAGTGTTTTTTTACTAAATGCATCGGTTAATAACACTCCTCTAGCAGAATCCTGCATTGAAATCTGTTTTTTGAAAAAGCAAGCAAATTTTTTTTGTATTTAACTGTGAAATCTGATATGGAGCTAGACATGTTTTTAGTTTCCCAATTGCCCTTGGCCATGTGATTTGTGCTCTGAAAAACTTCAGCCACTTTTTACTGCTGAACTGCAAGTTGGAGTAATATTACCTGCCTCCCTTTCCCCTCAGCAGAACAATAGGAATGTAACAAGAGTAAAAATCCAAGTCGAGCTATACCAAGTTGTGACTCCTGTAGTTCTATTGAGTAGGAAAAACAAATGCTTATCTGAAAGCTGTTCCATTGTGACATGCTGGCTGTTTCTGAAATCACATGACGAAGCACAATGCACTGAGATAGCTGCCTACACACCAATGTTACAACTAAAAAAAATATTTATTGATTCAAGAATAAAAATTTTAAAGGCAGAACAAATGAATTGCAATGAACACAGTGTAATTTAGTAATGAAAAGTATTCCATAAAAATCATGACAGAATCTGTTACACATTTGTATTGTTCACTAAAATTATAAAAAAATATTTTGTTATATAAATCAGCATTTTCTGCAATTTAATTGATCAGTTTTATTAAAACATGTTGGTCTGAGTAAGCTCATCCACAGTTGCTTGAGATTCAGCCCATCAAACCAGCATACCACTGAAAGAGAAAGTGGGGCTCATTTATAAACTCATTTGCATAGAATGATTCCCATGGTGAACATATTTTCCATGAACTTGTTTATATTTATAAAGCTGAACAAAATTGGTGCATTTAATGTGCATAATTGAAAATTGGGAAAATGTATGTGCGCTCACTGGGGCAGATTTATCAAAGGTCAAAGTTCAGATTCGAATTAAAATTTTTTTAATTTCAAGCTAATTTTTTGTACTTTGATTAGAGAATAGTCCAAATTTGATTAGAATTTGAAAATTTGAATATGAAAATTTATCATGCAGTGGCAGATTTATCAAAAGTTAAAGTGAAAATTCGAATAAAAAAAATCGAATTTCGAGCTAATTTTCACGTACTTCGACTAGGGAATAGTCAAAATTCAATTCAAATTTGGAAAAAAATTCAAAACTCGAAGTTTGAAATTTATCATGTACTGTCTCTTTAAAAATTCAACTTCAACCATTCACCATCTAAAACCTACCGAATTGCTGTTTTAGCCTATGGGGGACCTCCTAGAACCTATTTGGAGTCAATTGGTGGACTTTGAATAATCAAATGGAATTTGATTGAATGCAATGTCACTTCCATTCGTGCAATTTCAAATTAGATCGAAAATGGACTTCGATCTAAAATGGACCTATTCGGCCAAAAAAAAATCTTTGAATTTTTTGATAAATTTCGATTGTTTTTTTATTCGAATTTCGAAGTTATGGGAGTTCAAAAAAACTCCCATTACTTTGAAATTCGACCCTTAATAAATCTGCACCACTGTGTTCAAGATACATTTAGGGGCAAATTTACCTAGGGTTGAATATCAAGGGTTAATTAACCCTTGATATTCAACTGCCAAATTAAAATCCTTCGACTTCGAATATCGAAGTCGAAGGATTTAGCACAATTCGAAGGATTTTAATCCATTGATCGAAGGATTATCCTTCGATCAGAAAATTGTTAGGAAGCCTATGGGGACCTTCCCCATAGGCTAACATTGACCTCGGTAGGTTTTAGGTGGCGAACTAGTGGGTCGAAGTTTTTTTTAAAGGGACAGTACTTCGATTATCGAATGGTCGAATGATTTTTAGTTCGAATCGTTCGATTCGAAGTCGAAGGGCGAAGTAACCCATTCGATTGTCGAAGTAGCCAAAAAAACACTCGAAATTCTAACTATTTTTCCTCTATTCCTTCACTCAAACTAAGTAAATGGGCCCCTTAGTGGCGGACAAGATGTTCGCTAAACAGATTGCACAAATTAATATTCACCACCATGACCCCCATTGTTTTTTGGAAATTTTAAGTAGGGAGGTGTCAGTCAATGCAAAATTGTATGACAAATAGGTGAAGTTCCACAGTAGAGGAAAGTGGCACTATCTGGTGAGCTTCATATTTTTTCTGGATCATAAATATATTATTAATCTATATGTCCTTGCAATAAATATAATGATTAATGACACAGGGAGCAGAAAATGTGCATTGTTCCTCTGTTTATGAGTTTTGAATGATGAATATTCTGATTACTCAGAAAAGGTAATTGAAGAGCTCGAGGGAAATTAGCTCTCCCTTTTCTCCAACATCATTTTATTTTTTTATTATTACTTGGATCAGTTTTTATTGACTTATTTTCAATTTAGATTCACAGATAATCAGTCTCTATCATTGTGATCTCATGGAAAGGGTACTGATCTGTGATCCAATCTCAGGAATTTTGCTTGCGTTAAAGTTTTAGGGAGGTACAGGTATGGGACCTGTTATGCAGAATGCTAGGGACCTGAGGATTTCCGGATAACGGATCTTTCTGTAATTTGGGTCTTCATGCCCTCTACTAGAAATTCATGTAAACATTAAATAAACCCAATAGGCTGGTTTTGCCTCCAATAAGGATTAATTATATCTTAGTTGGGATCAAGTACAAGCAACTATTTTATTATTACACAGAAAAAGGAAATCATTTTTAAAAATTTGGATTATTTGGATAAAATGGAGTCTATGGGAGACAGCCATTCCATAATTCAGAGCTTTCTGGATATCGGGTTTCCGGATAAGGGATCCTATATTATACATTGCCTGTGTTGTGTGAGAAATTAAAATGTATGTTCCACACGTTCCACATGTTCTTTTCCACATTTTTTGTTCAGCACTTATATAACAGTGTAACAAACTGTAACTCACAGCACCTTATTACCCCTCTGAATTGTGTCTGTATGTTACCCTCCCATTTAGACTGTAAGCCCTACGGGGTAGGGTCCTCTAGCCTTTTGTTTCCTTGACACTGAGCACTTAATCTGTATTGTAATTATATTTTATATTTATGTGAATTGTATTCTAATAATGCACTTATTGTTCCTTTTTATTCTGACCCCTTGTTTGTTACTACTAATTTATTGTTTTGTTGTACAGTGCTTTGCCCTCAAGGAGCGCTTTACAAATAAAAATATACATACATACATACATATATATGGATCAGTATTCTGCAGGGTATGGGATCCATTATCTGGAAACCATGGGAAGGCCATCTTGCGTACACTCCATTTTAATCCAATTTTAAAACATATGATTGTAAAATGATTTCCTTTTTCTGTGTAACGATAAAACAGTCGCTTGTACTTGATCCCAACTAAGATATAATTAATTCTTATTGGAGGCAAAACAATCCTATTGGGTTCATATCATATTTAAATTTTTTTTAGTAGACTTAAGGTATGAAGATCCAAATTACAGAAAGACCCAGTATCTGGAAAACCCCAGGTCTAGAGCATTCTGGGTAACAAATCCTATACCTGTGTTGGGTGGAATATGTAAAAAGAAAAAAACTATCCATGTTTTTCTGCAATTTTAGTCATTAGGGATGGGCGAATTTTTTCGCCTCGTTTCGCCGAAAAAATGACGCCCATAGACTTGTATGGAGACGTACGTCAAAAAAAAAAGACAAAATAATTTCGCCGCGCGACAAATCTTTTTTGACGCCCATAGACTTTAATGGGCGTCTGCGACATTTCGCCGGCGGCAAATTTTTGGCGAAACACGTCAAATTCGCCCATCCCTATTAGTCATTCTTGCATCCTGTAACTTTAAATCCACCAAGCAAATATTCAAGCAGAACATCCAGTTCACAAGTGATAGAAGCTGAGGCTGCAGGGCTCTTTATTAAGTTCTGATGCTAATTGCACTGGTTTCTGTACTACATTGTAGTAATTATCTGTATTAATTACTAATCAGCCTTATATTATGACATTTATATTCTATAGGGTATATTTATCAAGGGTCGAAGTGAAAATTCAAATCGTCGTGTTTTTTAAGTGGAATTCGACAAGGGAATAGTTAAAATTTGATTCAAGTTTTTAAAAAAATTTGAATTGGGTTTTTGAAGTTTATCAAGTAGTGGCCCTTTAAGAATTCAAATTTAACTATTTGCCACCTTAAACCTGCCGAATTGCTGTTTTAGCCTATGGGAGATGTCCTGGGATCAGTTTGGAGTTGTTTGCAGCCTTCCTAAAAATCAAGGGTTTTTTTTCATTTCAAATTCGATTCGAGTTTGTGGGTCAGTTCTATTCACCCCAGTTTGAAAAATTCAAATTTTTTGCTAAGTTTCGATTGGTCGTTTTTTTCTAATTTCGAGTTAATGGGAGTTTATGGGAGTTTTCACAAACTCTCATGAACTCTAAATTCGACCCTTGATATATCTGCCCACATGTGTACTGTATATTATGAGTGGGTCCCTAAGCTCAGTAAGTGACAGCAGCACAGAGCATGTGCAGTGAATCAGCAGAAAAGAAGATGGGGAGCTACTGGGGCATCTTTGGAGACACAGATCTTTACTGCTAAAGGGCTGTGGTTGCCTTGGGCTGGTACAGAAGCACAAAACATAGGGGCAGATTTTATAAGGGTTGAAGTGAAAATTTTAATTTAAAAATTTGAATTTTCACATTTATTTTAGTGTAATTTGACTAGGGAATAGTTAAAGTTCGATTCTAGTTTTTAAAAAATGTGAATTTTGAAATGTATCATGTACTGGCCCTTTAAGAATTCGACTATTCACCACCTTAAACCTGCCAAATTGCTGTTTTAGCCTATGGGGATGTCCTGGAATCAATTTGGAGTTGTTTGGAGACATCCTGAAAATCTGGGGGGGTTTTTTGGTGAAAAAATGCGAATCAAATTTGATTTGAATTTGATTCAGTTTTGCAGGTCGCATTTCGATTGGTCGTTTGTTTTTACAAACTCCCATAAACTCAAAATTCACCCTTGAAAAATCTGCCCCTTTGTATGAATCGAAGGAATATCGCATTCGATCGAATTTGATTCGAAGTTTTTCCCGAAAAAAAAATAGATTAAAGTCCACCAATTTACTCCAAATAGGAGTCGAAGTCGAAGGATTTTAATTTGGCAGTTGAATATCGAGGGTTAATTAACCCTTGATATTTGACCCTAGGTAAATTTGCCCCTAAATGTATCTTGAACACAGTGGTGCAGATTTATTAAGGGTCGAATTTCAAAGTAATGGGAGTTTTTTTGAACTCCCATAACTTCGAAATTCGAATAAAAAAAACAATCGAAATTTATCAAAAAATTCAAAGATTTTTTTTGGCCGAATAGGTCCATTTTAGATCGAAGTCCATTTTCAATCTAATTTTAAATTGCACGAATCGAAGTGACATTGCATTCAATCAAATTCCATTTGATTATTCAAAGTCCACCAATTGACTCCAAATAGGTTCTAGGAGGTCCCCCATAGGCTAAAACAGCAATTCGGCAGGTTTTAGATGGCAAATGGTCGAAGTCGAATTTTTAAAGAGACAGTATATGATAAATTTCAATATTCGAATTTTTGAAATTTTTACAAATTCAAATCGAATTTGGACTATTCCCTAGTCGAAGTACACAGAAATAGCTTGAAATTCGAATTTTCTTCATTCGAAAATTCACCTCAACCTTTGATAAATCTGCCCCAAAATGTAGAACATTTCTAGCTGCTTCTTTAGGCTTTAGTTCTCCTTTAAATAGTGTTGTACTAGTTTATCCAGTAAATGAAGAAGGGTGCATGGAATATTTAAAAAAAATAAATACTAATACCCACCAGAATCCAGGATGTACCTGAGGTTACTGACTAGACATATTCATACAGAAAATCCCCAATACGCAGTTTACATTATTCATTGTTTTTGTGCATTTTATAAAAAACTTTCTAATGTTGAAATACAGTAGGATCCCTGCAAGTAACAAGAAATACAGGAATCTGCTGAAACTTGCAAACATTTCCTCCCGGACTGATTCGTTGTCATTTCTGAGCTGCCGAGGTTCAGATGCGCCGGGCCACCACCACAAGCCAATGAGGATTGAGCACAGACAACAACATATGCTCATTCCTCGGAGCAATATCATCTGACTCCACTGTTAAGACTACACTGGTTAATTGAAGCTCCATCTCGACACCTTAGAGAAAAGGATGGCAATTATAGGCATTTACAGGAAATAAACGTGAATTTTAATACGAAGTTTGGAAGTCAATAAATATTTGTCACCATTGACTTTTTACCACTGATTAAATGGAAATACAGTATGTTTTTTTGTTTGTTTTAGTTTTAAGATATTCTTGCCTGACCTAATAAAGGGGAAATATGCATTGTAAATAGGGATGGGCACATTTTTTTGCCTTGATTTGCAGAAAAAATGACGCCCATAGACTTGTATGGCGTCGTGCGTCAAACAATAAATTTTGGCGCGCACCAACATTTTTTTGCCGCCCATAGACTTTAATGGGCGTCTGCAAATTTTTGGTGAAGCGAAACGGGGCAAATTCACCCATTCCTAATTGTAAACATGTCAAGCATTTTGTCTCCAAACTGCATATTTATTCATTTATAGTTGCGATCAGATATCATTACTTTATCCAAACCTTATTGTCCTGTTTTAACCAGCTGTGTGACATGAGTTGTTAATATCTAAATATATACATACATTGTTTTTATGATTATTTTTTTTAATTCAATGCTTATTTATTGTTCTTTTTATTATATACATGTGCTATGGGACCTTTTATCCAGAATGTTCAAGAAGTGGAGTTTTTCAGATAAGAGATCTTACCGTTATTTGGATCTCCATACATTAAGGGGGTTATTTACTAAAGTCCGGTCGGGCTTTTTGGGATAAAACTCAAATTTTTCTGGGTTTTTTTTTTTTTACTTCAATTTTTTTGAGATTTATTAAAGCCCGTTGCAGAAAAAAGCCCATATCGAAAATCCGGCATCTCAGACCTGCTGAGGTTGTGTCAGTGGCAGAGATCCCTATCCTATTTTGAAGTTTCTGTGGTCTGCGCTGGAATTAGCCCAAAATTCTGACCATATCAGACTTTTCTGGCAAAAATAAGAAAAAAAGTTTTTCTGGAAAAAGCCCCCCAAAAAATCAAGATTGTCAGTGTTTTGCTCGATTGTATCGAATTTTAACCCAAACCAATTAAATCAAGCTTTTTAAATAATAAATAAGGTAAAATCGGGTATGAGAGTTTGGTAGCTTTTTTTGTATTTAAATTATGAGATAAATTTGGATTCTAGTACATTTCGAATTTGAATTTTTTTAGACTAGGAAATTGTTGAAATTCGATTCATTTTTTTTCAAAATTCAAATTTGATTTTTGAGATTTATTATACACTGGACACTGACTATTTGCCAACTAAAACCTTCCCGAATTGCTGTTTTAGTCCATGTTTTCTAATCAAATTCGATTGGAGTTTATAGGTCAATCCTATTCACCCTAGTTTGCTAAATTCTATTTTTTAATAAATTTCAATTGGTCGAATTTCAAGTTCATGGGAGTTTATGGAAGTTTTTAAAAGCTCACATGAACTCGAAATATGTGCCTCTAAATAAACCCAATAGGCTGGTTTTGCTTGCAATAAGAAATAATTATATCTTAGTTGGGATCAAGTACAAGCTACTGTTTTATTATTACACAGAAAAACTAAATCAGTTTGAATTTGAATTATTTGAGTAAAATGGAGTCTATATTTCAAAGCTTTCTGGATAATGGATCCCATACCTGTGCTTTCATGAAGAGAAAATATGCCTCCTTTTTAAGATGGCTTCTATAGAAAAGGTGCACAAACACTTCCCAATTTTTTTTTTAACAATCATACCAAATTCCACAATTTAAAGGAAACCATGACAGTCTGTCTCTGACTTGAACCAAATGAACCATTGAAGTCAATGGGTGTCAAAATAATTTTAACGCACATCAATTTCAACACCTGCGAATTTTTTTATACACGCACCTAGTTTGTCCTATTTGTCAATGCGGGTCCGAATAATTTTGACGCACAACAATTGTTATGCGCGCAATATTCTGATGTGCACCAAAATTTTTTTGACGTGTCGGTTTTCTCGCCAGAGAATTTTCGCTGCAGTTTCGCTGATTTATTTGCCCGCAGTGAAACACAGAAATTTTCAGTGAATTCGCACCTGTCGAATTTATTCGCCCCTGTCGATTTTATTTGCCCATCACTAGTGATCACTGGTATTTAAATTTAAATGCATTTGTTTGTTTGATAAATTATGAAGTCAGTGAGGGAAGAAAGGTATGTAACAAAATATATTATTTTTTTCTTTTAGGTTAATATCCAACACTGGAATTCATTTTATCCCTGTGGTTTCCAAGATACAGTCTCTACAAATGGTTTTACTGTATGTATTAACCCACTATATCACATACATTTCCTGCATCTAGAAGTAGGGGCGGATTCACTAAATTCGAGTGAAGGATTCGAAGTAAAAAAACTTCGAATTTCGAAGTATTTTTTGGGCTACTTCGACCATCGAATGGGCTACTTCGACCTTCGACTACGACTTTGAATCGAAGGATTCAAACTAAAAATCTTTCGACTATTCGACCATTCAATAGTCGAAGTACTGTCTCTTTAAAAAAAACTTTGACCCCCTACTTCGGCAGCTAAAAGCTACCGAAGTCAATGTTAGCCTATGGGGAAGGTCCCCATAGGCTTTCCTAAGTTTTTTTGATCGAAGGATATTCCTTCGATCGTTGGATTAAAATCCTTCGAATCGTTCGATTCGAAGGATTTAATCATTCGATTGAAGGAATAATCCTTCAATCGTATGATCACAGGATTTGCGCTAAATCCTTCGACTTCGATAATCGAAGTCGAAGGATTTCAATTCCTAGTGGAATATCGAGGGTTAATTAACCCTCGATATTCGACCCTTAATGAATCAGCCCCGTAGTCTCCTTGTTTACTTGGTAATAGATTGATAGAGGAATTCTGTACATTTAGGGGCAGATATATCAAGGGTCGAATGTCGAAGTACAAAAAACTTTGAAATTTGATTATCGAATTGAAATTTTTTAAATTCGAATAACGAATTTGATGTTTTTTCACCGAATTTTGCAATCCTACGATCAAATAAAAATTGTTCGAATTTTAGCGTACGATCAAAGGATTTTTATTGGATGTGTAGAAGGTCCCCATAGGCTAACTTAGCAATTCGGCAGGTTTAATATGGCAAAGTATTGAAGTCAAATTTTTTTTATAGAGACAGTACTTCGATTATCAAATGGTCGAATATCCGAGCGATTTATACTTCGAATCGAAGTAGAAGTAAATTTGAAGTCGTTGGTCGAGGTATCCAAAAAATGACTTTGAAATTCAAACTTTTTGTACATTGAAAATTCACTCAAACCTTAGTAAATCTGCCACTTGCACTTCTGTTTTCTGCTGTTCCCGATTAAAATAAAGTTTTATACCTAGAGAGAAGCAAATACAAACACATTTGATTTGTTAAAATGCAAATAAATCCCAAAAATCCTTATATTCACAGATGCAATGGCTCAAATATAGATTTCAGCAGAATTCCACCATTGGGTCAGATTCAATTAAAAAAAAAGTTATCTCATGGTTTATCACATGACAAGTCATGAACGAGATTCAAGGAGAGAAAACTTTTCTCCAAATTCAATTACACTTTTTTCCCCATATTATAGAGTTGTCACGTGATAAACCATGAGATCATTTTTCTGAATTGAATTCCAACTTAAATTGAATTTCATCCATGACTTTTCACGTGATAAAACTTTATCGCTCATAGAGGAGATTCAATTTAAGATGCAATTCAATTCAGAAAAACATATCTCATGGTTTATTAAAGTCTATGGGGAAAAAACGGAACTGAATTTGGAGAAAAGTTTTTTCTCCTCAAATTGATTCTCGTCCATGAGTTGTCACGGGATAAACCATGCACTGACTTTTTCTCACTGAATTGAATCTGGCCCCTTGCTAGAAGCATGAGTGCAAATACAACTGTAAAGTGCATCAATGTGAACTGAGTTGTGCCTCAGTTCTAGATCTTGTCCTATAATTGCCACACAAAATTAAAGAAAATCTGCAGAAAAGAATAATAAAACATAACCTGCAAAAACATTGGCAAAAATACAGATGGAACATTGGCAGTGCCAAATGGTTTGTTGGACTATCCCACAAGTTAATATGAAGAAAAGTACTTAGACAGTGGTCAACTTTGTCAATTGGGAAAAAATCTCTTTGGACCTGAATGTTTCATTGGAAAATGTACAATAGAAAGTCAATTCTTGGCCAAAAAATCAAGAGTTATTTTGCAGCAAAACTGGCTGGACCTTAAATAACAATTGGCTCCCATTATTTTCTCACCGTCATACTGTGATGCCATCACTGCTCTTGACAAGCAACAAAATCCACAATCAACAGCAACCAGTAAAAACTGAAGTTAAAAAAAAATGTGTCCAACCCAAAATATCTTCTTCATCATGTTCTAGTTCCAGATCTGAAAGCTGTGTCAGAGAAACTTGTATATAAAATAAATGTATCGCAATCTATGTGATGGGTCTACCTTCACCCCAGTACAGGTTTCAGACCAGCATTTCAACATTTATTTAATTTCATTTCCCAGTAGCATGCAATGAAAGGGAGTGTTAGCTAGGTCATTTCAGAGGTTCAGAGGTGCAAACATTTGTACTTGCTGATTATGTGAAAGTTCTTTGTGAAATTGAGCAGAAAAACCTGTTTATAAAAGAATAAACCAATATGGCTGACTGGTTTGGAGAACCAGTAGATATCATAGGAATTAAAAATCATTTCAAAATGAGAGAATACATTAACAACCTAGATTGATCAGTGTTGGTATTGTTTAATGCTGTACAATATAAAGTACAAGTGTCATCAAAATCATATTTATTTTATCTCCAATTAGGGAGATTCAAGACAATATCAACATCAAGAAAATTGAAAGAAATTCATTTGTTGGACTCAGCGTTGACAATGTCATTTTGTGAGTAGGTTTCATTTTGTCTTATATAATATCATATATTTTATATGGATGGAAAAACCACCTGATCCTTCAATGTTTCATTTCAAATTGTAGCAAACAGGTTATTTTCAGTTCTACCTTTGACTTTTCCCTCTTCTACTCTACTGTACTATATATGCTTCATCTTTTACAGTTTTGCTACAGTGAGCATTGCTATTTGTTACAAAGAAACCCCTTTCCCTGCACTCCACCTTTCTTATAGGTTGTCACAATTGACTGTCCATAGGGCCACTGTTTATAGATTTTTATACTGTCTTTTCTTATGTGGAGTTTAAAAATGAATAGTCCTATATAATAATTGCAGTGCTACAGCATCCACAGTCTTGAAGGTTCTAATCCTTAAAGTCCCTGTATTTGTGGAGATATTGATCAGTCCCTTGATATGTTCTGCCCTAGTCTTTAACTTGGAATTGCCTCTGTGTAGAAAAGCGGTCCCCAACTGTTTTAACTGTGAGCCACATTCAACTGTAAAACGAGTTGGAGAAGAACAGAAACATGAAAAAGTTCCTGTGTTGGCAAATAAGGGCTGTTATTGGCTATTTAGTAGCCCCTATATAGACTGGCAGCCTACAGGAGGTAGTACAATTGGTTTATATGTAACCAAAACTTCAAAGCTTCCAAGCCTGGGATTCAAAAATGAGCTCCTGCTTTAAGGCCACTGGGAGCAACATCCAAGGAGATGGTGAGCATCATGTTGCTCATGGGTTGGGGACCACTGGTGTAGACTGTAGAGCATTATAACCTCAGAGTATCAAGCAAAACCACCCTGGAATACTGAGCTTTTGGTGCATTCTTTATCTGTTGTTGAGGTATTTGCCTGCTGAGGGTTTTCTTCTTTGTTGGCCCCACCTGACCTTCATGGGAAACATTTTGTGGTAGGTTTTGAGATGATGATAGTATATGGATACCCAATAACTGCTGGCCTACAAAAATAATGTGGTTTGATTATCACACATTAGTAGGGAATTCTCCAACTGCTAATATTTTTTCAGGAGTTAACTTGGCAAACAAGACATACACAGTGAACAACAGGGTTTCTTAGATATGTATTATAACATGTATAATGTATGCATTGCTTAAGATCTGTAAAAGAAAATATGGACATCATTGACTTCATATACAATGGTATAAATCTATAGTTAGTCTATAGGCTGTGAATTGCAGGTGTTCTGACTGTAAACCCCATACCATTAAATAAGATTTAAAACATTGAACCTTCCCTGATAACGTATGTTGATCTTATCTACTGCAAGCTATTTTTAAAATAATTAAGATCTTGATTGCTTGTGACTCTTTTTATTTTACAAATTTTATTTTTCTCTAAAAAAAATTATTTATCTAAAACCCTAATAACTTGAGATTTAGTAAGTGTAAAAAAAGTCTAATATAAACAGGTTAAAGTAGTTGAGCCCATTGATTAGCTGCGTTAATCCTATTGGACTTTTTTTTAGAGGTTTTTGGATATTTTTGCGCTAGTAATTTGGATCATTGAGTGTTTTTTTCCATTTGTACTTTTTTTATTTAAACTTTTAATAACCTTCATGGCATTTGTGATTTTAGAGAAATAGGGGTATATTTATCAAAGAGTGAAGTTAGAGATCACCACGGTCCGCTGGAGTGAAATACTGCCTCTCTCCATTCATTTCTATGGGATTTTATCAAAGGGTGAAAGTTCCCCATTTGATAAATACACCTTTAAAAATCCCATAGAAATGAATGGAGAGAGGTGGTATTTCACTCTAGTGGACTGTGTGGCGATCTCTAACTTCACTCTTTGATAAATATACCCCATAGAATTTAATTGTGGTTTCAAAAAGCTCTAATACCACTAAAATTGTGCCTTTAGTAAATTGGCCTCCCCATCTATAATAGAATCCATAGATTTTACCAAGGGGCCGATTCACAAAGGGTCAAATATCGAGGGTTAATTAACCCTCGATATTCGACTGGGAATTAAAATCCTTCGACTTCGAATATTGAAGTCCAAGGATTTTAGCGCAAATAGTGCGATCGAACGATTGAAGGATTATTCCTTTGATCGAACGATAAAATCCTTCGAATCGAACGTTTTGAAGGATTTTAATCCAACGATCGAAGGAATATCCTTCGATCAAAAAAAGTTAGCTAACATTGAGTTCGGTAGCTTTTAGATGGTGAACTAGGGGGTCGAAGTTTTTTCTTAAAGAGACAGTACTTAGACTATCGAACGGTCGAACGATTTTTAGTTCGAATAGTACGATTCGAAGTCGTAGTCGAAGGTCGTAGTAGCCCATTTGATGGTCGAAGTAGCCCAAAAAACACTTCAAAATTCAAAGTTTTTTTACTTCGAATTCTTCACTCGAAGTTAGTGAATCGGCCCCCAAGTGACTGTGCAGTTTTAAGGAAGTTATATACATATGGTCCTGTTTCTTTCTCTGTGTCCCAAAATTTTCTGGACTGGAAACTATTGGAGTGGGGTGAATCTTAAATATTGAGAGATGAACAGGAAAGTGAGAAAGCCTAACAAATAATATCAATATTTTTATTTTCAAAGATAAGTGAAGAACTGAGAATTCAATAGAGCATTGAAGTGGCTTGACCAAGGCCAAATGTGGGACTAATGCCATTGTGTATGATGCTTAAAGTCATTATTTACACATCAGTTCCATTTCTAGGACCTTTGTTGTATAATATTTTGCACCATTCGTGGTTTTTCATTTTTATGTTTTTGCAGATCTTAAACAATTTATATACATTGTATAATACTTTGGTAGGAAGTGGTGCCCACACGAATGAAAAGAAGTTATGAATGATTTCTATTCCCTGCATAAGGAGGATGATTGGCATGTCATGCCTGTATGGACGTATTCAGTAAGTGCTCTTCTTAGAAAGTCAGTCAGTCAGTATAACATTTATACATTGTATATGTCTTATTGAATGAACTGCCTGACAATTTAATAAAAAGTATTGGATTGGACATAATTTATAAAAAAAAAAAAGCACCTGCATGGGATATTTGCATTCATCTAAATCTGATCTTGGTAACAATAAAAACTATAATGTTTTATAAAAGGAGACTTATATTTCCAATGTACGCATGAGTAGTCCATGTACATATTCCATAGGAAGATGATCATTGTCATATTAATGTAAGGGATGCACCAAACTCAGTTTATTTGGATTTAACCTAATACCTAGGGGCCGATTCACAAAGGGTCGAATATCGAGGGTTAATTAACCCTCGAAATTCGACTGGGAATAAAAATCCTTTGACTTCGAATATCGAAGTCAAGGTTTTTAGCGCAAATAATTCGATCAAACGATCAAAGGATTATTCCTTTGATCGAACGATAAAATCCTTCAAATCGAACGATTCGAAGGATTTTAATCCAACGATCGAAGGAATATCCTTCGATCAAAAAAGTTAGCCAAGCCTATGGGGACCTTTGAGTTGAGTTCGGTAGCTTTTAGATGGCGAACTAGGGGGTCGAAGTTTTTTCTTAAAGAGGCAGTATTTCGACTATAAAATGGTCGAATGATCGAACGATTTTTAGTACAATCATTTGATTCGTAGTCGTAGTCGAAGGTCGTAGTAGCCCATACGATGGTCGAAGTAGCCCAAAAAACACTTTGAAATTCAACGTTTTTTTACTTTGAATCCTTCACTCGAAGTCAGTGAATCGGCCCCTTAATGTTTCAAAAAAGATTTTGTTGAAAACAAAACAGAATTTGAACCTTGATTTACATAATCTCCAAGCAAAATGTTTAGCTTTCAGTAGTCCTGCTCTTTACTGTCACGTGGTATTATTATTATTAACATGTATTTATATAGCACCAACATATTGTGTAGCACTATGTGTAATATATGGATTCCGTTTAGCTGAACACAAGGACTTGGCCAAAGATGGGTTTGTATCCACATTAAGAGACATGAGTTTTCATTAATACCACAAGGTGATTTATCAATGTTTGAATGTAAAGTTTTGTATGTAATTCTATCCTGCCTTTTGCCTAATCGTGAAAACCAGACCTTCTAAACCAGACCTTCTGCATACGACTACTAATCGTTAGATGCAAACTAGTAAAGAAGGTGGAAAGTTCTGCTTCTGAAATATTTTGTTCTTTCATATTTTGGTGCAGCCAAAATGTACTTAACTGACACTTCTTTATACAAATATATGACCAGTATATGCTAAGCTTAAATGCGTTGAGTGAGCTTACCGCTGTGCACACACCCCAGACCTTCAGCAAGGGGAGCAGATACCAGGAAACTTGAGAAGAGGCTGGCACAAGCCTGGACCCATGAAATAGTAAAGCCGGAGTCAGATTGTAAAAGGATTAAAAAAGCTTACATTTTATTTTCCATAATTAAGAACCATGGCCTGACGCGTTTCGTGTCTACCAAGGACACTAAGGGGCACATTTACTTAGCTCGAGTGAAGGAATAGAATAAAAAATACTTTGACCACCTAAAACCTACCGAGCATCAATGTTAGCCTATGGAGAAGGCCCCATAGGCTTTACTAGCTTTTTTTGATCAAAGGAAAATCGATGGATTAAAATTCTTCGAATGGTTTGATTCAAAGTATTTAATCGTTCGATCGAACAATTTTTCCTTCGATCATACGAACAAAGAAAATGCTGTAAATCCTTCGACTTCGATATTCGAAGTCGAAGGATTTAACTTCGACGGTCGAATATCGAGGGTTAATTAACTCTCGATATTCGACCCTAAGTAAATGTGCCCTCTAGTCATAGGCTGAATAAGTGACTAAGGGGCCGATTCACAAAGGGTCGAATATCGAGGGTTAATTAACCCTCGATATTCGACTGGGAATTAAAATCCTTTGACTTCGAATATCGAAGTCGAAGGATTTTAGCGCAAATAGTTTGATCATTCGATCGAAGGAATAATCGTTCGATTGAACAATTAAATCCTTCAAATCGAACGATTCGAAGGAGTTGGATTATCCTTCGACCAAAAAAACTTAGGAAAGCCTATGGGGACCTTCCCCATAGGCTAACATTGAGTTCAATAGCTTTTAGATGGCGAACTAGGGGGTCGAAGTTTTTTCTTAAAGAGACAGTACTTCGACTATCGAATAGTCGAATAGTCAACCGATTTTTACTTCGAATCCTTCGATTCAAAGTCGTAGTCGAAGGTCATAGTAGCCCATTCGATGGTAGAAGTAGCCCAAAAAACACTTCGAAATTCGAAGTTTTTTTACTTCGCATCCTTCACTCGAAGTTAGTGAATCAGCCCCTAAGTGTCCTTGGTAGACACGAAACATGTCAGGCCATGGTTCTTAATTATGGAAAATAAAATGTAAGCTTTTTTAATCCTTTTACAATCTGACTCCAGGCTTTACTATTTCGTGGGTCCAGGCTTGTGCTGGCCTCTTTTCAAGTTCCCTGCCACTTCTTTTCCTAGACCTAAACTGAAAACTTTTTAGTCTTTTAAGCATATACAATAATGCATAGCAGCCAGTAAGCCCCTGGGTTCAACCCTAGATAAGGTCAGCATTGCATTAGACATAGTTATATGTAAGTGATCATTAGAGAAAGTATTTGGTTGTATTGGTTGATGTATTTTAGACATTTTGAGTCTTTTTTCTTTCCATATCCCACAAACCATATTTCAATTCATATTTTTTCTTGATAGTTTTCGTTTGCCACTCGTCTAATTTTTTTTGCATTTCAGTTGTTCTCTAGTAATAACATATTTATGTTGTTATTTTTTTTTTCAGGAGGCTCAACAAGAATGGAATCGAAGAAATACAGAACTACGCATTTAATGGCACAAACTTAAATGAACTGTAAGTTAAAGAAAAACGTTTACTATACATGTGGAAAAAGCAACCCTAATTATTTTAAGGGACGGTTCACCTTTATTATAACTTTAAGGGGCCGATTCACCAAGGGTCGAATATCGAGGGTTAATTAACCCTCGATATTCGACTGGGAATTAAAATCCTTCGACTTCGAATATCTTCGAAAATAGTTTGATCGTTCGATCGAAGGAATAATCCTTCGATCGAACGATTAAATCCTTCGAATCGAACGATTCAAAGGATTTTAATCCAACGATCATTGGATTATCCTTCGACCAAAAAAACGTAGGCTAACATTGACTTCGGTAGCTTTTAGATGGTGAACTAGGGGGTCGAAGTTCTCGCTTACAGAGACAGTACTTCGAAGAGTCAAATAGTCGAACGATTTTTAGTTAGAATCCTTCGATTCGAAGTCGAAGTCGTAGTCGAAGGTCGAAGTAGCCCATTCGATGGTCGAAGTAGCCCAAAAAACACTTCGAAATTTGAAGTTTTTTTACTTCGCATCCTTCACTCGAAGTTAGTGAATCGGCCCCTAAGTATGTCATAGAATGGCTAATTCTAAGCAACTTTCCAGGTCACCTTCATTTTTATTTTTTGAATTATTTGCCTTCTTTCTCTGACTCCTTCCAGCTATCAAATGGGGGTCATTGACCGCATCTAAAAAACAAATGCTCTGTAAGGCTACACATTTATTGCTACTTTTATTACTCATTTTTGCATTCAGGCCTCTCCTATTCATATTCCAGTCACTTTTTCAAATCAATTCATGGTTTCTAGGGTAATTTGGACCCTAGTAACCAGATTGTCGAAATTGCAAACTGGAAACCTGCTGAATAAAATGATAAATAACGCACAACCAAAAAATAATAAGAATTAGTGATGGGCGAATTTATTCACCAGGCGCAAATTTGCAGCGAATTCACACGATTCACCGCAGGCAAATAAATTCGCAAAACAGCCGCGAAAATTTGCTGGCGAAAATTCACTGGCATCCAAAAAAAAATGGACACTGGCGTCCGTTTTTTGGACGCTGGCGCATTTTCATTGGCGAATGTGCGCCGGCGTCCAAAAAATGGACGCCGGCTTCAAAAACAGATGCCAGCGTCAAAAACGGCAAAGCAAAACGGCGCAAAATCGCCCATCACTAATAAGAATTACATCATACTAATAGTTAATTGAAAGGTGACCAAGCCCTTAAATAATAGTATTGTTATTAAATATTAAAATTAAAGTTTTTCAAATTCAGAGAGCTGATGTACAAGCCTTGCAAATTTAGAGCAGTGAGTTCAAGTCTCCCTTTGCACTACCTAAACAATGGTTGTTGACGTCACAGTAAATGGACATTCACATTTTTCTCCGCCACCTTTTCTACTGCACTGAGCCCCCTAGATCAGCAACTGGTTTAGAAGATGAGAAACTTTATAATAAAGAAATACACAAAAGATGAGTAAGAAAGATTAGGTAGTTACTGTATGTGCTGTGAGGTGTCACTGGAATTTGAAGGTACTGTAGAATATTTTCTTTGTTTTTAAACAATTATTTAAACTCTTGCACACTATATAAATAGTAGAAGAGTGCTGTACTGTGGTAGATCAAAACCAGAAAATATAGAGCAGGTAATATTCTTTATTGGCTAATAGCGATGGACAAATTTGTCCCATTTCGATATGCTGAAAAATGTGCAAATTACACGCGAAATTCGCAAAACATCGAAAGTTCGTGAAATGCGCTGAAGTCAATGGGCATCAAAATTATTTTTTCGACGCCTGCGACATTTGTTATACATGCGCCTATTTAGCCAAATGCAAGTCAATGGGCGCCAAATAAGTTTGACAATGTTTATTCGCGAGACTTTTCTGACGCGTGCCCATTTTTTTCGCCTGTCTGAAGCAGTGACCTGTGTGTTTTATCATGTTAGACAATAAATTTTATCATTTATCCTATATTTTCTGGTTTTCACACTATGG
This sequence comes from Xenopus petersii, assembly GCA_038501925.1. NCBI lineage: Eukaryota > Metazoa > Chordata > Amphibia > Anura > Pipidae > Xenopus > Xenopus petersii. The sequence goes on along the minus strand of CM076680.1, from coordinate 171,736,358 downwards.
GCCGGATTCAATTCAGTGAGAAAAAAGACATGGATGAGATTCAATTTGAGATGCAATTCAAATCAGAAAAACAAACCCCAAGGTCCTGGTCTTGGCTCACGCTTCTACCTATAACAACCACCTTTTGCTTTGGGAGTAGTCCTCTGCTACTCAGATGGCGCCAGGTATTAAAGTGAGAGCACCAAGGGGGGAGTTCTGGTCAGACAAGGGAACCATTAAATATTCAGGAAGAATGGGGAACATGGAGCATAGTTGAAGGTCATGCAGACGTCAATAACAATCAGGCAATGTAGAATTGGGAATCAGGAGCATAGTCAGGACACAGGCCGGGGTCAAACCAAAAGATAATGCAGTACAAAGTCAGGATCCAAGAGAATGTTCAGGAACAGGCAAAAGTCGATACAGGCAGCGAACAAGCAAAAGTCAGGAACAGGAAGGGTTCACAACCCCATTACTCCCCTAAATAACATGACATCACCCGCGGTGCACCAAAAATAAAAAGAACCCAGAAGCGGTGCACATCGGTGAGCAGAAGAGAAGGTGACAACTCTGGGCATCCCTACCACCCCACTAGACCACCAGTAGGTATTCTCAGATGGAGCTAGTGAGAAGGCATTTTTGACAGGCTAACAAATGAAGCTGCATGAAATGAGGTGTTTTTAAACACTAATGTTGAGAAATTACCAGGGAAAGGAAAAAAATTCTTAAAAGGTCTATAACAATGCAGGTTCTCACGACTTCACTAATGGGCCAATTTGTCATTGGTCAAGATTTCTCCTTGGCTCCATCCCAACAATAAAAAAAGCAATCCTGCCACAGATTGAGATTAATGGATATTTACCAAACTTTCTGTCTTCTGAACACAGTGTTCTCCCTGAAACATTTCATGGGTTCAGAGATTTGAACTGGAATATTTCTGTCACTCCAGTTACTAGACAATTCTACAGATTTTGTAGATTTTAGATCATCACGCATGAGAAATGAGAAATGAGACAAATACGCTCTAGCAAAAATAAAATGTGAAAAGCAAAATCAGAAATTCTTAGGTGTGAATAAAAGAGACTGTATCTAAATTTTTAATAAATCTACCCCTGCGTCTTTACGATTTTGTACATGACATAAGATGGATAGTTATAGAATATGGTTTTATTAAGAACTTTATGTTTTACAGGGAATGTTTATATTTGTCCCTGTAGCGTTACACAACTAACACTGTAAAGGAAGCAGGACATTAGGATGACTTGTAAATTAGCTTCTACTGTATCTTCTTTTTATGTAATAGAAATATTAAAAACTATGATTTTTAGTTCTTATACCGGAACTAAAAATACCAGGCCAGCTTGCTGTGACCTCCTCTCATCTAAACTAAACTTAGATAATTGTCTGAAAAAACAGAGATAATTTTAGAGAATTGCGGTAGAATCAGTTCAGCCCCTATAACAGGATATTCACCTTTAAAGGGATCCTGTCATTGGAAAACATGTTTTTTCCAAAATGCATCAGTTAATAGTGCTACTCCACCAGAATTCTGCACTGAAATCCATTTTTCAAAAGAGCAAACAGATTTTTTTTATATTCAATTTTGAAATCTGACATGGGGCTAGACATATTGTCAATTTCCCAGCTGCCCCTGGTCATGTGACTTGTGCCTGCACTTTAGGAGAGAAATGCTTTCTGGCAGGCTGCTGTTTTTCCTTCTCAATGTAACTGAATGTGTCTCAGTGGGACATGGGTTTTTACTATTGAGTGTTGTTCTTAGATCTACCAGGCAGCTGTTATCTTGTGTTAGGGAGCTGCTATCTGGTTACCTTCCCATTGTTCTTTTGTTTGGCTGCTGGGGGGGAAAAGGGAGGGGGTGATATCACTCCAACTTGCAGTACAGCAGTAAAGAGTGATTGAAGTTTATCAGAGCACAAGTCACATGACTTGGGGCAGCTGAAAAATTGACAATATGTCTAGCCCCATGTCAGATTTCAAAATTGAAAATAAATCTGTTTGCTCTTTTGAGAAATGGATTTCAGTGCAGAATTTTGCTAGAGCAGCACTATTAACTGATTCATTTTGAAAATTTTTTTTTTTTACCATGACAGTATGCCTTTAAGTTAACTTTAAGCATGATGTAAAGAGTGAAATTCTGAGACATCTCTTTAGTTATAAGTCAAATCAACTGGACTTGATGTATTTTTCCTTGAAGAGGTTTCACTAGTCATCCGACTGGCTTTCTCAATTCAGAATGTCGTGTACAAAAAGGTGTGTGGTTATATACACTGGAATCTTACTCCAATCATCATGAAACCTGCAGGGGTCAGAGACCTCATGGAGGCAAGGTGTTGATTGTATTAGCATGATTGGAGCTATGAGGTATTATTAAACCGTCCAGGGAGAGGTTCATAAACTGCATTGTATGTGGCAGACAATAGGGGGCAGATGAAAGGTTGAATTGAAAATTTTAATTTTAAATTCGAATTTTGAGTTTATTTGAGTGTAATTTGACTAGGGAATAGTCCAAATTTGATTCCAGTTTAAAAAAATCCGAAATTTGGAAATTTATCATGTACTGTCCCTTTAAGAATACAAATTAGACTATTTGCTATCTAAAATCTGCCGAATCTGTGTTTTAGCCCATGGGGAACCTCCTACAATCAATTTGGAGTTGTTTGGGGGACTTTTGAAAAAAAAAAATTTTTTTGATTTTTTTGGTGAAAAAACTCGATTGGAATTTGATTCAAGTTTGCAGGTCGATCCTATTCACCCAAGTTTGAAAAAAAATTGAATCTTTTAATAATTTTTTCACATTTCGAGTTTATGGGAGTTTATGGAAGTTTTTATAAACTCCCATAAACCCTATGGGGCAAATTGACTTAAGGTCGAACATCGAGGGTTAATTAACCCTCGATATTTGACTGTCGAAGTTAAATCCTTCGACTTCGAATATCGAAGTCGAAGGATTTAGTGCTAGCAAAGGATTTTAATCCATCGATCGAACGATTTTTGTTCGACCAAAAAAAGCTACCAAAGTCTATGGGGACCTTCACCATAGGCTAACATTGACTTCGGTAGGTTTTAGGTGGCGAACTAGGGGGTCAAAGTTTTTACTTCAAGAGACAGTGCTTTGATTAACGAATGGTCGAATAGTCGAACGATTTTTAGTTTGAATCGTTCGATTCAAAGTCGAAGGTCGAAGTCGAAGTAGCCCATTCGATGGTCAAAGTAGCCAAAAAAATATTCGAAATTTGTAGTTTTTTTCCCTCTATTCCTTCACTCGAGCTAAGTAAATGGGCCCCTAAATCTGACCCTTGATAAATATGCCCCTAACCCCCAACCGCACCCCCCCCAACCGACTCTGTTGGTTTTTCTATGGACTCCCCTTTGGAGTCCATGCCTGTTGTCTACCACATACAGTGCTGTTTTAGCACCCCTCCCATGACCTGGATGAATGAGAACCTTCACGGTCATATTCTGAGACATTTTGCAATTGTGTTTTTTGATTTATTTGAATTCCCCTAGCAACCACGCACTGAGGTGAATAAGAGACTGTAATATGAATAGGAAAGGCCTGAATAGAAAAATGAGTAATAACAAATTGCAATAATAACAAATGTGTAGCTTTACAGAGAATTTGTTTTTTTTAGCTAGGTAGAGTCAGAAGAAGAAGGCAAAAATGTTAAAACTATAAAAAAAAAAGAAAAAATTAAGACCAATCGCAAAGATGTTTAGAATTGGTCATTCTATCACATACTAAAAGTTAACTTAAAGGTGTACCACTCCTTTTATTAGACGTGTGCCTGATTTTTATAAATGTTATTTAAATGTTTGCCTTGGCAGCCATTTTTTTCAGACTGGCTGGTCACAGTCTACATTATTGTCTTCGACAAGACCATCTATTATGCTACAATGTTGTTACAAAAACAAAGCAGGGAAATCACCTAATTGACCTGGTGCACGTGCTGAGGAAATTGGGGGGTAGTCGGCAGTACAACCCAATAATCCATCAGCGACAACTTGCTCATTCTTTTTTTCATTTTTCCATGGCATTCTCTTGTAGTAGGCACAATTCTGCAAGAAAATGTAAGTGCATTGTTGCTCTTTTTATCTTAAAGAATTCTCTTGAATTTTTGCAATACATTTACAGATTACAAACCCACCGCTGAGATAAATTCTGATTTGAGATCAATGCTCTTACCAACCACTCTGTCCTCTACAGACCCAAGATGGAGGGATAAATAAATAAATAGATAAATATAAAGTGTAGTGGCTCCTTAACCTATTTTTTGGCTCTGTCCAGTTGATCTATTCTTTATTAACCATTCATAATACAATAAAGTCCATCCATTTTTTATTTATCAGAATTCTCAGTGGCAATGAGAGGCTGGCGAGGCTTCCTGACCTTGTTTTCCAGGGAACGACTGGGCCAGCTGTTTTGTAAGTTTTCACAGTTTTATACTTAATTTTTTTATACTGGTATGATGAATATCATATTCAAATACTCGTTTCAGTTCAGAAATCATTATCTGTGAATCAACGTCATTTTAATTTGAGCGTAATCCTCCCACCTTTGAAATATATTTGTTTTTCTAGTATAAAGTGGTATAAAGTGATGTTTGTGTGAAAAGAATAGTTATCTGCACCACAGGGTTAAGCTTCATATTAACTTTATCCTTCGCAGGGGATTGTAATAATGTCTGCTTCTAGTAACCCATATATCTAACCATAGGGTAACATTTTGGGCTGCTGTTTGAATGACAATAGTGTGTAAAGTGCAATTTAGTGTGCAAAGTGCAATTTAGGATGCAATTGGTCAGGTTTTTTACCCATAATTGAATTATTATAAACTGTGTATTATATATAGATATATATATATACAAGTATGTATAAAACAACAGATGTACGCAGTGCTTTACAAGGCATAATCATGAATAGGGGAATAGCAATTATAAATTAGACAGTGAAATTAAATACTTAAGTGCTAGGAGTTTCAATAGGGTTTACAATCTGTTAGGAAGAGGTGACAGAAACAAAATGTGGAGGGGAACAAGCACATAAGTCAAGGGTGTGTTGGTACAGAGAAGATTAGTGCTTCCTCTAGAACAGTGATCCCCAACCAGTGGCTCACAAGAAACCAGTGCTCCCAACCCCCATGAATGTTGCTCCCAGTGGCCTCAAAGCAGGTGCTTATTTTTGAATTCAAGGCTTGGAGGAAAGTTTTGGTGCATAAAAACCAGGTGTACTGCCAAACAGATCCTCCTGTAGGCTGCCAGTACTCATGGAGGCTACCAAATATGTTTCATATTTAAATGTGGCTTATCGGTAAAAAAGATTGGGTAAACCTGCTCTAGAAAGTAGGTTTTAAGGAGCTTTGAGACTAGACAAGGCTAGATTTCTGCTCAGGGCATCTGGAGGCCACCATCCTCCATCACCACCCCCAATCGAATAGCGCACATGTGCATCCTTTTTATCTACAGCCGGAGAATGGGGACAGAGCACATAGTCCCTAGAGTTAGTGTTGGAGCCTTCCTATGGTCAATTAATGGTCCCGAACTGAACGTAGGGACCTGGAGGGAGTATTTGGGGAGATGACAGCAGATGTATATAGGGGAGCAGTAGAATGTTGGGCCCTGAAGAACAAGTATGAATTTTATATTTTTTGCACCATTGACCAGGAGTCCTGTATAAATATATACTGTATATTACCACTTTTCCAATTCATTGATATTGGTTTTTCTGTTTAATTGGTTCAGGGATATTTCAAACACAAGGATCAGCTCTTTGCCAAGCTTTGGACTGGAGAAAATAAAAAGACTCAAAGCCAAGTCAGCTTATAATTTAAAGAAGCTTCCAGCCCTGGAACAATTTGAAGAACTGATTGAAGCTGATTTAACCTACCCCAGCCACTGCTGTGCCTTTGCCAACTGGAAGAGAGAAATGTAAGTGTTGGATTTCTTAGAAATAGTTTATTGGGTGCTTCAAGTGTCAGGGAGTCTAATTCAAGACCAGGTTTATTTATTTTTTAAATGATAAATGCCATAAGACAACACTAACCTTTCCTATATATAATACATGTAGTGAACTCAGTCTGAACATTCTCAAATGTTAAGCTATATTTTCAAGAGAGACGACTATACTTTCATGAAATATGAATTGTGATAGGACAGTGCCACCCAAGAATTATGCATACATTTGGACACAGTTATGATTATACATGGCGACAAGGCGACATTACAATCAATAACTCAGTGCCATCAAAGGTTCAAGGTGCAACATTATTGGGGTTATGCGTTTTAGGCATTTTGTGCCTGTTTTCTGTTTTAAATAGGCCCGGAGGTGTTTAGTTGAGAAGTGCCCTTATTTTCCACCGATGAAAATAAATAATGATTCCATTGTATATGAAAAGCCTTTACTGTAAGAAGTAGACAGATTCACACTGGTGCGAAGAACAAAGACACACTTTTATTTAAACCAGTTTCTTGTGGGGAGGCAGGTGTAATGGATGCTGTACCTGATTCCCAAGATGGCGTCCAAGATGGCGTTCCGCTTCCTCACCGCATGGCCCCTGCTGGTCGCAGTATTGTGACGCCCCCTTCTTCCCGCCCTGTGATTGGGCGCCGGCGACGGAATGGGCGCCGGCGTCAGGACGCCAGCGTCAGCACGCCACTGCGTCCGGGCTGACGCAACTGCGTCCGGACTGACGCAACTGCGTCCGGACTGACGCAACTGCGTCTGGACTGACGCAACTGCGTCCGGACTGACGCCAGCACGTCCACGAATTGGCGCGAAATCAGGCCTATTTAAGGCAGCTCATTGTACTGCTCTGTGCCCAATTATAGGTCTTGTTTCCAAGTTCCTGGGTGTGTTTATGCTGATATTAGATTTCCTGTGTACCGACCTTGCCTGTTATATCGATCCTGTTTGTCTGCTGCCTGAATTGACCATTGCCTGTTTTCCTGACTACTCTCTTGATAAATCCTTCCTGTACTGCGAATCTGGTCTGGTCTCCTCCTTGGTCCTCACTTCAACTGTGCCTTCGGGCCCTTACAGCAGGTAACTGATTGGGACACTGGTTGCCGATTTAAGTATAAGTTACACATTGAACACTTCTCTTAAGTTTCTCCGCCATTCTCACTCTTACTGGTATTCCTCTCCTGAATCCTCCAGTGTCACTATCATGGAGAAATGCACTGGCAGAGTGTTATTAGCCATTATAGGGACCTTTCTCCTTCTCACACTCTCTTTAGGTATTCGTCGTGTCCACATACAGCACACAAACTTTCCCTGTCTCACTACAGCCCGTAGGTTCCCACTAACCTACACCTGAACGCTCTCAAGTCCTAACTGGTGCACAATCGCTTCAGCGGCTCTACCCCCAATCTATTCACTCCTTGTCAGAGCAACAGACTGTATTTGCTAACTAGCCCCTCTATCTCTCAGTTCGAGAGTGAGCTCACACTACCTACTGCCACTAGCTAGCCCTAAGGCCGGGCCAAGGTAGTTTGGCACCCTAGGCAAGAGCTTCAATTACTGCCCCCCCCATCAAGCATTACCATTTCCCACCTTACCATGAGAATATTTAAATAAAAAAAGCAAGAAAGTCTACAACACATTAATGAATTAAATGTTTCATTTATATAAATATGTAATGTTAACAAAAATAAGGTAAATGTCAGAAACAACAAAACAGTAGGATAATTTGATCCTGTTTCATAAAGGGCTTCACTTAACCCCAATACTGGAATGTCCACAACATTTTACTTTTAACATAACTCCTATGAGAATGAGCTGAAACCTCCTCAGCGATAAGGTAGCCCTTCCACTGCAAGCCCATTTTTGAGGTAGCTTAATATGTAGCTGCAGAGTTTTCAGCCAATCCTTCTGCCACTATTTATACATTCTACTGTACAAATATGAAAAGTGCTCATGTTGTGTGGCAAAAACACAAAAAATATTAAAACCTACATTTGTAAACACATCAAGTAAACTTTCAAGTAAAAGATAATAAATAGTGTAAAATATTGAGAAGTAAATTTAAGTGCAATTTTCTTGCTTTTATTTTATTTTTCTTACCCCCTGTACCTGTGCCAGTGCCAGCAGCCATCCATCATACTGCCCCCTGTGTCAGTGCTGACCCGCAGACATGACGACAGAAATAAATAAATAATCACTTTAAAAAAAAGAACCAAAAAAAAAAACGAAAAAAAAGGATGATGGCGCCCTAGGCAGCCTCCTACTCTGCGTACCCCTAGTTCTGGCACTGGCTAGTCCTGAAGGAAACAGTCTCCCAGCTGGATGGGCCACCAAGGTCTTCAATTCTGCCTGCTTGATATTCTTAGGCCAAAGAGGAAGTCCAAAGCTCTCGTACTTCCTTATACAAGCTCCTGCAGTTCCTTATAAAAGCTTCTGCACTTCAGAAACCCATTATTTAGAAAGCTTTGAATTACAGGAAGGCCACCTCCTATAGACTCGAAATGTTTAAAAATAATTTCCTTTTTCTGTGTAATAATAAAACAGTTGCTTGTACTTGATCCCAACTAAGATATAATTAATCCTTATTGGAGGCAAAAGAATCCTTTTGGGTTTAATTTATAATTAAATAGTTTATAGTAGACGTAAGTTATAATGATCCAGATTACAGAAAGGCCCCTGTTCTGAAAAACCCCAGGTCCAACTTCAATGTTAAATACTGTTAAATACATCTCAATTTCAGATCTCACCGCACAATTTTAAAGTTTAAAAGGCTGTCCACTTCCCAACCCCCATGATAATCTTTGCACTTGATAATACAGTAATCATCTACTAAAAATAACTTGTCTAGACTAAGTGCCATCAAAACTCATCCCAACTGCCAAGGGACAAGCAACATACATGTAAAAGACTCCATCAGTTGCAGTGTGTAAATCATTTAGATATATGGAAAGGGAAAGTTTCCTCCTCTGTCCTTTGTTAGTCCTTTTTCTTCCTTACCTTGGAAGACACTTTATTTAGACTCCCTTGGGGAGTAAAAGGGCTGAGCTCAGATCAGAAAAGATTGTATTTCAACAATGAAATTATTTATAAGCTTTTAGGTAAAGTACCTCTTTAAATACAAATTTACACCAAAAGAAGTACGGTTATGGGACCTGTTTATCAGAATGCTCAGACCTTGGGTTTTCCAGTAACTTGGATCTCAGTACCTTTTATCTGCTAAAATAACATTTAAGCCCAATAGGCTGGTTTTGCCTCCAATAAGGATTAATTATATCTTGGTTGGGATCAAGTACAAGTTACTGTTTTGTTATTACAGAGATATATTTTCCAGTAGTAAATGTTTAGAGGTTTTCAAAGTGTTTGTATCTTCAGTCAGCATTTTTTTAAAACATGTTACAGAAAATGAATTTGTTCGAACCCATTGGGATAAATTGACACATCTGTATTGATAAATGTTTCAGTTTATTTACACCTTCTGGACCTTAAGCAACACTTCGTGGCCGATTCACTAAATTCGGGTGAAGGGTTAGAATAAAAAAAACTTCGAATTTCGAAGTATTTTTGGGCTACTTCGACCATCGAATGGGCTACTTCGACCTTCGACTATGACCTTCGACTTCGAATCGAACGATTCGAACTAAAAATCGTTCGACTATTCGACCATTCGATAGTCGAAGTACTTTCCCTTCGACCCCCTACTTCGGCAGATAAAACCTACCGAAGTCAATGTTAGCCTATGGGGAAGGTCCCCATAGGCTTGCTAAGCTTTTTTTGATCGAAGGATTTTGCTTCGATCGTTGGATTAAAATCCTTCGAATCGTTCGATTCGAAGGATTTAATCGTTCGATCTAACGAAAAATCCTTCGATCCTTCGATCGAACGTTTAGCGCTAAATCCTTCGACTTCGATATTCGAAGTCGAAGGATTTCAATTCGAGGGTCGAATTTCGAAGTATTTTTAACTTCGAAATTCGACCCTTAGTGAATCTGCCGCTTCATGTTGACAAACTGGATAACAAATCAGAGTCCTCGATTATTCTGGATTCCTACAATTGATCCTTGGTAACAGTCTCAGACTGGACTGGCAGACTCAGTGGGGAAGGAAAGGACCTTTGTGGTCCAAAACGTGTAGTGCTTCAATAAAGAGATTTAGAATACATTGAAAGGCTCTCCAGTCCCTATTTTGTCTATGATGCTAAGTGGAGGTGGCTTCTCCAGCAACTGTTGATGAGCCTTAAAGACTGAAAGAATTTACAAACAAGTGGATTAACAAGGAATTCAATTCTTAAAAATGCCTTACCCTTTAAACAAATCAGGGATTGTTTGTCCATATATTGCAATATATTTAAGATGGCCAATTATGTCAAAGGCATCCCTGGTTTGGCCAGTTCCTGCACTCAACTTGCATCTGATTCATCCCAAACTTGGCTTGACTATAGTTAAAAGGGTGGGCTACAACATGGAGCTGGCCACTGCTTCTGTATAAATTATAACAAACAGTCAGGTGATCTTAATTATGGCCAATAAAAGGGCTGCCAAGTTTGGGAGTTATTCATTGAAAGCAGAAAGTAAGTTGCAGGTAAAACTTAGTCCCTTTTTAAAATGTATAATGAAGCAACTGAAAAGAGCCTCGATTTTTTTCTGGTTGAGGTTTTTAGGGGGTTGTGGTTTAAACACTTAGGGGCCTATTTGTTAAACTCAAATTTTTCTGGTTAAAGGGGGAAACTTTAATTTTTAGAAAATGATCATGCCCCAAAGTTGTAAATTACAGCTTTTACTAGCTGTACTCCTTTTAGGGTTTAGTCATCAAGTTTTTGGAGTGTCAGTTGAACAACTGATTTTATCTTGACGTTTTGTCAATTTTGACGATTTTTTCGAGGAAAATTATTTAAAAAATTAGTTAAAATCGTCGAAGAGAGTTTGGTCGGATTTGTTTTCATAAAACAGTGAGATTAATTCAGGTTTAGGAATTGTGCCCCTGAAAGCAATATAGAAAAAAATATGAATTTTCAGAGATTTGTGGGGAAAAAAAAAATCGAATGTTAGTAAATAGACTCCTAAATATTACTAAAACTACTACCGAATTCACAGATTTATATTTAAGAATATCTATGGGGGAATTTAGTTACAATGCTCAATCTAGATGCAGTGGGTGAACTCTAATTATCCTTAATGGACAACAATGGACAACAACCATTTTTTTTTACATTTCTTGGTAGTGTGGGTTAAAATGATTCTGAGATGTTCAGAAATGTTCAGATCAGCAGGTGCCTTGCACAGCCCCTTAATAAAAACACAACAAAGACTATTATTAGCTGCATGGCAAGTTTCCCAGCACCTGATGGAACTACTTTGTGTGATATTAAAGCAACTTGTAAAGCACACTAACTGGGAATACACAGCGACTCAGCATTCAGCAACAACATGAGCTGAAAATGTTATTTTTGTCACTTGGCCAAAGAAGTTAAATAGAAATCTACTTTATATACTTTTATAGAACTATTCATTTACTTGAATCTGTTGTGCGCTTGCATATCGACTGTACCATCAGTATGAGTTTAAGATGATTGATTTATGAACTGTAGATTATAGAAGGAGTAGTAACATTTAGGGGCCGATTCACTAACTTTGAGTGAAGGATTCGAAGTTTTTTTACTTTTATTATCTATTTTAAGTATTTTTTGGGCTGCTTCAACCATCGAATGGGCTACTACGACCTTCGACTTCGAATCTATGGATTCGAACTAAAAATCGTTCGACCATTCGATAGTTGAAGTACTGTCTCTTTAAGAAAAAACTTCGACCCCCTAGTTCGCCATCTAAAAGCTACCGAGCTCAATGTTTTTTCCCAGAAAAAATCGATTTTTGACTTTAAAATATCTCAGAAAACTCAAATTTTTCATAAAAAAACAACAACTTGACTTTGATAAATAACCACCTACTGCAAATGTATTTGTCATTTTTGGTTACTACAATCATTTTCTTAGAAATCAAATTTACAATCTGCTCTTTGTGCATAATGCCTTCAAATGTTGATTAGCAACTTGATGTGGAAGTTATCAAATAGGATTATTCTGTAATCTGGAGCCCTTAAAGTGTGTGTTTTAGGTGTAAAATTAAGGGGCCGATTCACTATGGGTCGAATATCGAGGGTTAATTAACCCTCGATATTCGACTAGGAACTAAAATCGTTCGACTTCGAATATCGAAGTCGAATGATTTAACGCAAATCCTGCGATCGAACGATCGAAGGATTATTCCTTCGATCGAACGATAAAATCCTTCGAATCGAACGATTCAAAGGATTTTAATCCAACGATCGAAGGAATATCCTTCGATCAAAAAATCTCAGGCAAGCCTATAGGCTAACATTGACTTCGGTAGCTTTTAGCTGCCGAAGTAGGGGGTCGAAGTTTTTCTTAAAGAGACAGTACTTCGACTATCGAATGGTCGAATAGTCGAACGATTTTTAGTTCGAATCGTTCGATTCGAAGTCGAAGTCGTAGTCGAAGGTCGAAGTAGCCCATTCGATGGTCGAAGTAGCCCAAAAAACACTTCGAAATTCGAAGCTTTTTTAATTCGAATCCTTCACTCGAGCTTCATGAATCGGCCCCTAAATGTTATCCGAGTGGATCTATTTATATACAGGTATGGGATCTGTTATCCAGATTGTTCGGTACTTGGGGTTTTCCAGATAAGGGATCTTTACATAATTTGGATCTTCATACCTTAAGTCCACTAGAAAATCATGTAAACATTAAATAAAGTGAATAGATTCACTTATCAATACTGATGCCATCACTAAGCACCATTTACAAGGATACAATTTACAGGATATGCACGACTCTTGTGTACTGTATTTTAAAATAATAATAAAGATAAAATGATCCCGGGTGAAAATAAATTTGGGTGAAGACAACTAATTTGTCAGACGATTACACAGATGATCTAATATAAAGTGACAGGCTTTTTATTTTGCATTATTAAGAAATATATTTCTAATAATCTCTGGAAGTGCCATAGCAGGAAAGGTGACACACAGCATTTATTGTTTTCTAAACCCTTACTAGGGCAGCAGAAAGATAAAACAATATTTCAAAACTAGAATTCATGATGATTCCCCTATGAAATGCTACTGTCATTTTCTGACATTTTGTCCATGTGACTTTCCTTTGACATCCCTCTAACTTTGACAGTTTTTTTTTTTGTTGAGATGTATAAAAATTCCAATTTTGAAATTGGCGAGGCAAGTTGACAGTAAATCTTGAACATTTATGAACAGGATCTCAAGAAATATGAATGAAAACCCTATGTGTACCCTACTTGACTAGATATAGATCTGCTGAATATATTTAATTCATAGGTTATTTGATATTCATCTGTATGTGTGAATACGCAGGTTGTCTTGTTAAAATCCCCCCTACCTGATGCAATGATAATCTCTCCTGTTTGTGGGAAAAGTTTGTGATTTTCAAGAATTTGTGCCAAAAGATATCAAGTTCCATATTAGGCAAAAAATTAGCCTGTCAATAATAAGATAATGCACTCAAAAAGGTAGAATATGAGTTTCTTAAATGATTAAGTGGTCCCTTAAGGTTTGAGTAGATACTTTATTTGTGAGTGTGTGGTGGCATTGATTTATCCAAGGGGAGGTAGCTAGATGGCAGTTAGAGATCTGGGTCTGAGTGACAGGGGTTAGTGAAGGGGTATCGGAATTTCCACAAGAGAGAAATAACCAACCGTATCAAAAGCAAAGTATAAATCAAAGAGAATGAGAAGTTGTGCCCTTTGGCCATGGCTATTTGAGATCCTTTGCAACTCACAAAAGACTCTCAGATCTAGTGGGCTTGGTGAAAACCAGACCAGAGCAGGTTAAGGGTGTGGAGAAAATGTAGAAATATGAGAAAAGAGAAGATAGGGGTATATTTATCAAAGAGTGAAGTTCAGCAACTAGAGTGAAATTCCGCCACTCTCCATTCATTTCTATGGTATTTTTATAGGCGTATTTATCAAAGGGTGAACTTAGAAATGAATGGAGAGTGGTGGAATTTCACTCTAGTGGCTTAACTTCACTGTTAACTTCACTCTTTGATAAATTTACCCCTTAGAGGTCAGGGTGGTAGTTAAGTAGTTAGGTAGGTCGCTTGGTCCAGTGTAGGCTTTTTAAGAAAGGACTTGACACAGGCTGGTATAAAAATAAAGTTAAAAGTACAGAAAGCTAGGGAGGAAATAAATATATGAGTAAGAGATGGAGTAAGTACAGGGGCATCCTGTGGAAGCAATAGAGAAACTTCAAACAGAATCTACTTTGCTTTTTAAGTCTTTAAAGTCCTAGTGATTATGTAGAAATGTTAAAGAGGGATACATAAGGGTGCTGAATATGGAAAACAAACATCATGGATTTGATTTGTTATTTTAACAAATTAAGGCAGGGAATTGGGGCAGGACAAAAGAGGTTTATCATCGAAGACATCTTCTTCTGCGTGGGATTTCCTCCAGGTGTACTCTGTGGATTGTAAGGAACAGCACAGGAGAGTGTAGCCAGGGGCTGGGCATATTGATATGACTTCACTATGGTTGCAGAGGGGCATGGATGTTGATATTAGAGGACAGTATTCTAGGTATTGACACTTGGGGGCAGATGTATCAAGGGTCGAATATCGAGGGTTAATTAACCCTCGATATTCGACTAGGAATTGAAATCCTTCGACTTCGAATATCGAAGTCGAAGGATTTAGCGCAGAAAATTCGATCGAACGATCAAAGGATTATTCATTCGATCGAACGATTAAATCCTTCGAATCGTTCGATTCGAAGGATTTTAATCCAACGATCGAAGGAATATCCTTCGATCAAAAAAACTTAGGCAAGCCTATGGGGACCTTCCCCATAAGCTAACATTGACTTCGGTAGCTTTTATCTGCCGAACTAGGGGGTCGAAGTTTTTTTTAAAGAGACAGTACTTCGACTATCGAATGGTCGAATAGTCGAACGATTTTTAGTTCGAATCCTTCGATTCAAAGTCGTAGTCGAAGGTCGAAGTAGCCCATTCTATGGTCGAAGTAGCCCAAAAAACACTTCGAAATTCGAAGTTTTTTTACTTCGAATCCTTCACTCGAATTTAGTGAATCGGCCCCATGAAGTAGGATCAGAAAGAGAGAGAGAAATAAGGGAGGAGAGTCTAGAACTGAGAGTGTTAGCTGGAGCAGATACACCAATCGGATTTGGATTTTTGTCCTGCCTTTTAAAACAGGGGCATAGTTTCCTTCACTGCCCAGCTTCTGTTAACATTTAAAAAATGAAACCTTAGCATTTTCTGCTTGGTGATTTGCAATAACCCCTAAGCTTAGCTGTTCAACGGTGCAGCGTCACTGGTCACTCCTAACAAAATCCAAGATGGTGAGCTCCTTCCACAACTTGAAAATCACTACTGTTACAGAAATGCTCAACCTTTAGGCTGGTGTAGTAAGTTTAGCATATACTGTAAATTGCAGCTTTTACTAGCTGTATTTCTTTTAGGGTTTAGTCCTCTTTTTATTATACAGTAGCTGCTAGAAGACAACATATTAAAATGTCTGCTTGAAAATAAGGGTTTATAAAATAGGGCTTAATCCTTCAATCAGTAACAATAACTTTTCCCTTGTTGCAGCACAGACTGGGATCCACTCTGCAATAAATCTTTTGAGAGTCAGCCTGAAGATCTGAAGTCTTTCAGCAAAAGGTCCACCCAAGTGGATTCCTTATTATTTAATGGAGGAACAACGTATGACTTGATAGACAAGGAGGATGATTTTGGATTTGACTACTTCTTTTGTCAAGGAAAACAGGATGTTGTATGCTCTCCTACACCCGATGAATTTAATCCATGTGAAGATATAATGGGGTACACAGCTCTCAGAATCCTTATATGGTGTGTCAATATTCTTGCCATCGCTGGAAATTCAGTTGTTCTGATAATATTGCTAACAAGTCAGTACAAATTTACTGTGCCCAGATTTCTAATGTGCAACCTTGCGTTTGCAGACTTGTGCATGGGTATCTATCTGTTGTTGATTGCGGCTGTGGATATTAAGACCAAAAGTCAGTATTATAACTATGCCATTGACTGGCAAACGGGTGCAGGGTGCCATGCCACTGGGTTTTTTACAGTCTTTGCTAGTGAACTGTCTGTCTTTACGCTAACAGTAATAACATTGGAAAGATGGCACACAATAACATATGCAATGCAGTTAGACCGGAAAGTGCGATTTCGACATGCGACAATAATAATGGCATCCGGTTGGGCATTTTCATTTACAGTGGCTCTACTTCCAATTGTCGGTGTCAGTAGCTACATGAAGGTCAGCATTTGTCTGCCAATGGACATCGAAACCCCACTTTCTCAGGCATATATAATTTTCCTTCTTGTCCTCAATGTTTTGGCCTTTGTAGTTATCTGCACATGTTACATTGGGATCTACCTGACCGTCAGGAATCCTAATGTCATATCCTCCAACAGTGACACCAAGATTGCCAAACGAATGGCGATACTGATATTTACAGATTTTTTGTGCATGGCGCCAATATCATTTTTTGCGATCTCAGCGTCACTAAAGATCCCTCTTATCACAGTGTCCAAATCCAAGATCCTCTTAGTTCTCTTCTATCCCATAAATTCCTTTGCTAACCCTTTCCTGTACGCCATTTTTACCAAGACGTTTCGCAGAGATTTTTATATTCTCATGAGCAAATTCGGTTGCTGTGAAGCACGGGCGCAAATATTCAGAACAGAGACCTCCTCGAGTGCTCACAATCTTCATTCTAGAAACGGACACTTTGTTCCAGGACCAAAAAACAGCAGTGGGTCCGTTTACACGTTGGTTCCGCTCAACCACTAACAGTGAAGCTGTAACAACATACCTCAGGAGGTGTGAAATTTCTATTTGATAGAAGTTAGTAAGTCTAAATTATTTAGTGTTTCCTGAAAAAACACTCCTTTTCTAATTTTTTTACAAAAATAGCCTACTCTTGAATTATATTTTCTTTATAAATAACAAACAGCATATGGCAATTAATTATGTTAATCCATTATACTTTTTTGTTTTAAACATACATTCACAATATTTATAAAGTTATATTTTAGGATTTTGTTTGAATAAAGAAGCCTTTATGAAAATCTCCCCAATTATATCCAGATTTTTCTTTATTAGTGCATTTTCTTTATTGAGCTCTATGGGGCAAATTCACTAACGCAACTTCGCCGCACTTCGCCGCACTTCGACAGGCGTGGTTTCACCAGCGCTCCGCAAATTCACTAAAATCCGAAGTTGCGCTCAGGGGTAGCGTAAGTTTGCGAAGTTGCGCTAGCGTTGATTCGCTATGTAAAGCAAAGTTACGCTAGCGAAGGCTAATTTGCATACGGCGCGAAATTCAAATTTCAATGGAGGAATACGTATCAGCACTACAAATGCCAAGAAAACCTTCAAATCTGCAAATAAAATTTTTATTTTGCCCTACACATGTGCCCACTGTCTAGGTAAGTTCCAATGAGTCAGGAAATGTAGGGGGGAAGGAGCCCCAAAAAATTTTTCGATCTTTTTCAGCCTATCACCCATCATGTAGAAAACACGCCAGCGTTTTTTGGGACTTAGAAAAAATGTTGACTCTTTTGGAAACAATCCCTATCTACTCTATTGCGCTTCGCCAGGTCTGAGGTGGCGAAGGAAGTCTAGCGTAAAAGGTAGCGTTCAGTACACTGCGCAAGTTAGTGAATTTGCATAGTTTCGTCGCAAGCGAAAATTCGCCTGGCGTAAGGTTGCGAAGTGACACTAGCGAAACTACGCCAGCGTTCGTTAGTGAATTTGCGCAGTAGCGAAAATGCCAAATGCTAGTGAATTAACGCTAGCGTTCGGCGCTTCGCATCTTAGTGAATTTGCCCCTATGTCTTTGATCTTAACTGAAGACCTGTAACATCAATAACATAAGTAGTACGAATGTAGTTATACAGGTAAGGGATCCTTCCATAATTAGGAACTAAAAATGTTTCAGATAGAAAAACAGTCAATGGGATTATAGTGCCATTAGTATGTATTTATGCTACAACAGTTACCATCAATAACAAGGAACTGTTTAGGTTTCTACAGGAAATGGAATCGCTGGATTTTAAGCTTTCTGGATAATAGGTTTTTGGATAATAACTCTACTTGTAACTCTACTTGGAGGCAGTTTACTAAAATTAAATTTTTTCTGAATCTCAAAAAAAACTCTTAATTGACTTGATCTTGTTTTTGTCTTGAGTGCTGGAAAAGCTTGATGGCATTAAATTGCGCAAAAAAATACTTGATCACACTTATTCCATTACTTTTCAATGATTCAGCAAAATCTCCAGTTTTTTCAGAATCTCAAATTTAAAAATAGCTTGAAAATGGAAAATACTTCTCCCTCTGATTTATACAGAAGCTCGCCAGCTTTTAGCTGCCTCAAAAAACTCAAAGTCCAGAAAAAAAAAATTTCAATTTTTAATACAGGGAGGCCTATTTATCAAAATTCACATTTGTGATGTTTTAGAGGTTTTCTTTACGTCGAATAAACTCACAACTCACAATTGCTTATTTATTAAAAAATCCGGATGTAAAAAACTTGATTAAATACAATCGTGGAAAAAGCTTGAATACCCCAAATTTGTCAAGTTTATAGGCTTAAAAACTCGATTCTGTGAATTTACAAGCTCAAAAAAACTAGAAAAACTCAAAAATTTCTAATTAAAAAATGTCTTGAATTTTGCCTAGGACAACTCTTATTGACTTCTACATGTACTCGCCAACTTTTAGATGCCAATGTTTTACATTCAAGTTTTTCGAGTTTTTTGTGCTTAATAAATACCAAACATTCAAGTTTTTGAAAATATCACTTGAGTTTTTGTGCAAATATGAATTGTGGCAAAAATTTGAATGCAAATGTTTAAGGTCAATTATAGAATATACTATATTTGTGGAATGGATATAACAATATCGAATGATGGACATTGAAAAGTAATGTGTTTGAAAACTGTGTATTCTTGTATTTAGATAGTATCAAAGCTGAAATGTGGATAATGGTTAAACCGTCCCTGAAAAGTCAAGATATCTGATGACAAAAAAGTGTCATTTTAATGCATTTCAAAATAAGAGTGTGAGAAATTCTTGTATAGTTCTTTGTTATTAGTCTTTGTATATATCGGCATGTTCAAATGTGAAAATATTTAAAGAAAGGGAAGGTTGGATTGGCATGTTCACCTGTTTTTTTAAAGTGGCAGTACTGCTAAAATGTCTTACGATGATACTGAAATTTAGCAAATGATGTCACAGTTGAATTCTAAACATTATTTTAGTTGTTTAGACTACATCAAACAATTACCTCTTCTTTGCTTCCTGTTGAGCTGGCTCCAGTGTTGGACTGGCGGTTTGGTGCCCACCAGGTTGCTGTGCCAGGGGCCCCCACAACCCCTCCAACAGTCTCCCATCCCAGATTCAACCCCCCTCCAATGGCCCTGCCCACCACCTGATTTTTTTCTGGTGTCCTGTTGGGCCAGTCCAACCCTGACTGGTTCTGTCTGCTGCCTGTAGCAGGAGGTGGCACATTTTTCAGATACCAGTTCCCTCCATCTGTTGAACCCAGGGCTTGCCCTCAGGCTCCATGAGTTACAGGTTACTATAGGGCAAAAGTAAAGATGACCATGGCATCGTTTCCTAGGCTTCATCATGTATTTAACTGCAGTTCTTATACCAACAGTCATGCATTTTATATATTTGAAACTGTCAGTATGTACTGCCTTTAAATAAGCTAGGAATATCGTTTCAGTTTGCTATTGTCACTTGCTGGTTATTTTTCTGAACTTTTTATTGGCCAGAATATGTTTGTCCTGAATCTTAGGTACCTAACATCTAGCAATATATGGGAAGTTTTACATGAAGTACACACCATACCTTTGATTTTTTTTTTTTTTTGCATGCTCTTACACCTATTTCCAACCTGTATTTTCATGTGCTACAGATCCGTAATGCATTGATTCTTTTATAATATGCATTAGGAGCTTCTCTGTCCCCAGAATAAAGGATTCTACTATGATGAGTAAAGTGCCCGTTTCTTTTTTCAAGGTAAAGTTGTAAGTGAGGTACTTTCCCCTCTTAGAATGTATATAGTGCTGTAGCTACCACTAAAGAATAGGGTGCTGATGTTAAGTAGTATACTGTGTGAAATGAACTGAAAGGTTGCAAAGCACCAGGAATTCAGTGTATGATTAGTGTAGGTACAAAGGTTTGTGTGCTGTGTACACTGCAGAGAACATCAAATACTCCAGGACGGCACATCCTGCAAAGTTATAAATAATCCACAAACACTGTTATAAAAGTGAAGCCCATTTTTCTTTTCAAAGGGCTGGAATAGAAAACATAATCATGTGCAAAGAAGATTAAAGAACACTGGGCAACATGCAAAGAAAGTGCAGAGGATGAAGCTACATTATTTGACAGTGTCCATCATCCCAGGGACCGCTTTTTCATTCCAAGAACAGTATTTCCAAAATTGTTATACACTGTTTAACATACTGTTAGAGGCCGATTCACTTACTTCGAGTGAAGGATTCAAAGTAAAAAAACTTTGAATTTCGAAGTGTTTTTTGGGCTACTTCGACCATCGAATGGGCTACTACGACCTTCGACTACGACTACGACTTCGAATCGAACTATTCGAACTAAAAATGGTTCGACCATTCGATAGTCGAAGTACTGTCTCGTTAAGACAAAACTTCGACCCCCTAGTTCACCATCTAAAATCTACTGAACTCAATGTTAGCCTATGGGGCAGGTCCCCATAGGCTTGCCTAAGATCGTTGGATTAAAATCCTTCGAATCGTTCGATTCCAAGGATTTTATCGCTCGATTCGAAGGATTTTATCGTTCGATTCGAAGAATTTTATCGTTCGATTCAAAGGATTTTATCGTTCGATTCGAAGGATTTTATCGTTCGATTCGAAGGATTTTATCGTTCGATTAGAAGGATTTTATCGTTCGATCGAAGGAATAATCTTTGGTCGTTCGATCGCACTATTTGCACTAAAATCCTTAGACTTCGAAATCGAAGGATTTTAATTCCCAGTCGAATATCGAGGGTTAATTAACCCTCGATATTCGACCCTTTGTGAATCGGCCCCTTAATGTGGCTTTGTGATTTCCACCTTCATTAACTGGGTTGCCTAGTCCTATGGATATTGATACTGAGGTGAACCTGGACACTATTGGGACCCCAGTGCACCAACCCCCCAAAAAAAGGAGAGCCAAAAATTAAGGTATGTTGAGCCATTTCGTTGTTCAATTGCTATAGATGATAATCTGAAAATATATGTCACTTTGTGGCTGGGGTCATACATGACATCATTAAGGGGCAGATTTACCTAGGGTCGAATATCGAGGGTTAATTAACCCTCGATATTTGACTGTCGAATGTAAATCCTTCGACTTCGAATATCAAAGTCGAAGGATTTACCGCAAATAATTCGTTCAAACGATTTTAATCCATCGATCGAACGATTTGTCTACGACCAAAAAAAGATTGCAAAACCTATGGGGACCTTCCCCATAGGCTAACATTGACTTTGGTAGGTTTTAGGTGGCGAACTAGGGGGTCAAAGTTTTTTTTTAAAGAGACGGTACTTCGACTATCAAATGGTCGAATATTCAAACGATTTTTAGTTCGAATCGTTCGGTTCAAAGTCGTAGTCGAAGGTCAAAGTAGCCAATTCAATGGTCGAAGTAGCCAAAAAAACATTCAAAATTCGAAGTTTTTTTTATTCTATTCCTTCACTCGAACTAAGTAAATGGTAATAAATCAGAAAAAGGAATCACAAGAAACCCGTAACCCAGCCATATATTGTTTCAGATCCTTAAAACATTAAAAAATGATCATACTTTCAATCAATTCAAAGTTCTCAAGTCCATATTTGAAAAAGGATTACCTAAAAAGTTCATATTTTGGAAACCCTGTGAAAAGTCCTTACAATGTGGAAACCAACACAAATCATCAACTTAAAAAGGGTCACATTAGGGGCCCATTTATTAAAACTAAATTGTTTCTGGTTGAGGTTTTTAGGGGGGAAACTCAATTTTCCGTAGAGATTTATCATACCCCCAAAGCTGTTAAAAATCCAAATCCGAAAATATGGCATCTTAAATGTGTCGAGGTCATGTAAAAGTTAATGGCAGATATCCCAGAAGTTGTTTCTTGACATCATGATTAGAGCTGTATAATCAGAAAAAGTCAGGGTTTTTTTGCAGAGAAAACTTGATAAAATCAAAAAGTGTAAGTGGTTGACTTACCTTTAAACCAGAAGCCTATAACTTATCAGCCAATAAAATTGTGTAGCACCTCCACTGTGGATGCAATAGAAATATCCAATTGGTTGAAGATCACAATAAAAAGGCAGTACTGCAGATTTACTGCTCAAACTTCTGTGTTTATTGCCAACACTACGGGGCCGATTCACGAAGGGTCGAATATCAAGGGTTAATTAACCCTCAATATTCGACTGGGAATTTAAATCCTTCGAATTCGAATATCGAATTCGAAGGATTTAGCGCAAATCCTGCGATCGATCGATCGAAGGATTTTTCGTTCGATTCGAAGGATTTTAATCCAACGATCGAACGAAAATCCTTTGATTAAAAAATCACAGGCAAAAAAAATCTAAGGTCCCCATAGGCTTGCCTGTGATTTTTTAATCGAAGGATTAACATTGACTTCGGTAGCTTTTAGCTGCCGAAGTAGGGGGTCGAAGTTTTTTTTAAAGGGACAGTACTTCGACTATCGAATGGTCGAATAGTCGAACGATTTTTACTTCTTATCGTTCGAATCGTTCGAATTCGATCGAATTTGATAGAATTTAACCAATTCGATGGTCGAAGTACCCAAAAAATACTTCGAAATTTGATTTTTTTTTTATTCTAATCCTTCACCCGAAATTCGTGAATCGGCCCCTACATGTTTTGAGCCCTATGAGACTCTTTGCCTTTTTCTTGTGATCTTCAACCTACCTCATAAAATCACGTTTTTGGAGCGTCAATCATAAGATATTATTTGATGCTCAATTTTTTGTGACTTTTTTACATTTTTGCTTGAATTTTCCAGGAAGAATTATTGATAAATTAATTAAATTCATGACAGGGAGTTAGGTCAACTTTGTTTTCAGATAAAAATAAGATTCATTTGAGTTTTAGTAAATCAGCTCCTAAGTTTTATGTTTGAAAACAAAAAAAGTATTTTGGATTAGTGGTAACAAACAGAGCATACCAAAGGATGATGGTTAAAGTTTCCAAAGCTGTAGAGGCTATAGAGCAAGACATCATGTAAAAGGAGTCAAGTAAAAGGAGTCAAGCATGAAAAAATGCTCTGGTGGGGTGCCAAGTAATTGCTTTGATTGGCCATGTGGAAGACCCTATATGGATTTTCAACCAACAGGAAGCTCTGTATTGTAGTACACCTGGTTTTTATCCAACATAAACTCACCTCCAAGCCTGGAATTCAATAATGAGAACCTGCATTGAGACCAGCAACATCCAAGGGTTGGTAAGCAACTTGTTGCTCATGAGCCACTGGTTGGCGATCACTGTTCTAGAACTGACATTGAGAATTGAGATAGTTAAACATTTGTTAGTTTTAAAAACCAAGATCAAATATTTTAGGGACAAAAGGTCCAAACCAGGGCCTTGCCATAAAAATGGGTTACATTTTACAGAGATGTATTTGAAAGTCATACCAACCTTGGATTTACCAACTTTAGTTTGCAAGTTTTTAGTTTATTTAAATCTTTAAATCTTCAACCCTCTAGTTGCTATGGATTCTGAAGCTAACAACCAAACAGTTGTTTGAAGGACCACATGGAACAGAGATAGGTTGGGTTCTGAATATAAACACATGTATGGCAGGTCATGCTAGCAGAAGATCTATTCCCTCATTTAATTCCTTTCCCAGCTGCTTTGACCACTCAGATTTCAAGATAATAACAAAACAAAGTCCACAATACCTAATCACTGCCTGAGAAATTAGATGTTCAGCTTCCACCATCTTGAGCAAAAAACAAGGTTAAAAGTTGCCTTGAATATTATGTATTAACTCAATATATGGCTGAAATTTTTTTTTTGGGGGGGTTTGGCTCAATGTTCCTTGGTGCAGTATATACGGAGATATAGTAAAACTATATTAATGATGTAGATACACTTTATGCCTGAATTTGCCATTGAACATAAGCAATATGGTAGACTTTAGTCAGCCTACACATCTTCATAAAATAGATCCCTGTCATGAAAGGAACTGACCCTAATAAAATTGTAATGGTAGATGCAATGTGATAATTTATGGTGTCCAATAGACATAGAATTATTATGTGTTTGCATAAAACAAAAAGCAGTAATCGTACAATACAAATTGATGCTTGATTTTGTTGCAACGTTTTGTTGCTCCAACTCTTTCAAGAAAAATGATTGATAAATTAGTTCAATTCATGGAAGGGAGTTTGTTTTAATAAAAAACGGAGGTTTTAGCTGGAGTACTACAATTGTCACAGTTTTGTTGCATAATAAATCCCACTTTTTTTCCTGTGACTTTTTTGAAAAAAATCATGGCTTAATAAATCTGCCCTTTAAAATATGGTGATCAAAAAATGACAGGCCCTGAGCATTCTGGATAACAGGTCCCATACCTGGATGTACTTTGTTTATTGAGACAGTAACTGCCCAATGCATACATGAGTATTCACCATGCACTCTAAAATCTGCTCATTGGTGTAGCAATGTCATGGTCATTTTTAAGTCTTTAGAAATCAAAGTTCATTAAACATTGATAAATTCAACATATGGGGGCACATTTACTTAGGGTTGAATATCGAGGGTTAATTAACCCTCGATATTCGACTGTCGAAGTTAAATCCTTCGACTTTGAATATCGAAGTCATAGGATTTAGCGCTATTTAGCGAACGATTTGAAGGATTTTAATCCATCGATCAAACGAAATTCCTTCGATCAAAAAAAGTTTAGAAAGCCTAGTGGGACCTTCCAAGTGACAAATCCAAGTGGCTTCATCTGGTAATTCTCTGGAGTCCTAGGGGCCGATTCACTAAGGGTTGAAAATCGAGGGTTAATTAACCCTCGATATTCGACTGGGAATTAAAATCCTTTGACTTCGAATATTGAAGTCGAAGGATTTAGCTCAGATAGTACGATCGAACGATCGAAGGAATCGTTCGAATGATTTTAATCCAACGATCGAAGGAATATCCTTTGATCAAAAAAACTTAAGAAAGCCTATGGGGACCTGCACATTGAGGTTTGGTAGGTTTTAGGTGGCGAAGTAGGGGGTCAAAGTTTTTTTTAAAGAAACAGTACTTCGACTATCCAATGGTCGAATAGTTGAACAGTTTTTAGTATGATTCGAAGTCTAAGATCGAAGTAGCCAATTCGATGGTTGAAGTAGCCAAAAAAAATACTTCGAAATTCGAAGTATTTTTTATTCTATTCCTTCACTCGAGCTAAGTAAATGTGCCCCTTAGACTAAAATTATGAGACCTCTTTGAATAAAGCTGTCCTGTCTATGATTATGATTGAGTGAAAAGAGTGCAATTGCTAGCTCCGTGTACTGCATGTCCTCTTGTTAACTCTTGGTCTCAAAGCCTATAAGATTTTTCCTATTTTATGTTCATCTACCACCTTACATCTTGGCCTGGAGAACTAGATGGATGAGTATGAATGTTGGCAGTGGTGTCAATAACCATTTGTCATGATAACAACTTTGGATCCCTGAAGAATTTTTACTCATTGCTTTTGGAACAGAAACCTAAAATATGATCGCACATAAAATGTTCATCAAGCATTCTCCGACTAAGGGCAGTATCGCTGCCAATTCAAGGTAAACTGAATCAATCAATGAAATAAAACATGTGATATAGCAATAATAAATAACGAGGAGTCCCTGTGTTCAAATAAAACAAGCTTTTAAATAGATATACTCTCTATATTGTACATGAGTGTGTGTGTGTGTGTGTGCCCCTTTCTGCATGATTATATTTATGTCTAAATGATCTCTCGATATAGATCAGATACTGAACACTGATGATCTGGGTAAACGATTTCCTAAAATATTAAATGAAAATAATGTTTACCCAGGATTTAGCAATTTCCCAATTTTAAACTTTAATTAAAATATTGATTATTCTGTAAACTCACATTGTAAGTATAAGCTGTCAGATCCTACAGTATATTACTGTCATTTCCACCAAGAACATTAGGGGGCCGATTCACTAACTTCGAGTGAAGGATTCGAAGTAAAAAAACTTCGAATTTCGAAGTGTTTTTTGGGCTACTTCGACCATCAAATGGGCTACTTCGACCTTCGACTACGACTACGACTTCAAATCGAAGGACTCGAACTAAAAATCGTTCGACTATTCGACCATTCGATAGTCGAAGTACTGTCTCTTAAAAAAAAACTTCGACCCCCTAGTTCGCCATCTAAAACCTACCGAACTCAATGTTAGCCTATGGGGAAGGTGCCCATAGGCTTGGCTAACTTTTTTGATCGAAGGATATTCCTTCGATCGTTGGATTAAAATCCTTCGAATCGAACGATTCAAAGGATTTAATCGTTCGATCAAAGGAATAATCCTTTGATCGTTCGATCGTACTATCTGCGCTAAATCCTTCGACTTCGATATTTGAAGTCGAAGGATTTTAATTCCCAGTCGAATATATATATATTTATGACCCTTAGTGAATCGACCCCTAGGACTCCAGAGAATTACCAGATGAAGGCACTTGGATTTGTATGTTAAATACGTCATGACTCGAGATAAACTGAAGAAACGGTATAATCTAAAGTCATCTAAACTCATTTAATGCATTTAACCTTTTCATTAGCATTCCAAAGCACCATTCTTCACAAATGGTGAACTCTTTAATTAGATGGGCTGCTATGATGCAATTTTCTGTGTTAAATGGGATAAGTGGGTTAAATGCATTTAGATATTCTAAATAAACCAAAGTGGCTTCAGTTCTTTTGCACATATTTAGGGGGTTATTTGTCAAAGGTCAAGTTAAGTTTTCTCGAAATATTCGAGTCTTTCAAGGGTAGTTTAAGTAAAAAAAATTTGGAATTAAAAAAAACTAGAGTTTTTTGAGATTTATTATACTCTGACCCTGGAAATAGCTGAAATCTGAACATACACCATCTAAAACCAGTTGATGTTCTGTAGAAGTCAATGGCAGAGGTCCCTTGAACCATTTGAAGATGCCTTCATGATGTTCAGATTTTTTTATGTGGTTTTCACTTGAAAACTCGATCAATTCGAGCTATTCAAGTTTTTTCACCTATATTTTTTCACCAATAACTCAATCAATTTGAATTTGAGTTTTCCCCTGAATTGCACTGATTAAAATTTTTTTCATTAAAGTTTTTTTCATAAATAAACAAACATTATGAGTTTATTTGAGGTAGAAAAAAACACAAAAAGCCTCACAAACTCGACCTTTGATAAATAACCCCCTAAATATCATCTTTCAAGAACGGCAAGAATCCAGGGATTGGGAATATATAATTGCATTACTCGCCACAATAAAGCCTCAACACAGAAGCAGGTATTTTTAATTTAATTTCAGCTCTCAAAGCTTTTGAAAAAAGAAGTGAAACACAGCCTATACATTTCTCTTCGTCATGAACAAAGTCTGTGTGCAAACAAAATAAATCATATGGAATTTTACAGTTTAGGGAATTTTGTCATAATCTGTTTGCATATTTTCCAAAAAGTTAATCAAATCCTTGTACTTTATATTGCATGATATTGTATTTTATATAGAGACCTCTAACTTACTTGATGATTTGGTGTGCAGTCAAGCTTGGGGTCATGGTCTAAACTTTGTCCCTTTGCAAGGGATTGTAAGGGATTTCTATGAATATAAAAGTGTGTGTCCTTCAGGAGAGGACTGACTGTGCACATAGGAGACAAGAAGGGGTGAGAAAGGTACAAGATCAGGTTAAGGTCGTTCAGGTTAAGGTCTGGCAGGATAGGGTTAACATGGGCAATGAACCAGTAACAGGGAACAGAGTGGACATAGAGACCAGGGTGGAGCAGGTGAAGAACCACTGAAAGAATGGAGCAGGACAGAGCAGACAAAGAGCCAGGAACAGGCTTAACAGGATAGGAATGGGGGAACAAGAGCAGGACTTGAGAAGAAGAACAGGTCAGGGTGCAGGATTGGCTGACCCTATACAACCAATAAGACTGCTGGGGTGATGTAATGTAATCAGGGAAACAGGTGGAAGGGAGATGTGTATCGCCAACAACCAGGAGATCCTGGGGTTGAGCCCCAGCAGAGCCTTACACCACCTTTTAAAAACCTGTCCTTTTCCTGTCCTGTTCCTTCAGTCAGAAATTCATTCATGTTTGGCAATCTTTATTAAAGCAGAATGCAATGTCTGTCCAGATAAGGAGGTATAATATTTAGCATTATTAAAGGAGCTGAATAATAAATGGTATAGTACTGTAATTAGTAGGGATGTAGCGAATATATTCGCGAACTTGCGTCAAAAAATGCGAACGGTTCGCGAACGTCGCGAACCCCATAGACTTCAATGGGAAGCTAGAAAAGATATTTCTGGCCAGAAAAATTATTTTAAAGTTATTTAAAGGGTGCAACGACCTGGACAGTGGCATGCCAGAGGGGGATCAAGGGCAAAAATGTATCTGAAAAATTCAAAATACACAGCGCTGCGTTTTGTGCTGTAAAGGGCAGAAATCACACTACGTCACTCAGGTGATGTTTCTGGACACGGAATGTGAAAAAGCTCACACAGCTAGGTGACAGTGGTTTGAAGAAGACACTGGGCAAACAATGCCTGCAAGATCAACGTATACACTACAGCAGTAGATACGGAATATATTATTGATGCTTGGAAAACGTCACTCAGGTGGTGTTTCTGGAGACGGTATTATTATTGATATTTAGACAGAATGTGAAAAAGCTCACACAGCTAGGTGGCAGTTGTTTGAAGAACACACTAGGCAAACAATGCCTGCAAGTGCACTACTATTGGTGCACTACTATGAAGAACAGCAAACAGCACTGGACACGTTAAAGAACAGTAAGATAAGTAAAATAAAAATATATATATATATATTAAAAAAAAAAAATTACTCTGGTTGGTGCTGAACTACTAGGAGCAGCACACCAGTCCCACTCCCCAACACAGCTAGACTAATAGCACTGGGCTCTTATAGTAGCAAAGTAAAAAAACAAAAAAGAAAATAAAAGCAGTCCTTACAAGGACTATTGGGTTATTACAGCAGTCAGCAGATGAGATCAGAAGCAGTGCCCACAGCAGCTACATACAGAGCACTGCAGTAGAAGGTAGATGACTAGTCAGCAAAGCTAACTAACCTAAACTCACTGTCCCTCAAATCCCTGCAGAGTTCTGTCCCTACAATACAGAGCAGTATCAAGTAGATTACTAGCCAGCAAAGTTACTATCAACTGTCCCTCAAATCACTAAACAGCTCTCTCCCTACACTAGCTCTTCCGAGCACACACAGGCAGAATGAAAAAACGCTGCAGGGCTTCAGTTTATATATGGAAGGGGAGTGGTCCAGGGGGTGTGGGGGTGGTCCAGGAGGGAGAGCTTCCTGATTGGCTGCCATGTATCTGCTGGTCTGGGGTGAGAAGTCAAAAATAAGCGCCGGCTAAGGCGAACCCAAATTGGCGAACGTCGCGCAACATTCGCGAACATTCAGCGGACGCGAACAGTCGATGTTCACGCGAACTAGTTCGTGAGCGAACAGTGCGCGACATCCCTAGTAATTAGGTTATTAAATTTTGTCAGTGTCGGACTGCGCTCGTGGAACACCGGGAAAAACCAGGTCCTACCAACCCAGGCCACCATCAAGCGTCCCAGGCTTGCCACGCCATTGTTGCTCACATGGAGGTGGAACATCAAGAGGTTGGGTGCCGGGAGAGCCCTTTAGTTTGCACAGAGAGCCCCTAAAGTCACACTCCCAGTGGGTCTTGGACACCACACTCCATCCCTGAGTTTTGTGCAGGTTCTGATGTGCAGTGGACTTGCATGCTCTGGATATTTGCCAAATACTGTAACTCCTAAAAAGGCTAGTAGGTGAGTCACATAACATGTAAGCTCACATACCATGTCAAGGCTCCTCATTTAGAGTGACTTAAAGGAAAACTATACCCCCAATCAATGTAGGTCTCTATAAAAAGATATCACATAAAACAGCTCATAAGTAAAATCCTGCTTCATTTAAATAAACCATTTTCATAATAATATACTTTTCTAGTAATATGTGCCATTGGGTAATCATAAATAGAAAATTGCCATTTTAAAAAATAAGGGCTGCCCCCTGGGATCGTAGGATTCATTGTACTGACAAACATACCAACAAACCATACATGTAAGGTCACATGAGCCAATTAACAGACATAGTTGTGTCTTTTGCTTCCACACTTCTTCCTGTTACAGTTAGAGCTGCAGTATT
Organism: Xenopus petersii; assembly: GCA_038501925.1. NCBI lineage: Eukaryota > Metazoa > Chordata > Amphibia > Anura > Pipidae > Xenopus > Xenopus petersii. The sequence continues at coordinate 171,705,859 of CM076680.1, read as the reverse complement.
TCTGGTCAGGTGATCTCTGAGGCAGCACACAGACCATCACGAAATGGTGGCTCAAGGCAAGAGATGTAAAAGGGCAATATTTACTTAATTATATATTTCAGTTTGGTAAGATTCTTTAATATGCCACTTAATATGACATGAACTATCTGTTGCTTAAGTGTTCATTTTGGGGATATCGTTTTCCTTTAAAAGCCTCCTTGCTGGAGGCTACAGTTTCTAAGCAAAGGGTCAGTGAACATGGTTCCACCACTCAGTTGTATATGATGCATACTATTGCTGGGAACTCAGTAAATAAAAATGTTCCTATAAAAGGTATAAAGTGTGAATATAGTTCTACTACTCAGTCACACTTAATCCACATTGTTGCTAGGGGTCAAATGATTTTAATTGCATTTTGATATTAACTACACAGTAGGCAGTGTAGGACATGTTGCTCACCAGCTAATGGTTGGGCATCACCTTCAGTGGAACTTTGGAATCACATTACCCACAACTCAATTTACCAATAATTACCTTAGTTAATGTAGGGGCCCATTTATTAAACCTTGATTTTTTGCTGGTCAAGGTTTTTAAGGGGGAAACTAAAATTTTATGTAGGAAAAAAACTCAAATTTTTATAGATGTAGTATACCCCAAAGCTGCTAAAAATCCAAATCCAAAAATGCTCCATCTTAAACCTGTCGAGGTCATGTAGAAGTCAATGGCAGTTGTCTCTGATGTTTCTTGACATTGTTATCTGTGCTGGATAATCCAAAAAAGAGTTTGAGTTTTCATCTGATAACCCTGTAAAGTCGAGTTTTTGCAGGGAAAATTGAATAAAATGTAGTTTTTGGAGTATCAATCATAAGATACGAATTGACTCTTGATTTAGTCGAGACATTTTTTTGCTCCAGTTTTTTTTTTTCGAGAAAAATTATTGATAAATGAGTTAAATTCGTGGAAGGAAGTTTGATGGGATCTTGTTTTCACAAAAAAAATTAGATTAATTCAAGTTTAATAAATCAGCCCCATAGTGTCAGTGTACAAATACAGGTGACTTATACTAGAGATGCTAAGGGGCCGATCTATCAAAAATAGACTTTTTTTCCAAGATTTGAGAAAAAAATTAGAAAAAAACATGAAAAATACAAGCCCGTATTTTCTGAAAAAGTAGCATGCAAGAATATTAATTCCTGCTTTTTTTTAAATACCGTATGTACTCGAGTATAAGCTGAGTTTTTTAGCATCCAAAATGTGCTGAAAAAGTCTACCTCAGCTTATACTCGAGTCAGTGGACAGTAGCTGAGATTGCAGTCACTTTTAATCATTCCTATACCAACAGTTTGTTTGGAGAGAGACTGCAATATCACACGGCGCCCTCTGTTGGTTATATGAAAGAATAACAGTGACTGCAATATCACACAGTGCCCTCTGTTGGTTATATGAAGGATTAACAGTGATGGCAATATCACACAGCACCCTCTGCACATGGTAGTGGGACAATGCACACAGTAATCCATTTGGCAATTCTCTGTCACCATCTACTTTGCAAAGAAGTCCGGTTGATCGCTGGGGGGGACGCTTTGGCAGAATGTGCGCTGCTGGGAGACAGGGCTGTAGTTGTGTCTAGGCTTATACTCAAGTCAATAAGTTTTCCCAGTTTTCGTGAGTAAAATTAGGTACCTCGGCTTATACTCTGGTCGGCTTATACTCGAGTATATACGGTATGCTAGCTTTCGAGAAAAACAGTTTCGTGAAATTTGTCCATTTTGGGGAGGTTTTTTTCCTGCGCTCACTTTTTTTTTATGTCTCATCCTTGAAAATTAGTAAGTAGGCCTCCCAGAGTAGAGAGATGAATAAATCAATTCTGAAAAATCCACAGCTGAACATTCATTTATCAGAATTTAATTGTAACCAAAAAATCTCTAAACTTCAGTCTCTTTAAAAAGCAACAAGACCCTCATACTGAATCTGCCTCGTCACCCCACGTGCGAATGACATTTTTGAATTTACGTAATATCTTAACTTTTCTTATTCTTTATAGCGCTTGTTGCTAAACATTTGATTTTGCTCAGAAAACATATCTAAAAGATTTTCTATTGAAATCCAAAAGCTGCTTCTGTTATAGATTATAGCCCGAAATGTTTACAACTTCCATTTAAGTGACTATAACTGTATTTATGACCCAAAGAAAATTTTATGGGAACAAGAGGGCCTTCAAGAGAAAAGTGTGAGTGAGTTATGCAATCATGTTATCTGCAATTCTATTTATTGAGCACATCCTGTATGTACAAGGTCATTGTGACCTACCCAGACTATTTTAGAATGAATTCTCCGACTCAGTCTACAACTGTCAGCCTGTTTGTCGTGGAAACATGTCAGTTCAATTTGCAACTTATATATTAGATATAGTATCTAGTAAAATTAAATCAACTGGACATTTAGGGGGTTATTTATTAAAACTCAAATTAATCTCAGTTTTGTTTTGTTTTTTTTTTAAACAAAGTCAACCGAACTCTCTTCCACAAATTAAACTCACTTATCAATATCTTTTCTCTAAAAAATGGGAGCAGCACAATTGAGCATCAACATACAATTGGACTTTATTTAATTATCCAGCGCAGTGTCAAGAAATATCTTCAGGGACATCAGCCATTGACTTCTTCATGACCTCAACAGGTTTGAGATGGAGTATTTTCGGATTTTAAGCAGTTTTGGGGGATAATACATCTCTAAAATTTGAGGTTTTCTTTTCCACTAAATGTTTTGAATTTTCCCCTTAAAATCTCAACCAGATACATTTTTTAAAAGAGTTTTAATAAATGGGCAATAAATAAAGAAATTCACTAATGGAGATAAAGGAATCTGGTCTGGTTTTATTGAAGATCCTAATTGCTATTGTTTACAGAGCCTTTAATTTCCCCTTAAAGGGGTTGTTTACCTTTAAGTTAACTTATAGGGGCCGATTCACGAAATTCGGGTGAAGGGTTCGAATAAAAAAAAATTCGAATTTCGAAGTTTTTTTGGGCTACTTCGACCATCGAATTGGTTAAATTCGATCGAATTCGATCGAATTCGAACAATTCGAACGATTAGAAGTAAAAATCGTTCGACTATTCGACCATTCGATAGTCGAAGTACTGTCCCTTTAAGAAAAACTTCGACCCCCTACTTCGGCAGCTAAAAGCTACCGAAGTCAATGTTAGCCTATGGGGAAGGTCCCCATAGGCTTGCCTGTGATTTTTTGATCGAAGGATTTTCGTTCGATCGTTGAATTAAAATCCTTCGAATCGTTCGATTCGAAGGATTTAATCGTTCGATTCGAAGGATTTAATCGTTCGATCGAACGGAAAATCCTTCGATCGATCGCAGGATTTGCGCTAAATCCTTCGAATTCGATATTCGAATTCGAAGGATTTAAACTCCCAGTCGAATATTGAGGGTTAATTAACCCTCGATATTCGACCCTTCGTGAATCGGCCCCTTAGAATGACATAGAGAGTGATATTCTGAGACTATTTGCATTTGGTTTTCAATTTTTATTATTTGTGGTTTTTGAGTTATTTAGTTTTTTATAAAAAATTTCAACAATCTTGTTGCTAGGGTCCAAATTCCCCTAGCAACCATGCATTGATTTGGATAAGAGACCGGAATATGAATAGGAGAGGCCTGAATAGAAAGATGAGGAATAAAAAGAAGCAATAACAATACATTTGTAGCCTTACAGAGCATTTGTTTTTAGATGGGGTCAGTGACCTCCATTTGAAAGCTGGAAATAACCAGACGAAAAAGAAACATAATTAAACAACTATAAAAAATGATTAATGAAGACTACTTGAGAAGTTGCTTAGAATTAGCCTTTCTATAACGTACTAAAAGTTAACTTAAAGGTAAACCAGTCCTTTAATAAACAGGCATATTTTAAAGCAGCTCAATGGTATTTCATTAAAACCAATATACACAGTATTATAATACTCAAAATTTACAAATTGAACGTCCAGGTGCTATCAGAGGGTATCTCCTCATCCCCCATTCCTTCACACCCTGGACCCCTGTATTGGTTTCTCAGCCCCAGGTAGAGAATTCTGGGCTAGTAATGGGTGAATGAATTCACCTGGCATGAATGCATATCGAATGTATGAGTTTCGCCGCAGGCAAATTTTTCGACGGTTCACAAATTTCGTTGGGAATTTATGAATTTTTCACCGAAACAAAATCACTAACTGCCTTATGCTCCAAAAGCACATCAGCTGTTACTTTAACCTGCCATTGGATAATACTTATCCACAGTGCCCCTCATTTTATCTTATTGCTGTCCAGTTGGCCTTCCTACCCCAGGCTTTCAACACATATCCAACCTCAATTCTTAAGGGGTTCCTGCCTCCCAGTAATGTGCACTAAATAAGTCTAAATACTTAGACCTACCTGGTCCCCAACTGGTGACTCACAAGAAACATGTTGCTCACCAGCCCATTGAATGTTGCTCAAAGCAGGTTCTCTTTCTTTTAATGTTTGGCTTAAGGGAAAGTTCTGGTTTGGTGGCACATTTTTGAGTATTGCCAAACAGAGCCTCCTGGAGGCTGCCAGGCCACAAAGGGCTACCAAATAGCCAATCACAGCCCATAACTGGCACCCACAGGAACTTTTTTCATGCTTGTGTTGCTCTCCAACTTTTTTTTTTTACATTTGAATGTGGTTCGTGGCTAAAAAAAGGTTTGGGATCCCGGCCCTAAACCCTTCCACATCTGATATCACTAACCTGTCATTACTTTTACTGGTTTACTCCCGAGAGGCCTAATAACAAACTTTATTTTATTTTCTATACAGGCTAAATTGTCCAAAAGCACAAAAGGAGATTTCATTTTTTCTGAAAAATGTTTTCAAGTATAAAATTGCCATTAACAGTCAGGACAAGGATTTACTGTGCATTTGAATGGTGTTTTTTCTATTGTTATGTCATGATAAAAAGTGTACCATTTAATATTTTAGTTTCATATTCAACTTGTGCCACATTCACTCTACAGCGTCTGCAAGTATTCATTTTTCAAGCCTTTGTTCAATAGAGGGGAGGGAGGACCCATATTGTGGTAATAATGTTTTCCCAGCAGGAACATCTCTCTGTCTTTGTCTGGCTAGCAAAAACACAACGGGAAACTGAGTTTACTGTTCTCTTTTGACAAAACAGCCAACAGTTCAGAAGTATTAGGGTTTTTACTAATAGAGGTAACTTTCTTGATGACACTGGACAAAGTGTGTTGCTCAGCATGACTTAGAACTGACAGTCGCTCTGTTCAATATTAAATACTCGATATACTTCTCCCCAAAAAGTGTTAATGGAGCAATGAGGTGAAGTTAATGCATAGATTCTTGTAAACTTTACAAAGACTGTTTATGCTGCCTACGACAAATAATATTATTGTATATCAATTTAATTAAAAAAAAAGTGTGGACAAACCTATTCAGAGACAAACAATTCTGCCAGGACCATTATTCAAATACAGCCTATTCACCCGAAGTTATGGGAGTTAAAACAAACTCCCATTACTAAGAAATTCGACCCTTGATAAATCTGTCCCTATGTGTAAAAACCTTGACAAGCACAAATCTTCGCCATGTAAAAGTTGTCGAGGTCCTATAGAAGTCAATGGGAGCTGCTCTGATCCTATTGGACTTTTTTAAATCAATCAGGACTTTTAGAAGTTTTTGGAGTTTTTTTTTTTTGCTATCAGTTATCCGAAAAACTAAATTTCTTTGAAGTTTGAGAGATATTTCTATCTTTTTGTGCATTGTTTTGTATTCATACGTTTTTTATTGAGTTATTTTAACAAATTCCATGACATTCATAGTTTTAGGGGCAAATTCATCAAGGGTCGAATTTCGAGGGGTTAAATTCGACTGGGGAATAGAATCGAATAGAATCGAATAGGCAATACGGGCGAATTTACGCGCTGGCGAATAATTTAATTGGCGAATATTCGCCAGGCGAATAGGCGCTCGATCGAATATTCGTTCAAAGGATTTTCATTCGATCGAATGCCTTTTTATTCGATCAAAAACTTGGAAAACAAGCCTATGGGACTTTCCCATAGGCTTTTAAAGCAATTCGGTAGGTTTTAGGTGGTGAAGTAGGCAGTCGAAGTATTTTTAAAAGAGACAGTACTTCGACTATCGAATGGGCGAATAGTCGCAGTGTTTTTGCGCTCGATCCAGTACTTCGACTATCGAATGGTGAATAGTCGCAGCGTTTTTGCGCTCGATCTATTCGAATCATTCTACTCAGGCGAATTTACGCCAATTCGATAGCCGAGGAGCACAAAAATTCAAAGTTTTTTTACTTTGAATCCTTCACTCGAAGTTAGTGAATCAGCCCCTTAGAATTTGTGCATTCGGTGGTGGTATTAAAAACCTCTAAAATCACTAAAATCCAACATTTGATAAATTGGCCTCTAAGGTAGTGATTTATCAATGTTCAAATCTGAATTTTTGCCATGATTCAAATTATGCACAAAAACTGCCAAATTCGATATATATTCTCAAAAACTCTAATGTTTGGTATTTATTAAGCAATAAGCACAAAAAAAACTCAAAACATTTGAATGTAAAACTTCGGCATCTAAAAACTTGCAAGTTCATGTGGAAGTCAATGGGATTTATCCTAGTAAAATTCAAGCCATTTTTTTTAATTTGAGAGTTTCTTTTTAGTATTTTTGAACTTAAATTAAAATTTGTCGAGTTTTTTCACCATTGTATTCAATCAAGGTTTTTATATTCTGATTTTTTAATAAATAAACAGACATTTGATTTTTTTTATAAATTGTGAGTTTATTCATAGTAGAAAACACTCTAAAACCTTGCAAATTAAAATTTTTTTTATAAATAAGCCCATAAGTGTCTGTTTATTTCATTATTATTATGTTTATTTATTTGGTGCCACATTGCAGTGCTCAAACAGCACAAGCTGACACTGATGTTGTGCCATGGCGAAATGGATCTGGCAGTGGACAGAAATGGAGCACTGGACCCCTTTCCTGATAGGGATGCCATCTTGATCATAAATGGGGTTATTCACAAAAACTCAAGTTTATCTCAGTTTTTTATTAAAACAAAGTTGACCTAACTCTCATCTACGAATTGAACTCATTTATCAATAAATCTTCTCAAAAAAGTTGGAACAAAAAAAGTTGCAACAAAATCAAGTGTCAATTCAAACTGTACAGGGTATAATAAATATATAAAAAGGTTTTTTTCTCCTTAAAAAATGTAGTTTTCCCCTTTAAAACCACCAACCAAAAATAAATAAAATCAGCATAATTTTTTGTGATTCGCGGCAACCCCCCCCCTCCACAATCATATTTTTATTTTGATCCATTTTTTTTCCACTCTTGCATTTTAAATCTAAAAACTGAATAGCTTTCTATTTTTTATGATTTTTTTTTAAGATTGGAATCATGGCAAAAAAACATAATTGAGATGAAAACCACTGTCAGGATATTTAGCAGAAAACTTGTTTCTTAATAAATCAGCAGTATCATCATCATCATAGCAGACCCTGCCAATAAATGAATATCCAATCATAGAGTTGTCTATTAGCATTTACCCAGAAAATACATCAGCGTGAATTCAGCAACAAAAACACATGAAAAGCCATGTTGCAAAAGCTATTCTTCTATTGGGTCCTTTATGTAGATTTGCATTGCATGTAACAATAACACATTTTACCTATTCAAATGTTTCAAGGCCAATTCTGTAAGTCCCTTGGAAAGCTGAATGAAGAGAGAAGAAGAGCTGAATGGTTAAAACAACGCTTGCACATGGAGTCTTTGCTGCCTTGCACACGGACCACAGAGACTTAAAAGGCCACCAAATCAATTTGCCATCAGCCTTGTCCACAACCATGATCAATATGTTGACATGACAAGTGTTAACCCTCACTGAAGAGAAAAACTTAGATAGATGATTCCTTGATGAGTGATATTTTTACAGACTGGAATGTTACAGCTTCTCCTAGTTGAATTCAGGAGTGTTTAGAAGATCTATATGATGCCCTTTTAGCTATGAAAAAGGTATTTGAAACCTTCAGAAAATCCATTTTTTTTTTTTGAAAAGGCATCCTCTTGAGAACATTTTTTACAAATGGAAGACACTTCATAAATCATCTTCTCAATTTCAAGTACACCGGATTTAAAAATGGAGACCGTCTGAGAATAGGGATGGGCTGGAATCCTCTATTGGCTGAAACGTTCATTAGACAAAGGGGCCGATTCACTAAGGGTCGAATATGGAGGGTTAATTAACCCTCCATATTCGACTAGGAATTAAAATCCTTCGACTTCGAATATCGAAGTCAAAGGATTTAGCGCAGATAGTTCGATCGAAGGATAATTCCTTCGATCGAACGATAAAATCCTTCGAATCGAACGATTTGAAGGATTTTAATCCAACGATCGAAGGAATATCCTTCGATCAAAAAAAGTTAGCCAAGCCTATGGGGACCTTCCCCATAGGCTAACATTGACTTCGGTAGCTTCGGCGAACTAGGGGGGTCGAAGTTTTTTTTAAAGAGACAGCACTTCGACTATCGAATCCTTCGATTCTAAGTCGTAGTCGTAGTCGAAGGTCGAAGTAGCCCATTCGATGGTCGAAGTAGCCCACAAATAAATTCGAAGTTTTTTACCTTCGAATCCTTCACTCGAAGTTAGTGAATCGGCCCCAAAGTGTTAAATATGCTAATGTTTTATATAAACCCACTTCAAATTCACAGAAAATGTTTTTTTATAAAGCTTTTGATTATTGTCGGCACAAGAAAAACGAATTTAGCATAATAATGTCCAACATATGGAAGTAGATTCATGGTTGAATATCCGATTTCCTTTTTTGTCGTGAATTGGTACCACATTTTCTAACAAGGTTTCTTTGTCTCAGCCCAAAACCCCATCTTGATTTGTAACAATCATTTCCTTTGGCATATTTCTTTAACAACAACACTAAACAACTTGTATTTATTTGATAAGGTCTTTTAAAACCTGATTACTATGCAAAGGAAATTGTGACCTTGCTGTGCTTTTATCTTCTATTTCTTTTTCTAAAATTGCTTTCTTTTCCATGGTAACGCATTTCTTTTTTTCCTTCTCAGTGCTGTGATGTATGGCATTTACTATCTTTTTAGAAGACTATTGTTCTATCCAGAATAACATCACATCTGCAACAGAAATGGATTCATGAGTGAGCTGATTAAAACAAATACATTTAAATAACATTTTTATTTAAACACAAATACGGTATATGTCCCATAAATAAATGGAGGGCACCGGTTTCGCTGAAGCATGTGGTACAATAAAGTACAATATTTTGACTTTTCTCTTCAAAAAGGCTTAGGATGTTGTTGTGCATAATTTATATACTGCTCTGTGACTGAGCACCCACTTATGTTGCATTGTGATAAATACACTATACTGTGACTATACCACATTACTGTGTCCCTGGGGTTAGAAAAGTTATACACATTTGGGCCCACAACCCAACCCGACCTGACCTGCAACTGCCTCTTTCACAACTTGCTGATCATCATTAAACAGGAAGTGCTGTTGCTGCAAACCGGAAGTGACGTCATCTCAAGTGGACAGGGCCAGAAAAAAAGTTTCAAAATGCTTAGGGGCACATTTACTATGGGTTGAATATCGAGGGTTAATTATTCGACCGTCGAAGTTAAATCATTCGACTTCGAATATCGAAGTCGAAGGATTTACCGCAATTCTTTAGAAGAAAAAATCGTTCGAACGATTCAAAGGATTTTAATTCATTGATTGAACGATTTTCCTTCGATCAAAAATTGCTAGGAAAGCCTATGGGGACCTTCCCTATAGACTAACATTGGTGCTCAGTAGGTTTTAGGTGGCGAAGTAGGTGGTCGAAGGTTTTTTTAAAGAGACTATCGAATGGTCGAATAGTCGAACGATTTTTAGTTTGAATCGTTTTGACCTGGTTTTCTTATGGGTTGTAGATCGCCATATCATGACCACACCCCTTGTCCTATTAGTCCCACCCTGTTTGAGTCATTGAAAAGGAAAGGTGGCAACCCAACAACAAGGTTCCTATACGATTTTATTGTAAAGCAACTCAAGAGTTGGCGATACATCTTGAGACTTCTTAGTTAAGTGGAGAGATAGAAATGTCAACCTTCGTACCCACACTGATGGGCATATTGCTTTGATTACATCTCAACAGCCTTGATATATATATTAATATAAATTGATAATTTAAAATTGATTTTTAATAAAGATTTAAATAAAACTTTGCCTTGATCTTTGATAAACATTGTTTTATGTCTAAGCACTTGTTTTCTAATGAATTACAGCCCAAAGTCCTGGAACGCGAATATCTAATCAGATCATCTTCATTTGGCCACTTGCAATAATCTATAATTGATTTCTAGAATAGTTTTTCTTTCAGACGTTTTAGAAGTATGTAAATGCCATTCGTTTCCCAGCACCACATAATTAAGGACAAATATGGCTGCAAATGATTTCCTTTTCAGTACTGCCGTCTTTTCTATTTTTCGATCCTTTCTATTATTAGGCTGTTTCCCTTGACCCGCTCCATTTCAGTGCAAAGAATACTGAACCTCTCTCAGCAGCAAGTGAGTTTGGAGAAGTGCGACGATACAACAATATACAGCAAATCTCTTTCCTAAACAGCCAGGAATGTGTTGTTACCAGCTGCAAGGTTACCAAGAAATCAGCAGTAATTTTCCACCCGATGACAAAAGCAAGGAATATGCAACTGGAGATGAGTTCATTGTCAGGGATATGTAATTAGTTTTTTTTTTTTCTACAAATATTAATACAGTGGGAATAAACAGCATCAACTCCCAGCATGTGAAACATTGCACCATATTGCAATTTTACTGACAAAGAAAGTAATACCAAAAGAAAAATCTCTCTGGTTGCCAAAGACTTCATGGTAAAAATTCTTTATATACAGTATACAGATATTTATACATTTTTAAAACCCTTTAAAAAAATTTAAAGGGTTTTTTTATCAAGTGGAGGTGGAGCTTTAGAATGTTTTTTACCTCTAAACTCGAATGGTATTTTATTTAAGAAGAAACCTGAATGGCAGAAACCCGAACTCCAACATCAAGCAGGCTGTTAACCTCTTCTAATGGTTCGAGGGACCTCTGCCATCGACTTCTACATGACCTTGACAGGTTTCAGGTGAAGTATTTTTAGACTTCCAGGGTCAGGTTATAATAAATCTTGAATAATCTAGTTTTTTTTTTTACCCAAAAATGTTAGTTTTGACCCCCAAAAAAGTTTGAATATTCAAACTTCAAAAATCGAACTTTAATGAAAAAAAAAACTCTTAAAACTTTAATGAATCGGCCCCTAAATGTATATTGTTTAGAACATTGAGATATTGCAATATATTCAAGATGACCAACTACATCAAAGTCATCTCTTGTCTGGCCAGTCCTACACTCACTTTCCTCTGATCCATGAAGAATTCTACTGCTTCATTATACATTTTCCCAGGGTCTAAGTCTTACCCACAACTTGCTCTCCAAGGGTACATTCCCCAAATGATTGCACTTTTTATTGGACAGTGAATGTAGAAAAAAAGTCAAAGGCCACTCCAGACTCACCACAATAGTTCAATCGAGCATTGTTCCTTTTGAGTATCACATATACTGTCGTAGTCAGGTTTTATTTCAATGCCAGCTGTATGATTACTATGTCAAAGCGAATACAGTTATGGGACCTGTTATTCAGAATGCTCAGACCTGGAGTTTTCCAGATAAGGGGTCTTTCCATAATTTGGATCTTCATACCTTAAGTCTACTCGAAAATCATGTAAACAAACCAACAGGCTGGTTTTGCTTCCAATAATGATATATCTTGGTTAGGATCATGTACAAGTTACTGTCTATTTGAGGTCACACCCTCATTATAACAATAAACGTAATATTGTTTAGTTGTAGGAATGCACTGAATTCAGGATTTAGTTTGGGATTCAGCCAAGTTTCTTCCTTTTTTAGAAGGATTCTGAATCCAAAAAATCACTTTTTGTCACACAAACAAGGAAGCCACGTGCAGTTCTCTTTTCTCCTTCTTTTTCTAATTTACATATGCAAATTAGGGTTTGGATTCAGCTCAGTATTCAGTCAAATTCTAAAATAGTGGTTTCAGTGCATCACTATGATATAGTTACATAGATAGGATAATATTTTATTATATAGTTGTTATTAATTAAACAGAGTACCTGGGGTTTTCAAGAAAAAAGGAGATCTTTCTGTAATTAGGTGTGGCACACATAGAACCAGCACATGCCCACTAGACACCAGACAGGGCTTATATAATAAAAGGCACTACGTTTGCCCAGGAGCAGTAACGCTAGCAACCAATTTGTGGGTAGAATTCACTGGCCATCTGTTTAAAAGTAAACATATTGTGGGTTGCTATGGGTTTCCGTTCCTAGGAGAAATGATTGCCTTTTAATACATATGGAGGTGGCTTTCTTGTTAGGTCACCCTCTTAGTAGGTCTCCTTGACTGTAAACGTCCTCCAACTACCCTGATATTCCAGTGCCTGTCTAACCTGCCTGTACTCTGCCTGCCCTGAATTGTGTCTGGGCTTTGGACCCTCTGTTTAACCTGTGTCTTAGACTTTCCCCTGCCTTATGTTGCTATAGGCAGTCTTTGCTTCACTACTAGTGTCTGCCTTCCATTAACCCTACCCATGCCACTGCCTGCCTTTCTGTTTGTTCAATTCTCTTGAAATAGAGCTACAAATGAAACCCGGCTAAAAAACGCATAAATGTCCCTCAAAGAGAGAAAAAGTAGAACAGCCCCCCTTATTGTACCATTCATCACATCTCTATCCTAGTAGAAAAAAAAGCCACGCAGTTCATCATACTGTATAGTTAACATTATAGTCCACTTGGCTTATAGAATTGTCCAAGTGGACTATAAACTGCTAAAAGAAAGGCCTAGCTGTATTGTCATTATGTTATAATAAAATAAAAATATTATTTAATAACATATACATCTCTTTCTTTTTGTCCATGGATGCTACTCATACCAGATGTGTTATTACTAAATGCAGTCCCTCAACAAGGTTGTCTAAAAGGCCTAGAGTAGGAGGTCAGTATCTGCCAAAATAAACTCTTCCATGTGTAGCTGAGCAGGCACTCAATGAGCAGTCCATAAAGGCAGAATGTAAAATAAACATAAATTTATTTAGTAGAAATAACAGAGGCAGCCGTATGCGTTTCGTGTCATACTAACACTTAGTACATTGAGTGCCTACTCAGATACACAGTTCATTCCACTCCCCTAACTGAAGGCTCAAGGCAGTGCATCTGGGCCTCCTCGTGATTTTCATGTATTGTGGACACATTTTTATGTTTAGCCAAAATAAACTGTATCTGTAAAAAATATAGGACCTTATTCTGTTCAGTTAGTTGGACAGAGATGGGCTCTTGTATACTGACGATTGTCTGTTAATGGCATCATTTGGCATAAGTTAAGGGGCTAGTCCCCATTTGAAGAACCTTGTGTGACTAGGAATCCTCTACTTATAACTTAAAATAGTATTGGAGAGTGTCGTCTTCCTAATTACAGAAGCACCAAGGCTCAACCATGGAGGCCAGGGTGTGCACAGGGCAATCGGTCTTCAAATTGCCTGCTAATGCTCATTAATATGCTATTGATACATCTATACTAGAACCACAAGCAATCAAAAAATCAAGGCACTTGTGGGTCATCAGGCAGCAAATTACAGATGCTCCACCTACAGTACTTCTCAGTAAGAATACATTTTATTAGAAAAGGGGAACAGGGCTTCGCCCCTTTTCAAGGGATACAGAATGTAAACTGGACCCCCTCCCTGGCACTGCTCTCTGTAGATACTAACCCACATTTAATTTTTATTTGTTATAATAATGGACATTGAATTAAACATGTTTAATTAATTAATTAATGTGATTAGCTCTTACTGGATCACACAGTTACACTTCCTATTTCAAAGACACAAAAGCAAAGTGGACGTGTTTATCTCACGCTAAAGGAGAAGGAAAAGCATTTTTACAGGAGAAAACTGCACCAGCCCAGGGTTATTCCAGCGAGCACCACACAGCAATAGTCTTCTTCTTTCTTCAAATTTCCCGGGGCTGACGCATGCGCTGTAGGAAGAGGATCGCTCCTTGGTGCTCGCAGCAATACAATATAACATGCCTTTCCTTTAATGAATAGAAGGCGACATAAATGTTTCAATAGACATGACTTCCAGCGCCAACACCTGTCCAAGATATGGAGCTGTAATTATTTTCCTACTTCCAGGCTCAATAAACAATTCACAGGCTCCAAAACCAACAAAACCTGTAGAATTTCCAGAGATATGAATTCTTCTTCTTGCTCTTCTCTAGCAGAGTGTAAGGATTCGGGTCCGCGTTCCATCCGGCGCAGGCGCGGGCGCGTTAATGCGCATTGGCGCGTGATGCTGGACGCTGGCGACGGTCATGGGCGCGAAGGCACCGGCGACGGTTGCCGTCGCAAGGACGCGCGCGAAAACGCCTAAGACGGGCGTGACGTCAGCACGGCGGAAAAGACGCCAGTTGGCGCCAAACTAACAATATTTAAACCTGGTTCAGATGGAGATGCATTGCCTGGTTATTAGGTTGTTAAACTGAAACCCTAGCGTCTCTATATTCTCTTGGATTCCTGTTGTTGACCTTTGCCTGTTCCCGGACTACGATTTCTGCTGCCTGTCTCGACCCTTCGGCCTGTCCCATCGTTTACGAATCTCGCTGCCTGCCTTCTGACCTCGGACCTCCTGACCACGACTTTGCCTAATCCTTTTGTACCTCGCTGATCGTCTCATTGGCTACTCTCCACAACCCAGGCTGCTCCCTGTTCCACTCCAGGTGGGTAGCGGTTGTGTGAGGCGCTTGTGGGTTCACTATCTACGGCTCCAGCTCCTTCTACGACTGGATTATACTGGTAAGCTTGACACAGAGAAAATTGGAGCGTGCAGCTAGCAATCACTCCTGCAGTAATGTGGCATTCAATACAATCGCAGCCTCTGATGTTCTCCCTTTTTTCCCCGATATATATTATTGTATTGGCCAGAAATTAATCAATCTGATGTCAAGGCAGCGAATGCAGATCCTGAGTGTGAAACCACATGTTGTTGTTTTATGACTCAACTATTATTTGCAATTTGTTGTCTTCACAGAGAAGTAAGTGTAGTGTGTGCTCTTAGATTCCCATAAATCCAGGCCTGAGAGAGCTCTTCAACACGAAAGCTTTGAGGTTTCAAAAGCACAGATGTTGCAATTTTCTCAATAAAACCAATGTCACCTTCCTGATAGAGGGAGAAAAGCACTCGTGTGTCGGAGGAGCCTTTTCCCTCTTCCTTTGACAGTTTCACGGCAAAGAACCTTGTTCCGCTTACAGCTGAGCATTTTAATCCGACATTTCCTTCAATTCAAGAAAACAATTAGAAATGTTTGGCATTATGAGAATTAAAAACAGCTCATATAACAAGGCAACATTCCCAGACTGTTGTGCTTATATCAGATTTAATTATAAGTACTGGTATTATCCAGAATGCTCAGGACCTGGGGGTTTCCAGATAAGGGGTCTTTCTGTCATTTAGATCTCCATCTACAAAAAAAATCATTTAAACATAAATTTAACCCGATAGGATTGTTTTGCTTCCAATAAGGATTCAAGTACAAGTTACTGTTTTATTAATACACTGAAAAGAGAATGTGAATTATTTGGATACAATAAAGTCTATTGGAGATTGGAGATGGTCTTTCTGTAGTTCAGAGCTTTCTGTATAACGGATCCTATAGCTGTAATAAAATTAGAACTAATACAAGTATGAAATCCATTACCTGGAGACCAATTATCCAGAAAGCTCCAAATTACGGCAAGAGAATCTCCCATAGATTTCAAAATGTTAATTGTGTTAAGTACTTGATCCCAACTAACATATAATTAATGCTTAGTTGGTGGCAAACCAGCCTATTGGGTTTATCTAATGTTTAAATGATTTTTTAGTAGACCAGATATGGAGATCCAAATTAAGAAAAGATCCCTTATTCCTTAAGCATTCCGGATAACAGGTCCCATACCTGTAATAAACATCACTTGTTGGCATGACCATGTAAAATGGGAGGACCATTTATTAAAGGTCAAATTTTAGTGCTATTAGAGCATTCTGAAACTAATTTTCTCTAAAACTACAAATACAAAAAGTATGAAAGGAAAAAACATTGAACAATCCAAAAAAAGAATACGAATATCTCTAAAACCTCTAAAAATTCTAGTTTTTCAGACAATTACAACCCAAACAGAGAGAAAACCTCTAAAAGTCTGAATGACTAAAAAAAAGTCCAAAATGATCAAAACACCTTAACTATTTTGAATTGCTGAAGTTTTGTATTTCAGTTTGAGATTTTTACACATAATAAATCTCAAATTTTACAGGAGGTATTTCCTAAAACTCTCATTTATCTAATTTGTTTTATTAAAACGAATCCGACCCAACTCCCATCCACAAAATTAACTCATTTATCAAATAATCAGCTCAAAAACGTTTGTGCAGGAAAAGTCTTGACAACATCGAATGAAAATTTGAATCGTTCAACTTTTTCCGCTTTGACACCCATATAGCTTGATTTTTTTCAAGTTGTTGCCCAAAAACCCCAAATTTTTCAGAAAATTGTATGAAACTCAGCACACACAATTTCTTCAAATTGTAAAACAGACATCTGTTATTGATTTCTACACCACCTCGACAGGTTTGAGATGGAGTGTTTTCGGATTCAGATTTTTAGCAGCTTTGGGGTATGATAAATCTCTAAAAATTCAAGATTCCTTTGGAAAATTAGAGTTTTCCTCTTTAAAAGCCAGAAATATCAAGGCTTAATAAACAGGCCCCTCAGAGTTTTAGAGACATTTTGAAAAACCACAAATTTTAAGAGAAAATACTATTCATGAAAAACATTAAATCCAAATGTAAGTAAATCAGCCCCATAGAGTCAAGTAATTTCTGCCTTGGTAACTAAATTCAAGTGAAACAGTCAAGTATTTCAAATGTATTTTAGTGACTTTTCACCATGAAATAACTTTTTCTCACTAAATTGAATCAGGCCCATTGTTAGAAAGTTGAAAAATCAGAGGCGTTGCTAAGGTTCCTTCTCATTACAAATTTGGATGATGATCTCATATGGATGGAAGGACAACCGGCAAGACTTTCAGTAGAAGAATATGGGTTTCAGAAGGCTGGATCCATCTAAAGGTGGCCATACACGAGCCGATAAAAGCTGCAGACAGACGATGGGCATACCACAAGTGCTGGAGGTCAAAGGAGACTCCATTGGAGTCCTATACACAAACAAATTGGGCTACACCTATAGGCAGTGCAAGTTGTAGAATGTAGAGCTGCTACTGTAGGTGGAATGAAGTCTTAAACGTAATCCACAGCCTGTGCAGCATTCAGTAATGGGCTCCTGAGCACTTTGCATCCCTCGGACTCCATATACATTTGACTCATGTGCTTCCCCCTCTGTATGCAGACAGGTGCCGGCAACATGGCATAATGAGACCATCTGCTTACACTTCATTCCACAGCACAGAGCTTCACTTGACAGCAAAAGGCCCAACTCCAAGGGAAGGCCGGTAAATAATGAGCAAAAACACAGCACTTTGCCCTGTTTTCTTGCACAATGCACCTTGTACCCTATTGATAAATGAGCCCTATTGTCTTCCACTCAGAATGTTCTATGTTGCCTTTGGAAAAACAAAGAGCAGTGATGAATAATGGCAGAATAATAAGAAACTCCATTAAAGAGTTCAGCCAGGAAGCCTAAGTATTTGCTGGGATTGTACATTCACAACACACACAATATCAGACCCATTGCTTTATAATAATGAACAAGCACAGGATTAAATTACAAGGAAAAGTGCCCAAGGGTTTCCCTACCTCCACCATTACTTTCTCTAGGTCAGACATTTCCTGGTGTATAATTCGGAAGATAAAATGAAGGATTAATGGAGACCATTTTCTAGGTAAAACGAGGTGAGAGAAGAAATGATTTTTTTTTTTTTCCGAGCTGATCAATATTTCTTTTTTTCTCTGCTCTTCTAGAAAATATGTTTAATCCAGAGAAACTAATAGATGCTCTTGTCAGAGAAAATGATGACAAATATCTCGTTCCCGATCCAATGATGGAATATAATGAATGCCTCTAAGAGTCTATAAGTAGAGCATAATGCTATAGTTACAGTAATACTTGTTGTTCTATAAATGAGCGTGAGCTGGAAGATGAACAAATAAATATGTAACAGCTACCTTACCCAGCTTTGGAATAAATAACACATGCAATTTAAATGGATATTTGTTGTGCCAAGTATTGAACGATTGAAATATACCATATAGGGGTGTGTTGGTGGTTAGCAGAGCTGGAACTAGGGGGGGCACTGCAGCAGGGGCACCTGAGTAAAAGGGAAAAGATAAGTATACACAACAGAAACCCTGCCATGTGACCCCAAATTGCTCCATTATAAATAAATACTCCTAAATGTGAAATAAAAGGCAATATTTATTCAACACTATGCCAATATCAAATTAAAACCAATTAAAATAAAATTAAGTTTTTCAGTTTTTTTTTGAGTAAGTAAGTGGTCTCAGACCATCCGGTGTTAATATTCAATCAATTATAGCAAAAACGTGATGTTAATACATCCCCAGGTCTAGGGCATGCCAAATTCAGCAATTTGTATGAGGCACCCCCTATGAAACAAGTCTCCTCGAGATGTAGGTGTACTACACCATTAAATGTTAAAGGGGGATGCACCTTCAGTGTAAGCCAAAACCTTCACGGAGAGCCCAATGGTGTGTGGGTGGACGCGGTCATTTGGATTTGCCAAAGAGGCGGGCAGGCCATAACGTGTCAATAGGGTATTGGTTTCTCCCAACGTGGCCCGCTCAATTGAAATGTAAAAATATTACCGACCAAGCAAACGTCCATGATCGGCCCCACTGTGACTCCGTGAGATGGCGTGTGGTGGCGTCTCCACTGCGGCTCAGTATGGATTACCCGCGACAGTCCTTGCACTTCAGACCTGCAGGAGGGGATCCCCACATACACTGCACCTCGACAGCCGTGGCTTTGTCAAGAGGCCGGCGAGCCGGAAATGATGTAATATTTAGGGATGCACCGAATCCACTTTTTTGGATTCGGCCGAACCCCCGAATCCTTCACGAAAGATTCGGCCGGATACCGAACCGAATCCGAACCCTAATTTGCATATGCAAATTAGGGGTGGGAAGGGGAAAACATTTTTTACTTCCTTGTTTTCTGACAAAAAGTCACGCAATTTCCCTCCCGCCCCTAATTTACATACGCAAATTAGGATTCGGATTCGGTTCGGCCAGGCAGTAGGATTCGGCCGAATCCGAATCCTGCTGAAGAAGGCTGAATCCTGGCCAAATCCCGAACCTAATCCTGGATTCGGTGCATCCCTAGTAATATTTAAAAGAAGCGTCATGTGAATTAATCCCGTCAATTGTATCCAACGGTTAACAACGTTACACACATCCAGCAGTCGAAACTCAGACACAATTGTTGCCAATTGATATCCTCACTGATTTCCAAATTTCTTTGTACAGGACAGTCACCTCCAAATTGGAGATGTGAGTAGTCATAGTGGAAATGCAACATCAAATACCTCTAGGTTATCTCACGGCATCTCTTAGGTGAAAGCATAGTAATGAAAACGGTACAGTAAATACAAAATATCAATCAAATAAACCAATAAGAATTCAAAAAAGCTGAATTAAATTAAACAACAATAAAGCAATATACCAATATACAGAAAGAATACAACGAATAAACATTAAAAAACAAAACAAAACAAAAGATAAGCACAATTCCAGAAAATATTTATTGGGGTTTAGAGCGGTTTCATTACTCTTATCCAACTATCAATAATAGTGCCTTAAATCTGCATACAGGTATAGACTCTGGAAACACGTTATCCAGAAAGCTCAGAATTAATTTTAATCAAATAACTTGCAATATTTTAAAAATGATTTACTTTTTCTCTGCAATAATTAAACAGTAGCTTGTACTTGATCCCAACTAAGATATAATTAATTCTTATTTAATGTTCAAAGGTATGGAAATCCAAATTACAGAAAGATCCTTTATCCGGGAAGTCCCGTACATTTTGGATAACAGGCCTCATACCTGCACAATGTTTACTACTGAATTAAAACCGGCATTAAAAACTGCATCCTTGGCGTCCTACATACAGTAGTCACATAGTTAATTTGGGTTGAAATAAGACAAAAGTCATTGTAGTCCAAGTCCTCCATCAATGAACCTCAGGGCATTTCTACATATATATATATATATATATATATATATATATATATATATTATAGACCTATCGATACTCACATAGACTCCTTGGCCCGGCTAGATGTTTGGGCAGTCATATCCTCATAATATGTTTCAATGCATCTCTGAACAAACAATTATCATGAGCCATACATCAGACAACCAAAGACAACCATTTTGGCATTGAGCAACACTCCGAATTCTAGCTAATTGCATCCTTGTACTTCGATATAGTTGTGAAAATCATGGCCAAGTGAGTCCATTGATGCAGGGGAAGCCTGGAGCTACCAAAACCTTGAAAGGTGTTGGTTAGGGATGTGCAAATTAACCTGAAATCTGTGGTGTCCCATAGATGGCCCACCATTTGGGTGGGTTCATCTTGAAATGTGGCCAACCATTGTGGGATAGTTTTGGGTGTGGATCAGATTAGGAAAGGATACTTCTCCACTGTCCCGAAGACTCTGTGCCTTCAAAGCAGAGGCACACACAGAAGTAAAGAGTGAGATGGGGATTCTGTGTGTGTCCTACAAAGGCAACATTTTGCATGTCGGGTGTGGGTTACGGTCAAGTGCGAGTTTAGTTTTCCCCAAACATCACTAGTGGTGGTACACAAAGAGAAGAAGAAAAATTGGCAGCACACAGGTTGCCTTTAAAAACAAATATTACACAAAATTAGCTGTTAGTACCACACTTTGGCCAAAATATGTAAGCTCACGTGCCACGTCAAGGCCCCTCATTGCATGCGAGTCCTACACTATTTGTGAGAATTCTAAATCTGTAGTGAGTGTAAAATCAAGTCCCCCAGTAACCATGGAGTTAGTGGTGGTAACTCTATGGTTCCCATATCAATAGATGTCAAGTGATGCAGTGGACTT
Source organism: Xenopus petersii (assembly GCA_038501925.1). Taxonomy (NCBI): domain Eukaryota; kingdom Metazoa; phylum Chordata; class Amphibia; order Anura; family Pipidae; genus Xenopus; species Xenopus petersii. The sequence continues at coordinate 171,684,593 of CM076680.1, read as the reverse complement.
GCACCTAAAGAATCTTATGCAGCTCTTACGTTGATGATGTGTGCTGGAAATGACAACATCCTGACATTAAAAGGGTCACATCTCCCCTCAAAACTGCAAGTATGCTGGAATTATAGGAAAAAATGCAGCATTTTGGGTACAAGTTGTGGTGATTTGTGGTTGTAAATGGCCCTGTAACAGGTCTAATGTACTATTAGTAGGTATGATAAAATTGTGGACATTTTCTATGAGCTAAATTACATAACAAAACAAGTTTGTATATTGTGACTGTTGCAGGTGTAAATGTAAATGAGGTCCCAGAGTGTATTTTATATCTGCCATTTACCAGGTGGCAAGTGTGGGGGTCCCTTAGTGTTTTGCACCTGACTTTTTTTTTTAAATTACATGTTATGGAAGATTCCCAGAATGACTTCAGTGCAACTTGGATAAACTCAAAGCTTTGCCGCAATGTTGCTGCGTAGACTATGGCTAACAACCAATTCATACATTTGAAGTAAATTTGCTATGTGATCAATTGCAATGGAATTTTGGGAAAACCCATGGCAAATTATACATGTTAATGTATAATTACAACGAACATTGGCAAAATAATACATATTGCACTTAAAAGCCTCCCTTTGATACATCCCATCCATATGGCCCCTATATCCTCACATATTGCATATAATATAAGTTATATGTTATAAGTTATAAGTTAACCTAAAGGTGAACCACCCCTTTAAGTATCATCAAAATATTTTTAACTTCTAAGACCAGAAACTCACACTGTCCCCATGGATATGGATGGAGAACCTCCTTTGGGAAAGGAAGAAATCATCAATATATCTGTAACCCCCATTGACATGCTATGGAAACTATGAGATGTTATTAACATTTTACACCAAGAAATAAATTGCTATTACTACATTGTCAAATGCTTCCAAAACCCACAGATTTTCTAGAAAGTTTTCTGCAGCTTTATGAATAGAAATGGCAGGATGGAATGCGTTGTGGAAGTGCAATATTAAATATGGTTGATTCAATTATTAGAGCCGGAAGCATTTGGGAGAAGAGGAATTTGGTAAAATACTGTTGAGTAGAGATGATCGAATTTATTCGCCAGCCATGGATTTGCGGCAAAATTCCGAATTTCACCCTGTGTGAATTTTTTCGCAAAACTGTGGTGAAAATTCGCTGCAGAAAAATTAGCAGTGAAAAAACACCCAGAAGAAAAATGTTCATTGACTTTGATGCATTTGGAGAAAAAAGTTGCCATAAGAAAAAACGCCCATTGACTTTAATGCATTTGGAGCGGTGAAAAATGATTGTGCGTGTAAAAAATTGTTGCGTGTAAAGACACCCATTGAATTCACTGCGTTTTGCGAGATTCGTTTATCACTTCTGTTGAGCAGCACAAGGCTGACCCTTAAAGGAGAACTAAAGCCTAACTAAAGAAGTAGCTAGAAATGTTGTACATGATGTTTTGTGCTTCTGTACCAGCCCAAGGCAACCACAGCCCTTTAGCAGTAAAGATCTGTGTCTCCAAAGATGCCCCAGTAGCTCCCCATCTTCTTTTCTGCTGATTCACTGCACATGCTCTGTGCTGCTGTCACTTACTGAGCTTAGGGAGCCACTCACAATATACAGTACACATAGAATAGAAATGTCACAATATAAGGCTGATTAGTAATTAATACACATAATTACTACATGGCAGCACAGAAACCAGTGCAATTAGCATCAGAATTTAATAATCCGCAAACCTGTAGCATCAGCTTATATTACAGCCAGGGAAGCTCATTTTCTGCTGGATAATTAGTGACGAGCCCTAAGCTTAGCTTCTCAACAGCCAATCAGAGCCCACTGAGCATGTGAGTGTCACAGACACTTTCCAAGATGGTGACCCCCTGTGACAAGTTTGAAGTCCTGGATCATTGCTGCTATTGACAAGCTCAAACTTTAGCCTCGTGCAATAAGTTCACTATAGAAAATAGGACATTGTGAGCCATATTCATCCTTAGGGTTTAGTTCTCCTTTAAACATAGCCCGTCAGTGCTTGTGATCTAGACATTTCTAGCTTTTAACCCACAGACTCACTTAAACAGATGAGCCTATTCATCAGGTAATATCCTATAATGCCCAGTCCTTGCACTTATTATTATTATGGCACTTTATCATCTGAATCCCAATTCTGTTGACTGGGCAGCTTGTGACTTTAATTTGCCTTTGGTCTTTGAAGTGTCTTTATTCTAAGCTTCTCCGCTACAACTGAGCATCAAAATGGGCTTTTTGTTCCACGTTATGAAACTCGATCCTTTACACATCCCAAAAGCCTTGCCTGGCGCAGCAGGAAAACATGTTTGTTCCAGATGATTCAAGATTATTATTTTTTTCTGAAAGAGAAGAAGCACCAGCAATGGTTTGTTTGAAGTTGTTGGTGATACATTGAGGCAAGTGTATAATATACAATATATACAGTGTATGTATGGCCTGTGTAATGGCAGGTTTGACATCGGTGTTTCTGGTTGAAATCATCAACCAAACATTTATTCTCTACTGTATGTGCTGCTTTAAACAAAACATAAACACAACCATGCGTTGCAATTATTATATATCATTATAAAAATATAATTTGCAAAGCTCAGTGCTTGTCTTCTGTGCAATAATGTAATTCCCATTAATCTTATTCTGTTTAGTAAATACAGGCAGGTTGATTGGCTCCTGATAAAAATGACTATATAGGGACTGTAAACTCCACTGGGGAGTATATACCAGGATTAATGGCATCACTAATACCGGTAGCTGCAATTACTGGGGTAGCTTGGAATGATACTTGTTATCATTATACTGTTGCTCTACAAAAACTCCCAAAAAGTTTCATACCAGAAGTTAGAGTCCTGCATGGGTCCATTTTCTTAGACTCGTACCCGACCCACCCACGACCCTTACTCACAATTTGCCCCACTGATCCGCTACCTGACCCAGCTCACAATAGGTCAACTTACCTTCCAATCCAGTGACAAAACCAGAAGTGACATCTCTATGGGCCGGAAGTGACGTCATTCAGGGGTTGACTCTGCATGCAAATGGAAGAAAGCTGCCAAAACCGCATGGAAAGGTGGTTGGAATCAAGACCATACAATAGCCGGGTACCCAGGCAGATTACCCATGGACTGCCTGCATGGTCAGGGTATCTGTGAATTTTTGCCTGAATCCCAACCACTTTGTGGGTATTCCACAGTTACCCAACCCAATGCAGGGCTTTACCAGAAGGTACCACATGGAGCTGAAGAATACTGTAAAATTCCAATCACTCTTTAAAGGTCCCCAAATTTACTGCAAAACACCCCAAACCATATTCATAATACTGCCTCCTCCATGAACACTGAGAAGTCATCTTTGAATCTGTCAATGACTTCCAAGAACTTGTCTTGATGACTCAAGAAGTTCACATTTGGATTCATCAGTCTAAAATACCCTTTTCCATTCTGCATGCGTTGCTTAGCCTAAGTCAGGCTTTCTACAGAGGTTTCCAAGCAGCAGTGTTCATTGCATTTACTTATGCTTATGCTTGCACCTATGCAGCTGTGCCTTGATATTTGGGAAGCCCTTGTCATTTGATCTTGCCATTGATCCGGATCTGCCAGACCTTTATCCCAGAGTTTTTACATGCTTTTTATGTGTTAGGAAAAATAGGCATGGCCTATTGTAAAATATAAATATATTATAAGTCACCAAGGAGTTCTGTGACCATATGCAGGTGATTGTTGAACATTGAAGGAATCTAAGATAGGTACAATTTCAGAGACCCCTGGAACCTGTAAGATGAGGACACTAAAAAAACGTTTTGGCTTCTATACATGGTGCTTCTAGCAGGCTTTTGGACATGGTCATCTGCTTCAATATTTACATTATTCTACCGCTTAAATTATAGACATGCTAAAAACTAACAGAATGTATGATAAAGTAAGCAAATCAATCTATCTGCCAGAGATCATATAATTTGGGTACGTGCTTTTTTTGTTTATAGATTTCAGATTTGTGCAATGGGGCGAAAGCCAGATGGAGCTGATTTAAACTCTAAAATAATGGAAAGCAAAAGGCTCTTGTTTGGGCAGGTTTCCATGTATTGAATATTCAGCGCATCTCACAACAGCTTTGTTTGCTTCTCGACTAAGGGGAAAAATACACATCTTAAAAATAGTTCTAAATGACAGTGTATGATCACCATTTCCCAACAAAAGTACCTTTCAGCACAGATTTCACATGAATACTTGGGTTGGAGAGAGACTTGGCAAAGCCACTTTAACAACAAATCCAAATTGAGATTTTTCTTGAGTCAATATTGTACTAGAAATAGATGATACATACCTTAACACTGGTTATGTTTAAATAAAAGCTAAAATAAAAAATGTTTGAATACTGTGGGCTCTTTTTTTATGGGGTGCAACAGCTTTCCTATCTTTTCACTGCTTATAAAAGGTATCAGTTTTAATTAAAAGACCAATGAGGTTATCTGTAACCTGTCAGTATCCTCCGAGGTAGTATACAAAAATTGGGAGTTAAGCCCAAGGGACTCGCCCCAGTTCACAGGCGATGAACATATAGTAAATTCCTTTTATCCAAAGATAGCTGTCCCAAGGCTTTCTTTTCCATAAAAAATATCTTTATTTAAATTAGCATTAAAATACAATTGCAAATAGACCCCACCAGGCCCACCTTACGCGTTTCGCACCCTCCGGCGCTTAGTCATAGGTGCACACCTAAAAAATTCGATCGATTGATCGAAGGATTTTTCATTTGATCGAACGATTAAATCCTTCGAATCGAACGATTCGAAGGATTTTAATAAAACGATCGAATGAAAAATCCTTCGATGAAAAAAACTTTAGCAAGCCTATGGGGACCTTCCCCATAGGCTAACATTGAGTTCGGTAGCTTTTAGCTGCCGAACTAGGGGATCGAATTTTTTTTTAAAAAGACAGTACTTCGACTATCGAATGGTCGAATAGTCGAACGATTTTTAATTCTAATCGTTCGAATTCGATCGAATTCGATCGAATTTAACCAATTCGATGGTCGAAGTACCCAAAAAATACTTCGAAATTCGAATTTTTTTCATTCGAATTCTTCACTCGAATTTTGTACATCTGCCCCTAACAGTTTGTATTGAAGTGTAACTATTACCAGCCCACATAAAAGTGGGATTTGTTATATATACATATCTATTTATGGTATGGAATAAGTTATTCAGAACAAAGATTAAAGATGCACTAAGGACAACGTCTAATTTGTCCGTTAATATATCAGAATGATAATCAGATGTTTGCTTTCATGATTATTCATTATAACTGTGTGAGATGCTTGATTTTCAGATTTTGACTTTTTCCATCCTCAGGGGGTATAAAAATTTTATATTTTTTCCCACTAAAAATTCAGATTTTATAGTGAAAAAAACCTTGCATTTTTGTTTTCGGCAAAATCTATCTGCAGGTAGCAGGGGTCTCTCCACCGCTCATAGCTTCATAGGCCTCTCAGCAACCCAAGCTACAAAACAGTAATGTTTCTCTAAGAAATCTTCCATTGCATCCTTGATGGTGTAATGAACTGCCCATACAGTTGTATCTAATTTGTGTCTGTATAGGACAAGAAGGGTCCACAATGTACCCGAGTACCTGACAAGCAACTTCCTAAAAAGACCCTACTGTGTGCAGAACATTTGTCTCATTATGTGGCTCAATATCACAAGAACCTGCTTTACATTGGGTTCTCTGAGATTTGTGATATCCTCATATTTTGGAGTAGGGGTTACATTATCTGTTATGTAACATTTTCCGTTATACTGATGCAAAACTCTTTGTCCATATTGCCATAAACAAATTACAGGATCCTGTGTACATAGAATAATGATATCAACTAGACATCTGAGGAAGAACTAGAGGAGACCATGTCATTAGAACAGAATATAGATGGAGATGTGGCTCAGATTTATCATGTCCCAGGATTATTGTAACATTTACCATGTTGTTGCCATAGTGGGCTGAGTGATATAAAAGAAAAACAGTTTCTCCAGACGTAAAATAAAAACGAAATGAAAAAAATAAGAAGTCAACTTCTCAATTGAATGTGCCCATAAGGTCAATACTCCAACCGCAGAAAGCAAATAACTACTATTACAATGATTACACACAGCTACAATATTTAAATATTCTCTGCTTTCTTCGAAATTGGAAATGTCATATTGAATTATTCATGGCTGATTGGTAAAGGCAGGGAAACTGTCTGAAGCATTATACAAATTAGGCCATTCCAGTTCAGAGTTCATTTAATAACGCTGTGAGAAGGAGCAGGTGCAAAATGTTGGCGCAATTCTTTATCTGCCCTCAGTATAAAGTTTTTCCCAAGAATTTAACGACAAGTGGGCAGCCTGGTGCAATTTCCACCCATGAAGTAAAGGACAGTACATGGACATGAAATCTTCGACTGTGTGCATTTCTAATGACATAAGCCAGCATGGGTGCACTGATCAGAGCGAGCGCTTTACTTAATGGCATTAGGGATGTTCATCTGTTAGATATAATGTGATGCCTCCATGTTTCCATCATACTACACAATAGCTGACCAGGGTACGCTTTGGACTACCCTTTTTTTATTTCTGTCTTTTGACCTCAACCTGCCTATGGATTTCCCTAGTGCTCTGGCTTTTCCTCTACAGTATGATGCCCTGTACCAAGCTCAAGTGTGGTTATATTTTTTGGGAAGTGCAAAATACCCTACTCCTTTTCCTATTCTTAGTTATAGTCCTATTTCTGTGGATTTGTACCTGTGCTCTTGACCTGGCTGTTTTGTTTTATCCTCATGTTGACTTTGGACTATGTTTCTTTGATTTTTGTGATTTCTATGAATTTTACTAGTGCTCCAGCTTCTCCTCTTCAGTATGCTGCCCTGTACCAATCTCAGTAATGGTTGTACTTGGGAGGTGGTGCAAGATACCCTACACCTCTTCCTGTTCTTAGTCCTAGTTCTGTGGATCTGTTCCTGTGCACCTGATCTGGCTAGTTCCTTTGCTCTTCATGTTTACCAAGCATGACTTTGGTCTATGCTTTGATCTTTGTCTTTTGACCTCAATTGGTCTATGCCTTTTCCTTGTGCTCCTGCTTCTCCTCCACAGTATACTGGCCTGTACCAATCTCAGGAGTGGTTGCCTACAGATCATTGGTATACACACAACCACTGTTTATTTACAGGACTCCATTTATCAATGTGTTGACCCTTTGCACCTCACAGTTCAAGGTGCACCTGGCCCACTGGTACAACGTGCAGGTAAATATAGATGCTAGTGCTTTCATCTCCAGTATATAAAAAACAGTCCAGGAAGAGATGTCTCTTTTTATCTTTGAAGCTGTAAGGGAATAAGAAGTACTGTACCCTCCACAGAACTACAACAAGGGATTCTAAATAGTGACAGCAAGAGGAGATGTGGGTTGAAAACAGAAAGTCAAGTGGACACACCAAAATAAGCTGTGCGGATAACTGTGACAATGCGTTGATAGAGAGTTTATTTATCATCCATAAGTTCCTGCCTGTGTGGTGAAGCTTATAATTTGAGTTCTCTATCTTCACTAGAGTCAATTCCATCAGGATCTGTTAACCTCCCTGAATGTTTCAGAACATGGGATAGATGCAGGGGAAATCCATAAAGACACCAGGAAAACCTTCAAAATCTCATCAGGACCCCAGGTCTGCAAGGTAGCAGGGTTTACCACTGCTTACCCCATTAAATACCGTATATACTCGTGTATAAGCCGACCCGTGTATAAGTCGAGGTACCTAATTTTACCTACAAAAACTGGGAAAACTTATTGACTCGCGTATAAGCCTAGACACAACTACAGCCCTGTCTCCCAGCAGCGCACATTCTGCCAAAGCGACCCCCCCAGCGATCAACCGGACTTCTTTGCAAAGCTGATGGTGACAGAGAATTGCCAAACGGATTACTGTGTGCATTGTCCCACTGTCCCACTACCATGTGCAGAGGGTGCTGTTTGATATTGCCATCACTGTTAATCTTTTGTATAACCAACAGAGGGCGCTGTGTGATATTGCAGTCCCTGTTATTCTTTCATACAACCAACAGATGGCGCTGTGTGATATTGCAGTCACTGTTAATCTTTCATATAACCAACAGAGGGCATTGTGGGATATTGCAGTCTCTCCCCAAGTGAACTGTTGGTATAGGAATGATTAAAAGTGACTGCAATCTCGGCAACTCAGGTCGGGTACCGCTGACCCGCGTATAAGCGGAGGTAGACTTTTTCAGCACATTTTGGATGCTGAAAAACTCGGCTTATACGCGGGTATATACGGTAAGTGCATTTTAATAACATCAAGGAATTTTCACTGATGTTTTTTTTGAATGGTGATATCAACAGGAATAAAAACCAGAAGGCGCCAGTAATGCTCTTGGCTGGTTTGGACAACCAAACCCCTCACCTCTGCTCCAATCTCCCCTTCACTTTTCTAGGTCACTGTCTGTGTCTCTTTGTTACACTTAATTAAGTAACTTCTTCACGCATAGGCTGCAAGATTTTACCCTGTAAGGATTTAATGTTGCTATGGCAATATACAAAGCAGTAATTATTATAACGTATACTAGAACAAAGTCTGGTTTTTAAAGCCTTTGGGTGATTTATACTTAGAAACTAGTCTTGTCATATCCAGGAGAAAATTAATATATCACTGCTGCATATTGACATTAGGGGTCATAAAACAGTGGAGAAGTTATTTCAAAACACTTTGACACTTTGGTTTGTTAATTTATTTCAATTTGATTCAACTCTAAAAAAGAACTGTAAAAGAATTTTATGTCAATAATTATTAACCACTCATGTTGGAGCAGTTTAACAAGTAATACCAAATTGTGGTTTCCAAATGAGAAGTAATATTCACTTTGGGTGCATTTTAGTTTTTTGTAGTATATAATCTAATCATTTTAGTACTATATGGGCAAGGCCAGTCAAATGCATGAGATGTTTCTCTATGGTTAATGGCGTTGTTGTTGTTTAAAGGGCACTAATTTATCTCTGCCACTGGGGCCCCCAGTCCGACCCTAATTTTATAGTGACATAAATTTATGGAGTCCACACAACAAGGTCTCAAGACAAACACCACCATGTTCCAGCAGGCCCGGATTTTCCTTATGCGGTACCCCTAGGTCGCATGGTCCCAGTGCCTGCTGACCACTTCTTACACACATCACCCCCACCGGGAGCGCTCGTGCACATGAACCAGAGCATCGGGGAGCTGCGCATCCCCAGTGCTCTGTGGATGCGGCTGGGCGGCATGCCGTCCCTAAAATCTTGCCATCCTGGGCCCAGACCTTTGTGGCCTCTCCATAAATCTGGGCCTGTGTTCCCACAAAAGGTCAAGTGATATCTGCAACAATAGTACTGTACAATATTTTACTACAATTGGTAAAATAAAGCACAAACAATGATAGTCTTTGCTATCTATGAAGTAAGATTTACTTCAGACAACAACAAGAAGTCTATAGAAATAATGAGTGCAGTAAGGAACTCGTTGGGCAGAGTATTTCTGACCTTCATGTACAGTAGTTCATCTAAATGTAGATGTAAAGAAAATGCTATACCTCTACAGTATATCTTCATGAGCTACTCAAAATGCTGAGTGAAATAAAAGTAGTGAATAGGGATGTAGCGAACTGCCGTTTTGGTGTTCGCGAACGCCGTTCGCGAACACCGGCAAAAAATGCGAGCAGTTCGCGAACAGTTTGCGAACTTCGAACACCCGCAAAATCGAACGTTCGAGGGATTTTAATCGTTCGAACGAATGGAAATCGTTCGATTTTAGCGGTCAAATGGTCGCGAACTCAAATTGCGAACGTTCCCAAACGTTCGCGAACATTAGGCGGACGCGAACGGTCGAAGTTCGCGCACAAGTTCGCAGGCGAACAGTTCGCTACATCCCTAGTAGTGAACATGAGGGACATCATACTTAACTTTAACTTTAAAGCCAGGTGACTTGGGTGTTGAACATAACTAATGATGGCATCTATATCAGACACCTGATGCCTAGGATAATTATAATTGAGTATGAGATGATTCTTCTAAAGATCCAGAATATGAATTCATTTACCTTAGTTGGAAATGCATTGGCCGGCATTCTTACTTGTCTGGGAATAATCGTGAGAATTTGCTTTTTATCGGGAGGCAACATATATAATGGAGTGCTACAGTGGCATAAACAAATATTGTATTACTAAAATTTTTAGAGGTTGACGTGTTTTGACAATATTTATTGAAACTATATAAGAATTAGGGCCTTGTGGGGCCCCTATACCTCCTGGGGCCCCCTGCAGCTGCATGGTCTGCTTCCTTAGTTAGCCCCTGGTGTGCTACATGGGACAAAGCTTACACTAATTCCATGCAGCCTGGTAGCAGTCTGCTCAACTCCTAAGTGTTGGCACCACCCATCAATTGCAATATTATGATGTGTCAGTGGTGGGGGGGTAATCTTATTGACCAGGGGTTGGGAAATTGGCTGTAGGATGCTTGAAGACCCAGGAGTTGTCTGGTTAAAAGGAGAACCTAAAAGAGACCAGGGGTGATAACATCAGAGACAATAAAGGAGCTGGTTCCAGAACAGAGACTGTCCAGGAGAGCAAGGAAGGAGTTGCAACCTGGAGCTCCATCACCACACAGTGAATCTGAACTTCTGTCTGCCAATGGAGATTACTAATGCTGCTTAAGAGTGTCAGCACTGCAGAACTTCCTCTGATCTCCAGTGAACCAACCTTTAACAGTGTATGAGTGAGTAAGCTGCCACTGGAAGGATACTTGAAGAATTACAAACATGTAGCTCTTTTGTAAGAATATGTATTTTGTTTCCTTTCACTTCATAGGAGCTGGTGCCTTATATATAAGCAGAGATACTTTGGAAAATGTAGTGCTACCAGGGGGTGTAACTGCTCTTGGCAAGGGATGTTATGCCAGGAACTCAACAGGGGCCTTTAGATATTCCTTCTGCAATTAGTCAGTTATCTAGCCTATGTCTTTCTAGCTAGCCATAAAGAACCTGTATCTCCAAGAGCAGTCTCCAAGATGTACCACTTGGACTCCATTAGGTGGAAGCACCAGGCAACTAAATACAAGGTTTCCAAGATTTGCTGAATCGCCACAGTTAGGCACCGCTTGTACATTGGAGGCAATCTGTTTCATTGTATTGAAGTTCTTTGGCTTCATTGAGTAATGCCATGTGCCAAGGATTTTAACAAATATAATGTTAATTTTTAACTGTGTGCTCCAACTAGAGGCCTAATACTAAATCAATTGAAATTGGCGATATTTACTAATATCATAAAAATATAATCGGGCCCTAGTCAATAAAGAGGAGGGATAGTTCTTCCTCTTTAAAGGAAAACTATCCCCCCCCAAACAATGTAGGTCTCTATTAAAAGATACTGAGTAAAACAGCTCATGTGTAAAACCCTGCTTCATGTAAATGAACCATTATCATAATAATATACTTTTTTAGTAGTATGTGCCATTGGGTAATCGTAAATAGAAAATTGCCATTTTAAAAAATAAGGGCCGCCCCCTGAGATCGTAAGATTCACTGTGCACACATACAAACCACATGTAAGGTCACATGAGCCAATTAACAGACAGAGTTGTGCCTTTTGCTTCCTCACTTCTTCCTGTTACAGTTAGTGTTGTAGTATTTCTGGTCAGGTGATCTCTGAGGCAGCACAGATAGAGTCACGAAATGGTGGTTCAAGGCAAGAGATGTAAAAGGGCAATATTTATGTAAATATATATTCCAGTTTGGTAAGATTCTTTAATATGTCATTCAATTTGATATAAACTATCTGTTGCTTAAGTATTCATTTTGGGGGTATAGTTTTCCTTTAAGCTCCAATCCAGAAAGGGTGGATGTTGCTGTGAAGCAGGAGAATCCTGGACTCTATGATAGGCCACAACCTTGATGAAAGAGAACCCTGTAATGAGCAATTGAAGAATACAAGCTGCAAGAGAACTCTAGTAGTGTGAACTAGACAGACTGAGCCAATAAGAGAAGTTGTGTGATCCATTGAGGAGAAGCAGTGTGGGGAAGGTCACCGGGTGTTTATAGTTCTACACTTGCTAACTTGTCAACACTAAACCTTGTTCACTCCCTTCCAGAAACCAGGACCACCAGGACCCCATACTGAGCAGTACGAAAGTCTGGGTGCCCATAGATAATGACACCACGGTCTAAAAGAACTTTTCTGTACCTTCATTGATTGTGAGATACAAGGGCACCACCTTAGCTCCAACAGAGCTTCTGAGCTTTGTGATTCGGTTTCTGTGAAGTGTGCCTGGCTAACAACGTTGGACACAGTCTCATTATTCTATGCCATGAGGATCCATTATGTTCCAGTCTGCAATCTCTCAAATTCGACAAAAGCATTTTATGTGCAGCCGAGCGGCCTGAGAATGATACATCTTTACTGCGGGATGGTTTGATTTTATTGTGGAATTGAATCATCAGATAAACCAATATTTCCATCTTATATGCTGCATGCTATGCTAGTGAACAGAAACACTCTCTTGACAATTTTTGGGAATACAAGCTAAGCAAAGGCGTATATTTTCTGGGTAGACACGAGTAATGCTCAGTTCTATATATATATTATATTTAAAAATTCTAATGAATGGCTTGGGGTTTATGGAGATGGTTTTGGTAGGAACCAAGGAAACAAAACGAATGCCTGTGTTTGACCAACTGCAGGTTTATGCTGAGCATTCTTCCACTTGGGGGCCAATTCACCAAGCTCAAGTGAAGGATTCGAAGTAAAAAAACTACGAATTTCGAAGAGTTTTTTTGGCTACTTCGACCATCGAATGGGCTACTTCGACCTTCGACTACGACTTCGACTTTGAATCGAAGGATTCGTACTAAAAATCGTTCGACTATTCGACCATTCGATAGTCGAAGTACTGTCTCTTTGAGAAAAAACTTCGACCCCCTAGTTCTCCACCTAAAAGCTACCGAACCCAATGTTAGCCTATGGGGAAGGTCTCCATAGGCTTGGCTAACATTTTTTGGTCGAAGGATAATCCTTCGATCGTTGGATTAAAATCCTTCGAATTGATTATTCCTTCGATTATGACTATGAAGATTTTCATTCATCCAGGTCATAGTATATCTAGTATAGGTCAATCTAAAAACAACTGGACTTGCTGAGTAATCAATGAAGACGTTTCACTACTCATCCGAGCAGCTTCTTCAGTTCAACTGACTGGTGTGGGAAGTTCTTGGCATATAAACTCTTCCACTAATCCATTTACAATGGCACATTGTAACTCTTCAAAGAGTTGACAACTGAAGAAACTCACAGAGGTGTTGATTCTGTGTAGTTGTGATAGGATTATCCAATGTGTCATGCAACTCCTAGATACAGGTGTTACTTGTGAGAGTTGCATGAATGCAACACATCCATTCATGCAACTCTCACAAGTAACACCTGAATCTAGGAGTTTACTCAGCAAGTCCAGTTGTTTTTAGATTGACCTATACTAGATATTCCTTCGATTGTTCGATCTCAGTTTTTGCGCAAAATCCTTCGACTTCAATATTCGAAGGATTTTCATTCCCCAGTCGAACGTTGAGGGTTAATTATCCCTCAATATTCGACCCTTGATGAATTTGCCCCTACATCTCAGTTAAATCTAATACAGGGATTTGATTGATGGTTTTACAAGGCTATTAAGGGTTAAATAACTGAAGCGATATTCTTACCACTCATTTTTTGGATGCGTGTATCTATAATTAGCGTTTTCCAGCCTCGTCATTTTCATAGCCATAAGTGGTTCTCGCAATATTTGGAAAAAAAAGGAAATAGAAAATTTTCTTTTGCCATTTTGTAACATTAGCACCACCGCATGGCACATTCCTAAAGCACTCGCACAATTTCATCCCGTAAGAGAGAACAAATTCTCTTCTGTTACAGCCACGGACATAATTATATCTAAATCCTGCAATTTTATTTTAATCTCCATCAAGTGGCCTTAGAAAGGTCGCTCCTATTAACCAGCCGTTTTAATTAGGTTTTTTTTTTAAAAACAAATCTGTTGTTATTCATAAGGACATGGGAGATGCAATCCCTGGATATCTCAGATAAATATGGAAGTATTTCTGCAAACTGATTCCCATGGCGTTATTTTATTCTTTTTATATTCTACATATATTTAAGGTTGAAATAAAATAAAAGTTGTAAACAGAAAATAATTGCGTACATGAGAACACAGATTACCATTATATTGGTTATCATAGAATTTTCATGGAATTTCATAGAGGCAGAGAACAGTAGATGTGATTTGTGGGATGTACAAGGCTAAACAATATTCCAAACACCCAATGGCTAGTGTAGCGGAGTTGACCCCTGCACGTTTATTTGCGTTACTAATGTAACGTTTCAGGGGCGTGATAATGTCTGACGATGGGGCATGCCCCCGAAACATTACATCACTGATGCAAATAAAGGTGCAGGGGTTCACCTCGCTACACTAGCCATCTGGTGTTTGCCGACCTCTCTAACCAACATTGGGCAGACGCAAAAGGAGAGGAGGGGGAAGGAGGAACACTGTGGTTCGTAACCAATATTCCAGTCTTTACAGGGGTCCAGAAGGGAACACCTACCCATGATACAGTAAACACAACCAGCCCATTGGGGCTGCTACCAAGGCCCAGATTTGTGGCAAGGCCATCAAGGCCCGGGCCTAGGGCGGCAGGATTTTAGGGGGCGGCATGCTGCCCAACCACACCCACATAGGTTCAGAAATACTGAGGATGCACAAGAGATTCAATAGATATTTAAATTTCCTGTGCGCAAATCCCCATTGCTCCGGTCCCGTTGAGGAAAAATTGCGTTAATAAAGGGGAGAGGACAGGGGCGATGAACGGCAGCAGGCCTAGGGGTGTCCGCTATGTAAATCCGGTCCTGCTGCTACCCCAGGGGCCTCCACACTGCCACCCACCCGCGCAACCCCAGCGCACACCTTATATTTAATTTTGCTGCAATCAGGGGAGGGCAGCAGGGAGCGATGGTGGGGGGTCAGCAAGGAGTGCAGGTGGGGATCAGATATGGGTCGGCAGGTCCCACCAGGTCTTTTCCCAGTGTCCCGGAGGCACTAAGACCAAGTCAATTTAGAGATTGCCAAACCAACATACACAAAGAAATTGCACATAACTGCACATAACACTGTGACTAAAGCACAATCGAGCCCTGAACTGCACACCTGCCAATTACCAACCAATAAGTACAGGGCGTTGCGTTATTGCTTCAGTGCGCCATATGTACAAGTATATTAGACCTGTCACCTGTAACAGCTGGGAGTCTCCCAAATTAAAGTCCCTCTCCCCTAGTCTCCCACGGTAACAAGTCTGTCTTCTGCTGTCAGTAATTTCCCCAAAAAACGAATTTACCCACTCCATTGAAATGCATAGAACAGGGAGAACAGGGGCGGGTAAGGGGCAAGATGCCCTCGGATCACTTCAGATCTGGGTTGGCATCTCAGTTATGTGCTAATGAAACCTAACTGGCAAGTTTTAAAATGCAAGTATTATATAGAAGGTGCTGCAATATAATCGTGTCATTAAAACTTATGGGAACCCTTAACCCTTAAAGTGATACTGACACTAAAAATGTTCTTTTCAAAATATTAATGTACATCAAAAGTTACCATGTTGGCCGTTTTTTGCTGATAGTTCTTCTTTTGTAAGTAATGTCACTTGAAGTTCTTGAACCTGACTGTCCCTTCTTAAAGGGCATGTAAAGTCTAAAATAGAATAAGGCTAGAAATGCTGTATTTTGTATACTAAACATAAACATGAACTTACTGCACCACAAGCCTAATCAAACAAATGATTTATGCTTTCAAAGTTGGCCACAGGGGGTCACCATCTTGTAACGTTGTTATACATCTTTGCAAGACTAAGACTGTGCACATGCTCAGTGTGATCTGGGCTGCTTAGGGATCGTCATAAACAAAGCTGCTTGAGTTCTGCATGGCTGGGAAGTAAGGGGGGCTCCCCCTGCTGTTCATAAGTATGATTGTTTCCCTGTAGAGCAGTTAGGGACTGTCTGACAATTCCTATCCACAGCAGTAAATGAAGGGAGAATTTCACGGCATACAGTCAGGTTTCTTATAAAAACAGTACACATTTTTTAATCAAAGTATATTGGAGATAGGTTTCTTTTTCATTAAAGAAAGTAAAAAAGGGATTTTTTTTTTGCGTTTACATGCCCTTTAACCCTTTCAGTTAGAGATGCTAATGCTAACGGACTCCTGCTGCACAAATATGGCAGCCCCCTCATACAGGAACAGGGTAGTAAGAAAGGTAATGGAAAAGCATCAAGCAAATACTTTAATGGCAAAATTATAAATAACATTCAAAGACAATGTTATGATAGATAATGGAAAAGGTTATTTTCTGATGTCAGTATCCCTTTAAGGACACAAATGTTTCTTTCCTGTGCACATTATAAAATGGAAATTATTAGAACTTTGCAAACCTGTAATATTTTACAGAGAAACATATTTGACCATCTGCTGCTTTATATTTATGCTACTTGTTATGTTAAAGTTTACTTCAGCAAAGGATGATCATGGCAGCTTCACACATTTCTCACCATTATGGAGAAAATAGAACATTTCAACAATTTTCAGGATACGGAAAGGTGTGAGCGTAATAGCCCATATGTCATACAATATGAGCTTTTGCTGAGAGGAAAAGTTTATTTGCTGCTTTATGGCTTTGTTATGAAACATACATTTAGTTTCAAGATATTTTGAATCTTCATTTTTTGGTGCATTACTCGCAGCAAATTTGACAGCAGGAGGTCCTAAGTCTATGAGGTCTTTAAGCCATGTGTAATGTTCAGGCATCTTTTAAAAGATGGAGGGTACACTCAGACGCACTAGGGTTTTTTTGTGTTCACCAACGCCCTTTTGGCGCCCCTCGCTTTCTGCTGCGGAAACACAGAGGAAACGTGAGTTTTGGTACAACAGGTCTGAAATGAGGTACCGTCGAAGGCCAGGCAAAGGGATCAAGGCAGGCGGCAGAAATCAAACTCAAATAGTCAGGCAGAAGTCAAAAACCAAGAATTCAAACAGAGTATTAATGCTTCGGCAGGATCAGTATACTGAAGCCAGCTTGGGCACTATCAAAATGGAGGACTGGGCTTTTAAAGATGGTCTGGCGCCAAAAATTCAAATTCTGCAACAATTTGTGATGTCACGACGCTCCACATCATGACGCAAGCATCAAGACGCCCGGAGTCAAGCGCCAGCGTCACTAGGATCCAAACCCAGAAGTGCGCGTCTGCGCACTCGCACCTGAGGAGAGACACGCCAGAAGGTAAGAACCGAGGACAATCTCCCAGTGCGTCTTACACTATGTTGCTATATACAAACGTTGTGGTATTAATTTCCTACTTCTTTCCTGCCTCCTTGTTCCTCCCAATTGCTCATTAGCTTTGTATTTTCCATTTCCATTCCCATTTAGGTTTTCTATTTGACCCATTTCCTCTAACCACCTTTCTTCTATAGTTTTCTTTGAAGTGTTGTCCCTCAACACAAATATCTAGTAGAAGTATATCTAGAGCCACTAGTTGCTCTAGATTTACTTCTACTAGATATACCATGACCTGGATGAAAACCTTCATAGACTCAACACAAATAGTTCTTCCTTTTAACGAGAAACCACTCCTTACTTTTATGAGTGAAACCAGTAGGGATGCACCGAATCCACTATTTTGGATTCGGCCAACCCACGAATCCTTTGTGAAAGATTCGGTTGAATACCGAACCGAATCCAAACCCTAATTAGCATATGCAAATTAGTGGTGGGAAGGAGGAAAACATTTTACTTCCTTGTTTTGTGACAAAAAGTCATGCAATTTTCCTCCCCACCCCTAATTTGCTTATGCAAATTAGGATTCAGATTCGGTTCGGCCAGGAAGAAGGATTCGGCTGATTCCGATTCCTGCTGAAAAAGGCCGAATCCTGGCCGAATCCCGAACCGAATCCTGGATTCGGTGCATCCCTAGAAACCAGGTAGAAGGTATATAGGGACAGATTAAATTCTGTGAGGAAACAGTTATCTCATGGTTTATCATGTGAAAACTCATGGACGAGATTCAATTCGAGCAGAAAAAACTTTTCTCCAAATTCAGTTCCAGTTTTCCCCCATAGATGTGAATAAAGAATTCACATGATAAAAAGTGAGATATGTTTTTCTGAATTTAACTGCATCTCAAATTGAATCTCGTCCATGAGAAGTTGAAAAGACTAATAATTGTGGAGGGAGCATTGTGAAGGTAGAAAAAAAGATTATAGATAGAAGATAGAGGTTTTCTTGAAGTCTGAAATATGAAAGTATAAGTCCCTGTAGTGGCTTTGGGACTTCTCTTGGGGCATGGAGGCAAGATTGAATTTCAGAAAAGAAGCCTGAGAGGAGAAGGCTGAAAGGGAGGCCCATGAATCAGGCAAGATGTCTGAAAGGCAAGTCTGAGAATAAAGGTATGTGGCAGGCAATGACCAAAAAGTCCAAAAAGACCAGGAATCAGAATAAAAAATCAGCAGATGAAGGAGAGGACTGGAAAATACACTGTCACCAAAACTGAGGATCCAGGGCTCAGGAACTCAGGACACAAGTACAAATGACCACACATTACAGAAGGAGAGACAGGCCTTAACTAGCCTCTCTAACTAGACTGTCCTATAGTCCACTTACTAGACAGAGGACTTGCCTATAGATGACCAGATGCATCTGCAGATAGGGTTGCCACCTGGCCAGTAAAAAGTATGCTTGATGCCAATGTTATTAATAGGAAAAAACGTCAATAATATAGGAAGGCCGATATTTTTTTCCCGAAAAGGTGGCAACCTTATCTGCAGGTGGAGCAAAGGAGGCAGAAGTGAAGGAGCCTAAAGTAATTAAATACAAGGCAACCTACAGAAAGCTTCAGACAAGAGAATGCACGCACTCCTGCAGCCTTGATAGTTAAGGTAAAAGAGTAATTTTATTTCTTCATGTTAAAAGTAGCGTCCTAACGCGTTTCGTATCAAAAGATACGTAATCATAGGCACATAATTGGTTACAAATGCTACAAGTATTTAAACACATTTAAAGGAAGTGACGTCCATATCCACCTATCTTAGGTGTACTTGATGAACTACAAATCATTACAAATTAACTCTTAACATTCAGATTAAATAGTTTACAAGGTGACTTTTTCAAATACAAAATGCCATCGTGTGTATTAGTTGCTAACCAATTTCTCAATAACTTTAAATAATTTCAAATAAATTTAAAACAATTTTACGGTATATTTGCTAACCAAATTCTCAACAATATTAAATAATTATAAATAATTTTAAACAATCTTAAAGTATACAGTATTATTACATATGGTATATGATATATGATATACATACAACACGATTCAGATATAACTGATTATACAGATAACACTCTTAAACAGTTGCTTTAGACATTAGAATTATTTTTAAATTATTATTAAATTTTCATATTAATTAGATTTATTATAGTTTTTAGAATTGTTGGGATCTTTAAAATCATTAAAACACCAACAAATCATCATAGTGACATAAGCCTGTGTAAGATCGCTGAATATTGGAGTTAGAATCGATACAGATCACAATTGAATAGCGCTTTCTAGCATTACTCATGCTTCTACAGAACTGGCCGGACTCTGGACTCAGCTCTATTAAATTACTATTAAACAACCACATTATTCCATCAGATACATTCATCAAGAGGTCGTGGCAACAGAGTTAAAAAGCTCTGGAGATGCTATGAAAAAACAAGGAGAAATGTAAAACCTACTGAAACCAAAACTGAAAATCGCTAAAAAAAAAACTGCAATCGAGGTATACTGGAACTACAACAAATTGATGTTACTAATCTCTAGAATCAAAATCAAAATCAAAACCACATTCAAAATCAAAAATGACACGCGATATCCAAACGAAAATTTAACCCTTTAGGTTGTCTGGTGTTTAAAGTGAAGATCCAGTATGCCTCCCTATGCCGAAGCCTTGCAATTTTATCTCCTCCTCGTGAAGAATTGTAAATTTTCTCTATCCCCTGTATTTTCAGATATTTAACGTCACTCTTGTTACAGTCCCTGAAATGCCTAGATACTGTAGTACTATTACTCTGAGACTCAATACTGTAAATATGCTCGCGCATCCTGCATTTCAAATTTCTTACTGTACTTCCCACATATTGTAACAAGAGTGACGTTAAATATCTGAAAATACAGGGGATAGAGAAAATTTACAATTCTTCACGAGGAGGAGATAAAATTGCAAGGCTTCGGCATAGGGAGAAAAGGAACCAATAGCACACAGGACTGATGAAATCTTCCAATTATTTTATTGTGCAAGCGGAGTGCAATGCAACGTTTCGGGGAACAATACCCCTTTGTCAAGCATACGAAAGTGTGCAAAAAATACGTTTAAATACACAAGTGAATGTGTTCGATTAACATATCGAATTGTGATTGGTGTGCATCATAAGTGTCTAATAGCAACAGTTACCACCTTCATTTAAAGGGTAAATAAACCATGTATCTCATTCAAATTCAATGTGTTTAAAACATGGGAAGTTAAAAAATTTTTTTGTTACACAAACATTAAAATACAATGTGTATAAAACGTAAGAATTAAGCAAAGATTAATGCAAGTGTATAAGTGTAAGAATAAAACACACATACAAAAATATCAACAGAGGATAAATCGATGGAAACAACAAACAAACAGCTATAACATAATTACTAGCTTACCCTACCACATGTGTGCAGGGCAGGACACTGATTGGTCATATAAGGTAAGTTCATTCCCACCCAAGTAATCATCTGTGAAAGAAAACATTAAAAGAACAATCTTTATTAAAAAGTATCACTAATCCAATGTTAATCTCTATAAAAAACAAGACATATTAAAATCCTCATTCAACCCTTTGGGGAACCGCGTTTGCAAGAGCCAAATCCAATAAGCTTCACGTTGGAGCAAAGTCCTTTTTATATCCTGTCCCTGTCTCCTATTCACCTTCTCAATAATCTGCCATCTCACCTGTGACACCTGGTGACCCTGTGTAAAGAAATGTTTGGCTAGGAGTGTTTCCTTCCGTATTGACCCTTTATCTTTTTCTTTTCCTTCTTTGCTCAACTCGCCTTTGTAATTGCGTATCACTGATTTGTGCTCATTTAATCGAATTTTAATTGGTCTCGAAGTCTGTCCTACGTAGGCTTTGCCACACGGACACTTGATACAGTATATCACATTGTGGCTGTCACACGTTGAGAAGCTGTTGAGCTGGTGTCTAGTACCTGAAAGAGGATGCGTTATTACTTCACCTGCAATGATCCCATTGCAGTGGCCACACTGTCTACAGGGAAAAGTACCCTTAACCTGGGTGGTTAAATGCAAATCCATGTTGCGATTCGGTTGTAACTTGATCAGATCCCCAATGTTTCTACCCCTACGATACGAAAAAACTGGCGGAAGAGAAAAAAGATGCCCATATTTATGGTCTGCTTGTAATATACTCCAGTATTTTAAAATGATTTTCTTACAAACGGCTGAATTAGCATCAAAAGTAGAAACAAAAGGGATCCGTGCATTATTAGCATAGGGAGGCATACTGGATCTTCACTTTAAACACCAGACAACCTAAAGGGTTAAATTTTCGTTTGGATATCGCGTGTCATTTTTGATTTTGAATGTGGTTTTGATTTTGATTTTGATTCTAGAGATTAGTAACATCAATTTGTTGTAGTTCCAGTATACCTCGATTGCAGTTTTTTTTTAGCGATTTTCAGTTTTGGTTTCAGTAGGTTTTACATTTCTCCTTGTTTTTTCATAGCATCTCCAGAGCTTTTTAACTCTGTTGCCACGACCTCTTGATGAATGTATCTGATGGAATAATGTGGTTGTTTAATAGTAATTTAATAGAGCTGAGTCCAGAGTCCGGCCAGTTCTGTAGAAGCATGAGTAATGCTAGAAAGCGCTATTCAATTGTGATCTGTATCGATTCTAACTCCAATATTCAGCGATCTTACACAGGCTTATGTCACTATGATGATTTGTTGGTGTTTTAATGATTTTAAAGATCCCAACAATTCTAAAAACTATAATAAATCTAATTAATATGAAAATTTAATAATAATTTAAAAATAATTCTAATGTCTAAAGCAACTGTTTAAGAGTGTTATCTGTATAATCAGTTATATCTGAATCGTGTTGTATGTATATCATATATCATATACCATATGTAATAATACTGTATACTTTAAGATTGTTTAAAATTATTTATAATTATTTAATATTGTTGAGAATTTGGTTAGCAAATATACCGTAAAATTGTTTTAAATTTATTTGAAATTATTTAAAGTTATTGAGAAATTGGTTAGCAACTAATACACACGATGGCATTTTGTATTTGAAAAAGTCACCTTGTAAACTATTTAATCTGAATGTTAAGAGTTAATTTGTAATGATTTGTAGTTCATCAAGTACACCTAAGATAGGTGGATATGGACGTCACTTCCTTTAAATGTGTTTAAATACTTGTAGCATTTGTAACCAATTATGTGCCTATGATTACGTATCTTTTGATACGAAACGCGTTAGGACGCTACTTTTAACATGAAGAAATAAAATTACTCTTTTACCTTAACTATCAAGGCTGCAGGAGTGCGTGCATTCTCTTGTCTGAAGATTTTATTCGCCCAAGCTACGGGTTCGGGGCACGGCACCCGGGCCACCAGATAGACGCGGTGAGTGCCAAGCTAAAGCTGAGTTCATTTTGATTTGGATAAGAACTGTTTGTTTGCAAGTGAAGGGCCTGGGGTTTGGACACCCAGGCCATCCCGTTCCATGCGGTAAGGATTACCGTGTGGTTGCTAGTTACCTCAATCGTTTTTAAAAGAGCGTTATGCTTGATCTGCTTAAATTGTTTTAATTGGTTTAAGCGATTGGGGTTAACTTGCATATATATATATATCCATCTTCAAGTTCGTCCACTTGAGATTAGTAGCCAGCGATCTTTTTCTTGGTTGTTTTGAACCTACAGAAAGCTCATCCATGAGGAGCATCAGTTTATTAATACAAAGTTCCAGATTGAGCAGCTCCTGAAATTCCTTGTAACACCTAGATCTTTATAAAATACAGTTTGTACTTTAATCCATCAAACCATGGCAACGTATATCCATTCGTCTAGTGTAGGCTGGAGCAGCGTTCATGAGCAGATATTCAAGCTGTTCTTTTGGTGCAACTGTTTAACTGTAATGGATTTGTGATTTATACATTCTTAGCCGTTTTGCATAAAATAATGCGCTGGCTAAAGCAATCTTTAATTCTGCTAAAAACAGCTTAAGTCTCAGGGATTTATATATTGAAAGTCGGCTGTGATACTGATTGCTTCGGAGTTAAACGCTGGCTCACTTGCAAATTACCGAGTGCATTTGTAAAAATATTCAACAGACTCCATTAAATCAAATTTTTTTACTTACAATTTCACCGCAGATGTTCTGCCAAACACGTGGACACGTTTACAGTACAACCAACTTGTAACACACACAAATCAAAGACACACATATAATATTCCGAGGTATAAAATAATTTTATTAATATATGATTTAGTATTTGGTATGGTGGTGTTAAATCTCCCATGTAGGGATGCACCGAATCCACTATTTTGGATTCAGCTGAACCTCCGAATCCTTTGCGAAAGATTCAGACGAATACAAACCAAATTCTAATTTGCATATGCAAATTAGGATTCAGATTCGGTTCGGCCAGGCAGAAGGATTCGGCTGAATCCGAATCCTGCTGAAAAGGCCCAATCCCGAACCGAATACTGGATTTGGTGTAACCCCTCGATATTCGACTGCCGAATGTAAATCCTTCGACTTCGAATATCGTCGATCGAACGAAAAATTGATTTCGAAGGATTTTAATCCATCGATCGAACGATTTTTCTTCTACCAAAAAATTGGGGGGACCTTCCCCATTGGCTTACATTGCACCTCGGTAGGTTTTAGATGGCGAAGTAGGGGGCCGAAGTTTTTTTTAAAGAGACAGTAGTTTGATTATCGCATGGTTGAATATTCAAACGATTTTTAGTTTGAATCGTTCGATTCGAAGTCGTAGTTGAAGGTCGAAGTAGCCAATTCGATGGTCGAAGTAGCCAAAAAAACATTCGAAATTTGAAGTTTTTTTTATTCTATTCCTTCACTCGAACTAAGTAAATGGGCCCCCAAAAGTACAATTTCATGAGTTGTCTTTGTGCCAAGAAGTCATTTTTACCCAGTGTAGACAACACCAACTTGGCCAGTTTTTATTCATAGCTAAACTTTCCATAACCTTAACCAGCTTAGTGATTTGCAGACAATTGCAACTGGGAACAATTTTGAGTGGTCTTCCACCCACTAAACTACTACTCACTCAAGAGACAAAATCCTTGCAAGTGCTAATGCATTACACTTATTCCAATGCCATGAATGAGCAGTTTTAATGTTCTTGTCTAAATTTGGATGCCATGACATATATTCAAGAATGACCCACACCCACTACTTCATGAATGGCACAATCTATAACACGAAGCTCAGCAAGAAAAAAAATGTAAGCAGCAATCGAGCTGTATATCAGCACTTGCGCCTTCAGCAGAGCCCAAAATAAATTGTAAAGATAAATCGAGAACTTAGAAGATGCGATCACATAGTTTGTAATGCCTGAATAACTGTCCAGTGGGGATTCGCTTGAATAATGTTGACTTCATAAACCATTTTCACTTTCATTAGCATATTTATTTTTCTTTAGGTTGATATCATAAATCACAGGTGAAACAAGCTATAAATAAGAACTACTGTGCTATTATGAAATCACAGAAGCGAAAGCTGAAGAAAATAATTTTTATAAAATTGTAGACCACCTGAAAGTCAACTATACAGTAATAGTATTCAGTAAGTCTTCATCAGCTCCAATGCAAAGCTATTTTAGTCTTTTGTACTACACATCAACATCAACTTGCAGATTTCTGGGGCACAAGTCCTCAGTTTTGGTTGTTCATAATGAGATTAAAGTTACTAGACGATGTGTCTACCAATTTCCATGTTGAAGTCATAATGAAGATTTCCCTCAGGAGGACTCCCCTGGCACTTATTTATGGCAATTGCTTAAGGAACCCTGTTCTCATCTCTCCTCTCTAGAGGCATTATTGCATGCATATACTAATGGGCTTATTTATCACAGTTTTCATTTGTGTAATGCTAAAGGTTTTTTTATGCGTCAAATAAATGCTACTTTTAAAAAAAATTCCAATGCTTGATTATTTATTCAAAAATACTAAATATAAAAATAGGAATCGCTTGAATTTTTACTCTATCATTTTCAATGGGTTGAAAAATTTGCATCGAAAAAACACATTAAAATTGTTGTAGACTGTTCCCATTGACTTCTACATGAACTTTGGATTTTGGATGGGGACATTTTACATTTGTCAGTCCTTGACATTTGGTCAGTCTCTCTCATCTGCCTCTGTGCTGGCAAAGAGAATTTGGTTGGTTTTTAACCATCAAAACCATTATGTAGGGTCATTGTGGAGAGGCTGGCGGTTGGGAGACTAAAGGCCAGGTGGGTAACCAAATACAGCAGTACTGAAGTCAGAGACCATGATAAAAAGATGAATGAAGGTGAATAGACTAGGTGAGATAATAACTATGGTGTACAGATGGTAATATGACTATACTTGCAAAAACAGTAGGAATCGCTGGTCAGAGTCGAAATCCAGCAGCAGGCCAATAGTCAGAGGCAGGTGGCAGTCAAAACAGAGTCAGGGGACAAGCCAGGAGTCAGAACCAGGGAATCCACCAAAACAGGGGAAGGATAAGCAAGAGAGATTGGGAACATGGCTGGGGACGAGGAACCAGGTATTGATTTAGGGACAAGGAAATGAAGGATCAAGGTAAACAGGACACAGGATCAAGGTTTTCACAGGCCGGAGTGATCACAGCAAACAGCTTAATGACCAAGTACAGATCAAGGTCAGGGATAGGCTTATAAAGGGTCTAAATAGAATAGTTTCACATGAGATGGTCGGAGAAAGGGAGCAGAAGGGAGGAACATAACAGGTACAACAAGAACCCAAAACAGGAGGACCTCCATTAGCACAACTGGTAAGTACAGTAACACCCAAAGTCCAGAACACCCAGAGTGACACAGACACCTGTTTGCTCTCTGCTGTGCCATTAATCAAAGCAGGCTGAACCAGTGCATCTGCGCTAAATGCAACAAGCATGAATAGGCACAAGTACGTTGTTTGTTTAAGTTTGCATTTGTGCTTACTTTCGTAAATGAGGCCTCTCATTTCTATCTTTTATCTCTTCAGCTCAATCAACATCTTTGTAATCACTGTAGTGCCTGGAGGTAACGTTGCCTTTCATCGAATCAATTAAATATCATGCCTTTCAATGGATCAGCGTGTATGAATTTACACTTCTTCACAAATTATGCAAAGCTTCCGCTAATCTTTTAATCTCCTCCACTGAGTGTATCAGTAAGCAGGGAAATCATTGCCTATTCAGCACCCACTGTCTGGGAACGGCTGGAGATAGAGGAAATTCAGATTGTAGGAGGGCTCATAATGATTTCTGTAACACAAAAGAAAAATCCAGATGGAAGGAATATGCATCTGAAACCAGCCAGTAGAACAGAACATAAACCATTTTAAGGAGAAGTAAAGCCTAAAAAATAATATCTGTATTTTATACACTATGCCAGCTAGGAATTTAGAAAACCTATACAGGTAATGGCCATCAAAGTTGTGCACAGGAGCTCCCCTCTTGCTAGGCCATGATTCGAGTGTGGGGGTTGTCAGAAGCAACAAAGGAGTGAAGAGTGAAACTGCCCTGTTTTGCTTCACCAAAAAATTAGCAACATGGCCACAAATGCATTGGAGTCAGTGGGCATATTTTTCAACATGGTTTTTCTATTGACAAATGCATTAGTGTCAATGGGTGTGTGGGCATTTTTTCTAAAGCCAAATGCATTGGAGTCAGTGGGCAGGTTTTTTTTTATAATGACTTTAGATGTTCCATAGCAATCATACCATTTGGGGTTCTGAAGATCCTCTTAGAATGAAAGTACTGTAAGAGCCTGTTACATAAGTTATAGGCAGTTCCAGGTTTCATGGTTTCCACCCATATGCAGCTATTTTGGAGATGCAGGATGCCTAGAGACCAGGGGTCCCCAACCTTGTTTACCTGTGTGCCACATTCAAATTTACAAAGAATCAGGGAATAACAGAAGCATGAAAATTGTTCTTGGGGGTGCTAAATAAGGGCTATGGTTGATTTCTTGGTAGCCACTATGGGGACTGGTAGCCTACAGGAGGTTCTGTTTGGCAGTAAACCTGTTTTTTATGCACCAAAACCAGGAATTCAAAAATAAGCTCCTACTTTGAGGCCACTGGGAGCAACTTCCAAGGGTCTGGGGAGCAACATGTTGCACGTAAGCCACTGGTTACTGCTATAGACAATACAGCCTCAGCACATGTATCCTTTGATGTAGGGACGTGGTCTGCTACACCGATGTAAGCATTCCTTTTTGTATGTGGTTTTTACTTCTATTGGGCATCTAGATTATTTCGTGCCTGCTTATAGGTCACTGTTATTGAGTTCTAAAGAGCTCTTTACTTACATATTGTCTTTGCCTGTTCTTGACCTTGACCTCTTTGTGATGCCGGCCTTATATTAGTTTGCCTTCTGGATCCTCCCCATAATCTGATTGATTTAAATTAGGGATATAAAGCAAAACAATGCAATAAGGCAATGTATTAAATGTAATAGTGAGGAAGCGAGTGAATGGGTGAAGATGCCCTTAAGCTATTTCTTTACAATGTGTACAGCCAGAGGCAGTAAACAAACCAGAACTCCTACTTTTACTGGGTGCATTTAATATACGATGTGAGGATCCTAAGGACTCCCCTCATTTCCCTTGTGTCAGAGGGAAAAGACAAGGGTAAAAACATTAATTTAAATGTCAACCGTGACCCACTATCACTTTTCTGAGGGCTGCTATGTGATTGACCCATTGGCTCTTCGTGATGGGTTTTTGGAATTATTACATTATAATGTTATAATGCCTGTATATGATGAAGATGAACCCTCCATCTGATAAAAAGTGACCTAAATATAAATATATGTATATATTCTGTTAAAAGAAGACAAATCAAACCTGATCCACAGCAATAAACAATAACTGAATGACTTGGATTCAATAAATGTTAATAAACAATTGCGTCCTTTATACCCAACATTTGAATATGTTAAGTGCAAGGTCATCTGGAATTGAATCCGGTGTTTGTTTGAAAGCTGCTCTTCTTTGCCCTTGTACAATCTGTTTAATATTATCCTAAGCCGTTCTTCTCTAGCTTTTTGATAATAGTAATAGTAATCATTTCCAGTTGTGGTAATGGCAAGGGTCTATGTTTTGTTGGAAGTATGATCCTTTCTTCCAAACATCTGGGAAAATTATTCTACTAAAAAAGACTCTACCATTGCAATTTGTAGGACAAATCTTTCTTATACCTGAAACTGATAAAACGGGAGGTTAACAGGCAGAGGTGGTACATTAATAAGCTCCATAGGCTACGAGTCAGCACACCAACTCCATGAAAAGGTGCTCTACAGCAGACTGGCATAGCTTAAATGGTAAACCCAGGTTTTGTAATGATTTCAAAAGAAGTATCAGAAATACAGGAACCGTTATTACAAATGCTTCTGAGAGTAATAGAAGCAACAACGTTCAGGTACCTTCTTATATAGGTATTCGAGCTACATATCAACAGATGCTTATGTGAGAATGGAATATATATTGTATATACTGTATAAAATGGTTCAGGAGCTACTCTAGGCCAATCTCCAGCTGATGCCTATGGTTTGAACACTCAGGAAGGTGCCATTGCTCTTGAAGAACAGCCTGAATGAGTCCAGATAGTGACGCTATTCCTGTACTATTCTGTTATACAAGACCATGCAGGGCCGGAACTACGGGTAGGCAGAGTAGGCACGTGCCTAGGGTGCAAAGCTGGGGGGGTGCCAGGCACGCACCTTCCCTGCTTCTTCTACCCCCTAGTCCGGTCCCTGCTCACAGATGTACCGGCGTGAGTGTGCACTCTGTTCCTTTGGATCTTATTTCCACTCATGCACACTTTTGTCTTTTTCGCGCATGCGCATACTTGGGTTTTCCGTGCATGCACACATTTAGTTCTTCGCGCATGTGCGCCTGTTGGCGATATGCTCAGCCAGCCTGCCTAGGACACCTGGCCTAGTTGGCCCAGCTCTGAGACCATGTCCAACAACTCTGCATCATTTTGCTGATTTCCTGCCTTACTTCTTCCTGGAACAACCAGCAGTACATCAGGGAGGAGTGAATGATGCCAGGGGGCAGATTGCTGGTGTTTGAGGGTTGGCTGTTTATGTCAGTGGCTGGGCAATGATGGATGGGAGAGATTGGGGCAATTTGGGGGCATGTGTTTTGTCCAAGTGTCAGAACGATAAAGCTATTAATTAACACGGTAAATACAAAATATACTCTAATTCTGATAAAACCGCTGCATTGCTTTAGACAGATAATCTATGTTATGGTAGAGTATTTTGTTGTCTTGGTGAAAAATTTGGCCGCATCAAAAATGAAGCCTGGAACCTGCAACGTTAGATGAGGATGAAAATTCCTAAGGAGACATTTAGGAGAAGTGAAAACCTCCTTCAACATTTAATCAGCAATGAATCATACTGTATATGGTGCTGGGTTAATGTTGGGCTAAAAATGATCACTATTTTTAAAAATGGCCCCTTTATTGGAGCTCCACCTCAGATCCGCTAGGGTGCC
This sequence comes from Xenopus petersii, assembly GCA_038501925.1. NCBI lineage: Eukaryota > Metazoa > Chordata > Amphibia > Anura > Pipidae > Xenopus > Xenopus petersii. The sequence goes on along the minus strand of CM076680.1, from coordinate 171,654,630 downwards.
TGAAGCACAGTAGGAGGGGGAGGAGGTGATGGAGGAGATAAGGAGCTTGTGGTTGGTCAGCTTGTTTGATAAATAGACAATGGCCTGAGGACCCAGTACTTGTAGCCCCTGCATCCCACTGCTGCCAATACCAACGAAATAGGGTGTAATAACTCTACAAAAAACTCACACAGAGGGTGTGATTTTTCACACTACTACTCAGTGGAAGACTGTGGCAAAAGACAAAACACCTAGGGGCACATTTACTATGGGTCGAAAATTGAGGTTTAATTAACCCTTGATATTGGACCATCAAAGTAAAATCCTTCGACTTCAAATATCGAAGTCAAAGGATTTACCGAATATCGTTTGAAATTTTTAAATCCTTCGAATTGAACGATTCGAAGGATTTTAATCCATCGATCGAGCGATTTTCCTTCGATCAAAAAAAGCTTAGAAAGCTTATGGGGAAGGACCCCATAGGTTAACATTGGTGCTCTGTAGGTTTTAGCTGGGGAGGTAGGTAGTCAAAGTTTTTTTTAAAGAATGGTCGAATAGTCGAATAGGGTTCATTACAATGATTTAAACTTTAGTTATTTTGTTATGATATATTCTACATTAAGGGCCCATTTTTTTAACCTCACATTTTTCTGTTCAAGATTTTAAAGGGTAAAACTTTTTAGAGAATTTTTAGAGGGAAAAAAAAACTAATTTTTTTTGAGATTTATTATACCCCCAAAGCTGCTAAAAGTCTGAATTTAAAAAATACTCCATCTCAAACCTGAAGTTGTTTTGCATGATTTAAATTGATGCATAAATTTGACAAATTTTTTCACCCTGTGTAATAAAAATACCTCGTCCTGGTGGTCTAGTGGGGGGACTGATAGGATTTGTTCCTGGTGCTTTAGCTGTTGCTATTCTGTGTGAATCTGTTCCTGATTATCTGTTTTGACCCTTTGCCTGCCTGTTTGACTATTCTGATCTCTGGAACCTGACCCTTGCCTGAAACCGACCTTGACTCTGCTTAATCCTCCTGTTTGACGTTCCGGTTTGACCTCTGCCTGTTATTTGACTCTGATTCTGCCTCAACCCATCTGATTGATCACCTGGTTTTGACCCTTTGCCTTCCTGACGATTCTGATATCCACCTGCCTCGATCCAGCCTGTCTGACCATCCGCTTTCTTGTCCTTTTGTACCGTGACCTTCGGCCCAAAAGACTCTGCTAACAGCCGTGCCCCTTTGTCAGCCAGAACATCTCGCCTTGCACCCCTCGTTAAGTCCAGGTGGCACCCAAGTAAGCTGAGGGCTCCTCCCGAAGCCCAACGGTGGTCACACTACTGGTGAAGCCGAGCCGAGACCTGGGTACTTGGCATTTGTTCTGGTATCGGGTGCCGGCCGTGACACCCTGACCCTCAAGAAGAATTATTGATAAATCAGTTCAATTCATGGATGGAAATTTAATTTTTTTTTTTTTGGACTTTTTTTTAATAATAAAATTTGATTAATGCGAGTTTTAGTAAATAGCCCCCTTATTGTTGCCTTTGTGTTGTATTTCTTGTGTATCCAATGCCTGATTTCAAGCACTCGCAGAAACATTCTTCAATAGACTGTCATTACAAACTGAAAGCTGAGCAAAGTGTCTCCACCGAACCCTGCCTTGTGCTTTTCATGTTTCGGTCTCATCACGCAGAAGAATAACATGAAACAAAACTTTGGATGCCTTCCAAATTAATGTGCCTTCTCTAATTCATGCTTTAGATTAGTGAAACATTAACCATGCCTGGAAAGGCTCTACCATTAACGTGCCTGTCAGATTCTAAACTCAAATTATCTAGCACTTAGCAGGCAAGGCCTTAATGAATATTATATATTAACTTTAAAATTCTCTATTATCATATAACGATAGCTGGAATCTATAGTGAGTGCTTTTCTACATTTGACAATTCAGATTTCCTAAAATAATTGATTTTGTATGATGATGATGATGATCATCATTATTATTATAAATCTCTAATACAAGTAGCTTGTCTATCTATTGTCTGTTTACCATCAGTCTTTCTATTCCAGGGTTCCATAACCCTTTTCTCTGAGACCCAAATTTATACTGGACGTTAACTTTGGGACCTAAAAGGGATCATAGAGATCCACCCTAAACAGAATAGGGACCCACTGAAAGGTTAAGAATCACTGACCTAATTTATTTTGGTCTATCTCTCTATAATCTCTCTATCATTGCCTATCACCTCTTTTGATCAAACTGTAATTTATCATTCATCTATCTGTCATCTGCCTCAACTCAACTCAACTCTTTGTGATCTCTCTGTGATCTCTCTATCATTGCTCTGTCATCTATCACCTCTGTTATCTCTACCATGTCTCTCTCATCTCTCTATCACCTCTCTGTCATCTCTCTATCACCACTATGTCATCTCTCTATCATCAATCGGTCATCTATCATCTCTCTGTTGTCTCTCTATCATTTCTCTGTCATCTCAGTATCATCGATCTGTCATCTCTCTGTTATCTCTTTATCATTTCTCTGTCATCTCCCTTAGTTCAGCTGTTCGATAGGTAAAAAGGAAATAGAGAAATGGGTCTTTAAATGGTTGTTACCCTGTGATTGTAATCTGAGATTGGTTCAGTGGTAGACTAAAAGGACTTCTTAATAGTGTATGATAAGGAGGCAGGTAACATCATGAAGAAGAAAGTGCCTTTTAAGCAACACATGCTACGGTAAAAGATTTTAGTTGTGAGAAGAGCCAAAAGCTTGAGGTTGAGAAGCGTACAACACCCGGTAAACTGGTGCAACTTGAGACTAGAGACTCTTCTCACTGAGGCATCACAGACTATCACTGACCAATTATGAGATTCTAAAGAGAATCTAAATGTCGAGCATATCATCAGCTACAAATCTGCTTCTTTGAAAAAAATGTCTAAAAGGCACAGTAGATTTACTCTATCCTGTTTTCAAAATGAAAATAATAATGAAGTTAAGGTTCACATTGCTCCTTTTAAATCTACTGTTTGGAGAAGGCTCTTTCCAGTTCCAACACCATGCACAGAGTGAGGTCCATACAGAATGGGTTTGCTGTGGAAGAACTGGATTGGCGTCCACAAAGCTCGATCCTGGGATGAATTGGAACATTACCGTGAGCCAGGCCTGATCCCCAATACCTGTGCTCAGCCAAACAAATGCTATATGGAAAACAAACAAATAGTAGCCCTACATGTTTTAGATGGCACTTACTCATAGGCACTAATTCTACTTGGTGAGTTATTTACATTGGTTATTTGTGGCACCTTTCCTTCTTTTGGGAGATGCTACTCATCTGTGTCAGGAGCAACGCAAGCATGAAAATTGTTCTAGGGGGATGCCAAATAAGGGCTGTTATTTGCCATTTGGTAACCCCTATGAGGACTGGCAGCCTACAGGAGACTCTGTTTGAAAGTACAGATGATTTTTATGCGGCCAAAACTTGCCTCCAAGCCTGGAATTCAAAAATAAGCACCTGCTTTGAGGTCACTGGGAGCAACATCCTAGGGGATGGGGAGCAACAAAGCATAATTTTTCTTGGGTGGTGCCGAATAAGGGCTGTTATTTGCCATTTGATAGCCCCTAAAGGAGTCTGTTTTTTAAGCAACCAAAACTTGCCTCCAAGTCTGGAATTTGAGGCCACTGGGAGCAAAATCCATGGGGTTGGGGAGCAACATGTTTCTCACAAGCCACTGGTTGGGGATCACTGCCATTTACCATCATGTGCTCCAAATAATGAATCAAATGACCCAGTCAAATGAAAGTATAATGCTGCTTGCAGGGTTGTCCCCAATTCGTCAGTGAACCCTTAGACTCCTGAGGACCCCAGGAATGTAGAGGGCATCAATCTATGTATCTATTATAAACACAATATACTGTATAATGAAACTATCCTACAAGGAATGGGCATCATTTCTGTCTCTTCACAATCCTATCCCTGTTGACTGAGTAGGCAGTTTTCTGGGCTTCACAGATTAAATGACATCAATCTTAAAAAATTGCCAAATTGCCTTATTTGTCAACATGTTTCCCACGGTTCAGTGAGGTTCCTCTGTGCCAGGGTTAGAATTGAGTAAGTTCACTATCCAGAATAAATGCTTCTTGTACCAGGAACAAATTAAACAGAATCCGCTCATTTACGTGGAGGGGGGGATGAGAGCTTCTTCCTTTCATTCTGTAGCCTGCTATTACTTCCCACACATCAGTCAACACAAATAACTTTATTTTCTACAGTAACTTAAGAAAGGGCAAAATGACCTGATAATACTTTGAGTTTCTTGGCCTGAGAGCTGTGGGGGTTTTAATTGCACTACCATTGCAGTCCCTCCTTCTGCTCCTAATATTGCTAGGTGCTGGACAAACTTTACTTTTTGATTTTAAATCAATTGTACATATCATTTATTTCCATTTTTAAAACATATATATATATTTTTTTTTCTACATTTGAACTTTTTCCCATATTTTATACCATTTTTTCAGGTCCCCTACAAAACTTAAAATGGGATTTCTTTACAATGGGTAAATGTCCAAAATGAAATGTTATGCTTGCCCCTTAAAAAAAAGTGCAACATTTTAAGAAATTTTCCTCCTTCAACATACAATAATCCAATTTTTTTAAAAAAAAAAAATTCTTTTTTCTGTGTAATAATAAAACAGTCGCTTGTACTTGATCCCAACTAAGATATAATTAATCCTCATTGGAAGCAAAACCAGCTTATTGGGTTTATTTAATGTTTATAGGATTTTTGAGTAGACTTATGGTCTACTTTCCTGTATTACAGAAAGATCCCTTATCAGGACAACCCCAGGTCCCGAGCTTTCTGGATAAAAGGTCCCATACCTGTACAAATAACATTCGGAAAACCAAAATAATAAATAAAATATTTTTTAAAGCAAGTACTCTGTGGTGCCTGGGAGGGGAACACTTCTTCCTGACGCATTTGACTCCAAAATGAAGGGCAGCTACATACACACTTACAAGTGTTCCCTTTGTGTAATTGTGTAGCAGGAACAATTGCTTAGAGGCCTATTTATCAAAGGGCGGATTTTAGTGTCGAATAAAAAAATGGCGAAAGGAATATAATGTACTAAAAATGTGAACAGTGAAAACTCAAAAAATTTGGGTTTTTCTGACAAATCCTTGCGAAAAAAACCCTGAAAACTAGGGATGCACCGAATCCAGGATTCGGTTCGGGATTCGGCCAGGATTCGGCCTTTTTCAGCAGGATTCGGATTCGAGCGAATCCTTCGCCCCGCCGAACCGAATCCGAATCCTAATTTGCATATGCAAATTAGGGGCAGGGAGGGGAATTGCGTGACTCTTGTCAGAAAACAAGGAAGTAAAAAATGCTTTCCCCTTCCCACCCCTAATTTGCATATGCAAATTAGGGTTCGGATTCGGTTCGGTATTCGGTCGAATCCTTCATGAAGGATTCAGGGGTTCGGCCAAATCCAAAAAAGTGGATTCGGTGCATCCCTACTGAAAACCACAGAATTAATTTAAAACGGTCCAATAGGATCAGCACAGCGCTCATTGGCTTCTATAGAACCTGAACAACTTTTATCTGGCGCAGCTTTGTATTAGTGGTCTTCGTGGTTTTTACTCTTCATAAATCTCAGAACTTTTTTAAAGAAAGGGAAGGCCACAAATTTTTAGAGATTCATGGAAAAAATTGAAATTCGATTGTTAGTAAATGGGCCCCTTAGTGTTTCATAAAGTGAATAAAGCAAAGTTATTTTGTGAAGTGCAATAGTCAGATGACAAGAAGTCAGAATATATGTGTATGCCATGAGGCTATTTATATACTGCAATTAAAGGCATGAGCATTGTCTGCTAAATATTTTAAGCTTTTGCTGAAAATATGTTTTTTTTTACTGTTTTAACTTTCTCCCACTTACACATTCCGTGGAATGCGAGAGATAAAATCTACTGAAACCTCAGAGCACTGGACTGGGCAATGGGATGATCAGACTTATGTGAAAAATGATTCCAGGAATGCAGTAGTCAAAACATGATTATGTAGCAGCCTTTCAAATGAAGAAGAAATTACACTCCACTTTGCACTCCTTCAACCCCCCCCCCTAACACTAGATGAAGTTAGCAAACTCTAGCCTGCTCAAAACCCACAACCAGCTCCCTTGACCCCATACCCTCTTGCCTCCTTTATCCAATCTCTGTTACACTCTCTCCTGCCCTTACCCACCTATTTAACCTTTCCCTTTCTACTGGTACATTTCCATCCTTATACAAACAAGCACTAATGACTCTTATCTCATAAAACCTTCCCTTGATCCCAGCTCTCCCGCTAACTATCATCCAGGTTCCCTTCTTCCATTCACATCCAAATTACTAGAAAGTCTTGTTTACAAACGCCTGATCCAGCATCTCACTCACAACTCCCGTCTCGACCCCCTGCAATCTGGCTTCCGCCCATCACACTCGACTGAAACTGGACTCACCAAAGTAACCAATGATCTTCTACTGGCAAAGTCTAAAGGTCACTATTCCATTCTAATCCTTCTAGATCTCCCTGCAGCCTTTGACACAGTTGATCACACACTCCTCCTAGACATTCTATACTCAGCTGGCATTCGTGACACTGCTCTTTCATGGTTTACATCTTATCTGACCGTTTAACTCTACTTCTATGTTCCCTCTCTCTGTTGGAGTTCCCCAAGGCTCTGTCTTAGCTTCTTTGTTGTTCTCACTCTTACTACTTTGCTAGGAAAACTTATTCAGTCGTTTGTACTTCAGTATGATTTTTATGCTGATGACACCTACTTGTCTACTCCCAGGGTTGGACTGGAGCACATGTAACTTTCCCAAGTTACAGAATAACTTTCTGCTGTCTCCTCCTGGATGTCACAGAACCACCAGAAACTGAATCTTTCTAAAACATAACTCATTATATTTCGTTACAGATCCTCCCATGTCCCTCAGATCTTACTCACAGTAAACAACATTACCTTTCACTTGACCACAAAGGCACGCTGCCTAGGAGTTATCCTAAACTTTCATCTGTCTTTTTCATTACACATCCAAACACACAACCTTTGCTTTGCTTCTTACATTCACCTCTCTTCTCCTCTCATCACTTTTGCCAATTCTCCTCTACAAGACTTCTCTCAGGTTTTTCTCTGGAACTCTCTGCCTTGAGCTATCAGACTCTCTCCTCCCTTCCAAACGTTCAAACACTCCCTAAATCCCTACCCTGGATGTCATGTGGCCGAGGCAGATTATTAATTACAATCCTGAGCTGGTTCTTACTTATAGGAGAACTAGTCCCTAGCACTAAAAGGATGGCAACAGTGGGGAATTCAGGAACCTCTCTTACTTAGTCTACACACTTGAGTTCCTATATTGGCAGGGGGCACCTTGGTGTACTAACCCTTCTGGTCTCCTTGTTGGAGCATCTGACTACTCTATTAACTGCCCTCAGTTTAATTGCAGCCAATTACCAGCTATTAGTTGCTTACACTGAAGCCTACCTACACCTCAGGATCTTCAGCATTAACCCTCCCCCCCCAGAAAGTGTCACCCAAAGAGATATGGTTACTCCCCTTTTAAAGACTATGGGCATCTGACATAGCTGGCCAATTGCCTGGCCAAAGAACTTCCAGGGAAACATTCCTCTCTCCCAACTGTGAACCAGGCCCCTTCTGGGCACTGGGGACACCATGTCAAGGTAAACCCCATATGGTGGTCTGGGGGATGTGAGAGATGGACATTCCATAATTTGAAGCTCTCTGGATATTGGATTTTCATATAAGAGATTTCATGCCTATACTAATTAAAAACATGAGTTACTTGGAGTCTTCTCCTGGAACCCATACGCCTTTGCTTTTCTCTATTTCTGCCACACTAATTCACCACTACATAACAATGTAAGATACATTTGAGATGCATGTATTTATCTTGAAATCCTGGGACAAAGTTGAGTAAATTGCACTGAAATTTGCACTTTCCATGCAGCTGCAACATGCGAGTGATTTGTTTGAAGTGGCCTCCTAGTAGAACACAAGCTGTCTGAAAACTTTATCTGCTGAATGTCTTGTCCTGTACTTGTCCCTAAACAAATATTTGTGTTGACATTGCAGGTGCATAATTATCTGTGATGTTTATTTAAATCAAGCTGTTCCTTATAAAAATCAGAGCTCAGGCATTTTTAGAGGTTTTGATGTTATAGGAGAGTGAATTTCTAATCCAATCAATGGCTGTTTGAGCCTGGGACATAATTTATAATCAAGAGAAAAATAACGATCATGAATTATCTAAGGCGCAAGAGAAACAAAAGTGAGCAGAGAGAATGAGAGATTATAACAGACATGGATCTTATTTGTCACAATGCCATCATACAATATATAATATCTAAATCAGAATGTTCCATTTTTACACATATAAATATAGCCACAAGGTTAATTTGACATTACACAGTTACTAAGGTGCAGATTTATCAAGGGTCGAGGAAATTTTCGAAGTAAAAAAATTCAAAATTCAAAGTAATTTTTTGGATACTTCGACCATCGAATAGGATACTACGACTTCGATAATTGAAGTACTGTCTCTTTAAAAAAACCTCGACTTCAATAGTTCGCCAAATTAAACCTGCCGAAGTGCTATGTTAGCCTATGGGCACCTTCTAATGAATTTTTCTAAGTCTTCACACATCGAAGACTCAGTGAAAAATCCTTCGACTTCGATATTCGAAGTCAAAGTATTTTAATTCGATGGTCGAATTTCGAAGTATTTTTTACTTTGGAATTTGACCCTTGATAAATCTGCCCCTTAAACTAGATTAATAGCTACAAATATATAATTGTCGCCAATTGTTACCACCTTCGGAGACAGGCATTATGTCCGTTTTCTTAACAAGAATGGTGATTGCACTGCAGAGGACTGATACTTATAAATGTAAATTCATTGAGAATAATTAATATCATGTGAAAATAATTGAAAATAATGGATTCTGGATTACATCGGCCATAAGTATATTTAATAATACATGAATAAATCGCTTATCTTATATGAACTATTCATCAGTATGACCATTGGTAGTGGCGCTAAAAAGTGTGCAAGATATACAGTATAGCAGATTTGGCGGTTAAATAAATAAATATACTTGAAACTTGAAATAGTAAAGGGCTTATCTGATCTGTTTCACTTTGCTGAAAATTTGTGAAAGGCAAAAACGGCGTCAAATGCATTGAAGTCAATGGGCATCCAGGATAATTGCACAGTCAGGTGGGATACACACAGGGACATCTCAAGTATACTTCCCGGTCCCTCCAGTGTCCTCTCCCACTCTCACCCTCATCCTCCTATGTCTTACTAGGGGTACAGTCAACAGTTCCCCCTTTCAAGGGCCCTTTTCACCTTTTTCCCAATGCCTCAATTATCCACTATAACCCTGACTCCTTGTTGGGGCTACAGCTGCCCATGCCAACTTTCCTATCTCCACTCATATAGTGTGCTATTTCACAAGCTAGGCCTCTTACTAGCTAAATTTGGTACCTCTTCCTGTGGGATGCCTCCACAGCTTCAGTGACAATCTGAGTGCCACTCTTCCCATGATGCATCTGCATTTCCTCCAGAACTTCCCCTTTCTATAGCCCCTCTAGTCTCCCACTCTAGGACTTTCCCAAACTCTCTCACGTTACTTTTACTCAATTTTACACAGCTATGCTGTAATTACCCCTATTACCTTTTTAAATAACTCTTTGGCTCTATCTAGTGGCCAACCTATTTATACATTAACCATTAACTTAATGATTCACATTTTACCCCTGTACAACCATATATTGGGCTTTTCTATATACAGCTTCCCAACTCCAACCTTATAGAGCTGCTAGGCACTGACAGTTTATTTGGGCCATGGACCCTATTGAGGAAGCTCTGACAGATTTGGAACACAAGCACTATGCTGACAAGAAGTTTAAATCCCCTCCTCAATACTCTGCTGGGGAGAAGGTGTAGTTCTCCACTAAGAATATCCACCACAAGATTCCTTCTAACAAGTTGGACCCTAGATTTATTGGTCCATTGCCTGTTCTGGAAATTGACAACTCTGTGGCTCTCTGACTCCAATTTCCTGAGATGCACATCCACAATGTGTTTCATATATCTCCTATTGAAACTATCACTAATCGCTTCACTTCTGGACAATCTCCTCCTACTCTTGTCATTGTTGACGGTCAACAGGAATATGAAGTTGAAAAAATTCTGGACTCAAGATTCTCCAGAGGCTCCTTACAGTATCCCATTCAGTGGAAAAGTTTTGGTACAGAAGAATGTTCCTGGGTATAACACTCTGATGTCTATGCTCCACGGTTGATATGAGAATTTTACAAACCTTTTCTTCATAAATCTGATCATAGTGGTCAGGTGATACTGGCAGGAGTGCTCAGCTTTGCATCCAAGATGGTGATGCCCATGGCTTCATAGTGATACCATTGGGCTTTGTCATGAAGTCATCATGTTGCATTTTAGCTTGAAAATTCAAAATAAAAAGAACTCCAGAGACTCAGGGTTAATGCTCAAATATAAGTCATTGGTGCTCCTAAATTGCTATTTTGCTTGATCCTTTGGTTTCTGACCTCCTGCATTGATTTGGCTTCGCTACCCGCTGCCTGCCCTGATCTTTTGCCTGGATAGGACTACAAACTTTATTAACTTTTTGGATACCGCAAATTGGACTTTTCTGCATACAGCTTCCTCCTTGGTCCCGACTCCAACCTACTAGCGCTGCTAGACCCTGACACTGAATAGCCTGTAATGGGAATTATCATAAAACTAAATCTAGAATACAAATTCCCAAGTACTAAGCACAATTTCACTTTGAGATAATCAGAGGAAAATAAGGAAAGTCCTTGTGAAATACCACCAAGTCCAGGTGCTGATATTGGTAGGTTGTTAATGAAAGAAAATGCCTTGTGTTCAAGGATTTCAGGCAGTGGCATAACTAGATGTTGCTGGGCCCCACAGCAAATTAATTTTAGGGCCCCCAACATATCCAGTGTTTGTCCTGTTTTAACAATATATGTTCAAATTGCTCATCAATGAGAGCCTCATGGGGCCCCCTGTACCTCCTGGGCCCCCCTGCAGCCGCAGGGTCTGCTTCCTCTGTAGTTACGCCCCTGAATTCAGGTAAAACAGTATATAATGCATAATATGGAGGGACAAAATAAAAAACAGAAAGTGGTGATCAACAATAAGTAAAATTCATAAAAACCTCAACTCAAAACCCAAGAAAAATGATGGGAAAACACAGAGCTAAAATGAGAAAAAAGTCCTGTTTGTGCTTAGGGTAATTAGGTAAGGTCACACAGTCAATGTTTATTCATTAAGTTCTTTTTTATGCTACTCGTTTGTTTCTGACCACAAAAAGTCCCTTTGAAATTGCCTTTGGCCTGTGCCTTAAAAGGAGCCCCCCATGTGTATCTGATTAAATACAATACAAGTCGGAATGTGTTTGATGTCACTTCTGAAGTTTGGGCACAAGAGACATTAGTGAATTATCTACAACCTTGGAGACGCTGCCGTATTCTCATTATAAACCTAATGACGGAAAATGCCGAAATAACTTTAGAATTTGCCAGGAGAAAAGTTTGTGGCCTATTTTTCAAAGTCATGTATCTGACTATTGACAACAGTGGTGGCGGCAGGAGATATTTGCACCAAGACAAGGTGCACCGACGAAGCCAGTGGATTTAGCTGAGAATTAAATGCCGTAGTTGGTGTGAGGGGCTTTACACAGGGACTTAACATTAACATTGGGGCGGCACGTGACATTTTGCTGCTAATATTCCATTGACCTCCCACTTCCTTGTTTTGTGACGAAAAGTCACGTGATTTCCCTCCCTGCCCCTAATTTGCATATGCAAATTAGGATTCAGATTCGGTTAGGCCGGACAGAAGGATTCGGCCAAATCCGAATCCTGCTGAAAAAGGCCAAATCATGGCCGAATCACGAACTGAATCCTGGATTCGGTGCATCCCTAAATAAGAAAGAGACTCTTTTAGCAGGAATCCTAATTAGATTGTACTGTTTGGATATTTGGAGGGACTGCTATACACTGTGAAATAACTGGCTTTTGGGATTACTGTCTTTTAATATATATATATATATCAGCACCTGGACTTGTCCATTGGACCCTTGTGGGACTTGGATCACTTATTTTTAATTTTCATCCCACTCCTTGGTGGTATTTCACAAGGACTTTCCTTATTTTCCTCTGATTATCTCAAAGTGAAATTGTGTTTATTACTTGGGAATTTGTATTCTAGATTTAGTTTTATGATAATTGCCATTACAGGCTATTCAGTGTCAGGGTCTGGCAGCGCTCGTAGGTTGGAGACCAAGGAGGAATCTGTATGCAGAAAAGTCCAATTTACAGTATCCAAAAAGTTAATAAGGTTTGTAGTCCTATCCAGGCAAAAGTTCAGGGCAGGCAGCGGGTAGCGAAGTCAAATCAATGCAGGAGGTCAGAAACCAAAGGATCAAGCAAAATAGCAATTTAAGAGCACCAATGACTTATATTTGAGCATTAACCCTGAGTCTCTGGAGTCTCTGGCGAATGGACATAACTACGCAAACTCACTAAGGTGCAGATTTTAATGAACGTTCCCTCTTGCGCCAGACTTGCCTTCGCCAACTTAGACCAGGCGAAGTGCAATAGAGTAGATAGGACTTAGGTTGCAAAAAATCGTAATTTTTTTTTTTTAGGGTACCCAGCTTCCCCCCTACATTTCCTTACATGTGGACTTGTGTAGTGTAATGTATTTACTGCAACATATACGTCCATTGAAATTTAACTTCCAGCCGTATGTAAATTAGCCAACGCTAGCGCAACTTCGATTTGCTTGCTGAATTAATGCTAGCGCTACTTCGGCAGCATTCGGCGCCCTGGACGCAACTTCGGAGTGAGTTAGCGTTAACGAATCTAAGCCTGGAAGGGCCAGATTTACGTAGTGGGCGCCCCTAGGCCCACTGCCGTTTGTTGCCCCTGTCCCCTTCCCTTTATTTGAGCAAATTTTCATCATCTGGACCGAAACAATGGGGATTGGCGCATGGGAATTTAAAAAATTATTGTATCTCCAGCGCATGCCCAGTGTTTTTGAACCAATGTGGGTGCGGTTGAGCGGCATGCCGCCCCCCTAAAATCCTGCTACCCTAGGCCGGCGCCTAGGTAGCCTTTCCACAAATCCGGGCCTGACGCCTGGCGAAGTGTTCCGATGTGAGTGAAGCGGACACTAGTGCAAATTCGGCGCTTAGTAAATCTGCCCCTTAAAGGAAAACTATACCCCCCAAACAATGTGTAGGTCTCTATAAAAAGATATTGCATAAAACAACTCATATGTAAAACCCTGCTTCATGTAAATAAACCATTTTCATAATAATATACTTTTCTAGTAGTATGTGCCATTGGGTAATCATAAATAGAAAATTGCCACTTTAAAAAATAAGGGCCGCCCCCTGGGATGGTAGGATTCACTGTACTCACAAACATACCAACAAACCATACATGTTAGGTCACATGAGCCAATTAACAGACTGAGTCTTTTGCTTCCACACTTCTTCCTGTTACAGTTAGAGCTGCAGTATTTCTGGTCAGGTGATCTCTGAGACAGACCATCACGAAATGGTGGCTCAAGGCAAGAGATGTAAAAGGGCAATATTTACTGTATCTTAAGTGTTCATTTTGGGGGTATAGTTTTCCTTTAAGGTGTCCACACACAGGCAGATTAAAGCTGAGGATTTTGGTTCTTTAGACCAGTTTGGCAGCTTATCTACCCGTGTGTGGGGGCTTCCGACGGGTCTCCCCGATCGATATCAGGCCAAAAATCAGACAGATATCAATCCGGCAGGTTTGATTTTTCCTGTGATCCAGGACCACGTCTTCTAGTTGATATGGTCACCCATTTCCTTCATTATTATCCGGCCAGATTAACCCAATATCACCTTGCCTTTGGATATTATCGTGTATGACAACCTTCAGGCTATTAAGATCTGTACTTTAATGTTTGCATTTATGCTGAACTGCAATTTTCTTCCTTTTATTCACTTTATGAAAGCTGGATTCTTCTTTTTGTGGAATTTATTGTGGCATTGCTATTTGTCACACTGTATGATCTCAAATATCAGTAAATACAGTTGAAAAAGAAAAGACCCATTCCAGACATTTTTTTAAATTAATAATAAAAAGGAACACATCATTATACTGAGGATATATCATTTTAAAAGGCCTCCATACTCTCATTCTTCTGTTTTTGGGTCCCAACTCATGTAACTGTGACTTGGAATGGAAGGTTTCCTCTTCATATTTGGTGTAGTCATACCCTGAAAAAACCTACTACTACTCTACTTCTAGGCTGTATATATGAGCCTCGGCCTATCTTCAGCAGAAGCAGAGGTTCAGTCCGAACGAATCCAAACTGTACCTCCTGAACCTACAGGCATGGAACCTGTTATTTAGAAAGCTCAGGACCTGGGGCTTTTAGGATAATGAATCTTTCCGTACTTTGGATCTTCATATCTTAAGTCTACTAGAAAATCATGTAAACATTCAACTAATCTAATATGATTGCTTTGCTTCCAATAAGGATTAATGATATCTTCATTTGGATCAAGTCCAAGCTACGGTTATATTTACAGAAGACAAGGAAATAATTTTTTAAATCTTGGATTATTTGGATAAAATGGCATCTATGGGAGATGGCCTTTCCGTAATTCGGGGCTTACTGCATAATGGATTTCCGGATAACTCATCCCATACCTGTACTATGAAGGAGGATGCTGCAGTCTGACTCATAATGGATCATCGACGTGTCCTACAGGTAGAAGAATTGTTGAAGGTCTCAACACGCCAAAGGTGGTTCTTCTGGGGTCTTAGTCAATGATCCTCTTGGTCTCCTTCTCTGGTGTCTACTACTTTATTTTACTGCCCCTTTTAGTGTCATTCACTGCCCTCCTGCTTGTGCACTCTTCATTTTCAGGGACCCTTTCTTGTACTACCCCCTTGAGGATGAAGTGACTTACTTAACCACAGTAATGCTCCCTACAAACTAGAGGTCTTCCGGCCCTGCCCTCTTTTATGGATGTCTAGGATAGCTATTAGCTATGGCTTTATTTTTCCATTACTCTTATTGAAATGAATGAAAATCATATCATTTTCCTACTCTCAGCCTACAGAATTATTTGAGTCTGTCCAAAAGGAATGTTCTGCCTCTCTGAAAAGATGATGATATTAAAATGGTTATTCACTTTTAAATTGTCTTTCAGTATGATGTAGAGAGGGATATTCTGAGAAAATTGGCAACTGGTTTTCATTTTCTTTTTTTATTTGTGATGTTTGAGTTATTTTATTGAGCTTTTTATTCAGCAGCTCTCCAGTTTGTAATTTCAGCCATCTTGTTGCTAGGCGCCAAATGGATATCATGTATTTGCATCAAGTCTCCGTTGATCTGCATTACTGTATTTTCAAAGTGGTCTCCATTAAGGACAGACTCGTATTCCTTCAAATAGTGAATTAGTTGAATAAGTCTACTTGTTAGTAACATACATTCAATTTGGCTCAACATTTCCCAACACTTGTTGCTCCTTTCATCCATGGTTGGTTGGTTTAGTAAATACATGCTAACAGGTACTTGGTGGGTTGGAGAATGCATAAAAAAGCAATAATAACTGCATGTACTGTATAAGGATATAGGGATGATGTATTTTCCTTTATTACAATCCTATAGTAAAGCTGAATGGTACAAAGAGAGAATGTGATCATTGCCGCAGTCTATCTGGGCCTTATGGAAGGCAAATATTGTTCAGCTATTGTTCAGACTTCATGTGCTGCTGAAAATCTATAAAAAGCAATAACACAACTATGACCTTTAGATACGTGGCATTGAGATAAATCTCTTTGTTGGCCTGCTTAGGGAACATATTCAAATGCAACATCTGGTACGGCAATTAAGACGGCTTATCCTTGACACTGTCCATAACCCACAATAAGGGCCAGACAGAGCCGGAGAAATACAGTGAGAGACGTAAATGAAGCACCCGCTCCAGATAAAATCACCTTGTGCCTTTGTGTACTCGGTTTCTCTTTTCTTATCCAACTCCATGATGAGCACTGATCCTTTTTATTTGCGTTCGTGTCGGGATCACTCAGTTGTCACCGAGCTGTCCTATCTCATTGTCTGCAGTATGGCAGCGCTTGTTTCACTTATGTAAATAGTGAGGAAGAGAAATAAAATAAAAGAGAATTCCCCTTGGCCAATGCAAGAGAATGTTGCAATAAACTGTGTTTAACAACATCTGTACTTGACACAGTAGATGGTGGTCCCTAGGGTCAGACTGGGCCAGTGGGACACCGGGAAAAACACTGGTGGGTCCAGGACCTCGTGGGTCTTGTCGGCCTGGCTCGCCATTGTGTACCACCAATTTTTTTGTACTTGTAGGTGGCCCTGGCCACCAATATTTATTTTTTATTTGTAGGGGGCCCTGCCCTCTCCCCCAAAGATCTTTGTTTAGGTAGGGGACCCTGGTCACCAATGTTTGTTTTATTTTTCTCAGTTCAAATGTTGTCGTACAGGCCCTGTGATTTCTGATAGTGGCCATAGGTGCCCTTTAAGGCACAGGATTCCAGAGCACCTTGCCAGTGTCTGACTGGGGTGCCCAGGGCCCACTGGGGCTGCCACCTAAGGGCCCCAGCCACATATCCTACTCCTTACACTTCTGGTGAGTTGTGTTGTTGCTACCACTTGTGGCCACCACTACCCCATGCATGCACCCACGCACGTTGCGTTACTTTTACTTGCAGCACAAGTTCAAAGCAGGGAACGGACCTGGGCCAGTGGGGCTCACAAGGACCTTGGCAACCCGGGTTTTTCCTGGCATCCCACAGGCCACGTCGACCCTGCATCTTGCGTCCCCCGGCTCCTGCTGAATCCTCCTGCACGATGAGTATATAATGATACAAATTGACTTGTGATGTTGCCTCTGTGTATTATGATGTCATATAAATGTAGAAAGGAGAAGAGTTCTACTCAGTATTCAGTAAAGGAATTATACCCAACAGTATCTTTATACGCCCGGACACCTCCCGTTTATCTGTATTATACAAAGAGCAGTAAAGTATAGAAGAAGCTGGGAATGAAAAAAAAAAGGGATGACAGCAGTGAATTAAAAAAAACTGTTTAATTTATTTTGTATGAAAAAAACTCCCATTGACTTCAATGCATTTGGCAATTTTTCACCATTTAGTGAATTTTTCTGCAAAGCAAAACAAGACAGACTCGATCATCCCTAACACTCACATAATTAACTCCATTTGGATAAATACAAATTCAATTGCAGTTGCCCAACTGCCAGAAATACTTCAGCAGAGCCAGAGCGTTGTGCATTTCTCCGCTTAGAATAAAGTAGCATTATTGGCTAATTATTTGCTTATTATTTGCCAGTCGATTCACCCGCAATACAATACATTATTCAGTAGCAGACACACTAACTCTCCCTCTTTGCCGTTTGACAAAATTTGTTTATATGTATTTGTTAATTAGCCCCTTAACCAGGAAAAAAACATTTGTGAATATTTTAGTAGCACCCTAATGTGAAACTGGTTCAGGAATGCAGCTGAAACAACAAATTATTTATGAAAGATTTAGAAAAGAGCGTTAAGTTAAGTACTCTGAAGTTTCATTAGAAACTGGTACATAATATTAAAAAAAAAAATATGGCTTCCCGAGCCCAAAGCAATAGTCGCTGCAGAGCTGCTGTAGCACATCATTAATAATTATATAATAATACACAAGAGCCTTGAATAGTCTGACCATTAAATCCTTATAAATGGTGCGAAGTGATACAGGGGTAAATTTACTAACCTTTGATAAATTTGCCAGCGACGGCTTCACACCCATCGCGACACGTCGCCAGGCGAAAATTTGCTCAGACAACGCTAATTTACTAAAATGCAAAGCTGCGTCCAGGGCGCCGAACGCTGGCAAATTTTGGCTAGCGTTACTTCGACAATCAAAGTGAAGATGCGCTAGCGTTCAATTCTGAGGTCTTCGCTCAGGCTAATTTGCATGCGGCGGGAAATTTAAAGTTGAATGGACGTATATGTTGCAGCAAATACATTACATTCCACAAGTCCAGGGAACCTTAATAAATAAAATAGAGTTGAGAAAGGGTATGTAATGACCCGAAACATGTCGTGTAGTAGCCCTAAATAAACACAACCACAGCGTTTTTTGCTATTGAGAAGTGCTCTCCTTATTCTTTAATTTGTTGCCGGATGTTGGGATAGCGATGTACCCAAGTGAGGATTTGATGCATTTTTGACAAACTGAAAGGGCAGTGCGGAGAACGTCTTTTGCTTATTCTGCAAAATAGAGTTGTTATATTGCCCTACACATGAGCCCGTAGTATCGTTTATGTTCCATATGTTCCAAATGTAGGGGAGAAACTGGTTACCCAAAAAAGGTTTTTAAGGACTTTTGCAGCCTATCACTCCGAAATAATGAAAAGTCGCCAGCGTTTTTTTTGGACTTAGAAACTTTTTCCACTAAAAATATGATGTAAGTGACAGAAGAATGAGGAAGATCTCTTCACTCCATTGCACTTCTCTTGGTCTGAGCTGGCGAAGGCAAGTCTGGCGAAAGAGGTAACGTTCAGTAAAATCCGCATCTTAGTGAATTTGGGGACTAACATCCATTCGACGGAGTGAGTCCAGCCGATAGAGTGCGAATGATTGATAGCACCTGTCTCTTTTGTTAGCGAAATTACGCCTGCATTAGTAAATCGGCGAAGTGCCTAAAAGCGGTAACGCTGGCGAATCGTCGCCAGAGTTAATCACTTTGCCCTTTAGTAAATCTGCCCCAGACTGTCTAGTAAAATTAAGTCAAAGACAACTGGACATTTAGGGGCAAATTCACTACAGGGCAAATTTTCGCCAGCAAACGATCCGCCACACTTGGCTCCAGTTCACCAGACGAAAATTCAATACCACTACACTAATTCACTAAAATGCAAAGTTGCGCCTGGGCAGCCAAACGCTGGTGAAGTTTTGTGTGAATTAATTAGTCAGCGCAAGCATTTCGCAATCGTTCATTTCGGCCTAGAGAAACTTCGTTAGTCCTCTTACGCTTAGGGGGGTTTGAATAGGGTGGGTACATATAGGTCATATATGTGTGTTTATTAGAGATGTTGGTGCAAATGCTGGAAGTGGCCACTTATTATTACACATGTCCAAGGAAGCAAAATAAAGACAAAAGATACTCTAATGTCCTAGACATGAGCCCACCCTAAAACAAATGTGACATGCCCCTCAAATGGTTGGGGAAAAAAAATCTTTAATAGTTAGGACTTTTGAAGACAATCCCGCTTTAAAATATGATAAAAAACACAGTTTTTTATAACTTTGGTGACTTTCTGGCATACAGGATATGATGTCACTGACATAAGATTGAGGAGGATGTAGCTTCATCTCATCAGCATACAGGATATGATGTCACTGACATAAGATTGAGGAGGATGTAGCTTCATCTTATCAGCATACAGGATGTGATGTCACTGACATAAGATTGAGGAGGATGTAACTTCATCTTATCAGTAGACCAGGTCTAAAGTGGTGAAGGAAACTAGCGAAAGAGGTAACGTTCTGTAAAATTTGTACTTTAGTGAATTTGAGGTGTAACAACCGTTCACCAGTGCAAAAATTCACCTGGCAATAGGACGTGAAACTGTGCTAGAGAAGGTCTCTATCTCTAGCGAATTCTCATCTACGCCAATGCGAATTTTCACTATCGACGGCCACTTCACCCTTTAGTAAATCTGCCCCTTAGAGTTTTCTTGAAAACTTTTTCCCCTTATCTGAGTGGCTCCTTCAGTTCAACTGAAAAGGTAAGGAATTCCCTGCCATTTAAACCCTTCAGGGTAGTAAAGTCCCAGACATCCAATCACATTGGTTCCATTGAACTTCAGTAAGGTGTTGGCTGAGACTCACAGATGTGCCTTAGGGCTGAATGAGGGTCAATTGTTGAATTATTAGTTGGATAAGTACAGGTATGGGACCTGTTATCCAGAATGCTTGGGAACTGGGGTTTTCCTGATAAAGGATCTTTCTGTAATTTGGATCTTCATATCTTAAGCCTACTAAAAATCACTAAAACATTATGGGGCCCATTTACTTAGTTCGAGTGAAGGAATAAAGGAAAAATAGTTTGAATTTCGAATGGTCGAATATGGCTACTTCGACCATCGAATGGGCTACTTCGACCTTCGACTTCGAATCGAACGATTCGAACTAGAAATCGTACGACTATTCGATAGTCGAAGTACTGTCTCTTTAAAAAATTCTTCGACCCCCTAGTTCGCCACCTAAAACCTACCGAGGCCAATGTTAACCTATGGGGAAGGTCCTCATAGGCTTCCTAACAATTTCCTGATTGAAGGAATATCCTTCGATCGATGGATTAAAATCCTTCGAATCGTTCGATTGTAGGAATAGCGCAAAATCCTTCGACTTCGATATTCGAAGTCGAAGGATTTTACTTTGACGGACGAATATTGAGGGTTAATTAACCCTCGATATTTGACCCTAGGTAAATGTGCCCCTAAATAAACACAATCGGCTGGTTTTGCCTAAAATAAGGATTAAAGGGGGTTGTTCACCTTTGAGTTAACTGTTAGTAGGATGTAGAGAGTGATATTCTGAGACAATTTGCAATTGGTTTTCATGTTTTATTATTTCTAGTTTTTGACTTATTTAGTTTTTTATTCAGCAGCTCTGCAGTTTCAGCCATCTAGTTGCTAGGGCCCAAATTCCCCTAGCAACCATGCATTGATTTGAATAAGAGACTGGAATATGAATAGGAGAGGCCTGAATAGAAAGATGAGTAATAAAAACTAACAATAAAATACATTTGTAGCCTTACAGAGCATTTGTTTTTAGATGGGGTCAGTGACCCTCATTTGAAAGTTGGAAATAATTCAAAAACTATAAAAAAAAGAATAAATGAAGACCAATTGAAAAGTTGCTTAGAATTAGGCATTCTACAATATACTAAATGCTAACTTAAAGGTGAACCACCCCCTTTAATAATATCTTAGTTGGGACCAGGGATGCACCGAATCCACTATTTTGGATTCGGCCGAACCCCCGAATCCTTCGTGAAAGATTCGGCCGAATACCAAACCGAATCCGAACCCTTATTTGCATATGAAAATTAGGGGTTGGAAGGGGAAAACATTTTTTACTTCCTTGTTTTGTGACAAAAAGTCACGTGATTGCCCTCCCCGCCCCTAATTTGCATATGCAAATTAGGATTCGGATTCGGTTTCGGCCGGGCAGAAGGATTCGGCCGAATCCGAATCCTGCTGAAAAAGGCCGAATCCTGGCCGAATCCCGAACCGAATCCTGGATTCGGTGCATCCCTAGTTGGGACACAACCTACTGTTTTATTATTACACAGAAAAAGGAAATCGTTTTTTACATTTTGGATTATTTGGATAAAATAGAGTTTATGGGAGATTATGTGCCTGTAAATTGGAGCTTTATGAATAATGAGTTTCCAAATAATGGATCCCATATCTGTACTGCTGGCTACGGTGACATTATAAAGGATTTTAAGACTCGGTCTGTTTTTATGTGAAGTTTTGTGCAGCTCACAGGTAAATGAAAGGGCTGAACTTGTAACAAAACATTTATTCTAAAATCCTAAATAAAGATACAGAAATTCTGATGTACACGGCCCCCATTTCAGCCCTTTAAAGGACCAGTAACATCAAAAAAAAAATGTAAAAAAATTCGTTAGTACACATCAAAAAATAAACACCAACACAAATTATACTTTAAAATCACAAAGCCTTTATTAAGAAATAACTTACAGAAACTGCACTTCCTGTCCTGTACAGAAACGGCGACAAGGCGACCATCGATCCTGCTGATCATTTTGCTTGACACGTTGGTATTTGGTTTCCTAGGGAACACGCGACTTGCTGAACTCCCAGCATTCTCTCACAGCCGCGGACGCAAGGGCTGCTGGGACTCGTAGCTGGCCTGCTGTACGGGGAGCTGATCATTGTGCTGCTGTCACTATGGGCGTGGGATGATCGGAGTATCCTCTCTCACTCCACATGCTGCTTCAGCTGACCGCTAATAGAACTGCAGCAGCCCTTGCGTCCGCGGCTGTGAGAGAATGCTGGGAGTTCAGCAAGTCGCGTGTTCCCTAGGAAACCAAATGTGTAACGAATTTTTTTACATTTTTTTTTGACGTTACTGGTCCTTTAAGACTGGAAACCCCTCCGGAATCTGCCTGTAAAAAACATTTATTTTAAAGATATAAAAAACAGTGAGTTGTATTTTCTCGTGGGTCATTATGGAAGATAGATATTTTAATAAGAGCAGCCGATGAAACAGTGAAAGGCAGAGATGCTGCTGAATGCGGTTGAGACTCACAAGGACGGAGACATTCCACCAAGATAAATGGAGAGCTGTTTACAGTGAGATCCCACTTCCCCAGACTTAATGTTATTTCATTATACTCAATGTCATTTTGATTTTAGGCCGGCTTCAAGGCTACTTAATTCAGAAGTTTCGGATTATTGAGAGCTTGCAGGCTTCTCTCCTGCCTGACGGATCTCGGTGTTGGAGTGCTTTACTCCTCGTCGTGCGGCAAATAATATTGTATCAATCACGTTGTTATCGCCGTCGCTCGCTCTCCCCTCAGCGAAGATGGAACTGGCAGTTTTTAGAACTAGTTACAGAATTGTTATTGTTTATGTAAAACTTTATGGGCAGTTAACAATAGGAACAATAGGGAATACATACTGCAGGTGTTCCAATAGAAAAGGCTTTAGATCCTTAAAATTGCAGAATTGTTCAGAACATACAGGAATAATACATCTGTACAGGTATGGGGTCTGTTTTCCGGAAACCCATTATCCAGAAAGCTCCAAATTATGGAAAAGAAATCTCCTATAGACTCCATGTTTAAACCATTTTTTCTTTTTCTGTGAAATAATAAAACAGTCGCTTGTACTTGATCCCAACTAAGATATAATTAATCCTTATTGGAGGCAAAACCAGCCTATTGGCTTTATTTCATGTTTATATGATTTTCTAGTAGATTTAAGGTGTGAAGATCCAAATAACAGAAAGATCCATTATCTGGAAAGCAGGTCCAGACTGAGAATTAAAATAGGCCCTGGCATTTCAGGTACACAGAGGCCCAAACATCCCCCACCAGCCCACTAAATACTGACTTTCTATGGGACCTTATAGCAGCCCCTCTGGCATTTGCCAGAACCCACAGATTGCCAGTCCGGGCCTGCTGGAAAGCCCCAGGTCCCGAGCATTCTGGATAACAGGTCCCATACCTGTAATAATAAAACAGTAGCTTGTACTTGATCCCAACTAAGATATAATTAATCCTTATTGGAGGCAAAACCAGCCTATTGGCTTTATTTAATGTTTCAATGATTTTTAGTAGATGTCATATTACAGAAAGATCCATTATCTGGAAAATCCAGGTGCTGAGCATTGTGGACAACAAGTCCCATACCTGCACCTAGGGTGAAGCCCCCATATATATGGTTCTATTAGGTCCAACTGACCCCAATCTCATCTGCCACCTTAAAAGGGGATGATAACATAATATGATGGCTAAGAATAAGGGGACAGGGATGTAAAAGATGGGGAAGGAACACCCAGGAATGTTCATTCCCTACTGATTGACACAAGGGCTACTGCCTTCCTCTCTCCCTCATGGCCAGGGTCTGTGGGCATCTTTCCTGGCCAAGATCTGCTGAGACCAACAGGCTGAGGATGTACTTGACGGAGCACTTGCTGGGGGGTGGCAGGAGTTCACAAAGGGAATGAGGGTGGTGGGCCCTTAAGGTGATGGCCTGGACACCCAGTCTGACACTGGACTAACACAGCATCTACCACAGGAATTGGAAGTGACTTTAAGGGGTTTGTTACAGTGAGAGCTGGGAAGAGGTGGAATTGTCTCCCTGAATCAGTGGTACAGGCTGATACATTAGATAGGTACAAGGAAGGGTCGGATGCTTTATTCACCAGTAGCTCCTCCCAGCAGACAGGAGGGAGCCAATGAGATTAGAGGAGGGAAAGGGGTGTTACAGGGAGAGCTGGGAAGTGAGTCAGTGGTACAGGCTGATACATTAGATAGGTACAAGGAAGGGTCGGATGCTTTATTCACCAGTAGCTCCTCCCAGCAGACAGGAGGGAGCCAATGAGATTAGAGGAGGGAAAGGGGTGTTACAGGGAGAGCTGGGAAGTGAATCAGGGGTACAGGCTGATACATTAGATAGGTATAAGAAGGGGTTGGATGGTGTTTAGCAAGTGAGGGAATACAGGGATATGGGAGATAGCTCATAGTACAAGTTGATCCAGGGACTGGTCCCATTGCCATTTTGGAGTCAGGAAGGAATTATTCCCCCTCTGAGGCAAATTGGAGAGGGTTCCGATGTTTTTTTTTGCCTTCCTCTGGATCAACTGGCAGTTAGGCAGGTAATATAGAAACTTAAGGTTGAACATGATGGATTGTCTTTTTTCAAACGAACTTACTCTCTTACTTACTATGTATTTATGAGTTTATATACAAATACTTGAGATCACTATAGCCTTGGATATTATGCTTGTCCAAAATATAATATAAGTAATTTTATTAAAGTCACCAACATAATCAGCATCACAACATCACCCGGCAGTGCATTCCCCAACCTCATTCACCTCACTGTGATGAACCCCCTACTCTGCTTCCAATGAAAGTTCTTTTCTTTTAGTCTAAAGAGGGACCTCTGGTGCGGCGATGGGTAAAAAGGTCCCCTGCTATTTGTCTATAATGTCCTCTAATGTACTTGTAAAGTCTAATCATGTCCCCTCACAAGCGCTTTTCTTCCTGAGACAACAATCCCAACCTTGTCAGTCTCCCCTCATAATTTAAAGGAACAGTTCAGTGTAAAAATAAAAGCTGGGTAAATAGACAGGCTGTGCAAAATAAAAAATATATAGTTAGAAATGTAGAAAGCCTAGAGTGACTGAATGTCTAATATGCTGCTTTTCAGCTCTCTAAAGGTGGCCATACACTATAAGATCCGCTCGTTTGGCAAGGTCGCCAAATGAGCGGATCTTAATCCGATATGCCCACTAAGGGTTGGGCAATATCAGATGAATCCGAATATTCGGCCCTGGGGCCAAACGATTGGATTCCAATACTACGAATAGGCTCCAACGGGACGGATCGTACAAAAAAATCGAACTTGACCGATCGATATCTGCCCGATTTTTGGCCTGATATCGATCAGGAGGACCCGTCACACATGGGCAGATAGGCTGCCGAATCGGTCTAAAGGATCAATATCGGCAGCTTTAATCAGCCCGTGTATGGCCACCTTAACTCTGAGTTAGTCAGTGACTATAAGGGGGGCCACATGGGACATAACTGTTCAGTGAGTTTGTAATTGATCCTCAGCTCTGATTCAAAAGCAACAGTTATGTCCCATGTGCCCCCCCCCTCAAGTCTCTGATTGGTTACTGCCTGGTAACCAATCAGAGTAAACCAAGAGAGCTGTAAAGCAGGTGGTCTGTTCTGTTACACATTCAGTCACTCCAGCCTTTATACATTACATTTTTGCCTAACTAACTATATTAGATACATTTTTTATTTTTCACAGTCTATCGATTTACCCAGTTTTTATTTTTATACTGAACAATTCCTTTAACTCTTCCCTCCCTCTAACCAGTTTAGTTGCACTTAGTCTCTGCACTCTCTCCAGCTCATTTATATCCCTCTTAAGGACTGGAGTCCAAAACTGCCCCCATACTCCAGGGCGCAAATTCACTAAGCGCCGAATGCTAGCGTTCATTTGCTAGCGTTTGGCATTTTCAGTACTTCGCAAATTCACTAACGAACGCTGGCGTAAATTCGCTAGTGTTACTTCGCACCCTTACGCCAGGCGAATTTTCGCTAGTGATGTAACTACGCAAATTCACTAACTTGCGCAGTGTACTGAACGCTACCTTTTACGCTAGACTTCCTTCGCCACCTCAGACCTGGCGAAGCGCAATAGAGTAGATAGGGATTGGTTCCAAAAAAGTCACATTTTTTTCTAAGTCCCAAAAAACACTGGCGTGTTTTCTACATGATGGGTGATAGGCTGAAAAAGATCGAAAATATTTTTGGGGCTCCCCTCCTTCCCCCCTACATTTCCTGACTCATGGCAACTTACCTAGACAGTGGGCACATGTGTAGGGCAAAATAAAATTTTTATTTGCTGATTTGAAGGTTTTCTAGGCATTTGAAGTGGTGATATGTATTCTTCCATTGAAATTTGAATTTTGCGCCGTATGCAAATGAACCATCGCTAGCGAAACTTCGCTTCGCTTGGCGAATTAACGCTAGCGCAACTTCGAAAACTTACGCTACCCCTGTGCGCAACTTCGGTTTTTAGTGAATTTGCGGAGCGCTGGCGAAAATACGCCTGGCGAAGTGCGGCGAAGTGCAGCGAAGTTGCGCCTGGCGCAACTTCGCATCTTAGTGAATTTGCCCCCAGATGAGGCCTCACCAGGGACCAATAAAGAGACACAATTATGTTTCATCCCTTGAGTTAATGCCCTTTTTTATACAAGAACTTTATTTGCTTTAGTAGCCACAGAATGACACTGCCCATATGATTTGTGTCTCTTTCTACATGTTACTTGTGTGTAAATGTAGAAAATTCTATCTTGAAAAAAAAAAAAGCTATTCGTTTACACAATGCACCAGATTTGCTCATAATTTAGCTCTTGAGGTTTTTATAATGTGAGAACAGGACATAATCCATTAGAAGTTTCAGATGTTTCAAACTATTTTCTCTGGCTTAGAATGAGTGTCTAGAAAAACCACTTTGTGCTCTCACTGTTTAATGCTGAGAAAAAAAGAAAATAAAGAAAATAAATCATATGAAAAGACTGCAGTCATTCCGAATTACATTATTGTTTTACTAATTAGTGACCTGAAAGAAATACATGTTTTAAATATTCTAGGAGTCAATTATAAAGGCACCTGTAAGTGTGAGTGTTCTACAATAAACAGAATGAAGAGCATATAGAGGTGCTTATATTGTCCATCAAGTTCAATCCCATATAGTCACATACGGATACAGACCTATCTATACAATCACAGCGAAAAACTAACATAAAAACTCCATATACCAATACTAAACTAACTGTAGACCTTAAAGGGATACTGTCATGGGGAAAAAAAAAATTTCAAAATGAATCAGTTAATAGTGCTGCTCCAGCAGAATTCTGCACTGAAATCCATTTCTCAAAAGAGCAAACAGATTTTTTTTATATTCAAATTTGAAATCTGACATGGGGCTAGACATATTGTCAATTTCCCAGCTGCCCCAAGTCATGTGACTTGTGCTCTGATAAACTTCAGTCACTCTTTACTGCTGTACTGCAAGTTGGAGTGATATCACCCCCCTCCCTTTCCCCCCAGCAGCCAAACAACAGAACAATGGGAAGGTAACCAGATAGCAGCTCCCTAACACAAGATAACAGCTGCCTGGTAGATCTAAGAACAACACTCAATAGTAAAAACCCAGGTCCCACTGAGACACATTCAGTTACATTGAGAAGGAAAAACAGCAGCCTGCCAGAAAGCATTTCTCTCCTAAAGTGCAGGCACAAGTCACATGACCAGGGGCAGCTGGGAAATTGACAAAATGTCTAGCCCCATGTCAGATTTCAAAATTGAATATAAAAAAATCTGTTTACTCCTTTGAGAAATGGATTTCAGTGCAGAATTCTGCTGGAGCAGCACTATTAACTGATGTGTTTTGAAAAAAACATGTTTTCCGATGACAGGATCCCTTTAAGATCACAATAGCCTTGGTGAAACTGAGTTTTTATTGGAAGCAGCTTCCATCCAACATGTTCCTTCACCATCAATAGGTACACCAGATTTTCACCTGTGGGCAGTGTCGAACTGGCCCACAGGGATACCAGGAAAACTCCCAGTGGGCCCACGTCTCAGTGGGCCCTCCTGCGTCTAAATATTTGGCCTATTTCATGGTCATTGCCTATTCCTATGAGAACAAAGAGGCTAAATAGATGGAATAATAGGTTATAGTATGTCAAGAAAAGAGACTAGAGGTTGAGTGAGGAAAGGAAGAAAATTATACTTAGAATGGGCCCCTGGTCTAAGGGTTTTTGGGTGGGCCCCTGGTGTCCCAGTCCGACACTGCCTATGGGTTGAAGATGTGCTCCAGAAGTGACAGAACCCCACTCTGAAAATCCTAGACACAACTTGCACCTTATTTGCTTATAAAACACACAAAACACAATTGTGTCTGCTCCAAAACATGGGGCACAATTGCGGTGAACGCAACTCGGACCAAGAAAAATAAATTCTGCTTTATGTGCCAAATACATGAGGATTTCCCACAACTGTTGCATCATAAATAATCCATCCCTTATTATTAATGCAATAGTGAAAATCGTGGATCATTGGCATTGTCACTAAGGGGCCGATTCACTAAATTCGAGTGAAGGATTCGAACTAAAAAAACTTTGAATTTCGAAGT
This sequence comes from Xenopus petersii, assembly GCA_038501925.1. NCBI lineage: Eukaryota > Metazoa > Chordata > Amphibia > Anura > Pipidae > Xenopus > Xenopus petersii. Next base: position 171,626,030 of record CM076680.1, on the reverse strand, counting down.
GTTTTTTGGGCTACTTCGACCATCGAATGGGCTACTTCGACCTTCGACTACGACTTCGAATCGAAGGATTCGAACTAAAAATCGTTCGACTATTCGACCATTCGATAGTCGAAGTACTGTCTCTTTAAAAAAAACTTTGACCCCCTAGTTCGGCAGATAAAAGCTACTGAAGTCAATGTTAGCCTATGGGGAAGGTCCCCATAGGCTTGCCTAAGTTTTTTTGATCGAAGGATATTCCTTCGATCGTTGGATTAAAATCCTTCGAATCCTTCGATTCGAAGGATTTAATCGTTCGATCGAATGAATAATCCTTCGATTGTTCGATCGAATTTTCTGCGTTAAATCCTTCAACTTCGATATTCGAAGTCGAAGGATTTCAATTCCTAGTCGAATATCGAGGGTTGATTAACCCTCGATATTCGACCCTTGGTAAATCTGCCCCTAGACCTTTCCCAACTATTGTTGATGATTTGAATAGAATTTGATGACACGGTGCATCAGATACAAAGCTCCATGGGTAATATTATGATACAGGCAACATTTGCATATGTCATAATGAATCTCTAAGCCCCATGGGACTGTGAGTTGCAATGTCAGCAATGTCCTGAGTGTAATATTAGTAAAGATGAAAGCTACATGTCATCCGCCAAATTTATTACAGGTTATATTCATTATCAACAGATTGCAATAGAACTCTTTGTGTCAGCGAAGTCAAACTCATTCCAAGGACACGGAGTAACTTCATTCAACAAGTTACAAGGTCGGAAAGAAGACTCATGGAACTATTTAAGGAATGGCATGTTGTGAGTAACTGGCAGAAGTTACAATGGAAAAACCAACCAGTTCATGAAATATTATTTTCATGGCCTTTTAAAGGTGAAACAAAGCCTTTACCAAAAAAAAAAACCCACCCCCCACCCCATGTAGACCCGCCTCCCCCCCAGACTAGGTGCCCCTCCCCCAGGGAAATGCCCCTAACTTTTTACTTTGCCCTCGGAGCAGAGTCAAAGCATCGGAGTTCACTGGAGCCCAGAGCCGGGCCAACCCGCGCAGGATACCTTGGACGCCTGACCAGGCCCGGCTCTGGGCTCCAGTGAACGGCCATGGCGCCGGCTTAGCTATGTGCTGAATCGCGCATACACGAAAGTACGCGCCAGCGCGCATGCACAAAACTATGCGCCAGCACGCATGCGCGTTAAACGCAAATTACCAGTGGCAACCTAGGAGACACAGGACCGAACATGGGGTAGGCGAAAGAGCAGGTACGTGCCTGGCGCCCCCTCAGCTTTGCGCACTAGGCATGTGCCTACTCTGCCTACCCCTAGTGCTGGAGCCCTATTCCAGGTATTCGGTAATCTGAGACTGAGACTGGTGAAACGTTGCATGCGCTGTTGGAGCAATTTACCGGTTTGCGACAACTGAAAATGCGCTGAAATGGTCGGTAAGTGCCGGAGGAAGACACAAATCCTCAATGGTTCTGTAGCTGTTGCTGTACCATTATCCCAGAGATCCTAATGGCAGACTGTTATTAGAATTTTGGAAGTTGAACCACCCCCTTTCACATAACTCAAGTCAGGTTCCTCCTCTTCTTACCTTACAGTCCAAGATCCATATGATATTAAGACACACATGGAAAATTTTATCCAGAGCCAAATGAATCTGCCTGTTGTTTCTGGAGTATGTGAGGAACCTACACAATCACAGAGAGAACATACAAAGTCCAGCTGGAACCTTTCAAGGGAGAAGTGATAACCATTGAACCTCAGGTCCTTAAGCAAATGTTGCACAGGCATAGGGCTTAAAATCGACTACACTGATTGGTGGAGACATACCAGACAATGCAACATATGCTTCTAATTCAATGAAAAAAAAATGTGCCAGTGCCAGAACAATCATCCGTATTCATCCAAGTGAATGGGAGAAGGACGTGATGGTGTCAGGTGCTTCTTGATGAAGTGAATGGTGGAGAATCTTCACCATGTGCCATAAGACTTAGGTTGTTTTGCTTTATGGCACTGTGCAGCAGTCTGTATACAGAATCGTGTAATATTAGTGCAAAAGAAAGCTACATGTCATCTATTCACTCATTAGTGAGCCATCAACAGATTGCAATAAGCCTTTCATGGTCCCAAAGCAACATCATTCTACATAACGTTGTTCCGTATTCCTAAAAAGCATGAGATTATTTAAAGAATGACATGACATGACAAGGAAACATTGGCAGTAGTTACAAAGGAGAAGCTATCCATTTATATAAATAGAATTTCAGTGACATTTTAGTACATTCTGTGCCCTTCAAAGGCCCATCAGATTGGTTTCCTATTATTCCTACTAGAGGCTTCCTGACTACAGTTATAAAGAAGGCAAAAATGTTGAACCAGTGGTGCTCCAGCTGTGGGTGAACTCCCAAAGTCAGTGAACACTAAGGGGCCAATTCACTAACTTCGAGTGAAGGATTCGAAGTTAAAAAACTTCGAATTTCAAAGTTTTTTTTGGGCTACTTTGACCCTTGAATGGGCTACTTCGACCTTCGACTACGACTACGAATCGAAGGATTCTAACTAAAAATCATTTGACTATTCGACCATTCGTACTGTCTCTTTAAAAAAAACTTCTACCCCCTAGTTCGCCATCTGAAAGCTACCGAAGTCAGTGTTAGCCTATGGGGAAGGTCCCCATAGATGTTCCTTCGATCGTTGGATTTAAATCCTTCGAATGGTTCGATTCGAAGGATTTAATCGTTCGATTAAAGGAATTATCCTTCGATCGTTCGATCGCACTATCTGCGATAAATCCTTCGACTTCGATATTCGAAGTCGAAGGATTTTAATTCCTAGTCGAATATCGAGGGTTAATTAACCCTCGATATTCGACCCTTAGTGAATCGGCCCCCAAGGGGCACATTTACTTAGATTGAGTGAAGGAATAGAAGAAAAAATACTTCAAATTTTTAATGTTTTTTTTGGCTACTTTGACCATCGAATTGGCTACTTCGACCTTCGACTACGACTTTGAATCAAACGATTCAAACTAAAAATCGTTCCACTATTCGAATAGTCGAAGTACTGTCTCTTTAAAAAAAACTTCGACCAACTACTTCACCAACTAAAACCTACCGAACATCAATGTTAGCCTATGGGGAAGGTCCCCATTTCTGATCGAAGGAAAACCTTTCGATCGTTGGATTAAAATCCTTCGAATCTTCGATTAGAAGGATTTAATCATTCGATCGAACAATTTTTCCTTTGATCGTTCGATCGCAGGAAATGCGGTAAATCCTTCGACTTCGATATTCGAAGTCGAAGGATTTTACTTCGACCATTAGTAAATGTGCCCCTAAGAATTTTATAAGTCGCAAATATCCGTATCCTCCCTTTTACTTAGGTCAGGAAAGCCCCATAAACTCCCATGATCTAAATTATTATATCTCTGGAAATCTATGGCAGCCAAGACTTTTGTTAAGATGTTGGGAGTTGTAGTTTAGAAATAGTTATAGAATAGGTTAACGGTTACTGCTATAAACTGAATATCACATATACGGTCTTATGAATTAGAAATCAAATATGTGAGGTTTTAGAGGTTTTTATAGTTTGAATACACTCTTTTACACAATTTTAAATAAAAACTTCAATGTTTGCTTATTTATTAAAAACCTAAAAAACATGATTGAACACAATTGTGGAAAAAAAATCAAATACCTAGGAATCGTGAGTTTACAAGCTCAATTGTGATTTTAAAAGCTCAAAAAATATTGAAAATTTAAAAGAACAGCTCGGATTTTGCATATGCCAACTCCCATTGAACTCGCAAGTTTTAAGATGTCGCAGTTTTACATTTGAGAGCTTAATAAATATCAAACATTCAAGTTTTTGAAAATATCCTTAGTTTTTGTTAAAAAAATTTGAATTGTGGCAAAAATTTGAATTTGAAAGTTGAAATAGGTCTAACCAGCTAATTCCTTCACTTACCTTATGTCAAATTTACTCATTCTTTCTATTGCCTTTGGTCAAGACTGTGCCCAACTTCCCTTACCTTAAGTTTAGCCAGCTCCACCCTTCTCTTAGGAGGGCATTAGTATTTAAAGACAATAATAAGCATTAAAAACATAAGAGCCAATGGGGCAGCTCTCCATAAAATTCTCTGTGAAGCACACGAAAATTCATATGGAACTTTTTGGAGGAGCTTTGTAGACAACTTATGATAAATATACCTCATGCATTTGACTATTTAATATTTCCCAATAGGCCTTCTGCCATTAAAAATGTTTGCTAAACGACTAAGTAGGGTTTTGAAGTCATACATGAGGGTCATTTTTTTTTTATCAAAATAAAGTCAAACTAACTCCCTTTCACAAATGTAACTAATTTAACAATAATTTTTCTTGAAAAAGTTGCAGCGAAAAACCTTGCAACAAATTTGTGCGTCAATTTCAATCATGGAATTGGTGCTCCAAAAACTCGACCTCATCGAATAGTCGCTGCGAAAACTCTTATTTGTCGGATTAAATCAAATTGTCGTTGTGAAAACGAAACTTTAATGGATTCTCTGACGAAAACACAGAATTTATCAGATTATCCAGGGCAGATCATGATGTCAAGAAATCATTTTAGGGACATCTGTCATTGATTTCTACATGACCTTGACACGTTTGAGATGGAGTATTTTCGGATTCAGGTTTTTATCAGCTTTGAGGGGTATAAAAAATCTCTAAGAATTCTAGTTTTTTTTTCCTCTAAAAATGCGAGTTTTCCACTTCAAAAACTCTGCCAGAACAATTTGAGGTTTAATAAATAGGCCCCTCGGTATTTGTGCCATGTGGTTATACCTAACAAAACCGTTGCCTCCACTGTTAGAATTACAAGTAAATGGAAACCAACATGAAAAAGACGTCACTCTTATCTGAAAGCACATGCAGTACCATCAGCAGATCTGTACGTAAATGTTACTCTTATTTCACAGAACTTAATGTCTTTGGGTGTTTGGTTATCGGGAAGATAAGGAAATGTCCTGTCACATGACTTGGGGCAGCTGCGAAATTGACAAAATGTCTAGCCCCATGTCAGATTTCAAAATTGTATATAAAAAAATCTGTTTGCTCTTTTGAGAAATGGATTTCAGTGCAGAATTCTGCTGGAGCAGCACTATTTGATTTATTTTGGAAAAAAAACATTTTTCCCATGACAGTATCCCTTTAGCATATCCCAGTCTTATAAACAGAAAGTTCAGAGAAAAATAGTTTCACCTGACACATGTAGAAACTCCCATTCAAGCTACACCAGTGGAGAAAGCTAGGTGTGACTTTAGTCAAAAAGGAGGTGCAAAAATTACTAGATTTATTTCTGAGTTGCCTAATTCTTGACTTGTCTTAAGTACTGCTTGAAATGTTTTATCATGTAAGTCCTTTACACTGATATCAACAGCATGCACGCCAACAGAAGAGTAGAAGAGACATTCAGGCTCTATCTTGTGCTCTTTGTGGATTCTAATCAAAATATATTCCCAAATTTAGCATCTATGGGGCCTATTTACCGTATATACTCGAGTATAAGCCGTCCCGATTATAGGCCGAGTTACCAAATTTTACCTCCAAAAACTGGGAAAGCTTATTGACTCGAGTATAAGCCTAGGGTGAGAAATGCAGCAGCTTCTGGTAAGTTTCAATCAAAAAATTGAGGGTTTCTGCTCCCATTGGAGGTGCCGGCGTCTCGTTTTTGGATGCCGGCGACCATTCTTGGACGCCGGCGAATATTCTTGAGACTATTCTTAGGCGCCGGCGTCTATTCTTTGGCGCCGGCGACTTGACCCGAGTATAAGCCGAGGTAGAGTTTTTCAGCATATTTTGGGGGCTGAAAAACTCGGCTTATACTCGAGTATATACGGTACTAACATTTGAATTTCTACTTTTTTTAGGAATTTTTTTTCCTCTAAAAATTCATGTTTTTTAAAATTCCTCTAAAACTAATAGAAATTGGAGCTTTATACAATGTGTGAACTGGTAACCGGAGAACAGTTTGAAGGGAGATATATTTCCCCTAGGTTCATGTCTTACTCCCATATGTACAGCAGTCCTGAGTGAGTTAATTCCCCTAGAAAGTGGAGCTTCTCAGGTGTAAATTGAGCTCCACGCTGAGAGGGTTGAGACCTGGCATCTGAGTGAAACAGTTTGGAGCTGCTGTTTGTTTCCCAGTTTGTTTGTTTGTTGGCCAGGAATCCCAGTAGGGGACTGGTAGTAGAGAGGGAAAATACCCAGTGTATTAGTTAGAGCCCATGTGTGGCAAAGACTTTGTTTTGTTTTGTTTTATGCCGATTTGCTCACAGAGTCTGTATATGTGAACAATAAGGGGCAGATTTATATAATACTTCGAAATTTGACCATCGAATTGAAATACTTCAACTTCGAATATCGAAGTCAAAGTATTTTTCAGCAAAACTGGCCATCCTGCGATCGAAGGAAAATCGTTCAATCGAACGATTATAGCGTACGATCGAACTATTTTCCTTTGATGTGTAAAAACTTAGAAAATGGTTGTAGAAGGTCCCCATAGGCTAACATAGCACTTCGGCTGGTTTAATTTGGCGAAGTATTGAAGTCAAAGTTTTTTTAAAGAGACAGTACTTCGATTATCGAATGGTCGAATATTCTAATGATTTTTACTTCGAATCAAAGTAAATTCGAAGTAGTAGTATCCTATTTGATGCTCCAAGTATCCAAAAAATTACTCCAAATTTTGAATTTTTTCAATTCCCTCGAATTCCCTTGGAGCCTTGATAAATCTGCCCCTTAATGAACTTTAGAGAACTTTGGAATAGTGGCAGGATAGTCACGAAACACATTAAGCTATGGTTCCTTTATAAGACCGAGTGCCTATTTTAATGGAATAACAATGGAATAATAAAATATGGATTTTTTTAAGTGACTTTTAAGTCTGTACCTCTCCCTCTTTGGTGCACCGAGCCTGTTTCTATAATAAATCAACTTTACCCTGCTCAAGAACTGTCTGTTCATCTGATCCTGTTCACAAGTGTAAAAAAAACACAAAAAGATTTTAGTACAAAACTTCAGCAAGTAAAAGCAGTCCAAGTCCCATGGAAGTCAATGTGAGAGGTTTTCCTGTTTTTTGGTGCAACAGTAAGTTTTTTTTCCCATACTTTTTATATTCAGATCTATTAATAAACTATTTTGAAATGATGGTTTCAATAATCATATTTAAATACCGTATATACCCGCGTATAAGCCGAGTTTTTCAGCATCCAAAATGTGCTGAAAAAGTCTACCTCAGCTTATACGCGGGTCAGCGGTATCCGACCCAAGTAGCTGAGATTGCAGTCACTTTTAATCATTCCTATACCAACAGTTCACTTGGGGAGAGACTGCAATATCCCACAATGCCCTCTGTTGGTTATATGAAAGAATAACAGTGCGCCCTCTGTTGGTTATATGAAAGATTAACAGTGACTGCAATATCACACAGTGCCCTCTGTTGGTTGTATGAAAGAATAACAGTGACTGCAATATCACACAGCACCATCTGTTGGTTGTATGAAAGAATAACAGTGACTGCAATATCACACAGCAGCCTCTGTTGGTTATATGAAAGATTAACAGTGACTGCAATATCACACAGCGCCATCTGTTGGTTGTATGAAAGAATAACAGTGACTGCAATATCACACAGCACCCTCTGTTGGTTATATGAAAGATTAACAGTGACTGCAATATCACACAGCGCCCTCTGTTGGTTATACAAAAGTTTAACAGTGATGGCAATATCAAACAGCACCCTCTGCACATGGTAGTGGGACAGTGGGACAATGCACACAGTAATCCGTTTGGCAATTCTCTGTCACCATCAGCTTTGCAAAGAAGTCCGGTTGATCGCTGGGGGGGTCGCTTTGGCAGAATGTGCGCTGCTGGGAGACAGGGCTGTAGTTGTGTCTAGGCTTATACGCGAGTCTATAAGTTTTCCCAGTTTTTGTAGGTAAAATTAGGTACCTCGGCTTATACACGGGTCGGCTTATACACGAGTATATACGGTATGTGAATTATCTGATTAACAAGGAGTCTATAGGATGTTGCCTTCCTGTAATTAGGAGCTTTCTGGATAAGGGGTTTCCAAATAAGGGAAAACCAAGAAGGATGCAATGCCCATATCTAGTCACACCGTGTTCTTGTAAAATTAACTTCTGATAATAAGCACAAGCACTTTACTATTATAATGTAGAATAAACATCTAATCCATCGAGAGCAGAGAGCATGTGAATTATCATTCTGAACAACAGAAGAGGGAAACGTTAAATAACGGAGAATAAAGTTCAGTAGTTGCAGAAATACATAAGTGCACTTATCTGTTAGTCAAGGTCAGAATGCTCTAAAGAACGCCGCAGTGTTTTCTCTCCTCTAATTAGGTCAGAATTTGGACAAGTACAGGCTCTCTGGTAAAAGAAAAGAGCCATATGTTCATGTATGTGGGAAATCTCAAAAAGAAAAGTGATTTCATGACGTTAATTGATTCTTTCTTTCTTTTTTCCTCCCTGTATCTAAGCTGAGGCTTAAGGGTTTGCAAATCAACTCAAGTCCAGAGTCTGTTAACTGCATGGAACAAGACTTCCTAGGGAATGTACAGGCACCCTTATATGCAGACAGTAACAGTTAGTAATATAGCAATAAAAAAAACATTGATGTTAATAATATACTGTTGGTTTTCTATCTTCCTTTTTCCAAACACCACTACACACACACCACAGAAGAAAAAGAACAAATGGAAAGATCACTATAAAATATGAATGATTTGAAAAACAGAAGAAGGCAACCCGATTGGGGATTTTTGTGGATAACAAGATGTGCAACTCTAGACAGCGTCACTCAATGGCAAGTTAAAGGGATACTGTCATGGGAAAAAAAACATTTTTCAAAATGAATCAGTTAATAGTGCTGCTCCAGCAGATTTCTGCACTGAAATCCATTTCTCAAAAGAGCATACAGATTTTTGTTATATTCAATTTTGAACTCTGACATGGGGCTAAACATTTTGTCAATTTCCCAGCTGCCCCCAGTCATGCGACTCGTGCCTGCACTTTAGGAGAGAAATGCTTTCTGGCAGGCTGCTGTTTTTCCTTCTCAATTTAACTGAATGTGTCTCAGTGGGACATGGGTTTTTACTATTGAGTGTTGTTCTTAGATCTACCAGGCAGCTGTTATCTTGTGTTAGGGAGCTGCTATCTGGTTACCTTCCCATTGTTCTGTTGTTTGACTGCTGGGGGGGTGATATCACTCCAACTTGCAGTACAGCAGTAAAGAGTGACTGAAGTTTATCAGAGCACAACTCACATGACTTGGGGCAGCTGGGAAATTGACAATATGTCTAGCCCCATGTCAGATTTCAAAATTGAATATAAAAAAATCTGTTTGCTCTTTTGAGAAATGGATTTCAGTGCAGAATTCTGCTGGAGCAGCACTATTAACTAATGCATTTTGAAAAATAACATTTTTTCCCATGACAGTATCCCTTTAAGCAAATAAAGTGCTGTCTTTTTTTTTTGCCTCTTTATAGGTCTCTAACAAGGCCTCATTATAAACCACAAACTTTCTAGAAAATTAATACTAAAGCTTCCACTGTCTCTATATGAAGAACTGCAGCTGAAGTAAGAAAAAACAAGGTTCTAGAAAATTGTAACCCAATCTAGGCTAGACCTTGTCAGGTTAGGAAACAGACAGAGCACTGGTTACATTTCACCCTCTCTCCACAGGATGGGTCTTTGCTACATGAAAGGGTGAGGGAATGGTGTTGTGCAACTACACCTCATTTGTAGTAGGTGACTAAATAAAAGAATTGGATGTCAGTAGTTTCTTGAACAAAACAAACAGCAACAGACTTTATTCTCTTAAAGCACAAATCAGGGTTTTGATACTCACAATCCTCTGAGGTTTATCACATACATGTCAGGTAACATCACAGCACTAGTATAGATTGATGCACCCTCAGGATTTATATACCGTGACCCACTTTGGATCAGGGAAATCACTAAACCTAAATCCCTACCAGGCTGTGATCCCCACACTACAGGCCAGTCTTGCCTGACGGGAGAGCTACCCCCTTTCTATGCCTCCTAGTCGGAGCACAGGCTGCTCTTGCTCACTACTTCTATCTGCCTCACTTTCCTAGAAAGTGCCGTTACAACGCTGTCCTGACTTCACTGCATTTACGGGGTCCCTGTATCCCGACTTCACCAAGAGCCTCACCACACTTGGGGCCTTCCCTTTACTGGGCCTAATGCTCCAGGCTCCCAGCACATACACTCCCTCCTGAAGTGGCAAGGGAAAGAGGAAGACCCACCCTGTGCCCAAAACTATACTGAAGTGTGACAGGAAGTGGTTATCAGTCTCTGGGCCAATGATACACATTACATATTATGCTAATAAGCAGAAGTAGATACATCGGTTTGCCCAGCAACTAGAGAACAAGGAAGTGTAGGCATTTAAAGCCATAGGGGTGCGTTAACCCTATAGGTCCCTACATAATCAATTCCTGAGAATAATCCTTCCTTAAAATACAAAATCCAATATAATGTCCCCGAATTACCAATAACTGTTACTCTGCAGAATAATTATATTTTAATGAAATGCTCCCTGCACCTACGTTAAAATGTAAACAACGTTCCAGATTTACTTCCACGAGATTTCCAAATATTTAATATCCGCAATTTAACTGGGGCCATATTTTACATTTATCCCCTCATTTCCATTACCCAGTGTGAAACCGGGCTGCTGAACACACAACTCGATGTTGTTTATGGCTCCACATTCTTTAACTAATCTTACGTTTTTGTTGGCTGTTCTTGCTGCTTTTAATTTAGGGTGATTTATAATTTTTTTTTTTTTTTTCGTTCGGTTGTTTTGCTTGAAGGCTTGACAAACAAAATAGGAAAACGCAAATTGTAGCATTTAGTAAATGATCGCCTAATAACACACAAGTGCAGAACGCCTGGGCCACTATCTCTTTATTCAAGCTCCAGCGCTTATCTAAATGTGTTCTGCAATATGTGCCATCCATTTAAATCCACCATATCTCACATGTCGTTTCCAATTCATTTCAGTTTTTCCCCTTGTTTTAAATCCAAACCAAAAGTAGCCCCATCATTTATCACTCGCACTATATGTTTTGCAGTAGACTGAAGAACAAAATGACCCAGATACAAATCGTTTTCTTTTTTTTTCCCCTTTTTATTAACTTCAGTATTTCCATTTCATATTCACCAGGTTTATCACATTTAATTGCTCATTATTCTGCATAGACACTTCAGCGTGTGAAGAGCATTACTCTGTCAGTAACGTTATCCAAAAGAAACAAATTTAATTGAAAATTGCCAAGTAAATCAGTAAAAGGCGAGTGTGGCAGAAATAAATAAAGTGCAAGCTGTCGGGTGAGTTTTTATGTCGTACGACAGAACAAAAAAAATAATCCCCCAGTGGAACCATATTATCACGGGCAGTAAATCTTCTTCCAGAAGTGACAGTTACTATTGTGAAAATATGAACCATGGCAAAGTATGGAAAACTATTTCTAGGTATTACCAATTGTTGTTATTTGAAAAGGTTTTTATATATTCTTTTGACATTTACAATGGAACATGAGACCAGTTATCCAGAATACTGGGGTTTTCCGGATAACGAATCTTTCCATAATTTGGGTCCTCATGCCTTATGTCTACTAGAAATTCATGTAAACATTCAATAAACCCAATAGGCCGGTTTTGCCTCCAATAAGGATTAATTATATCTTAGTTGGGATCAAGTACAAGCGACTGTTTTATTATTACAGAGAAAAAGGAAATCATTTTTTAAAATTTGGATTATTTGGATAAAATGGAGTCTATGGGAGACAGCCTTTCCGTAATTCGGAGCTTTCTGGATATCTGGTTTCTGATAAGGAATCCTATACCTGTATAATTATTACTGCAGATATTGGACCTGTTATCCAGAATGCTCGGGACCTGGTATGTTCCAGATAACCAACCTTTCTGTAATTTGGATCTTCATACCTTAAGTCTACTAGAAAATCATATAAACATTAAATAAAGCCAATAGGCTGGTTTTGCTTCCAATAAGGAATAATTATATCTTAGTTGGGATCAAGTACAAGCGACTGTTTTATTCTATTTCTTACACACAAAAAAAGGAAATCATTTTTAAACTTTTGGATGAATTGATTATAATGGAGTCTATGAGAAATGGCCTTTCCATAATTCGGAACTTTCTGGATAATGGGTTTCCGGATAACAGATCTTTCCATCATTTGGATCTTCTCACCTTAATGCTACTAGAAAATCATATACCGTATATACTCGCGTATAAGCCGAGTTTTTCAGCACCCAAAATGTGCTGAAAAACTCTACCTCCGCTTATACGCGGGTCAGCTAAAAAGGTTGACGCTTACTCAGTGTGCAGTGACTCATCCGTGCTGCCCATACTTCTCCCCGCTCGTGGCTTCCTCAGCCCCTCCCCTCTAAGCTCTCGTCACACAGTACTCCTCAGCCCTTCCCCTTTTTGCGCAGGAGATGTGGGACAATGTGTGCGCATTACCGTATTGCACGCAGGAGCGCACAACAGTTTAGAAGAGGAGCGCTCGAGACGGGATGAGGTGCGCGCTCACTCTGTGATACGAGCACGCACCTGTACAGGGAGTCTCTGACGCTGCCCTGGGACGCTGAAGCCTCGTAATAGGGGGAAAGGAGGAGGACATTCCGTTCGTATCCTGCGCTTCCCTGTAGCCTGATTTCAGTTGCGGGAGGGGCTGCAGCTCTGGAGTTATACGGTACTTTTTAAATACTTTATGGTGCCTGTCAGAAAGAAGAGCTACCATTGTCATTTGAGCATGGAGGGGAAGGGCTGAAGAGGGAGGACTGATTGACAAGAGCTGAGAGGGGAGGGGCTGGAGCAGAATTAAGCGAGGAGGGGGGAGAAGTATGTGCAGCAGCATGGAGGAGTTAATGCATGCTTCAGATCAGTGAGTAAGCAGCAACGTTAAAGCTTTAAATTGGCCATGTCCTAAAATAATTTCTCACCCCTAGGCTTATACACGAGTCAATAAATTTTTCCAGTTTTCTTAGGTAAATTAGGTACCTCGGCTTATACACGGGTCGGCTTATACACAAGTATATACGGTAAACATGAAATAAACCCAATAGGCTGGTTTTGCCTCCAGTAAGGATTAATTATATCTTAGTTGGGATCAAGTACAAGCGACTGTTTTATTATTACACAGAAAAAGGAAATCGTTTAAAAAAAATTGGATAATTTGAATAAAATGGAGTCTATGGGATTTTTCTATGACACTTTTTCTATAGTCCCTTAAAGTTTCCCATTCGTTCCAAAACATCTGATGAAATTATAAAAGGAATAAAAGACAGACAGAGCAATCGTAATAAAAACAAGGGAACAACCTACTCAACAAAATGATGATCGATTTCCTGATAAAAAAAAGAAATGAACACGAACGAGCGCCACAAACTTCTGTTAATTTAAAAAAAAAAAGGCATATTGTGTATTTTGATTTCTGTCAGCAGCTATTCAGCACATTAAGACGGATACACCAGAAGGCGAAAGGTAAAGAAGCAGATTTTTATTGCATCACCGCCAATTAGACGTACAGTGGAAGCAGGTGGGGATCATAAAACATATTTTCATTAGACGTACTGAAGCAGACATTCATCTTGTTCCCCATCAGCATAATCTCAGCCTATTACTATAAATCAATCTGTTGGAGAAAGAAAGAGAAGGCAAGTTTTGGGGTTATGAGCTATGAAATTACCATTGTTTATGTTTTCTAGATCTGTCAGTTCTTTGTGCCAAAAGACAAAAGGTTCGATCAAATCAGCAACTGTCTGAGCAGTCATTTCTAATATGACATTTTATATGATGAAAATAAATCACGAATAGTAAAGGATCTGGTAATACTAGAAACATTTATATGGATTTATGCTTAGATTTACCAAAGAAAATGATGTGTTACAATTAAAGGGGACCCGTTAACCAAAAAAATTATTCAAAATCCTCTTTTATCACATTAGTTAAACAAAATGAACTTTAATTACATTATATAAATTATTTGAATCTTGTTTCTTTCAGTCTGGGAATTCAAAATGGTAACAAGCAGGCAGCAGCCATTTTGTGTCCTGGTTAAACAATTAAATGGTGAAGAGGAGGGGGGAATGTGAGGAGAACAGTGACATGTAGGAAGTGCTGAATGGAAAGTGAAAGTAATTGTCTGCCCCGCCTCTATGCCCATGGCATAGAGGAGGGGCAGACAATATTTGATTGACAACTGAGATTTTTAAATGAGTTTACAACAGCTACGAATGCTTTAATAAAAAATAGAAATTGGATTTCATGTTTAATTTGAAAAGGACTTTTATTATACAGATTTTTGTGTCTGGGTGACAGGTCTACTTTAAACGGACGTAACTAGTGATGAGCGAATAAATTCGCCTGGCAGGAATTCGCGGCGAATTTACGTGTTTCACAATTTTTCGTAAAAATGTCCAATTTTCACGATTTTTAAGTGAAAACCATCAAATTTCAAGATTTTTTTGTGAAACCGCTCGAATTTCATGTTTTTTCTCGTGAAAATGTTACAATTTCTCAATTTCTTGTTCAAATTTTTTAAGATTTTTCGTGAACTTTCTGATTTCATGATTTTTTGATGTTTCCCGAATTTTGCGGGAAATTCGCAAATTTTTCGGTGAAGCGAAACGGGAGAAATTCCTAGACGTAACATTTAAGGAAATGCAGACCTGTGAAACAAAGTAATGCAAGGTTGATTCAAGAGCTTCTCTAAGCATTTTTGCAATTTTTATTTGTTTTCAAGATATTATGAATATTTGAAGCATTAATATAATGAATGTGGAACAGCAGCACCACCTGTTGGACATTAGGGTCATCTGAAAATAAATTTCATTAGAAAAATCAAGAAAATCTTAAGGTGGCCATAGACTCAAAGATCCGCTCGTTTGGCGACATCGCGAAATGAGCGGATCTTTCCCCGATATGCCACTAAACTGTATGGCCGAACGATCGAATTACGATGCGCCAAGCGGCTCCGACGGGTCGGTCGGGTAAAAATCCAACCTTCCTGATCGATATCGTGGCCAGATATCGATCGGGAAGACCCGTCTGAAGCCCCCATACACGGGCAGATTAGCTGTCAAATCGGTCCAAACGACCCATATCGGCAGCTTTATCTGCCCGTGTATGGCCACCTTTAGAAAATCAAATTAGCAAGCAAAGAAGAGTCATCTGATGTTTCTCATGTCATTTCCAGGCAGAGCAACATGACAAGGAAATTAATTTTCAGCCAAATGTAGCCAGCTGGAAGAAATGACTAGCAGGTGGAGCTGTTGTCCTGAAGTCATTATATTGGCAGTTCACAAACTAGAAGAAATAATGAATGGAATTTCCAAAAGTGCATGATTTTACATCAGTTTGTTTTGAGGTTTTATGTTTCCTTAATATAAGCAATGTACAGTATATGAGGAAAAGTAAATCCATATAGAGTTTGTAAAAGCAACGGACTATAGTATCAGGAAAGGGAAATATACCTGAACTCGTTTTTACCACCAAAATACATTTAACTAATTTTGAGAAGCCTCTATCCGTTAAAAATTTATTTTAAATTGGGCTCAGGACAGGAACAAGACAAGGTGGAAACAGGAGCCAGAGCAGAAAGAGAGAGTTATGGTCATGCCACAGTGCTCAGGTGCATAGGCAAATACTCAGGCCTAGGAAGTGAGGAGGTTTATATATATACACGCCATGATTGGCTGGCCCCACCCAATCAATAAGGCTACTGGGTGATTTAACACAGCCAGGGATACAGGTAGAAAGGAGAATAAATGGGAGATGGCCCAGTGATGAGGAAGAGAAGCCATCGAGATTTGAGCCCCAGCAGAGCCTTACAGGAGCACCATTGAGATGGAACTCTAGTGCACTCTTTCAACTTGAATGCTATTAACTGTGTGCTTCTTGGCCTCCAATGTTATGGACTATGATTAAGACTCTACCATTGTTTAATGTTCTACCTCATTAAGGTCCATGTGAGTGAGAATGTCATGTTTACATTGGTATTTGAAGTATTCTATGATCAGCTGCATAAAGACTTTAAAGGGCAATTATTCTAAGTTTGAGTCAATAAATTACCTGTTGGAGCCCAATCTCTTCCGTAATAGAACTGTTGCTGTATATGAGAGTTGCAGTTGGTAACTACATCCTTTAGGTCAGTTATAGTACACAGGACACACACAAAAACATATAATTGTCCTTATCATACTAAATACTGTTCACTTAAATGTGAAATACCCCTTTAACACTAGGGTGCAAAGTTTATGCATTAATTATACTTACTATATTCATTTGAAATCTTAGCATCACGTAGGGCATTAGGAAAATAGCAGAGTTTAGCAGTAGGTTACTATGAAACCAGATCATTTGCAACCCAATATTTATTGTGTTTCCCTGACATTTCCTGGGATGGAATATTGTTGAGTCTATGGCTGGAGCAAAATTAGAGCATTCTCATTCCACAATCATGGGCTGGTTATCAGAAGACACAGCAGTCAGGGTTCAGCAAAGCTGTTGAATCATTGGTTTGATGTCTCTGCTTTCACTTTATCTCAACACAGAACAACTTTCAGCCCCAGAAAGCCAATCTCTTCCTTTCAACTTGTTCCTGCAATAGATCTCTGCTTTCTTTTGTCTTTCCCTAGATACCATCTGAATCTACTTGTATGTACAACAACAAGTGTTAATCATAATATACTTTTAAATGTAGGATTCCCTTTCAAAAAGACCTTGTACAAAACTGTCCATATGCAATATATATACAGCACCAAGCCATGCCAGCCAAGCGCCCTAGGCAACCTCGCTGGTAGTAGTCGAACACACGCACATGTGGATAGACAAGCGCACATGCAAATAGGCTCACAGACGGCAATGAGAGTGAGAAGAGAGGGGACTGGACTAGGGCTAGGAGTTAGAGAACATACGTGGCTGGTGCACCACTATTAGGCTTTATGCAAATTGTAGAGGAGGGCTCACAAGCAGCTTCCACCAGCGACAGACTAACCTGAAGGTGAGAATGCGCTGTGAAAAGAGGCCGGAGAGTCCGGACGAAGTAATAAGGTTGAGATGGACGAGGTCAAACAGATCCGGGTCAGAGGCAGGCAGCTCAGGTTCGTAGTGAAGTCAGGCCGAGGTCGGATGCAGGCAGCGTTCAAGCGAGTCAGGAATATCAAGTATAACAATGCTGGGGTCTCTTGGAAATGAACTAAGATAACCTAGCAACTTGTTTGTATGTCAACTGAGTTGATATAGGCCCAGCGTCAACTCGCATGTGCAGAAACACAGGGCGACACACATCACGCACGAACGTACGCACGCACGCCAAGACACGCGCGCAAGAAGGTGCACGCACATCAAGGCGCACACTCGCGCACGGGCGAGTCTTCGCTGACGACTGCGACCAACTATTTGCCTGCAGGGATGAACAGAACCGATCATCCCCTCTGTACAACGGTGAGTGGCCTTACACCCCACCCAGCTTTGCGCACTAGGCACATGACTACTCTGCTTACCCCTAGTTCCTAGTTCAAAGCAGCTAGTAAGTTGCAGGTAAAACTTAGTCCCTTTGTAAAATATATAATGAAGCAATAGAATTCTTAATGAATCAGATGAAAATTAATCGTAGGACTGGCCAGATATGGGATAACTTTGACGTAGTTGTTCAGCTTAAATATATTGCAATATATGGACAAACAATCCCTGTTTTGTTTAAAGGGTAAGGCATTTTTCAGTAGCAGTAGCACAAAATGTCGCTGTCTTAAATATATTGATAATGGGTTGAGTGCAGAGGACTCTTGTATTTGTCTATATATATATATATATATATATATATATATATATATACAGTATATATATATATATATATATATGTTTTTATTGATATAGATCATATAAATTGACAATTCAGTTACAACTACTGCTAGAATCCTGAGCAGAACCAATTTTGGAGACCCAACCCAGACCCGTAACCTGCATATTTGCCCATTTGGATCTACTACCCAATCAGTAATTGCGTCATCCACAACCCATCGACAACCATTAAACAGAAAGTGCTGTTGCTGCAAACCGGAAGTGATATCATTGGAAGTGGTAGAGGAATATAGATAATATAACATTACAGAATAAATATAGACGAGGAGACCTACAACCCGACCTGCAACCCGCAGACCCGCATCTATACCCACACTATACCCTGGAAAGAAACCTAAAAATCCAGTTCCTACCAGAAGAGACAGCAGACAGTGGGGTGGCTGGAGGATACATTCTAAACCAGTGATTCCCAACCAGTCGCTCACAAGCAATCCTTGCTCCCAGTAGCCACAAACCAGTTGCTTATTTTTGAATTCCAGGCTTGGAGGCAAGTTTGGTGCATAAAAATCAGATGTACTGCCAAAGAGAGACTCCTGTAGGCTGCCAGTCCACATAGGGGCTACCAAACAGCCAATCACAGCCCTTATTTGGCAGGAACTTTTTTCATGCTTGTCTTGCTCCCCAACTCTTTTTACAGTTGAATATGGTTTATGGATAAAAAAGTTTGGGGACCCCTGTTCTAAACCAATGCTAAAACTAAAGAATCTCACCTAAAGCCCAGTAGTAAGACACTAGAAAGATTCTAAAGCAAACATTGAGAAGTAGAAGAAAGAGATGGATAGCATTTAATAGCCAAAAGTTCAGAAATGTAATGCCAATGGCTAGCTGATGGATCCAAATCAATATGTGCTCCATTTTACAATCCAGGGCTGCTGTGTACACTTGATACTACCACTGACTCAGAACAAATTGGAGAAAATAGATTTGATTTCCTATATCAGTGCTGTCCAACATTCTGTCTGCATCTGGCCCGCAACCCCACTTTGCGTGGCAGCCCACATGAAAGTTTGCCTGCTGTGACTGTTTACCTTGTGTAAGCTTTAAAAGGGATCATTACTTCACTGCATATTCACACTTGTAACACCTCAATGTTCACACCCTAAAGCCCTGTACTGTTCCCAACTCAGACCCAGACTTAAACTGTCCACATTGTTCATCTGTTCACACCTCAAACAGGGGCACCAGGATTGTGTCACTGTATGTACTGTATGATTTGTTCATCTTAGAGTGGTCCTGATAGGTTTCCATGTCTTCTGCTCTATTCTTCCTGCCCTATGCTCCATGTGTGTCATACTCTGCCCTATGCTCCCTGTGTGTCATACTCTGCCTGCCCTATACTCCATGTATGTGCCATACTCTGCCTATCCTATGCTCCCTGTGTGTGTGCCATACTCTGCCTGCCCTATGATCCCTGTGTGTGCCATACTCTGCCTGCCCTATACTCCATGTATGTGCCATACTCTGCCTGTCCTATGCTCCCTGTGTGTCATACTATGCCTGCCCTATGCTCCCTGTGTGTGCCATACTCTGCCTGCCCTATGCTCCCTGTGTGTCATACTATGCCTGCCCTATGCTCCCTGTGTGTGCCATACTCTGCCTGCCCTATGCTCCCTATGTGTGCCATACTCTGTCTGTCCTATGCTCCCTGTATGTGCCATACTCTGTCTGTCCTATGCTCCCTGTGTGTGCCATACTCTGCCTGCCCTATGCTCCCTGTGTGTGCCATACTCTGCCTGTCCTATGCTCCCTGTGTGTGCCATACTCTGCCTGTCCTATGCTCCCTGTGTGTGCCATACTCTGTCTGTCCTATGCTCCCTGTGTGTGCCATACTCTGCCTGCCCTATGCTCCCTGTGTGTGTCATACTCTGCCTGCCCTATGCTCCCTGTGTGTGTCATACTCTGTCTGTCCTATGCTCCCTGTGTGTGCCATACTCTGTCTGTCCTATGCTCCCTGTGTGTGCCATACTCTGCCTGCCCTTTGTTCCCTGTGTGTGCCATACTCTGCCTGCCCTATGCTCCCTGTGTGTGCCATACTCTGCCTGTCCTTTGTTGCCTGTGTATGTCATACTCTGTCTGTCCTATGCTCCCTGTGTGTGCCATACTCTGTTTGTCCTATGCTCCCTGTGTGTGCCATACTCTGCCTGCCCTATGCTCCCTGTGTGTGCCATACTCTGCCTGCCCTTTGTTCCCTGTGTGTGCCATACTCTGCCTGCCCTATGCTCCCTGTGTGTGCCATACTCTGCCTGTCCTTTGTTGCCTGTGTATGTCATACTCTGTCTGTCCTATGCTCCCTGTGTGTGCCATACTCTGTTTGTCCTATGCTCCCTGTGTGTGCCATACTCTGCCTGCCCTATGCTCCCTGTGTGTGCCATACTCTGCCTGTCCTTTGTTCCCTCTGTGTGTTATACTCTGACTGCCCTATGCTCCCTGTGTGTTCCATACTCTGCCTGTAGGACGTGAGCCTGGTAGGGTTTGTTCTGGTGGTTTGTTAGCATTTGGAAATTGCTGTTAGGGGCCCCTAAGGTGTTTAATCATGTGTTGGGTGGAGTGAGTGATATCCCTGCAGTGAGTACTGACCATTTAGCTATTTTGTGTGCTACCACCATTAATGTGGGTATGGTCTTAACATTTCTTGTGATAACATGGGTGTGGTTTAAAAAAAAAAAGGAGTGGTCAACACTGGCTTCTATTATCAGCCCTCCACCATTTAGGACATAAATATTCCGGACCTCGGTACCACAGAAGTTGGACAGCACTGTTATAGATACTCTTGGAAGCCAAGGTTGGAGGTCAGTTAAAGCAAGACTTAGGGTGACTTTGATGTCCAACATAGGTCTATTTTCAATAATTCCTAGGTTGGATTCTAGTGTTTCTGATCTTTTCTTGACCCTGCCTGCCCCTGTCTAGTTTGCTGCATGACCTAACCTTTGTCCATATATTGGCTACTCTTGGATCCTGTTTCTGTACTGCAATATTGGTGTTTTGACCTGTGACCTTGACTATGGTCTTGCTTCTTGATTGTGTACAGCTCTGCCCAATTGGTATTGACTTGGCCTGTCCCATGACCCAGGTCCTTGTTCACCGTTCCTCACGTTCGGTTCCCTTGTCTGCTCAGAACTCTCCTTGGTCCTCTCATTTAAAACCTGGCAGCATCAGAGTAGCAGAGGGCCCCATTCGAAGTGAAAGGCAGCTGTCATAGGCGGAAGTGTAAGCTAAGGCTCAGACCTTGGGGTTTCTTCTGGGTTTAGGATTCCTTACAAAACAGCTGGACCTCAAACTTGGGGGGAGCTTGAACTGAATAATCTGCAATGCAAGAATATATTATAAAAGTGTCAAACATAAAAAGTTTTAACAATGTTCTTTCCCCAATGCTGTTCCATAGACTTTGTTGTATGCATAAGCAGCTGGTAGAGCAAACAATGTATATTTGTGCCATGTCTCCAGCATCTCTTTATGAGCTTTTGACTATTTATTGGTAACACAACCGGAGCCTTTTTATGGAACTCCCATTACTGAAACATTATGTAATGTACAAAAAAGTGCTTCTTATTAGGCTGCCTTATACCACATATGAATAATTAAATGGGCCGCCCCAGCAGGCTTTGCACACAGGCCAAATGTACTATATTTAAAAGACTGAGCAAATCCCAGGACAGATCACTGCTAAGATACTGTACTAAGCCGCTCATTGTCTAATTAGCTCGTTTTGTGAAACTTTTTTCCCTTTGTGCCGATGGAACACCTGTTATTTCTGCTACATAGCAAAATGGGATGTGTGCTGTCATCAGCCAGGTTTCCTAGGCAAAAACATGAAAGCCATGTAATCCTATGCAAAGCCTGTAATCGCTTTCCAGCAAATGGTCATTTTTTCATTAGAGTGATATCAAAGCTTTCTGCACAATACCTCAGCTAAATAATGAACAGTGGGAAGAACTAACAAGGCAGCGGGTCGCTACTTACCATCCCACACCCAATGTCAAGATGTTCCATTAGAATATTACAGCACATGTGCTGTCATCAGCCCGCGTCCCATGGTGCACCAATTCCAGGTAAGGGAAATATGTGAGAATATAATCTGTATGCAGATCCTGTACTCATCTATAATATTTATTATGAGGCATTATGCATTCACACTAATCTGGCCAAACATCGTCTTTAGTAGACCTCAACGAGCCTTTGACATTGGAGATGGCAGGAACACCCAGCACTGTCCATGTCCAAATCCACATGTCTACAGCCTTCTTCAGGTACAAGAATATGTCTCTTCTTTCCCCAGGAGAAGGGCATAGTCCCAAAACTATGATTATCGTTTCATGCATTCACACTAATCTGGCCAAGACAAATGTCGATCTTCAGTAGACCTCAATGAGCCTTTGACATTGGAGATGGCAAGAAAACAAAACCCAGCATTGTCCATGTCCACATTTGGGCCCAAAGTAAATAAATAATCTCCAATTAGAAATAATGCATTTTGTGCATATGTATGAGTGTGTGGCACAGTTGATATAAAGTTATATATCATTATTTCAACCTTTTTTAAGAAATGCAGAAGCAAATCACAAATATATACTTGTTAGTATTATAAGGTCGTTTATCTTGTTGATGTTGGGATTTAATATTCCACTAGCTGCCCGGCACATAACAATAATGCTGGGCACACTGTGGCTAACTCATCCTTTGTTATTATCCAGGGAGCCCAGTAATGCATTATTTAACAAGGCATATTGTTTGAAGGTTTCAAGGGAGGCTACATCTTCAAAGGTATTTTAAAACTTCTCTACTATTAAAATGTACAGTTATATTCATCAGCTCTTACAATTCATTCCATAAGACTTCGCACCATTAGCTTTGGAATTCCATTTGTAATGATACATTAGAGGGAAAAAAAATCTGAAAAGTGTTTTCACATCATAAAGTTTGATAATGGTTGCAGCAGTAATATGAACATTCAAAGAAGAAGAACTGAGTCTAATGCAGATGCAAAAAGAGAGAAGAGCCTTGCAGTTCCCATTATGTTATACTGGAGTAGCAGTTCTGCTGAGTGCCATATTGGATTAGTTTCTGCATCTGTTTAGTTGATAGTCACACCCATACTTAATTTAAACTTTGTATCTCTTTCAGTTTTTTATTGTCATACAGTTGGGCAAGTTGACAAAGACTGCTCAGTGCAACAAACTAATGAATATAAGGGACCCAAGGGGGGTTAGCTACCCCTACTGCTCAAGAAGTCTTGGGTCTGTAACATGTGCCCTGTTGGATGAAGGTATCTCAGTAGACCTGAGGGTCTAGTGACCAGTTTCTGCTCATAACTTATATAATGGGAGGGGCCACGTGGTTCTTTCTCTTTGGTCTCCACCTAGTGTTGGATGTACTAAAGATCAGAGTCTAAGGCCCCAGTCAAGTTTTGAGTCCTACAGTGACCAAGACCTAAGTAAACTTGGGCAGCATGGACTAAGTGAGCAAGGTAAAGGCAGCAGATAGCATCTTGTGTCACAGTACAGAACCAGGCCAGCTTAGCAGGAGAAGTTTCTGCTCCACCAAGGGAAAGTAGGGTGGAGGGAAAATTATAATTGATAGGTCTATTTTAAGGTCTCAACTGTATAATGTTATACCTTGCCCAGTTAAACAGAATAAGCCTTTGGAATGCTGGAATTGCTGAAGCTGGCACTGTGCATGTAACTAACCAACAAAATCATCTTTCCACCTGCGTAATCCTTTTTATTCTCATTATAGTCTATTCCAATTGAGATGGAGCAGCTCAAATCATTTTCCACTGTTTGCGACTGCTCTACTTCTTGTGCACAATGTAATGGTCCATCCCAGGCAACCAATAACACATATTTATGTATTCAAATTATATTATGTGATATTTCTCATTGTATATCATATCGTACCAGTATTTGTATTTCATTGGTGTGGTATGACCATTGTAATATTCTACAGTTATCCCCAGCTATCCCTTTTCCCAGCTGTTATACAGGCATAGGACCTGTTATCCATAATTCTCAGGATCTGGTGTTTTATACATAAGGAGCCTTTCTGTAATACCATAACTTCAAAAAAAAATAATTGAAACATTAATTGAACCCAATAGCATTGCTTTGCCGCCAATAAGGATTAATTATATCGTAGTTGCAAACAAGTACGAAATATTGTTTTATTATTACAGACAAAAAGGAAGTCATTTGAAAAGTTTAAATTATTTGATTAAAATTGAGTCTATGGGAGTCCTATAAATCGGAGCTTTCCAGGCTACAAAGATTTGATTGACGTAAGGTGAGTAATAAAATCCAGGAGCTTGATTAAAGGAGAAGATGAACAGCAGCCTTTTAATGTGCTTTATTATCAGATCTTCAGAAATATATTGAAGCTTATAAAAAAGAATGCAGGAATAATGTTCAATCAGCTGCTTTCAATGTCTGCTGCCTTTGCAGCAATGCCATTTGGAAAAGATGTTACTAGAACATTGTCTTTTCAATGACTGCTCCACCTAGTGGCTGAATGCATAATCTATCTAGTCATAAATATTAATCTTTAGATGTTCAAGATTAGATTCTACCATGTAAATTAAAGAATCTAACCCATTTTCCCCACCCCACATCCAGGGTCTCACGGAGTACGGTGCGGGAGTACCTCTTTTTGTTTTGCCAAAATGGGAATTTGAGGGAAAATCATATACTTTACCTATTGTATCTTTAATTTGAGGAAAGTAGTGAGTGTCTTATTTTCCCACCAGCGCTGTTATTCTGGGATGCAACGTAACACTCCAGAGAATAGGGGTATTTACTCACCAAAGGAAGCATTTATGATCATGTAAAACATAAACATAGGAAACATAATAGGGGCTGATGGCTGGGGAAGAAGACCAGTGTCCTCCAAGCAGATGTCACGTCAGCACAGTCACTTTTGGCAGCTGTAGCCAGAGCTCAAGGAACAGAGTGTATCCAGCTAGATGATATCAATAGGCTTTGTTGGATTATCACTGTCTTCACGTGTCTTTACGTGATGAAACGCTATACACCCATCTGATGCTTTCTCAGCAATGTGCCACCTCTCTTACAAGCCAAGCAACATTTTATTTGCACCCATTATTCCTTTGCCTTGGAACCAGAAAGATCCATGCTTTGTACATGTCCCTTCATGCCCACTCTCTTGACTCATACAAAACATAGACACTGTAAGAGCCTCCCACAGACAAAGCAAGAAAGAAACAATAAGGTCCACAATCAATTATTTCTCGTTTTTGGCTGAAAGGGAGAGTTTTCCCAAGTTAAAGACAGGAGGAGCTCTTACAGGAACGGTTAGTCAGCCAGGAGGGAGGCTAAAAATACACACACGTTGCCTGCATGAATCTCAAAGCCGTCCGGCTTGCAGCTGAAATTCACTTCTCACCAAAGTTAAGGACAAAGGCAAAAATGGAAAAGAGACAGAACTGAGGAGAGGAGTGAAAGGACAAGCTGATCATGCTGCCTCGACATCTCTTCTACCTGTTTCTTCAGTTTATTTACCTGAAACCTGCCGGCTCCTTACAGACTAATGCCTGCAAGCTCTGTGACTGCAGTGGACTTGAGCTCCTGTGCCCCCAGCAAGTCACCAGGACCCCTGCGCTAGAACTGTAAGTACAAACCAGCAGCCCTTGCTGAATATTACATTATATATATATATTGCTTTGTCTGTGAATTTATCACTTATAAATTGCACCCGCAAGAAATTCCTTCCACATTTCATTTATAAAACAGCACCAGAATGAAAATTGTAATTTGCCATAATACAAAAGAAACAATTTCCCACTTCCAAATTTCAGGCAAGAAAAGCCTCACCAACTCCTTGACTTTCTGCTGCCGTTTGATACTTTTTCACAAGTCACTGTAGCAGCTTTCAAGCTATCTATAGTTCGGGGACACTTTTTTTTGGAAAAAGGTGACAAAGTAAAAAATTCTTTCCAGGATTTTCTAAAAAAAACAAAAATATTCCAGAAGCCAATGCGAGAGTATTAGCAGTGTTTAAGCATTTCTTGGAGGATTAAAGGGAACAATGTCTTTCTACCCATTCATAAATATATTCCTAAATATATACAGGTATTGGACCTGTTATCCAGAAGGCTCGGGACCTGGGGTTTTCAGGATAATGGATCTTTCTCCATACCTTAAATCTACTAGAAAATCAAATAAAGCCAATAGGCTGGGTTTGCTTCCAATAAGGATTAATTATATCTTAGTTGGGATCAAGTACAGGTATGGGACCTGTTATCCAGAATGCTCGAGACCTGGGATTTTCTGGATAACAGATCTTTCCATAATTTGGATCTCCATACCTTAAGTCTACTAGAAAATCATATAAACATGAAATAAACCCAATAGGCTGGTTTTGCTTCCAATAAGGATTAATTATATCTTAGTTGGGATCAAGTACAAGTGACTGTTTTATTATTATAGGTATGGGACCTGTTATCCAGAATGCTCGGGACCTGGGGCTTTCCAGTTTCCAGATAATGGATCTTCACACCTTAAATCTACTAGAAAATCATATAAACATTAAATAAAGCCAATAGGCTGGTTTTGCCTCCAATAAGGATTAATTATATCTTAGTTGGGATCAAGTACAAGCGACTGTATTATTATTACACAGAAAAACTAAATCATGTTTTGTAAAAACAATAAAAAAATTGGATTATTTGGAAAAAAATGGAGTCTATAGGATACGTAAATCAGAGCTTTATGGATAATGGTTTCCGGATAACAGATCCTATACCTGTATATGCAATGTCAGGCTTGTAGGCTGAACACAGTCTCTCAGTAGCCCCCACACATGATTTATATTATAATTTCTATTTTGCAATTTTTGTTTAAAAAAATCTGGTTTTATCTTTAATTATTTGTGCTCAGTAACTTGAGAATCCCAGTCAATGGCTTTAGATATTAAAGCAGCATCAGCACTATGGTAGCACTCTATAGGGGCCCTTGCTCTATCATAAAAAACAAAGAGGGGATGAAATTTACAGTCAATTCTAGAATGCAAATATTTTATAGTCAGGGAACTGTTACCAACACAGTGCAAAATTGGCTCAAGACACTAATCATACAGGTATGAGATCCGTTATCTGGAAACCCATTAACCAGAAAGCTCTGAATTATGACATGGCCGTCTCCCATAGACTAATTTTTATCCAAGTTTTAAAAACTGGTTTCCTTTTTCTCTGTAATAAGAAAACAGTCCTTATACTTGATGGTAACTAAGACTGGTGGCAAAAGAATCCTATTGTTTTTTTTTTTAATATTTAAATGATTTTTAGGATTATTTTGCCACCAATATGGATTTTAGTAGATCTAAATTATGGAAAGATTCCTTATCTGGAAAAGCCCAGGCCCCGAGCATTCTGAATAATAATAAAAAATTGAGTGTGTGACAAAAGCCTAAAAGAAGCTTCGCTGAATTTGGTCAGATAATTCTTATTACCTTTGTTATACTATAGCACCAACATACACAGTACTTTCTAGAGCAGGGGTCCCCAATCTTTTTTTACCATGAGCCACATTCAAATGTAAAAAAAGTTGGGGAGCAACACAAGCATGAAGAAAGTTCCTGGGGTGCCAAATTGGGGCTGTGATTGGCTATTTGGTAGCCCCTATGGGGACTGGCAACTACAGGAGACTCTACTTGACAGTACATCTGGTTTTTATACAACCAAAACTTGCCTCCAAGCCTGGAATTCAAAAATAAGCACCTGCTTTGAGGCCACTGGGAGCAACATCCAAGGGGTTGGTGAGGAACGTTACTCATGAGCTACTGGTTGGGGATCACTGGTCTAGAGCCACATCAGTCCCTGGCCCAGAGGCACCTCCAGTCTTATTACCCTATCACATGTATTTTTAGATTCAGAAGCAAGTAGCCTCCTGGTATATTTTTAGAGCCTAAAAATATTAACATTAAAACCAATGCAGTTAGCCCCTTGGTTAGTTTCGAACTCAGGTCCCTTCACTAGATCTGAATTTTTCTTTTCTCATCAATGGATCTTGTATATACTGTAAGTCTGACTTTATCTGGTTAATGTAGTTAAAAAAAGCATACACTTTATTGGGGTTATATAATAAAAGGCACAAAGTTTACCCAGGAGCAGTAACCCATAACAACCAATCAGTGGGCCTGATTTACTGGTTACCTGTTGAAAAGCAAACATCTTTTGGGTTGCTATGGGTTACTTGCTTCTTGGCAAACTCTGTGCCTTTTATTTTATATGGAGGTTAGTCTATTAATCCAGAGCATCCAATCAAGTGTGTTTGGAAAATGATAAGCAGTACATGTTGCCTGCTGATTGGTTTCTATGGGTCACCTGTCCAGTAGCAAACGTTGCACCTTATTTTAGAAACAAATTCATTGCTGGCAGATCTGAAATGTGACATTTAGAAACTCAATTCAGTGACGCCTCATACTTTAAATTATAGTTTTAACAAAAAGAAGGGTAGTTTCATAGCTCGACCCTTAAGATGCCCATACATGTCGTATATGGTCAGTATCTCAGTTAAAACAAAACTGGCAGCTATATGGGTATGTATTGCCAGTCTGGTAGACATTTCGAGGGATAAAGGATGGACCAACACTTAGGGGCAGATTTACTATGGGTCGAATATCGAGGGTTAATTAACCCTCGATATTCGACTAGGAATTTAAATCCTTCGACTTCGAATATCGAAGTCGAAGGATTTAGTGCAGGAAATTCGATCGATCGATCGAAGGATTATTCCTTCGATTGAACGATTAAATCCTTCCTTCGATCAAAAAAACTTAGGCAAGCCTATGGGGACCTTCCCCATAGGCTAACATTGAGTTCGGTAGCTTTTAGCTGCCGAACTAGGGGGTCGAATTTTTTATTAAAGAGACAGTACTTCGACTATCGAATGGTCGAATAGTCGAACGATTTTTAGTTCCAATCCTTCGATAGTCGTAGTCGAAGGTCGAAGTAGCCCATTCCATGGTCGAAGTAGCCCAAAAAACACTTCGAAATTCGAAGTTTTTTTAATTCGAATCCTTCACTCGAATTTAGTAAATCTGCCCCTTATTGTATCTCTTGCATGTATTTATTAATGGCTTAGACTGGGCAGACGGGACACCGGGAAAAAACAGGTGGGCCCCTCCGACCCAGACCCGATTCCAACGGTCAAGTGGCTGGTGGTGGGGCCTCCAGAGGGGGTGTCGGGCCCCAGGAGTACCAGCCCCAGTGGGCATTTCACACCCCAATCCAACCCTGCTTGCACTTGGGTATGGGGGTTAAATAGAGAAGCTTCACTACAATCCATTCATTGTGGATATGAACAGATCCCTAACTGCAATATTGTACCTGTACATTTACAGCCGTGCATGGGGGAGCCAGATTGGCTGTTGTTCTACTTCATTTATAAAGATGATTTGGTGCAGTCAGCTGACCAAACCCTTTCCCAACTGTTGGCCGGATTCGCCTGACTTTGAATGGAATCTGCCATTTGTGAATAATGATTGTCTTGCCACAACGGCAGAGCCAACGCTGAACTGACAAGTGGCTGATACACTAAGAGGCACATTTACTAAGGGTCGAATATCGAGGGTTAATTAAACCGCGATATTCGACCATCGAAGTAAAATCGTTTGACTTTGAATATCGAAGTCGAAGGATTTACCGCAAATACTTCGATCGGACGATCGAAGGAAAAATCGCTCGATCGAACGATTAAATCCTTCGAATCGAACAATTAAATCCTTCGAAACGAACGATTAAATCCTTCGAATAGAACGATTAAATCCTTCGATTGAACGATTTTCCTTCGATCAAAAAAAAGGTTAGAAAGCTTACGAGGAAGGTCCCCATAGGCTATCATTGTAGCTCGGTAGGTTTAAAGTGCCAAAGTAGGTAGTCTTCTAGTAGAAGATTTTTTTAAAGAGACAGTACTTCGACTATCGAATGGTCTAATAGTCTAACTATTTTTAGTTCGAATCGTTCGATTTGAAGTCGTAGTTGAAGGTCAAAGTAGCCTATTCGATGTTCAAAGTACCCAAAAAAAACCTTCGAAATTCAAAGTTTTTTTACTTCGGATCCTTCACTCGAGCTTAGTAAATGTGCCCCTAAGAATTCTAAGTATTATTCCTAGGAATGCCTGTGCTGCTGTGCGATTAGCAGTCTGTCTGACCTACAGAGCTTACAATTTATGGACAGCGAATAGTAGCCGGTGCAGGTTTTCCAGGTCCAGTGAACAGATGTTAGATGTTTGCTTTTATTGTTATAGCAGCATTCATTACAAAATTTGAAATTCATCAATATTTTTAATTCTTCTCAATCCCATGCATCTCCCACGTGATCAATGTCACGGAACATTTGGTTTTTTATTCATGGTAAAATGTTTCACATGGAAAAGCAACTCAAGAATCCTCAAGGAAAGTGAAATGATAAAAAGGTTTCCATTCAAATGCTGATGTTCCCATTGGGTGGATCTCTGCAGCTTTGAGCTCCAGACATGGAGCAACCTTCACACCTGGGAGGCCTGGATCTGATTCCTGGTGATGACTCATGAGTCAGCTGATTGTGAACCGCAGAGACATTTCTACTCCCTTATGTTGGATTCTGATGTGCAAAATGGATCTTAAAGGACCAGTAACATCAAAAAATGAAATTGTTTTAAAGTAATAAAAATATGATGTAGTGTTGTTCTGCACTAGTAAAACTGCTGTGTTTGCTTCAGAAACACTACTATTGTTTATATAAATAAGCTGCTGTGTAGCCATGGGGGCAGCCATTCAAAGGAGAAAAGGCTCAAGTTACACAGCAGATAGCAGATAAGCTCTGTAGAACACAATGCTATCTGTTATCCATTATTTATCCTGTGCCATGTAGCCATTTTTCAATTTCCGCCATTGCTACTCAGCAGCTTGTTTATATGAACTATAGTAGTGTTTCTGAAGCAAAAACATCAGTTTTACCAGCGCAGGGCAACACTACATGATATTTTCATTACTTTAAAACACTTTCAGTTTTTGGTGTTACTGGTCCTTTAAATTTAAAACTGCCTAGAGTAGCCTGGTAAAAGGCAGATGAGGCACTGAAGAACAGTTAGTGGATTGCATTGGTACCATTAAGGGCCAGAATTATTTAGGATCGAGTTGTGTTTTTCAAGGGTAAAGTCAAAAATAAAATTTTGGCGTTAAAAAAAATTAAAATTTGCAAGATTTATTATACCCTGACCCTGGAAATAGCTTTAATCCGAAAATGCACCATCTAAAACCTGTCGAGGTCATGTAGAAGTCAATGGCAGAGGTCCCTTGAACCATTGAAAGAGGTTAATAGCCTTCATGATTTTTTTGGAGGGTTTTTGCCCGAAAACTCGATCAATTAAAGCGATTCAAGTTTTTTTTCCCCAAAAATCTCAAATAATTCGGGTTTTCGGGTTGTTAACCCCGAAACTTGCTGAACCAAGTTTTTTACATTTGAGTTTTCTCTTAAAATAAAAAAAACTTTCGAGGTATAAAAAAAATAAAATTAGACTTTTGATAATAACCCTCTAAATGTGTAATTATGGAAAAAAAACAGAACTGAATATCCAGCCACTTCATATAAAATTTATGGTTATGGTTATTTCGCAAACAGCCCCCTGGCCTCTGGTTTTTGGTCCCAACCTGATAACATTCATTCAGGAAAACACCCAACAGCCCGTGTTTACTTGAATATAATGGTTTTGCCTCAAGGGTACTTGACATATTTCCATGAGATTCGTTTTACCATGAATGCGATGTCATGAATATTTGATCATGTATTTATTCACCACTATTTAAGAAGTAGAGGGTGGAAGGTGCTAAAGAGCTGTAAAAATAATTTGTGTATTTGAGCAGTAGAAGAGAAGAGTTAAAGTGACAGGGCACCAGAGCTGTTATGACAAGTATATGGATCATACTGTCGAGAAAATTCAATTAGCAGAGACCACTTGAGGTGAAAGCAGGGGCACTGGACCAATGAGGCAAGTTGGAAAAACTCGCCTCAGGCGGCAGCACCTCACTAGGTACCAGGGGCGGCAAAAATGCCACTCCTGGTACTTTAAGAGCTGAATGTCCAGTTTTCAAACCGGACATTCAGCTCTTCTAGCACAGAGAGCACAATTATGCTCTGTGCACCAGCATCGTGGCCCTCTCCACTGCCCTCATGTACCACCCCTGGCACCAAAAGGTGAGCCTCAGTCGGCGGAGGCCCTCGGTGAAAGACAAAGTTTATTTGGCACAAGCTCCATGGATTCTAAACTCACAAAGAGTCAAAACCCTGAACAAAGGAACCAAAGAGGTTTTATAAACTTGTAAAAAGGGAGTTACCAGTGGGAGAACATAGAGATATGACTCCACAGCATAGAAATCAAAGAACTGCTCTTACAGCCAAACAGATGGCTCTGCCCTCAAGTCCAGGCTAGTAGTGACCAAGGCTAGCTTGAGAACGCAATCAACCCAAGTCAGGGGGCTCACAGGGGAATCTGCATAGAATTTAATTCTCTTTCAATTCTTCTTTTTCTGACTTCTCTATCAATTGTTGTAAATCATTTAATGTGGGGATGTAGGCATTTAAAGTAGCATTAAAGGAAACTTAGGTAGATATCATGAAAAAGGTATGAAAGAGATATCATGAGAGAAAGAGGTGAAGGAGAAAATAAGGGTTTCCTGGAGTTTCAGGAACGTGCTTCAGTGTTTTACATAGAGTGGTAGTAAGGAAGGGTGGGATGAGAAGCTTGACGTTAGTAATTGGGGCCATCAGTGGGGTGCACAGAAAAGGAGAAAACCGCATGGAAGAGGGAAGTGTTGCAAAAGGGAGGTGGTGATTGGGGCAGAGCATGGAAAAGGAGAAGGAGAGAGAGAGAATGGCAAATTAAGAGAAGGGAGGCATAGCACAAAGGGAAAGGGAAAATGAAGGGGGTGCAGTGACATAATTTGCTCTGGAAACTGTGGACCTATCATTTAATGTAGTGTGTTACTCATCTTATATCTCAGCATACCCTAGCTATATCTCTACTGTCTTCTTTAATCAGCTCCCACCCCCACCAAAGCTCCCATATTCCCGTATTCCTCCACCACTAGTCCATCCTCCATCTATGCACCAGCCAAGATGGCCAAGAGTGGTCTACTGTCAAGTTCCAACATAACTTTGACATCATGAACAAGAAGGTACAGACTAAAGTTTACAAAGCATTATCAGGGATGTACAGCCTAAAGACAACAGGAGAAACTGATGTTGGATTGTTGAGTTCCTGTTGGATCCTTAGTAAATGGCTTTGTACTTTGTTTTGCTTGACTTTTTTGCAATGTGTAGATTGATTTATTGGAAATGGACACAATGGACTTAGTTGTCTCTTGGGATTCTTTTGAATGGAAGAATATCATGTTTCCTTCCAGTAATTAAACAATTGAGATTAGTTGATCCTCAAGTTCTAAATAAGTATCTAATTTACAGAAAACATTTCCAAAAATGTCATTATTCTCTGAGAGCCATCAAATTGGGCCTTAATTGCATATGGAATATCAACTGTGAGATTATTTTATATTCATGGAATTATTTTTATTGGTTAATTATAGAGAACCACTTTGTTTTCATTGCTCTTGTGCCCTTTGTGAACTATAACGTGACATATCCAAGTTATTTCAAATGAACAATATCTTATTTTTGGAAATTTTCTGGCAACATGTGAGACAATAACATGCTCTGGGCAATTAGTAGGCACGTGAGCAAACGCCATCCATGCAAATTAAAGAGTATATTGCGCTAATGCCTTTTAGAAGACAATGGATGAACTAACGGTAGGAAGGGGTAGGGTAGGTTAAAGTCATGTGATACAGACAATGGGACTCAATTATCAACATTGGGCAAACTTGCACCTAGTTTATAATCCATAGCAACCAATCAGTGTTTATATTCATTCCGCTGCACACAATGTAAGGAAAATTTTGATTATTTGCTTCCCAGGTATAAATTTGCTCCGTGCTAAGAAATGAGCCCCATGATTGGGTGATTGCCCACTCCCAGGATATAAAAGCAGAGAAGAGGTATCTAAAGGCAAAGTGACGTTTTACCCAAAGCAGTTGAAATTATTTAACCCACAAGGCCATAATAATCAATGGCAATTACCTGTTCAGGGTCCCTAGGTGTTTACACATAGAAGCGATTCCTCTAGAGCAGTGCTGTGGCCTGAGACCCCCCCTCTCTTTTGTGGCACCCCACATGAAAGTCTGCCTAAAATTGCTTATCTTGTGTAACATTTAAAAGGTATCAGATTAACTGGCCCCTGCAATTTTTAAACCACAAATTCAGACTATACACTCCTGCATTGTTTCCCACCTGTAATCCCCTCTGCATTGTTCACACTTGTGACACCTCTATTGTTCACTAAAGCCCCTGTACTGTTCACACCTGAGACTCAGACTGTTCACACTCAATACAAACTGCTGGAGGGGCACCAGCACTGTCACTGTATGTAGCACAGTATGAACTGTTCCTCTTAGAGTGGTCCTGATAGGTTTCCCTGTCTCCTGCTGTATTCTGCCTTCCCTATACTCCCTGTGTGTCATTTGGTATTTTGGTGTGTACCACCATTAATGTAGGTTTTGTCTTAAAAGTTTTTGTGGTAACGGGTGTGGATTAAAACAGGGGCTGTCTTACATTATCGGCCCTCCACCACGTAGGCCAGAAAAATTCCAGCTCTCGATGCCACAGAAGTTGGACAGCACTGCCCTAGAATAACCACTCAAAGGGGAGTATTTATTAACATTGGAGACAAAAGTCACTGGTCATGTTGTTTATAGCAGCCAGTCAGATACTTGCTTTTGTTTTCTAACAATGTATGTGACTGTTCAAATAGAATTACTGATTGGCAGGGTCAGACTGAGCCAGTAAGATACCAGGAAAACACCTAGTGGTCCCCGGCATGTGGATGTAATGTTCAAGGGGAGCCATTTACATACATTTGCGTGCAAAATCATATGTAATTGAAGTCTGTGCACGAAGCATTCAGCCATGCCCTGCCCATACAATGCCCCTAATGGCACTGGTGCATCTTGCACTATATTTACATTTTTGCGGCACCAACACAATTTATTTTCCTTTTACTGTTAAGTTAAATGTATTATCCGCTGGTCAATGCATCAAGGGGTGCTGTTATTTTGTGAATGAAGATCCTGCGCCCGGCGCACCTCCTCGTACTTAGCAAGCAAATGACTCTGCTGTCGCATTTAAACATGCATGCCCTGACCTTCCTTCCACTCTCCGGTGCAGGTCACAGAATACGGAATCAATTTATGAGAAACTAATGTTCTCGGAAAATTGTATTATCGTGTTCCTAATGTGTATTGTTTAGTCTAACGCAATTTCCCATTTGCACTGAAATCTCTTTAATGATAAATGGTCATTAAACAGAACGTAATGCTTTGTACCTTCCAGCCAGCGCTGCCCGGAAATGGCTTGGCCTCTTTAACACAAAGGTAGAAGCAAAAGCAACGATTAAACCAAATTAACCCTAGTGTTGGATTTGCAGCTTTTCTGACTTCTGGGTCTGAAAGGTGAATTTAGTGAATGTGCAGATGGAGCAAACTTTGTTTTGGCATCACAAAGCTTTCACTGTGAACTGCTTCATAAGGGGTCACCTCATTAACTTTAAAGGAAAAAAATCATGATAATATATAATTAATATATATATATATATATATATAGTATCCAACCAGATCGCAACACCTTGATAAAACGTAGCATTTATTGTTGCTATTAAAACATTCAATTATGCACTTCCATTTTTTACCATTATTTCAACTTATCTGTACAGAGTCCCGCATTTTTAAGTCCAGCAATATCACCACATAGTCGAGCACCCACGCGATGTTTCGGGAAATCCTCCTTCCCTTTCTCAAGCGTTTACAGCGTGCAGTGGCGTCTAGGACTCCATTGTTGCATTCAATGCTTCCCTTTGCGAGGCGGAAGTCACGTAGGCGATCACTGTGATGACGCATCTTCATATTAGAGACGTAAGCGGACACACCCCTCCACCTCTTGGTTGCTATGTAGATTCCTTAGCTACGAAATATTTAGAAAAACTTTATAAAGATATTCATTTCGTATTATATGGAACTTATTACATTCTATATGGACAACTATACAAAGCCAGCAACTCTTTCTTTAAAGAGTTACAATGTGCCATTGTGATTGGATTAGTGGAATTTAGTGGATTTATATGGCGAGAACTTCCCACACCAGTCAGTTGTACTGAAGAAGCTGCTCGGATGAGTAGTGAAACGTCTTCATTGATTACTCAGCAAGTCCAGTTGTTTTAGATTGACCTATACTAGAGATAAAAATACAAGTTTACTGTAGGCTGGCAGTCCACATGGCACAACCAAATAGCCAATCGCAGCACTTATTACATCTGAATGCATTATGGGTAAAATAGCTTGAGGAGCCCTATCTAGATTAGGGATACACTGAATCCAGGATTCGGTTTGGTATTCAGCATTTTTCAGCAGGATTTGGATTCGGCCAAATCCTTGTACATTGTGCACTGAGGAAGGGCCATGTGGTCCCAAAACGTTTGATTGTGGTTGATGTCTGATAGCACAATGGAATAAACTTGGGATCACCTCAGTTGCAGCATCCAAAGGTTTTGGCTTCTTTTTCAAATTAGATAATATATGTCCCATCTGCATTTTTAATTTAACTCACTGTGCCTGATTTACCACTGCCCCAGGCAGGATCAGACTTGGACCTCTCTCCTTCCCTACTGGCCAGATCTTTGGAGATCTCATGTGCCCGTTAGCAGGTCCTTTTGCACAGAGAACTTCTGTGCTCTCATCACTTCTGGTTCTCTCTAGTAATCCAATCCCCTCACCCCTCCTTTCTGCACTCTATGGAGAATGGAATGAGGCTGATATGGAGAAGATCCCCTGAGTAGGCTGATAGTAGCTGGATATTTGCTTATGTAGCTCAGTGTGAGAGGTTACTGCTCTAATGTGTTACAGGCATAGACAGGTTAGTGCCCCTGCAGTGCAGCAAACGTTTTCTCTGCCTGCCTTTACCTGGTGGTTACCTGAGTCACAATCCACAGCAACACCTGCTTTGGTTATTTTAAAGGATGGTCACAGAGGCACCTACTGCTCAACCTGGGTCAATCCTGACTGCCACAATCCACATCTGTAGTGTTTCATTGTAACTTTAGCTCCCTACTGACCTGCTGATGCTTTCCCAGTTTTCTGTAACTGGGGGGGGGGTATTAAACACAAATTTGTCATCATCCTGCTATGAGTCCTGGGGGTATTTATACATGAAATTGCCACTGTGCCATCTTACTATGAGTTCTGGGAGTATTTATACATGGATTTCCTACTGTCAGCCCCCTTCCCTGCAGCTGAAAAATGCAGGCCCCCAGCAGTGGCGGAACTACCAGGGGAACCAGGGGGTGCGAGCAGGCCCCCTCAGGGCCCCCCGGCAGTCCATTCGCCGCTGAAAATGCGGCCAAATGCGGCGGTACGGAGGGGGCGGGGCCCGGCTGCGCGTCACGCACCAGGGCCCGCCCCCCTCAACGAACACTACTGGCCCCAAGAGGACAGAGGAGGTATGCAATGGGGTGTGGGGGACAGGAGTTTGAGAAGGAAGTGAGGATAGTGGGCCCTTAGGGTGGCAGCCCTGGTGTGCCCCAAACTTCCAGTCCTTCACTGGACCCAGGCGCAACATTTTGGAGGAAGAGCCCACACGGCTGCCAGGGAGACTTGTACTTAATGCCTTGAGCTGCTGGCAAACTAGCAATATAAATGATGCTAAATCTAGATCCAGTCGATGGAAAACCTAATTTTCACCCACCTCTGGCATTCACTGCTAGTGTCGCTTACAGGAAAACCCTACATCTCTTTATGGATTTGTACCTTGGCCCACTTTAATAAATAAAGCTGACTATGACACATGAACGCTCCTTAGCCATTGAAAAAGTACCAAGGGGCACAACATTTACATCAGTATCTTCTTGGTTAATTTAAGAGCAATAGTATCAGTGACGACCACTTGACAACTGGAAAAAGGGGGGGAGGCAATAAATTTGAAACCTATGAAAGAAGGCACACTAAAAAGTTAGCTTTAAGTTAAATTAAATGTGAACTACCCTTGTAATACCCTCCTTATGAACTACAAAGGTCTAGAGATCATGGTCAACGGCAGAGGTTCTGAAAGACAAGAGAACCAGTCACCTGGATAGTCTGTGACCCGCAGATATTCCATTCATTCTCTCTTTCCAGTTCTATGTTGTTAATGTTTTTATGATGTGAAATGTAATTCAGAGAAATTCCACCAGAGCAGATGTGTAGAACAATGTCTCCTTTTCTGCCATTATTGTCTTTGCTTTGCCAGAAACCCACTCACCAAAACCCAAGTCCTGAGAAGGGTTCAGCCATCTGATTTCTTTCTTTTTCTTTCCCTTTCAGGCTGTTTAGTCATTTCTGTTTTAAAATTATCCCATCAGAGGTCTTTCAGCATTTCCAGCAAGACATCACCAGCATGTAAGTCCTCTTGGTCTTGTCTGAATTATTGTATATGCTTGTACTCTTCTATGATGTATGTTTACTTATTGCATATTAAGACGGAGTTCCAGTTTTGTCCTCTGATACAGGAGCAACACACTTGAGGTGGCAAAACGCAGGCAGATCTGCTCGTTTGCACAGGTTGGCAAATGATTGGATCTTGCTCCTATCTGCCCAACTTTAGTCGGCGATATCGGGCTGATCCAGTTCTGGGCCCTAGGGCCTAATGATTGGATAACAAAGCCAGGAATGCAGGTGGTCAGTGCGTTCCTTTAACTGATGGGATTTTTAAACCTGCCCAATTGATATCTGGTCAATTTTAGGCCACATATCAGTTGGGGAAGCCCATCATAGGGCCCCCTACACTAGCCAATAAGCTGCCAACTTGCAAACACCATCAGTGCACGATGAAACGAAATATTTGATGCATACGTGATGTATTTTTGCTATTTGTGAACACGGCCAATGCCTCCTACATTTCAAGCTGGCGGAGAATGTCAATTTCTCCTTTGCAGGTGTAATACTTTTCGACACACAAATTACAGGAAGGAATTTAACTCAACCATTTAAAAATGTATTTTGACTTGACTTGTATTTCCATTCATAAACTTCCACTGTAACAAATGCTTGCAAAGTACCCCACCGTGTTTGAATGAACCCCCCCATATGCACGCTTTGTTTAATATGCTTATTATGTTAATTGCCTACGTTGTTGCTGAGATTGCTTCGTAGATTAGTCTCCCCATGCAAGAATGACGTTTCTGGGAAGAAAAGGAGAATGTTTATCATTTCATTGAACTGATCTTGTTAAATATATAACCCTGAACCTTTTACAGTCAAGATAGTATGCTTGTCTACACATACAAATACTGAGCACTCATGGGACTAAATTTATGTGCAAAGAAAAAAGAATTTCATGATGTAAGTCGACTTTAGGTCTTGCGCAGAGGACCTTTCTCAAGATATCACAAACAGTTCCCCAACGGGTTCAATAAAGGGCAATTGCACTGAAACCTTATTCATAAAAGGTACTTGCATCCCAATACACTCCTTACACTTCTGCACATTCATTCATAATGAACAATAGGCAAGTGTGACACAAGGGAACCCTGGATCCGCATTAATAAACAAGTTAGAAAGCAAAAAGTGCCAAGTACCTCAATAACAGAACTTGTCCAGTTAGAAAATATTTCATTAACCAAAACTCTTTGTAATCTATCTCTCAGACAGTTCTTTATGCAAGCACAAATATAATGTTACAGGCCAATATTTCTTAATCTAATCTAAACCTTCCGTGTGGTACTGTAGCTAAGTCTAAGTAAATCACATCCACTGTCATGCCAGACTCTAGGTTTCTGCTCACCTCCTAGTAGAAGGCAATTCAATTAGTCTGGCAAGATCTATTATGCATAAACCATGTACAAACTCATTGTATTGTGATTTGCAGTGTATTAAAGGATCATATCCCTTATTAACCTTTCCATAGGAATAAATTAGATGTTGAAAATGAAGAAACCATTTACTTGCTGTGCGTTTTTCTAAAAAAAAAAAATGATATATAAATATACAAAAATGCATTGCTAAGGATCTTTCTCCAGTCACATAAATTACAATGGGAAACTGCTGCCAGTTCAAATCATTCTGGTTTTCTTTGGGAAGTTTGCCCTTTTAAAAATTGAAAACAGCACTGTATTGTAAATGATGCTGTAAGAGGCTGTCTACAAAGCAAAGAAAATATAGTTGTAAATACCTGTTACAATTTTACAATAATTAATTTAAATCTGCTAATATTGAGGTGCCCACTGTAACTAAGCATCAGAACACTTTCTGACCAATCACTGTAGCCTAATATTCCATTTTAATTTGTATAAAAAAACCTACAATTCATGTGCCAAACATATAGATTTACCATACTTTCCATTAAACATTATTACATAGTACAAGTATGGGATCCGTTATACAGAAACCTGTTATCCAGAAAGCTCCAAATTACGGAAAGGCACGTATCCCATAGGCTCCATTTTATCCAAATAATCAAAAAAAAATTTCAAATCATTCCCTTTTTCTCTGTAATAAATTAGATTGAAACTAGGATATCATTAATCCTTATTGGAAGCAAAACCAGTCCAGTTGGTTACACTTAGGGGTATATTTATTAAGGGTCGAGTTGTGTTTTCAAGTTTCCGAGGTTATATTTAAGTCAGAAATCGATTAAATTTTTCGAGATTTATTATACCCTGACCCTGGGAATAGTTCAAATCCAAAAATACACCATCTAAAACCTGTCGTGGTCATGTAGGAGTCAATGACAGATGTCCCTTGAACCATTTGAAGATGTTAATAGCCTTTGTGATGTTTTTTCGGTTGGTTTCACTCTAAACTTTTTTTCCCACGGAAAACTCAATCAATTTCAGTTTTTGGGTTGTTAACCCCCAACTTCACTGATTCGCGTTTTTTCTTAAATTAGAAACCATCCGAGCTGTGAGTTCATTCCAGGTCTTAAAAAGCTCACATAGCTCTAAAATTCAACATTTAATAAATAACCCCTGAAGGTATGAAGATCCAAATTATGGAAAGATCTGTTATCTGGAAAAACCCTAGGTTCCAAGCATTCTGGATAACAGGTCCCATACCTGTATAGCTATAATAAGCTATTATAACCAGTTTGAATCAAAATCGCTCTAAAACCACTCTGGGATTCCATCTGGGAAATGTAAATAATGTCTATTTTCTTTCCATGGGAGAAATTCGAAAATATTTCAATGGCTGAGGTATAATAACTACTCATGCAAAAGATAGATATTAGAGATAGTGAGATAGCCATTGTCTGTTCAGCAATACTCTTGGAAGAGAAATACGTCTTATAAACAACTTGAAATCATTTTGCAATAAGAAGAATCACAAATAGTATCATAGATCATCATCATTTATTTATATAATGCCAGCAAGTTGCGCGGTTTTATTAATTTCTTATGAACAGGGGTCTGACTGTTAACAAACAAGGTTTACAGAGTAAATATAGGACCAGAGAGCATAACTCGCAAGAACTTACTCCAACAAAAACATGAAACTGAGAATAATTCACTTAACAGTCAATGGGCATCAAGAATTTTTATTTTTCTTGCTCCAGTTGGGAGTTTTTTCTTGTGCCAATGTTTTAGCCTCTGCGACATTTCTGTCCAAACTTTTTACACAGTTTTACTATAAAATTCCCAGATGGCAGAATTCTGAATTTCACCGCCAATCCATGGCTGGTGAAAAAATTCACTCATCATAATGGTCATGGTGAAGTGTCAGCTCCATGGGGAACTTTAATTGTGTCTTGTAAATTCTACCTGCAAAAGATAGGAGGGGTATTTTTATGTCAGGAAACCAATGGTGACATTAAAAATGTTGAGCATCCTATTAATATTGCCATTTTATAGGGCATATTTACTAAAGAAATGCCAAGTGCCAAAACATTGAAGCATTTGGTCATATTTTACCCAAAATTCAACATTTACACCCAGATTTCCAGGATAATTGATGTTGCCTGCAGCTTTTAGCTTTAGCCTTGCCTGTAGGACAATTTAAAACATAGGGTAATGTTTGAAAGATAGACAGA
Source organism: Xenopus petersii (assembly GCA_038501925.1). NCBI lineage: Eukaryota > Metazoa > Chordata > Amphibia > Anura > Pipidae > Xenopus > Xenopus petersii. Next base: position 171,583,902 of record CM076680.1, on the reverse strand, counting down.
CTGGTTCTTTGGGGCATGATATGGAGCGATTTTCCTCCTATAAAGGTAGCCTTCTGTATTAAAAATGTGCCCTACAGTAGGGGGCCCATTTACTTAGTTCAAGTGGAGGAAAAATAGTTTGAATGTTTTTTTTGGCTACTTCGGCGATCGAATGGGCTACTTCGACCTTCGACTTCGAATAACGATTCGAACTAAAAATCGTTCGACTATTCGATAGTCGAAGTACTGTCTCTTTAAAAAATACTTCAACCCCCCTAGTTCGCCACCAAAAACCCACCGAGGCCAATGTTAGACTATAGGGAAGGTCCCCATAGGCTTCCCAACAATTTTCTGATCGAAGGATAATCCTTCGATCGATGGATTAAAATCCTTCGAATCGTTCAATTCGAAGGCTTTAATTGTTCGATCGAACGATTATTCCTTTGATCATTTGATCGAACTAATTGCGCTAAATCGATACTCGAAGGATTTAATTCGGCAGTCGAATATTGAGGGTTAATTAACCCTCGATATTCGACCCTAGGTAAATTTGCCCCTTGGAGTCAGAGCACATAAATTCATAGCAAATGAGGCATTCCTCATTTCGTACATTTGTGGAGTCCCAAAATGGCCAACCAAAGTGGAGTTTTTAAAACGGATGGCCTAAACACTGGCGCAATTGCACGTACGATATGAGGCAAATAGACACAATTAAATTCAAATCTTCGCTGTTGGGATGTCGTAACCTCGGACAAGGAATTTGGAGGAATGTCTTTCTCGTGTCTCGGTGATGTCCGTTGGTGTCGTCAGTATTTTTCTGTTTTTGCTATTTCTTTGTGTTGATCAGCTCAAATTGAACTGCTTTCATTGCTTGATATAATTGTGTGGCTAATATTTTGATGTAGCATTTGGGAACATTTGGTCCTTCTGCTCTTTGTGATTCGTTATGTTTATATGATCCTTCCTCCAACGTTCTCCCCAGACAGAGTTATCTAATTGATATAACTGTAGTCTGGTGTGTGTTTCATCATTTACCCTCTCTATTTTGACAGCAATCTACTTTTCTGATGCTATATTGCATTTCATTTTCAGCCGGCATCATCCTTGAAGACAGTTAAACATATGTTCCAAGCTTAATTCCGCAATAGCAAATACATCATACGCTGTCATTTATTGCCCGGCTTTTTAACCCCCTCCTACGATTACTCAAGTTTAAAATAAGTGATTTTATTTTACTTCCATGAAATAAATTCTTTGAATAACATATGAGGGCGGTGAACTCTACAATGTTGTCCAAGCCCACTTTCTGTCAGACTGTGCCATCCCTTGGGTGTAATAAAAAATATAAACTGATGACTTGAGAAAAAGAATCCCTCATAAATATCCCACATTTTCTTCTTACATCAAGGCCAAGCCCAGGGTAGTAGCCTACTCAAATTTTTAGGAAAAAAAAAAACCTAAAATTTGTAGAGATTTATTATATCCCAAACCTGCTAAAAATCCAAATCTGAAAATACTCCATCTCAAACCTGTCGAGGTCATGTAGAAATAAATGGCAGATGTCCCTGTAGATTTTCTTGACATCACGATCTGAGTTGGTTTTGGGCCAATAAATTCAAGTAGTCGTGGGACAATTCGATAAAGTAGAGATTTTAGGGCATCAGTTCAAAAAAGTTGCACAATTCAAATTGACACACAATTTTCAAGAAGAATAATTAAATTTATAGATGGGAGTCAGGTTGACTTTGTTTTAATTGAAAAAAAAGAGATACATTTGAGTTTTAGAAAATAACCCCCTTGATCTAATGCTTGATGTGTTTATACTTTTGGGGGGCAGATTTACATAGGGTCGAATATCGAGGGTTAATTAACCCTCGATATTCGACTGGCGAATGTAAATCCTTCGACGTCGAATATCAATTTACCGCAAATAGTTCGATCGAACGATTAAGTCCTTCGAATCGTTCGATTCGAAGGATTTTAATCCATCGATAGAACGATTTTTCTTCGACCTAAAAAACATTAGAAAGCCTATGGGGAACTTCCCCATAGGCTAACATTGCACTTCGGTAAGTTTTAGGTGGGGAAGTAGGGGGTCGAAGTTTTTTTTAAAGAGACAGTACTTCGACTATCGAATGGTCGAATAGTCAAATGATTTTTAGTTGGAATAGTTCGATTCGAAGTCGAAGTAGCCAATTCGATGGTCGAAGTAGCCAAAAAAAAATCATTCGAAATTCGAAGTTTTTTTTATTCTATTACTTCACTCGAGCTAAGTAAATGGGCCCCATAATGTTTGGTGAATAGACAATTACTATTGCGGGTGGCTGACCTATCATCCTTGACCTGAAGGATCCTCAGCACATGGCACATTTGCAAACAATTTTTACGTAACTAACATGGCATAGTGTGTTGGCACTTTGTGTTAAGGTTACCGCAACATGGTGAGGTCCATTTATTAAAGGTCAAATTTTAGTGTTATTGGTGCTTTTTGAAACCACGATTAAACCATGAAAACCATGAATGCCATGAAAATTATTAAAAGAGCCGAATATAAAAAGTGCAAATGGAAAAAAATGCTTAATGATCCGAATATAAATATGAAAACCTCTAACAGTTCAATTTTTTTCTTACAATTACTAGCGAAAAATTTCCAAAAAACCTCTAAAAGTCTGAATGGCTAAAAAAAATTCCAATACAATCAGTGCAGCTCCCATTGACTTCTATGGGACCATGACTGCTTGTCAAAGTTTTGTATTAGAGTTTTTTTGTGGTTTTTACACTTCCTAACTTGCATACACTTCATATTTCAGAGAAATAAAAAAAAAAACACAAATATTTAGGATAAAAATATGATTCATGGGAAAAAAATGGTTCCGAAAGTTAATAAATGGGCCCTTCATCTATTTTGCACTTCCCGACTTACCGATTTGTTTTGAGATGGTGATGAGTAAACCATTTGAAATGCATTTTGATCTCAATATTTTTTAATTGTCTGGACAAGAATAGGCTTGCCAGAATCATTCAGAATAATAGTACAATTTCAAGTGAACATCCAAAAATAGGTTTCTCTAAATGATAGAACCTTCGGGGCATATTTATCAAGGGTCGAATTTCGAATTGAAAAAACTTCAAAATTCGAATTCAAAAAGACCAACCGAAATTAAGTCTAAGTTTTTTTTGGTGGAATAGGTCAGTTTTTGATCGGGTAGGTCTATATTCGAATGGTATGAATCAAAGAAATAGTGCATTCGATAGAATTCAATTCAAAGTTTATCCCAAAAAAACTTTGATTTTTCAAAATCCACCAATTGACTCCAAATACTGTAGGTCATAGAAGGTCCCCCATAGATAGTACATAATATATACACACACATAACCTCTTGGTAGATCTTTTTGCCCTATCCATAAAGGCCTAATTAATTAATTGAAATTAATTAATTGAAATTAAAAAACGGGAACATAATTATGATGGGTCCTCACATATTCATAGAAATTTCATTTTAAGTACAAAAATTTAATATTTCCAGTTTTTAAGAAGTAGTTGCCGCTAAACTTTTTGCATATTTTTTTAATATAATATGTGATAATTGTTTTCAGTCATGAAAAATTTGTCCTCTTGAGTTGGAAAAATCATCAGGAGTTAGTAAAGATTAGTAAATTACATCCCAAAAAAGCATTAACATTATTAAGCATGAAAACTGATTTTTACAAATATGAATAAATACAGCCCATAAAGCAGTGGAGTGACATGTATTTTTCATGGTTTAGTGCCTAATGCCAGAGCTTCTCTTCTGAAATATTGTCTTTATTGTGTTGAATAGCAAAGAGGAACAAACCAACCAGGATGAATTCTTACAGAGCACAACAGGATAACCATTCAAAAAGTCTAAATTCTCCCGACATTTTAATAATCGATATGTATTCTCGAATTCATTGTGGCGACGGGGGAATGGTCTATCAAATAGTGAGGTTTCATCAGTCCAGTCCAAATAATCATGTGCACAGAGGACTGAACACCTCATTAACCAAAATACGGTTTGGATCTGGACATAGTGAAATGGGTCAACGACTAAACTCCATCCAAACTCAAAACAAAAAGCAGAAACATTGAATGGAATTAAATGGATATTATAAGAATTACTACCCCTCCCCAATCTACCCCTGACTAACCCTTTTTTTCTATAAGTTACTTTCTTTCTCATGTTGTTATATGTTTAATACACTCAAAGGGGTTGTCCAGGGAAGCCTCCTCTACCTTTATATATCCAAGCAGAAGTAACTACTGATAAGGAATAAGTGCTGATGAATACTTGCTCCATGCAGGAAGCTGCCATAAATCTTTATCTCGGATTGACTGTCACTTGTCGGTTACTTTCCTTCCTGAAGAGTAACCTTCAGAAGATCAATGCAAAAGCTTAGACACAAAAAGGTCCCTAAGGGGATGTAAAAAAAACTCTAGTAGACTATGTACATAGTTGGGTTTTTACTGTGAATTGCATGCCAGAGCTTACTGTATAATGTTCTGTAAGACAAAGCAAATGTGGAGAAAGGGGTAGTATTCACTGAGGCTGGAAAAGTCAGTACAGGTTGTGACTGATGGGTCATCACCTGTCAAACAGGGCAGTGTTGGACTGGTTGGGTTCGGCCCACCGGGGCTGCCACGATAGGGGCCCAGACTTTTTCCCTTTTGATTTTTAATTTTGATTGCCCCTGAGGAAAATATTTCTTTGGTGGAAACGTGTTGAACTAATGATATTCGTTTTGTGATCATTTTTGTAAACTTTTTTAATGGAAAAAACATTAATTTTGAGATAGAGTGTGCAATCCTTCTTTGGATTTTTGACCATTATAACCTTGAAGACTTATGTGGAGCCTCCTCTGGATTAGCACCTCACAATATCCACTTGAGTGTGCACTTCTATCCTTATATGTCTATACAAGTCGGTGCCCTGACATCCCCCTCCCCCAATCTCTAACTTCAGGGTCCCCTTACCAGCTGCCCACAACCCTCTTTACTTGCTTTTCTTGCATTGGTTGGGAGAGATCACAGAGTGCAGAGTGGCAGGCAGCTATGAGCGGATCTGGGCCAAGGGGACCCATGAGGGCCGTGGGCCCACCGGGTTTTTTTCCTGGTGTCCCGCCGGCCCAGTCTGACCCTAAAAAAGGGGAAAGAGTGGGGCTCTCTGTCCAGGAATTAAAGGAAAACTATACCCCCCAAACAATGCAGGTCTCTATTAAAAGATACTGAGTAAAACAGCTCATGTGTAAAACCCTGCTTCATGTAAATGAACCATTATCATAATAATATACTTTTTTAGTAGTATGTGCCATTGGGTAATCATAAATAGAAAATTGCCATTTTAAAAAATAAGGGCCGCCCCCTGAGATCGTAAGATTCACTGTGCTCACATACAAACCACATGTAAGGTCACATGAGCCAATTAACAGACAGAGTTGTGCCTTTTGCTTCCTCACTTCTTCTTGTTACAGTTAGTGTTGTAGTATTTCTGGTCAGGTGATCTCTGAGGCAGCACAGATAGAGTCACGAAATGGTGGTTCAAGGCAAGAGATGTAAAAGGGCAATATTTATGTAAATATATATTCCAGTTTGGTAAGATTCTTTAATATGTCATTCAATTTGATATAAACTATCTGTTGCTTAAGTATTCATTTTGGGGGTATAGTTTTCCTTTAAGTAAGTAAGCAGGTAAAGCTGAGAGGGAAGTCAAAATCTACAAATTTGTAATTTCTTTTTAATTTATGAATGAATTTGCCCTAATAGCGGCTGAGTCACAAAGCAGTTTTCTGAGGTATTCAGACTGCCAGTGTACCAGTATTTGTCAGATAAAAAAACCCTGTTTGTAAATAAAACACCGGCGACCCATACCTGCTTGAGAATTACATTGGACATCAAAAGAATGTAGAAAAATACCTTTTTAACAAGTTAGGAAACATTTCTTCATTAAGAATATGGATAACTTAGCTAAATATTACTCGGTTGCCTGTGATAGGATTTACAAACATGACCTATTCTGTCACTATGTTGTGTTTTATCAGCCTGTTTCTCGTACAATGCTTCTCTGAAGTTATGCCAGAACTTTCTACATGAATGGTCACCAACACTTTAGCCATTGTCTTCAGCCACATATCGCCTCAAAATTTCATCCATCAAAGTAACTCGGGAGCTAGTCAACCAAGGAATTCTTGTATCCCCCATCCCAATATTAACCACAACCCATAACAGCATGAAACATTACATTGCTCATATGGTCAGATATCTGCAGGTTATTTCACCGCTTCTTTGCACAATTGTGTAAAGAATAGGGAGAAACAGAACATTTTGTACTTGAAGGATGGAGAGTTTTCCCCACCAGTTTAACTGCATCACTTGAAGTTACGTCTGTGTGATCAAACACCAAGAAAGATTGATTTAATACAAGAACAAGGTTACAACCTTCTGTAAATGTTCAGATGTATATTCCATGGCATAAAGTTCACCATAACATAAAATTGGGGTTTAGTATGGTATAGCAACTTTTCAAATCCCATCTGGTTCTTAAGATCCCTGGTAACCTAAAAACAGACTTCGAGTCTGCAACTATCACATATGATGCCAAGATGGGGATGAGTTCCTCTTGATGAAAAGTTGATGGACCATTGCTTTGAGCATCTGCTCTACAGCAGATTCAGAAAAGCAGTTTTTGCAGTATCATATAAAGTTAAGGGTAAGACTTTGCATGTTGGGTACAAAAATGTAGATCTAACTAATGCAACATCAAACCAAACCTGATGTATCCTCAGTGTTGGACTGGTTGGGTCCTGGACTACCGGGGCTGCCACATCAGAGACCTCCGACCACCCATCCTCCAACTTTAGGGCCCCCGACCCCCCCTCTTTCAACTTTAGGGCCACTGATCCCCCCTCTTTCAACTTCAGGGCCCCTTTGCCAGCCACCTGCAGCCCCCCTCTAGCCACCTCCCTTCCTGCTCCTGACCAGCACATACCAGATTTTCTTGCATCAGTCAGCCTTGGGAGAGATCACTGAGATGCAAGTGGCAAGCAGGTAGTAGCATATCTCGGCCGGCGTGGCCCACAAGGACCGCAGGCCTGCAAGGGTTTTTCACAGTGTCCCGCCCAGTCTGAAACTGCATATGTTATTGAATTCAGTTAGTGAAGGAGATTTCTTTTGGGAAAAAGTGGTGAAGAAAGTTTTTTTTGCAAAATATTACTTGTGCTCACACCAGAATTTTTAATTTGGCAACATTCATAATACAGTGTTTTCAACTATGTGTAATTCATGCCATACCATTAGATTTAAGTACCAGTCTGTGAATAAACCTTTGAATGCATGCTCTTCTCTATGCTGTCTATGTTGCTGTTGGACCTTGTCCACATTATCCAGCAGTTAGAATATTCTTTTCTATAGCCCTATTTAGCTAAGCATCATTTTTATTTATCAACGGAAAATATGGATTATTTCCTAATAAATCTTTGTGTTCTCAATGTATTATAAAAAGCACAACTCTTGCTCTCCCCCATTTGCTCTTTGGCTGACTCAATCACCTCAATCATCTCGGATTTTCACCTGTCCCACATCCTTCTCTGATCCCAGTCTCCCAAAATGAATTTTTCTCACTATGGATCTGACTACCGTCCTTCCTCTCTCCCACAATTCATGGTGCTGTCAGAGGTTCAGCTCCACACAAACACTCCTGGACAAACTAATCTCTCCTAAATAAATCAAGTTGTCTATTGTTAACGTATCCCACAGAACGGAATACTGTTCCGCCTGACTTGAGCTGGAATGTGAAATGTTGATATGAAATGTTTGTTCTTTTAGGCAAAGTGCAGGGTATCCTGGAGCTCCTGTTTGTTTCATAAGAGCTGAGCTTTAGCTTTGAATCTGTGTTGCAGAAGAAGGGAACCCTCATAATTCCTCAAACAAGGGGTAGGCAACCTTAAAATTGAGATGTACCGCATTTCAGGTGGAGTCATCTAAGAAATGTTGTGGAACTTAAAATGTGATCCCAGTAAGAATATATCTTGTCATTGCTAGTGTATTACTTTCATTCCTCTCCACACTTTCTCCTATTGATTTATAACATGACAATGTAAACAAATGTCCTGTTGGCAGGGTCCTTGAATGTAGCAAAGTGATATTAATATAAGCTGGTAGCACATGGGGTGCCTGAGATCACCAGAGAGTGATCAATGGGAGACCACAGCAGCCTATAAATTCCAAAAAACAAAAAAGATAAATGAATAAATAAAAATAAAGACCAAATGCTAATCTTCTAAGAATGTCACCGTCTCCATCAAGGTAAATGTTTATTGTAAGAGACCTTCCCTTTTAGTTGTTTTAACTGTCTGCATAGTCCAGTTCACATACTGATCTACTGCAAGAATAGGTTGTACTTGGTTGTTTGTTTTAGTAATAAATAAAAGTGCTTGTCACGTTGCATTAGGAAATTATCCTCAGAAGCTCCTGCCAGATGCACCAGGGAGGGGGTAAAATGTAACCCTTTCAGTTAAATACTCTGGATCTGTTCCTATTTCCTAAGTGATTGAAGCTCATTCCATCTGAACTTCCTGTAGGTTGTCAATCCCTTTCTCTTTTACCTGCAGCCCAAGGTAAAAACCGTCCTTACTCTTTGGATGTTACTCCAACTCACATCCAAGAGCATAGGTCCTGCTGGGAAACCATAAGCTATACACAGAGGTAGATGCAGCATGACTTTTTTCTGACTGCAGAGCCTTAACAAAGGCCCACCAAGCCTGCACAATGATTGATATTTCTTACAGTATGGATGGATTTAATAGGAGATTTAAAATTAGGTTTTCATCTCAATTGATAGCTGTCACAGTCACAATGGTACCATGATTCTCACTGAGGCAGGTGTTAATGTTTCAATGATATCAAAATAAAGAAACTGTATACACTCACGAAACTTGGATACAATGTGTAGTAACTTAACAGCTCGGCGTCTCCTCCAGTCACGTGACCCAACGTGATGTATCCAATTAGCAATAAAGAAGAGGATGCGATGCTGTGTTGAAATGGTGTGCTACAAAGCACCTCCAAAATTTTTATTTGTGCGGAATGTGGCCCAAACGTTTCAGGAGCTGCCTGCTCCTTTCTTCAGTGGGTAAGTGCACTTACCCACTGAAGAAAGGAGCAGGCAGCTCCTGAAACGTTTGGGCCACATTCCGCACAAATAAAAATTTTGGAGGTGCTTTGTAGCACACCATTTCAACACAGCATCGCATCCTCTTCTTTATTGTTAATGTTTCAATGTACATGACTGGAAGTGTGAATTGTTGTGAAGCCGCCGGGTAAGGATGTCAAAGCAGCATTGTACATCGATGACAAAAGGTGTTTCGGGCCCCCTCCTCTGTTCAGGGATGGTTTTCTTTTGGCATAAATAGCCTCTTAAACAGCTCTTTCAAACCATCTGTCCTCTCTATCCAAAATGTGTCCATTGTTGTCCTCAAAGGAGTGTCCTTGAGATGTAGATAGACTGCTGAGTCTAGTCCTGAGGAGTTAGCCCTTCTTTGTTGGTCCATTCTCTTACAAAATGATTGTTTTGTCTCCCAATAAAAGGTCAATGTCATTTTTAATCCATCCAAAAGTGGAGTTACATAAGTGTTATCTAACTAACCTGAAAAACATGAAGACAATTTGTCTGGAGGAATGGGCCCAAATCAATCTTGTGTAAAACATTCTGATCTTTAAGGTCGTTCTACCAACTGCAAAAAAACACCAATTAACTCAATTTAAACAAAAGGTCTGAAAGTGGACCTTCTATACCTAGGCTTTTAACAACTGGTTTCACATTAAGTGGACACAACGTTATACATTAGCTTCATGACAATGTAGTTTGATGAAGTGTTAGTTATGGGAAGGAGTCTTAAAGTATTTATGATTATGTCCTAAAGAATATCATGGGTAGTACTCATCTTGTTCCAAAGAGAGCCGGGCCAACGAAAGTTGTTTGTCTATATGTATTTTGTGGTCACAGCCTCATTGTGCTACTACCAAATGGACTCCCCCTCCCCTCAAGATGTGTGTAAAAGAGTTTAGTAGAAGTGAGCAGGTGGTGTGACCGAGGAAGGAGGTCCAACAATCCTCCAGGACTCTAAACTAGGGATAGGCAGAAAGAGGAGGTACATGCCCAATGCCCCCAATGGTGTGCCCTAGGCACTTGTCTCTTCTGCCTACCCCTAATTCTGGCTCTGATCCCAAAATACATATAACTTGACTAAGCTATAAATTTTATTGCTGACATTTTGAGGCAATAATATGTCCCTTCTTCAAAGAGAGAGAAAGGTAGACTTTGCTGTCTGGAAATGTGTAATGACTAAGCAAATAGGAACTTGGATAATGGGTTTGCAGTTTATGTGAGCTAATTGAATTTTGTGCCTCATAAACCTTTGCTTTCTTGAATAAAATCTATAGGTATTGGTAAGGCTCTTTGTACATGTATAGACAAATAGCAATTTGAGTAAAGGTGGCCATACACCGGGAGATCCCCTCATTTGGTGATGTCCCAAACGAGCGGATCTCTCCCCGATATGCCCACATTGAGGATACGAATAGATACGGCCGTGATCCGACGGTATTTTTTACCCTGCCCGATCCACATCTGGCCGACTTTTGGACAGATATCGATTGGGGAAGCCCGTCGGAGGGCCCCACACACTGGCCAATAAGCTGCGGACTTGCTCTGTCGGCAGCTTTTATCGGCCGTGTACTGGTAAGGCTCCAGAATATACAGTGCAGTTATGAAATAAAGTCCAGAGAAGTGCTACTAAGCTGATAAAGGTGGATAGAAGGTCTAAGTTATGAAGAAGGCCTGGACAAGTTGAGCTTGTTGGTACTGGAGAAGAGGTATATTAGATGGGAATATGATATCTATGAACAGATATACTGTATAAATATGAAAAACTTTTGGATAATTTATACACCAGTAGATCCTCCCAGATCCCTTGAGGTTAAAAGAAAGGAGGTCACATTTTAATATCTAAAAGGGCATGGAAAGACTCAGAGAAGAAAGGCTGGCCAAGCTGGGATTGTTTTCACTGGAGAAGAGGCTTTTTATAAATATATATGAGGATTATACTTCAAATTCTCTGATGCTTTATTCACCAGTACATTCACAGGGGACACAAAGGCATCCATTGAGATGAAAAGAATGGAGGTTCCAGCTTAAGATATGAAAGGGTTCTTTTTGAGAGTTGTGAAGTTGTGCCCTTCTCTGTCTCCAAGGTTGTTTTACCAGTAGATACACGAGCTTCAGGAAAGCACCTTTTTAGAAAGTGAGAAAATGAACTTATAGCAAAAAGATAATGGGGACAGGTCAGATTGCCATCTTGGAGTTTGGAGGGAATTATTCCCCCTTTGAGGCAAATTGAAGAAGCTTCCTCTAGATCTGTGATCCCCAACCAGCGACTCATACGTAACATTCTACAAATATGTTTAATCTTTCAGAACAATTTCGGAAAGTGATTCTCTGGAAAGAATAGAGAGTTCCGCCTTTTCCAACCTCTCCAGCCTGACTGAATTGTACGTAACTATTTCCCTCTCTTCTTATTTTATTGTCTGGATTTTTTTCTGGATGTAATTCAAACATGTTTGCAGCCGGGCTACACTAATTAATGTTGTTATTTGTGTAGAGAAATGCTAAGTGTGTACCACATGCCAAAAGCATGTACGGACTTGATTTAAAATGAGGTTAAACATGAAGTCACCTTTTTACTGACAGATTCCAACTATAGTTGAAAATAGCCAAAAAGATGACTGTTAAAGAGCAGAACATTGTCAGAAATATTATTTTTAAGTGTGTACTGTGTCCAGTAAAGCAGAGAGTTGCTTTGGAAAGAATTAACTTTAATTGTAAAAAAGTTGTTGTTTTGTGACTGCATAGGAAAGATTTAGTCACACCAGCTATCTTAAAGGGAACACATGCCTTTAAATGGACTGTTAATATGATGTAGAGAGTGATATTTTTTATTTATTTGTGGTTTTTGAGTTATTTTTATTCAGCAACTCTCCAGTTTGCAATTTCAGCCGTATTGTTTCTATGGTCTGAATTCCCCTAGCAACCATGCATTGATTTGAATAAGAGACTGGAATATGAATCGGAGAGTCCTGAATAGAAAGATGAGGAATAAAAAGTAGCAATAATGATACATTTGTAGCTTTAAAGAGCATTTGTTTTTAGATGGGGTCAGTGATCCCTATATGAAGGCTGAAAAGAGTCGAGAAGGCAAATAAATCAAAACTGTAAAAAAAAATTTAAAAAAATGAAGGCCAATTGAAAAGTAGTTAAGAATAAGCCATTCAATAAAATACTAAAAGTTAACTTAATGGTAAACTCAATGGTGATAGTATGCTGTTTGAAGGAACTTTTCAATTGACAGGGGGTATAGGAATAGGCGTCCTTTTTCCATCATATTTAGTAATAGAAAACCACCCAAAATAATATGTGTGTTGATGGGACTTGCTTGCTTGGATACTATGAAATATACTGGAGGCCACTTTCACCATCAGTCAAGAGGTGGGTTTCACTTATGGTCAAACACAATAAATCCACTCCAGTAGTCCTATTAGCTGTTCCCCTTCATTCAACTTACACACGTGACTTCGGAGTTGCAGCTCAAATGCTGAAGAGTGAAATAAACATGACGTTTTGCTGTAGAACTCGGTCCTCTTGGACCTGGCTCAGACCTAAGCTGCCATTGTAATAACCAGTGCCATCAACAGTAATGATTCATTCCTTCAGTGTTGTCTTCAGCATCTCCCCATCTTGGACCTTGATAGGCTCTCTTTAAAGAGCCCGTGGCACTGCACATGCTCAGTGTGCTCTGGGCCGATGTTGAGAATTGACTAAGTTTACTGATTGTAGGAAATCATCAAAACATTAGCAGAAGTAACATCCGTCATATGGGGTCCTCCTGGGAACATCTACTCCTGTAGAACATTCCATATTCAGAAACCCTACTTCACCCCATTCTGGGATCATCTGTCCCCTATACAGGTTACATGCATTGATAAGGGCTTTATTTCCTATTTAACAACAGCACATGCACTCCAGTAAATACCATTTACTATTCAGCACGTGACCTTTGTACATTATCCTGAAAACCTGTGACTAAATGTTTCATGACTGAAGAGGCGTGATCCAATGTGTGAACCGCCGCTTCAAAAATCCATGAATTCAGTGCTTTAAAAAATATTTGGAACATCATCTTTTGTTTCATTTCTGTTTCAGAACCATCCAGAACACTAAAAATCTCATCCATATTGGCGAAGGGGCTTTTGGAAATCTACCGAAATTAAAATACCTGTAAGATTTGTATTTATATTCTTATATTTATATATGTACAGGTATGGGATCTGTTATCCAGAAAGCTCTGAATCATAGGAAGACCATCTCCCATACACTCTGTTTTATCCAAATAATCCAAATGCTAAAAAATTATTTCCTTTTTCTCTGTAATAATAAAACAGTAACTTGTACTTGATCCCAACTAAGATATAATTAATCCTTATTGAAGGCAAAAGCAGCCTATTGGGTTTATTTAGGTGGTTATTTATTAAACTCTGAATGCCAAAAACTTTAAAGTTTTTTTTACTATAGAATCCAAATTTTTTGTGGAAAAAAACCCTTGAATTCGAAAAACCGTCATTTCAGAACTGCCGAGGTTGTATATAAGTCAATGGGAGAGGTCCCTATGCTACTTGGAATATTCTGTGGTCTGCGCTGGAATTAGCCAGAAAATTTGACTATTTCTGACTTTTCGGGCAAAAATCTGAAAAATTTAGCTATAAAAATTATACGATTTCGATTTTCACTTGATTTTTTGGTGTTTGTCCCGATCCGATTTATTATTTTTAATAATAAATAAACTCCAATCATGGATTCTAGTTTGGTCGGACTTTTTTTAATTAAAATAGTCAGAAGAATTCGGAGTTTGATAAATAAGGTCCTAAATGTTTACATGATTTTCTAGTAGATTTAGGGGTTATTTGTCAAAATCCCAATTTATCTCATTATTTTCTGAAATATACTCCGACCAAATCTGCATGGGTTAATTCCCCTTATTTATCAACACATTATCCTGGAAATTTCCTGTGCGGGAAAAAAGTAAAAAAAATCATAAAAAATTTGGTTCATTCAAATTTTTCAGATTTTCCTCCGAAAACCACAAAACCTTCGGATTATTGCACGAAACCCAGCGCAGATCAGGATATCTTTGGGACCTCTCCAATGACTTATACACAACCTCGGCTGGTCTGAGAAGCTGGATTTTCGGATTCTGACTTTTTCCATCCTCGGGGTATAATAAATCACGAAAAAATTAAAAAATTTTGATGTTATAGTAAAATAAAACAGAATTTTTTGAGTTTTTGGCATTCGGACTTTACTAAATAACTCCATTAAGGTATGAAGATCCAAATTACGGAAAGATCCATTATCTAGAAAACCCCAGGCTCCAAGCATTCTGGATAACAGGTCCCATATCTGTATATGGAAAATAATTCTGATGTGTAAAGATGATGGGCGTCTGTCAATGCAAAGATCTCATTTCTTCTGGGTTCTAAATGTCTTCATGAATCTGTGTGTAGGGCCCTCAAACATCATTGCATTCCAGGATCTCAATAGTTCCCTTTCTTTAAACGAGGATTAAAGAGAAGCCTCCAGTGCGCATAGAGAAATGAATCCTGATGTTGCATGAGAATGCAGTACAAATACCTTGTGGCTTGTTTTTGCTTTAATAAATAAACTTGACGATTTTTCAATAACTCATTATAAACATCCACAAATGACCCCCTTAACACTCGGTTATTTCTAGAAGCCCTTCAGGCTATAATTAATGCTGAACACTGCATGCCTATTTGCTTGTGTGCAATTAAAATAGTCATAAAAACCATGTACACTGGAAGACTATTACATTTTGCTAAAATTACACAAGGTCAAGTTGTCATGGATTCTAGCGCATGAACCTCGAGGAGCGTTCCGAACCATACAAGTACAATGGAAGTGCAACTCATCTGGCCAAATTAGCTATAAATGTACAAAAGATAAATGCACATTTGGCCAGTACAGTTGAACTTGTACTTAGCCTTGGGGTGCTCTCACCACCCAGTCCTTTGTGTATTTATGTACTTTAGCAGATTTATTCTGTTGGACAAAAGGCCATACTTCTACACCTGTCCATGTAATAGAGGTCTTACGCCTTTAAAAATTGGTGTTGGTCTGGGTGGTGTCTCCTCTTTAAAGGAGAAGGAAATACCTATTTACTTGGTGGTGCCAAGTGATTATATATACTAACCTCACACTCCGGGCTGGTGCTTCAGTAGAAAACTGAACCAGAGCACCAATGAGTGATCGGCTTCCTCCTTCTTCTTTCTTCAAACTTCCCAGGAATGAAATAGCCTTCTTCTTCGTTAAAGTTCGGCTTTTCGTGTTTCTGCGCATGCGTATCCCTGCAAAGAAAGAATAGGAAGGAAGCCAAGCGCTTGCTGGAAGAACCCTGGGCCCCAGTGTGTGAGGTAAGTATATACAAACACTTGGGGGTGACTCTTTTGGCACCCCAAGCAAATACTGCCTTGTTTCTCCTTTAATAGCCACCAGCAGGGAGGGATTAAACCTGTGAAACCAATGTTTTGGCAATCTCTCATTATTAAAGCATATTGCAGGGGAGGACCAATCCTGTGGCTGAGACTAATGCCCAGGTCAGGAGACACTTTTCCCAAGAACTGCAACCATGCAGGAAGAAGCAAGTTTATGAAAATGGTTAGAACCACCATATGGGGCTTCACCTTGACAGGGTTTGGTGGCTTACCAAGTTTATGATCATAATTTTGTAACTAAAACCCCTGTTTTTAAATAAACACATGCCCTAGACAGAAGAACAGGTGTCTTCCACTCATGCACTGGGGCCCCTCGAACACATACCCACAGTGTATTTCCCACGTCACATAAGAAATAGCTTATCTCTAAACTTCAGGTGGTTATTATTTAAAATTCTGAAAAAGATCTGTAGAGAAAACCCTGTCAAGCTTTTATAGAAGTCAATGAAGAGTATACATTTTTTTAAAAAATCCATGTTAATTTTATGGTTTTTTAAAGTCTAATTTTTTTAGACTTATTGAAAATGAATGGATTTTTTTTTTTCCATGACGTAATGCAAGTTTTTTAATGTCAGATTTCTAACAACTGTCCTAGCGACTGGGCAAAAAATTCTGATTCTGAAAAAAAATGTGAAAAATTGATAACTCAGCCTCCACTTCTTTAATTTTTAAACAGATTCTTCCTGAGCCCCAGCTCCCCTCTCAATAAGGCCCGTGCTCTCTCTAGTACAGGTAGAAAGGCCACTTGCCTCTTCTTATGCTGGACAGAGAGCTAAAATAGCTGGCACATCCATATTTATTGAGAACCACCAGTTCCTCTGACCCTACCAGCACCAAAATCAGCACAAACCGTACCATGTAGGGAACCATAAATAAACATTTTAAGCACCAAATTTCCAATCAGATCCCTACAGCCCACCAATATGTTTTGTATGCTATGTAGTGTAGATAGTATGAGCAGCTAAGACTCCAAGAGTGGTAAGGAAGGGTTCCCAAAGGGTGTAGACCTTGGACAATCACTCAGATCCCTGTAATGAAGACAGGTCTTTGCTGAGTGGTAACAGGCAGATAGATTTGGATAGATTTGGATTCTCGGGGAAGGCGTGTTGAGCAAAGGTTAACCTGCACCAAAGCGATGCAGAAGGTTGGCCAACATTAGTTGCAAACTGTACTTAAATACAGTTCAAAAGTCCCACTAATTGTATCTACTGTATAAGCTTCATTATCCAACCTAGCCTTTGTCTTGGGTCAGTGTAGAACTGAAACATTGTTGTATTGGTCTGTGCCAATTTGATGAATAAAGGCATTTTAACCTTTTGAATTAAGAGATTTTGGAGAGAGTTGTCCATGAGAGTCCCCAGTCTCTCCTGTGTTACAAAAAGCATTACATTGTTTACCCATCAATACTAAGATTCAAAAGCACCACGACCATGCACACAACATCTAGCCAGTACAACAGATGATCATGGACGAGAATTTGCATGAAATATCCCAATCTGGCTTTTTAATCAATAACTGGTTCAAATTAAGAGTCTAATAGATGGGAATCTATAAATGAATTACTCAGCATAAAGTCAAAGCAAATGATCACAGGGTTTTCAGTTTCCACGCTGCAGTAATTTGGCCGTTGGGAAATCAAATCCACAATGCATTTTAATAGCCCAGTTTTTTTTTATTTCTCTCAAAGGAGAAATCTTTAGTTGCTTCAAACCAGAAAGGTTAAATATTTCACCAATTTATTATAAAGTAGAAACAAGTCATTAATAGGCTTCATAACAAAGTGTGCGCCCAGTAAATTAACTAATGCACAACTTGTTTAAGGCCCAACACTTCCTTTAACAAGGGTACAAAGCAACCAGCAAAACATATGAGGAACATACATAAACATGGTATGAATTATCTATAGCAAGATATAGCAATTGAGAAGACACTTCTAAATATGCAACTTCCAACTGTTATCATCTACCAGTATCTCCTTTAAGGGGCAATATACTGTGTTTATCAGAAGTGCAATAAACAGGGCATTGGTGCCATTGTTCTAATTAATTATTCAAGTAGCCATAAAAGTACGAGCATGGCAGATTCTACATTTCCAGGTTTCCTTTATGTCTGGTGGCAACACATGGTGTGAGTAACAAGGGACAGTTAGATATTGTAGGACACATGCTTAGCCCATGTACTTTGACCCTTTCACAAATACAGCAATAGTTTTCTCTTGTTCTTGACCTGCTCTTGACTAACTTATGATGCACAAAGTATATAGGCAACCATCTATTATTGGTACTTTTAAATACTGTTAATAGCATATGCAAAAATGAACACTGTGGTCTGGGTCCCATACCATGTACTAATCATTATGGGTAGTGTTTGAAGTGGGTCCACGTTCTACAATCCAGTCAGTGGTGTATGTGCATAATGTAAACCAGTGATCTCTAACCAGTAGCTCATGAGTAACATGTTGCTCACCAACTCCTTGGATGTTGCTCCCAGTGGCCTCAAAGCAGGAGCTTATTTTTGAATTCCGGGCTTGAAGGCAAGTTTTGGTTGTATTAAAACACATGTGCTGCCAAACAGAGTCTCCTGTAGGCTGTCAGTCCACATAGGGGTTACCAAATAGCCAATCACAGCACTTCTTTGGCACCTCAGGAACTTTTGCATGCTTGTGTTGCTCCCCAACTCCTCCTTTGAATGTTGCTCATGGGTAAAAAAAAGTTTGGGGACCCCTGATGTACTGTATAATGTCATGCATGACTAGTCTTACACTCGGATGCCATGGTCAGAAAACCTCTTCAACCATTGGTCTACACTCCAAACTTTTTCCCCCTCTCCTCCCTAAATCTCTTTATTTTCATAGTCTTTCTTTTTTACTTTACATACTCTAATCTATCATTCAATCTATTTCTACTCATTGTTCCCATACAGAGATAGGTAATGCCCCTGAAATAGGCCAAATGGTTAGAAGCACAGTGGCGTAACTACCGGGGCAGCAGGGGGTGCCCCCCGGCAGTCACGTGCCCACTGGAGTCGGCTGCAGCCACACGGACGAGGGTGGGGGGTGGGGCCTGGCTGCACGGCCCACACCAGGACCCACCCCAACCTAGTTCAGTCACTGTAGAAGCAGGAGGGTCCACTGATACCTACGCCCATTCAGACTTGTCTTGGTATCCCAGTAGGTCAAATCGGCTGCAGTATGCCCTGATTTTTATCTGGAATGCAGTGGTTTCTCTCAACAATTCCCGTGTAATTGTGGCCACATGGGATGTGCGTTTTGACACAAATTGGCTGAAAATTGGTTGGTGCCATTTCCATCATTCAGCATCAAAATTACAGCTTAGTGTGATTTCTTTAGGCGCAAGGCTGTTGCAGTTTATATGTGGTATATGATCCCTTATGTATAGTGGTGGGCCAATAAATGCACCAGGCATGGATTCAAGGCAAATTCCCACATTTCGCCGCCCGTGGATGTTTTTGTCGAAAATGGGCCGGCGACAAATCTGCGGCAACATAAAGAAAAACACGTGTCAAAATTATTTTGACGCCCATTGACTTCAATGTGTTTTGCGAATTTTCGCGCGACAATTTGGTGAAGTGAAACAGGACAGATTAGCCCAAGCAAGTCCTTTTATAGTACAGATATGGGACCTGTTATCCAGAATGTTCAGGACTTGTGGTTTTCCGGATAAGGGATCTTTCCATATTTTTGATCTCCATACCTTAAGTCTATTAGAAAATCATTTAAACATTAATGAAACCCAATAGGATTTTTTTTCCTCCAATAAGGATTAATTATATCTTAGTCGGGATCAAGTACAAGCGACTGTTTTATTATTACACAGAAAAAGGAAATCATTAAAATTTGAATTATGAGTTTTAATGGTTTTCGCTACTTTAGATATTAGATATGTTTGTATTAATTAGAACAAGAGTCAAACGTTTTGCAAACATTTGTGCATGCTACATTTAGAGAACTGCTTAAAAAGTCTTGAATAAATTGTTCAATTCCCTTGATGCCGCACGATTTTTATGCATTTACATCTCCAGCTATGAATCTCGCACCCAAGTGTTTCAGCCTTTTTCAGTAGTTTTAAATATAATTAGAAGCGCCCTGAAATTAATGATTATTTGCTGTGTCTGTTCATTATAGATTGATAAATAAAGTCCGTGCTGAAAGGAATTCTTGTAGCCACAGGATCCTGGTATATTAAAATATTCAAAACAATCCAGTGCAGTCGTATTCGGTTATTAAAGGGATCCTGTCATCGGAAAACATGTTTTTTTCAAAACACATCAGTTAATAGTGCTACTCCAGCAGAATTCTGCACTGAAATCCATTTCTCAAAAGAGCAAACAGATTTTTTTATATTTAATTTTGAAATCTGAGATGGGGCTAGACATATTGTCAATTTCCCAGCTGCCCCTGGTCATGTGACTTGTGCCTGCACTTTAGGAGAGAAATGCTTTCTGGCAGGCTGCTGTTTTTCCTTCTCAATGTAACTGAATGTGTCTCAGTGGGACCTGGATTTTACTATTGAGTGTTGTTCTTAGATCTACCAGGCAGCTGTTATCTTGTGTTAGGGAGCTGTTATCTGGTTACCTTCCCATTGTTCTGTTGTTTGGCCGCTGGGGGGAAAATGGCAGGGGGGTGATATCACTCCAACTTGCAGTACAGCAGTAAAGAGTGATTGAAGTTTATCAGAGCACAAGTCACATGACTGGGGGCAGCTGGGAAATTGACAATATGTCTAGCCCCATGTCAGATTTCAAAATTGAATATAAAAAAATCTGTTTGCTCTTTTGAGAAATGGATTTCAGCGCAGAATTCTGCTGGAGCAGCACTATTAAAGGAACAGTAACACCAAAAACTGAAAGTGTTTTAAAGTAATGAAAATATCATGTAGTGTTGCCCTGCACTGGTAAAACTGGTGTGTTTGCTTCAGAAACACTACTATAGTTCATATAAACAAGCTGCTGTGTAGCAATGGCGGAAATTGAAAAACGGCTAAATGGCACAGGATAGATGATGGATAACAGAGAACACCATTAGACAGACAGAGCTTATCTGCTGTTTGCTGTGTAACTTGAGCCTTTTCTCCTTTGAATGGCTGCCCCCATGGCTACACAGCAGCTTATTTATATAAACAATAGTAGTGTTTCTGAAGCAAACACAGCAGTTTTACTAGTGCAGGGCAACACTGCATTATATTTTTATTACTTTAAAACAATTTAATTTTTTGATGTTACTGGTCCTTTAACTGATTCATTTTTTCCCATGACAGTATCCCTTTAAGAATCCACACTTATATTTTAAGCACAATTAAATAAATGAGAGTGTCTGCTCTACAGAATACCCCTTTTCTTCCCCCGTAATTAAATAAAGGCATGATTCTCGTTAACGGGGAGAACAGGTGGAATAGGATATGGGAGCGGAAACTAATTATACATTTGTAAGTTATTAGCCAACAAATAGTGTAATTTGACAGCAGTGCTTAAATGTGCAACTAATGTGGATCTATAAAAGGATTATAGACACTGGCCTGCCAGTAAACATCTGTTCTGACGGCATTATAAAATAGCAATCAATTTCTCTTCCATTACTTTCATGATAATATAGTGGAGGTACAAGGTCTGCGCTGACCTTTGCTGTTTGATTAACACGAGGCTTGCCCTACTGAGAGTTCTGAAGACAGCCATGAAATTGAACTCAGAGACCTTATCTTAGTTAATTAGGATATTTCACATTAACTGTTGCATTTTTCAAGACTGCGGAAAAAAAAACCTCGACCGTTCGGTCGCCTTAGTCTGATCCGGTACTTAATTAGACATCTGGCAGCTAGTTTTGCTGAACTGTAAAAAAAAACAAAAAAAAAAAAACACATGGTTAATAAATGAAGCATCTTAATTGCATGATATTTATGTCTAAGTAATGTCCCCATAGAGCCAGCAGAGGGTAATGCATTAGTCTAGGCTGCTTTTATATAAAGCCATCGCTATCGCGTGAATGTTGTTTCCTGATCTGTTAGACCGTGTCCATATGGGAGTATTAAAGCTGGAGCTGCAGTAATAAATCTTTTTAAATGGGTTTTATTGTCTTTAATGGTTTAAAATAAAAGGGAACGTGCAACAGACCGGCGGAGATGACTTTGGGGCCCAGCATCTCTTGTTTCCAGGTTCCACCATCAGTGTTGTGGTGGTGGTTGTAACATAGATATCATTTTTATACTAGTGTTTGTCTTCATGGAGAAGTTATTAAGTTGGCCATATGTGCACCAATGTTATCATATGAAGTGAGGTTCTGTATGATTTTTGGCACGTGTATGCACAACCGATGTCAACAAAAGCCTTGGATATCAGTCATTTCACTGATTGGACAGGATGGATTTTCTCAGGCGCCTATTAAGATGCCCAGTGGCGTAACTACTGGGCATCGGACCTAGGGTTGCCACCTTTATGTCTGGCTGAGACAGGACGGGGGGTGGGTCTGTGACATCAGAGGGCGGGCTATGAGGTCAGTGGGCGGGGCTATGATGCAGCAATCAGCGATTGGCCAATCGCCGTGTCAATCAAGGGAATCCCGCCCGGTTTTCCTTATTTGGAAAACTGGGCAGGAAGTATAGACCTGGACAGCCCCTCAAAATACCGGGCTGTCTGGGTCAAAACCGGACAGGTGGCAACCCACCTGCAAAAAATTTTCAGAGGGACCCAGCACACTCCAATCCCCATTCTCCCACCGACCCCGCCCACATGCCACCTCTGCAACGCCCACTCCCAGCCCTGACTACTCCCACTCCTGCCCAACTTGTGTCCCCCTTCCTCGCCGCGGATAAGAGAGGGGCTGGGGAGAAGGGTTTTTTTATTAGCTATAGAGGAAGCAGGCCCCCACACAATACCTCCCAACTGTCCCGTTTTGAGAGGTCCCACTTTTGACAGCTCAACCCACAGTCTCAGATTTGTACTGACATTTCCCGAGTTTCTTTTTGATCTGCTGCACTGAACAGCCAGAAAAAGATACAACGCTTCTAACTTAATTGGCTTTTGGCTGAGATTGCAGAATACATACTTAAGATACTTTTGTAACTTTTAGATAAGATAAGAACGAAGATTCGTTATCAAAAGTGTAATAACATATAAAAAACACTGAAATATGTTCAGACTTTCATAACCTAACAAATTTTGTAAAATAGACATGGTAATTATGGGGGTGTGGCCTCAAAAATGGGCAAGGTCAAAAAATTCACTGTGCTGGCAAATTTTTTTGTCCCTCTTTCTGTTTACAAAATGTTGGGAGGGGTCTGCTTCCTCTATAGTTACACCACTGAAGATACACAAACATCAGCAAAATGTAATGCTGAATCATCAGGCAGAGGCAGAATTTTCTTCTAGGGATGCACCGAATCCACTATTTTAGGATTTGGCTGAATACCAAACCAAATCCAAACCCTAATTTGCATATGTAAATTAGGGAAACAAGGGGCAAAGAGAACTGGTGTGAGCATCTCATGGTTAAAAAAAAATTGACTTTTTTGTTTGCGTGACAAAAAGTCACATGATTTTTTTGCTGGATTCGGTTCAGCCAGGAACTTGGATTGGCCGATCGTGCTGAAAAAGGCCAAATCTTGGCCGAACCAAATCCTGGATTCGGTGCATCCCTAGTTTCCACCCGCATATCTGACGATTCAGCTCTTAACCTAAGTAGAGAACATGAACCATCTTTTGTAATTGTAAAGATCGTGTATGGCCCCCTTTAGAATATATCTCTAACCAACATCTCATCTGTGGGATAATAACCTGCTTTGGTGTGACATGGTGATGGTATGGATAGGGCACACTATATTTAAGATGTTGACACACAATGTTTCCTCTCAAAATGAAGGATATACATACTATACACTATTAGCCGGTTAAAAATGTGTGTGCTCCAGCTTTAGCTGACAACTAATATTTTATACAAATGTGGTGTTTTTGTTCACCCATGCACCCCTCATTTGTTTTGATGTGCTCCGTCATTGCTGGAGAGCATGCTATTACTCTGCAATAGAAACAAGGAAAAGTAGAAGCCATTGTGAAATGCAAAAAGGTGGCAGTTGAGTAACTACGAACAGCTGGAAACATGAAGTTTCTCTTCTATACAGAACAGCCACTGGTCCCACCCACTAAATGGGCTAATAAACAATTTGGGTTGGGCGGCCCATTTTAAAATTGGTTATCAACAATTGGAGCCACTAACTGTAACGAGAAGGTATTTGCAAATAACCCATATAGAGAAGGCCTTTAGATGAATCTCCTCATGCTCTGTAGGTGTTTTTGGAGAACTAGACTCCTGTTAATTCTCTTTCAAAGTCAGGTTCTGTTCTATACTAAATATCCTCTGTCTTCCAACTCTTCCCCCTTTTCTTCCACCCAGGTTTGAATTCCTGGCCCTGCCCTTTGCTCTGATGTCACTTCACTTGATCCCTTTCTTACAGAAGCTGGTAACTTCTACAAGAGGTAAGAATGTCTATAGTAGAAGGAGGCAGGGTGCATATGTGTGTAGGACTATCATGTAGTTTTGTATTTTATACACACACACATTTCCAGTGCTAACTAGTCAAAGGCATGAAGGGAGGAAGGGCTTTTTCAAAGGAGAACTAAACTCCTGTTAATCAAAAACCTCATACCCTTCCATCCCTGCTTTTTCCTTCCATAGTACCTTACTTGAAAAAGTGGCATTAATGTTGGCATATTCATGCAGAGTATCTTCAGAGTACCTTCAGTATCTTTAGATCCTCTTCTTTTCCTTCAGCAATCTTCAGAGTTTTCTGGAGCATGCACAGTAGGTGCGTGTGTGAAAAAAACGCAGTGTCGGAGCTCACTTCCGCGAGGAATATGAAGATACTGAAGATGGCACCCAAGAGCTCTGTTGTGTTACTCTGCTTGAATATGCCAATGTTAATGCCAGGGACACTTTTTCAAGTAATGTACTATGGAAGGAGAAAGCAGGGAAGGGGGCCAAATGGAGGGATGGGGATGGGGATTTTTTTTAATTAATGGGGGTTTAGTTCTCCTTTAACTTGAATGCTGCTCTGATTCTGGAGATTTTGATGCCGTCAGGGCAGGTCAGGGTTATATAGTGCCCGTTATACAGTAAGGTTAGGTTGACTCCTGTAAAGATCAGATATTCTTTAGTTTTTTTATTGCTTTTCTTTGTTGTTAGCAAGTGCTTGATGGTCACTACCAGGCCCTACTAATTTATACTTGGTTTATGGTCTTGTTATGGACTGGCAATGGGACATTATATTAGAAAGAAACGTTCTGCTGGATTGTTTTAGTTTAGCGTATAAGAAGAGAATATTAAGCACATGTGCTAAATTACATCAGTAACCTTTCCAAACTAGCCTACAAACATTAGGGGACACATTTACTAAGCTCGAGTGAAGGATTCGAACTAAAAAAAGGTCGAATTTCGAAGGTTTTTTTTTGGGTACTTTGACCATCGAATAGGCTACTTCGACCTTCGACTACGATTCGAACTAAAAATCGTTCGACTATTCGATAGTCGAAGTACTGTCTCTAAAAAAAACTTCGACTACCTACTTCGCCACTTAAAACCTACCTAGCACCAATGTTAGCCTATGGGGTCCTTCCCCTTAAGGTTTCTAAGCTTTTTTTGATCGAAGGAAAACCGTTTGATCGATGGATTAAAATCCATCAATTCGAAGGATTTAATTGTTCGATCGAACAATTTTTCCTGCGATCGATCGATGTATTTGCGGTAAATCCTTCGACTTCGATATTCGAAGTCGCATGATTTTACTTCGATGGTCGAATATCGAGGGTTAATTAACCCTCGATATTCGACCCTTAGTAAATGTGCCTCTAGATGTCCTTCATGTCTGGTCTTTGTTGAAGGCACTCACAGTTGTCTATGTGTTTCCTTAATTGTGCCCAATACAGAGAGTTGTATATGCTAGACACAATGCCATGTTCTGTCTTTGCACGGGTAGAGAATCTTGATTAATTTGTCTGCTCTCTCTTCTAATATTACATACGGGGGTTCTATACATCCTCCAGTGTTGTTAGTATATGCACCCACCTACATACCGCTCCTCCAAATTATTTTATTCCAAATGATCACACACACAGCTGCTACTAACAGGAGTGATTTCGAAGGCTATAAGGAGCATTTCCTAAAGGAGAAAGCACTAGGATTTCATTGGGCAAGACCAAACCTAGAAAATAAAAAATATTGGTGCAAGGGGAAACAGTAATACATATCTTATACGTCAACTTTAATTTAGCAAATAGGAAAGGAGAGTGATAAGTTGTGGTTAGGCAAAAGAGTTGATGGGTCGGGATATTTTCTAAAGTCACCAGTTCGTACAACAGAAAAATCAAGTGAAGAAGCAGAGCACAAAAAAGGGTCGGGGAGGACCAAATCTGGGTGAGAAAAAAATCTAAAGAAAGCCGCAACAGGAGGTAAGCCAAAAGAAACAAGTACTAAAAACAATATGGCATGGATCACGTAGTACTGTGCCCAAAATACAAAAGCACCCAAATTCATAGATCATCATCAATATGGCGTTTTCAGCTTCACAGGATCTCCGCAAAACAAACCTGTTCAGTAAGTGTTAAGTAAGAAGTACTTCTTGGCGGCAGTATTTGAAAATTGTGAACACATGTTGGAAGTTCTCTCCTGAGTAGGGTCTCAACGATTCCAGTTAATTAGGGATGCTGGATGTGCCGTACAATACTGTGCCCACTTGGAATTAGGAGCAAACTGATGCCATTGCATGTATAACAATGAAACTAGAAGAGGTGGCTCTGTGGTTTAGGAAGTAATAATGTCTTTCCTCTTTTTTTTTTATTTCCCCTTCAATTGAGAATCTATAGCAAAGAGTAGGATGATCTGGCATCCCAGAACAAAATGAGAATGAATAGTAAGGGAATGTTTCATTGTTTTTCGCCTAACGACCATGTGACTGAGCAGCACTCCGATATAAAAGGCTGTTTCTCATTACAGAAGCATCGGCAATACAGGAATTCGAAAATTTCCAGATGTCACCAAAATCTTCTCATCGCAGTTGCAGTTTATCCTGTAAGTAAAAACGTAGCCCCTCGAGTATTTTGCTTTTCGTGCCTTCGGGTTATTGCTTGGATATTTTATTCCAGTCAGGTTTTGTCCTTCTGAATGTGCCCTAATGTGTTTCTATTATTTGATAACATGTCTCTGAGATGCTTTATCGGACACAGAGCTTCAGTAAGTTTGCCATGTTAAGTCTTGCGTTTTTGGACCCACCGCGCTTTATCAGCAGGATAACAGGGATTTCTTTTCCCAGGGAGATTTACGACAACTTGCACATAACCACGATACCAGCGAACGCATTTCAGGAAATGAATAATGAGCCTTTAATATTGTAAGTATGTGTATAATATGGCAAGAGAACACCATTATTAATATGGTTTTTAATTATAAAGTGGCATCATCAACCTACGGACTGAGGCAACATGTAGGGGTTCATTTATGAATATCAGTACGAGAGGTAAAATAGACAAGCATTGATGCTATTTATTAAAGGTACTTGTGTCCAAGCCAGTGGTGTAATGATAGAGGGGGTAGATCCTGTGGGGAGGCCATTGAGGTGGGGGGTCTCAGAGTACCCCATTTTTTTTCTATCTATACTGTGGGCCAAGATCTTCAACCTTACACTTCTGGTCTAAACATGCTCCTAAGGCTTCCGCATAGACCTGTTCATTGGTCCTGCCCCTTACAAGTGCACCTATTGACCGTGGGCAACCCGGGAACTACCGCCAACCTGGACATGGAGTCTTTAGGGTTAATGCAGGTTAATGCCGCAAACCACTAGGAGAATTGGAGCCACCGCTTGCACTCAATTCACAAATGCAATTATGTTTACGTTAACAAAAGTGTGGGGAAACATTTACAAAATTTGTGCAGTACAGATGTGTCATTTTTTGGGGTGAATTACAATATTCTGTACTTATGTTCTATGCTGGACTTTTTTAAATGATTTTGACAAATTTTATTTGAATAAATCATTAAAGGGGTAACACGTATCCCCAAAAGTAACAGACACACAATTTCTACT
Source organism: Xenopus petersii (assembly GCA_038501925.1). NCBI lineage: Eukaryota > Metazoa > Chordata > Amphibia > Anura > Pipidae > Xenopus > Xenopus petersii. Next base: position 171,556,203 of record CM076680.1, on the reverse strand, counting down.
GACGAATCAGAAATATTATATCATTTCAAATCTTCCTTGTGCCTTTAAAAACACATATGTACAGCAACAGCTTATCTGACATTTTTCAAGAGTATCCATTCCAAGGGGCAAATTCACTAACTAAAAATCCGAAGTTGCACTCAGGGAGGCGAACGGTAGCGAAGTTGCGCCAGCGTTAATTCGTCAAGGAAATCGAGGTTACGCTAGCGATGCCTAAAATCCGAAGTTGCCCTCAGGGAGGCGAACGGTAGCGAAGTTGCACTAGCGTTAATTCGTCGAAGTTACGCTAGCGATGCCTAATTTGCATATGGCGCAAATTGAAAGTTAAAATGGACGTATATGTAGCAACAAATACATTACATTACACAAGCCTGGGAAAGCTTCATAAGATAAAAAAGTTATTTTGCCCGATACATGTGCCCACTGTACAGTTTATGTGCCATATGTTAAGAAATGTAGGGGGAAGGAGGGTACCCCCAAAAAAATGTATGATCTTTTTCAGCCTATCACCCTTAAAAAAGGAAAAGACGCCAGCGTTTTTTGGGACTTAGAAAGAATTTTTTTTTTGAAGCAAGTCCTATCTACTCTATTGCACTTCACCTGATCTGAGGTGGCGAAGGCAAGTCTGGCGCAAGAGGTAACGTTCAGTAAAATGCGCAAGTTAGTGAATTAGCGTAGTTACGTCCCTTCGCCATAGCGCAACTTCTTCTGGCGTAAGGGTGCGAAGTAGCACTAGAGTAGGTCCACTTCGCTAGTGAATTTGCGCCCGTTAGTAAATTGGCGAAGTAACAAAATGATGTCACGCTGGCGAATTTGCGCTAGCGTTAGACGCTTCGCACTTTAGTGGATTAGCCCCCAAGACGTTTCCCCTTGGCTCTGTCCCTATTACTAATGAGCGCTTAGATGGACAGTATATGGGGGTTCAATATGAGCTCAACAAATAGGGCTTAAGATGAACAAACTTTTTTGCCTGTTTTTTATTATTTCTTGAGCTTAACAGGGAAAGTGAAGCTTCTCCATGTTTAGTTCTTGGTAGATAACTAAATTACCAGTATATCATCCCTACCCTTTGTTGTGACTGTTTTGTTAGCAGGAGTCCATTATGCAAGGGGATTATTTGTGCACTGGGAATCTAATTTTCTACCTTGCAGAGACAAATCATGGAGAAGCTTCAATATCCTTGTTTAGCTCAGGTAACAACAAAAACCAATGGGCAAAAAGTTCAGTACAAGCCCTAGTCAAGAACAACACAATAAGGGTAAACCCAACCATCTTTATCTTATCCATGCACATCTGACATGACATTCCTTCTACAGTCTGATTTGTTGAATACATGGAACTACTCAATGGATCGACTGTATGAAAGACCAATATTCTTTCTTTGTAGAAATAAAAAACAAATGACTTGTTTCCGTGTCGGAATTCATTTTGATACACTGTACAAATAGAAGCTTTTTTTGTCCTTCCTCAGCAGGGTGACTTGTCCTTAACGCTTCTTCGCATGATCACATTACCAGAAAAAACTCAACCACTAAAAAGGACCCATGTCTCTGTTTTTATGAGTTTTTACACAAAGAACAGCAAATATCTACCGGTAAAAGAGAGATACATTTTTCTTCATATCATAAAGCGCCTCAAACACAAAGAAGTCCCTGGCCACATAATAATCAAATTGCCTAAAGTTTCTTCATTCTTTTTATTTTTGTATTTTTTAACACCCCACCACCTCCACCAAACAGTCTATTGTGTGCACACATGAATACAATATCGTGTTAATGGCTTTTTTTTTTAAGTAATTTTCAGTAAATATAAATTTGCCCTGGGCTGCAGTTTAACTTTTACATTTATGGCGCAATTAGACAAAATGTTAAAAAATGAAAAGGATTTAAAACAGAAATTGAAAAGGCTTCCCAGGTCTGTGTTGTCAGTAGAACGGCGACAAGTCATCCTCTTTGTTTATGTTTTAGGAAACTTTACAGGAACGGATTTGAAGATATCCAAAGCTATGCATTCAACGGAACAAAGTTGGACCAACTGTAAGAACTGCAATTTGTTAATGGATTTACTTGATGGGTGGTTGAGCCGTGAACACAAAAACCCAATGTGATTTTGACATGGATGTTCAGTGCAAAAGAATGGATCTATGTGTCCTACAAAGAGCAATGGCACAGATTAATGTCAGTTCACATGGTGTTCCTGATGCAATGTAGCAAAGCAGATGGTGGCCTCTGAATACTATTCCATAAAACATTGTATAACATCAATTTTAGTCCATTGACCACAGTCACATGAGAAAAATATGTTCAGTGCTGTCGCCCCTAGGTCCCACCACCATAGTATGCCTATTCTTAATGCTTCTTCCAGTTGCTGTGAAGTTCAGACAGCCAGCAAGCAGCTACCCAAGGTCCCACAACCCTAGCTGCTGAACCCCCATTCAGCTTGCAAACCCCCATCCACTGCATATCTCCACCCCACTCAGTGCGTACCTTTTCTTACTACATTGGCTGGGTGCAGCAAAGTTCAGTCCACCAGCAAGTTGATTCCCCCACCAGGTGGCAGTGGGACCCATAAGGGCCAGAGCTGACAGATTTCTTCCCAGTCAATTCAGAAACTCATCTCAGGCGGCAGCAGCCCTCAAGTTACTGGGTGTCAGGGCCCGAAGGCTCAGGTTGGAGATACGGACCAAGGAGGAAGCAGCGGGTTCCAATACAGCTCACAGTTTCCCAGGGGTTAAGAAGTAGAGTAATCAAATCCAGGCAAAGGTCAGTTCTTAGTCAGTATAACAGGCTGAGGTCAAGATCAGGAATCAAAGGTCAAAAAGTAGTATAACAGAAAGAATCCCAAGGCACACAGGATAATTGCAAGCAAGCTCCCTTGCGTGTTTATTGCGAAGTGCAACGTTTGGGGTCACGCCCCTTTCTCAAGCATGCTTGAGAAAGGGGCGTGACCCCGAAACTTTGCACTTCGCAATAAATACACAAGGCAGCTTGCTTGCAATTATCCTGTGTGCCTTGGGATTCTTTCTGCTGGACTGTTTGTGAGGCGGCCGATCCTCTACCATCGTGCACCAGGTGTCGTTACTTCAATTTACTAAGGGTCTGCGAGAGCCATAGCTGAACTACCAAAAAGTAGTATAACACACCCAGGAACACAATAAGTTGAACCTATAATTGGGCAATGACTGTAGGCCTCTGACATCCTTTTATAGACACATGCCCACGGTTTGACACCAGCGGCATGACGCACGCCCGGATTGACATACCAGCGTCCCACGTCATTCCCCTGGGCGCCGTTATTTTGCGGAAGACGCTGACAGAGTAAGGAGCGTCGGCGAGCTGGGGACACTGGGGTGGCAAAAAGCCACTCCTGGTAACATTAAGAGCCAAAATCAGAGAGCGGGATTGTATAGAACTGTGGTCAGAACAAGTGACACAGCCATGGACTATAGGATTATAGTATTTGTCTATAAGGAAACCTACCGAGTTGTTATGGACTAATTCAAGAAACCACAATCATCTTTCTTGCTTCTTAAAGGGCATTAAGAACAACAGGAAGGCTATGGGAGGTGATAAGTTAGTAGCCAGCCACCCTGGGGGACAAAGGCAAGACTAAGGCCTATGGCATTTTCTTCTCTTCCAATCCATCCTGAACTTGGCCCATGTGTGTACTCTCACTTTTTTGGGCAGACCCAGATACTGTTTTCATTGTTGTCACTACACACATGGGACAGTTGCAGGATGGATCATCAGCCTTTACTCCACCAGGATAAAAAAAAGCTGGAGGAGATAAAACCCTATGTGCTATAGGCCTAAAACTGCAGGAACCCCATCACAGGAACCTGGGGGAAAAATAATGACAGTAAAATGATTCTTTAATTGCAGAAATCTAGGTTTAGTAAAATCAGAGAAAGTTCACTTATCACAAAAAAGGTTTCCCAGCAGAAGATATGGAATTACTATTTGGACTTTAATAAATAAAATCATTCACTTGAAAAAAAAAGGTTTGACTTAATTTAAAGTTTGTTCGTAATGAAAAAATACAGTAACGACAAATATGGAACAATCTGAACAAGCAACGGGGGGCCGAAAAATCCAATTGCCGTGGGATGGGCAGAGCCCAGGTGCAGGATCACAGTAGGTTACAGTATCAATGTACATATAATTGCCTCCAGAATTGCAGAGATTCAAAGCTCTATCCATAAAACTGGAGTCATTCCATTTGTTAATCTAATTTATGCAGGTTTCTTAATAACAACAACAATCTCCAACACATTCATAACGATGCCTTAAAGGGAGCCAGTGGACCAAATCGCTTGTAAGTACAGAGATAACATATATTCTCATTATTTTGTCTTTCACTTAGAACAATGCTTTCTTCTGCCTAATCATGCATTTTAGGAACAAGCATCCAATTTAATTTCAGCGTAACTTCATTGGAAATGTATTTTAGTTACATGTGAATTTCCTGTTGTTTCAATTAATGTCAATCGCCGAAATTCTTTTGTTCTTGCTCATATTTCAGAGAAACATTCAAAGACTAATATTGGGGAACTCCCTAGGTACTTTCTACACATTAAAGAAGAAGTATCTACTAGAGTTTCTTTATTGTTATTGTGGGACTATTGCTGTTGATTAGAATGCTTGAGAATGTATTATTCTATAGAATTTACAACACAACAGGCTCTGGCACGTCCTTGCCTCCTTTAGAAAGATATGTCTGGTGCTCAGTGGTAGAGGTTTGGCAACCTCAGATCACATCAGAAAGAAAAGAGATCCAATGGCAAACAGAACTGCTGCAAGCCAGGTGAAACCAGGTGAAACCTTGCAAGTTTAATGCGGAAGTGCAACATTTTGGCGACACGCCCCTTTGTCAAGCATTTCAGATAGGGTTTGTGGATGCAGGTATAGAGGTGGGACGGGGGTCCTGTGGATCACAGTTAAGGAATTTTTTCTCCTTTAAACTTTTTATTTCACTATTTTTTCATCCCAACCCACTTTTGATGGCGATGCCACTTACAAAAACAGCACTTTAATTTAATTTAATTTAATGGGATACTGTCATGGGAAAAAACATTTTTTTCAAAATGAATCAGTTAATAGTACGGCTCCAGCTGAATTCTGCACTGAAATCCATTTCTCAAAAGAGCAAACAGAATTTTTTTATATTCAATTTTGAAATCTGACATGGGGCTAGACATTTTGTCAATTTCCCAGCTGCCCCAAGTCATGTGACTTGTGCTCTGATAAACTTCAGTCACTCTTTACTGCTGTACTGTAAGTTGGAGTGATGTCACCCCCTCCCTTTTCCCCCCAGCAGCCAAACAAAAGAACAATGGGAAGGTAACCAGATAGCAGCTCCCTAACACAAGATAACAGCTGCCTGGTAGATCTAAGAACAACACTCAATAGTAAAAACCCATGTCCCACTGAGACACATTCAGTTACATTGAGAAGGAAAAACAGCAGCCTGCCAGAAAGCATTTCTCTCCTAAAGTTCAGGCACAAGTCACATGACCAGGAGCAGCTGGGAAATTGACAAAATGTCTAGCCCCATGTCAGATTTCAAAATTGAATATAAAAAAAACTGTTTGCTCTTTTGACAAATGGATTTCAAAGCAGAATTCTGCTGGAGCAGCACTATTAACTGATTCATTTTGAAAAAAAACTTTTTTCCCATGACAGGATCCCTTTAATGATGGTCAGCGGGTAGTGGGTTGGATTGGGTTGTGTAGGAGATCCAAGCAGTTATATGGGTATGTTTCATACAATGTATACACACTGCTCTGGTCAGAAGGTTACAGATGGAGGTTACCATGAGTTATTTAAACTGTTCCAGATAGCTATTATTCCTGGAAATTCTATATTGAGTTAGGTGCATGCACTCTATTACCATGGAATCAGTGGCATAAATACAGCGTAAGCAGACCCTGTAGCTGTGGATATGCGGCAGATTTGCTTTCTCCATAGGGTGCAGGTGACCTGCAATGCATGGGAAATTACAATTTTATTTTCAAGCACTGTGGGTTACCCAAGATTTCCAGTGGGGGCCCATGAAAAAAAAGTTACTCTGCATGAAATGCAACATATACACAGGGTAAATGGCTGTATAAAAATGTAATAAACACTATACTAGTCTACAGATCACAAGTATATATTGTATTAAGCAACTCCCGAAACAGATGTAATGATCTTCTCTAAAAAAAAAAACTCAACTTCTCCTAAAAGGTGACTCTCCATAAGTCATAGCAACGGAGAATGTAAAGCAGAGTCACTTTTAAATTCCTAGAATGCAATCAGTAGTTTTGCCATATAACCTCATCTACTTCTGTATATCTGCCATAAATACACATACAGGGTTATTTATTAAAGTCGGAATGCCATATAAAATGACTATAAAATCGAATTTATAGTGGGGAAAAAAACCCTTATATTTTTTGAGATTTATTATACCCCGATGATGGAGTCTGAATCCGAAAAAACCTGCATCTCAAACAGTCTTTGATTAAATTGTGATTTTTTTAAATAATAAGGTCCAATTGTGGATTTTAGTTTGGTCGGACCTTTTTTTTTTATTAAAATAGTCAGATAAATTCAGACAGATAAACATTATTGTTGTTTTATAGAGATATAACCTCAACGGCATTAGAGTATCTACCGAGCTGCGGACTAGAGTTTATTCAAGTCTTAGTTGCAGAATATTCCTACTATCTGAAGCAACTGCCAGCCCTGGACAAGCTCGACAGCCTAATTGACGCTCGCTTGACATACCCCAGTCACTGCTGCGCTTTTAGGAACATGAGGCTGAAAGAGTGAGTATGTGACTTGTTTTAATGTAACTTGCATACAGCATATGCCAATATATGACTTATTTAAAATATACTCTATGACCAAAAGTAATTGGTCACATTGCCATATGTATCATCACTTTGTAAGAAATGTGACAAAATACTTGACATATTAATATGTATGGTTTTAGATTGACTGCCACTAGTTTCACTGTTGATTGGGGGGTTTGCGGTGTGTTTGGTACCTTGGCTGTCCCCTTTGTTTTACTCAAAAGTATCCAGATACCCCATTCTAAATGTTTTTTGGAGGGACCAACAGCTGCTCACAAACCATGATTTACAATGACAACATTGATGTAAAATTCTGGATTCTGGAGCAGTTGATATGAATTCTCTGTGAATGAGGAATTGGTCAATTTGATGGATGTGTCTGGAATTGTCAAATCCCAATTAATGCTACTTTCATTCTATAAAGCTTAAAGGATGAGATATAATTGTCCTATCTGGTGGCAAAAGTCCTGCTACAGCATGGGGATGTCCCTATGCACAAAGCCAGGGTCCATACACAATCAACATAGAAACAAGGAAAATATTGACTGACCTACAAAAAGCTAAGACCTGAATCCACATTTGGGATTAAATAACATTCTAAATGAGAGTCAGGCTTTTGTGGCTATACAGTATGTGAGCAAATCCTACCAAGAGTGTTCCAACAGCTAGTGGAATAGTAGAAGCAAGTATGGACCAACTTAATAGAAATCTTTTTTAGGAATGAGATGTAAGAATGCAGGCGTCTGGATGCTTTTTTATGGTGGTTAAATCGGCATAGAATTTCCAAAGTCCATGCTAAAATACCTTGTTCTGCATGTTGACAATTTTAAGGTCAACAAGTTTGTAACATCGGACGTCCCATATATTCTGCCTCAAAAAAAAAAAAGAATTTCAGTGTTGTCCAGTTTCATTATTGTGCCAAGTTGCCACTGTAAAACACATTAGTGGGCCACATTGTAATAAAACGATGATGTCTATGGGGTCTGCGGGTGGGCCAGGAGACAAAAAAAATACATTTGAAAGCTAAATCCATCCCAGGGATGGTCTTGTTTACAGTATTACAGCCTTCTCAAAGAATTCTTCATCTTGTGAAACTCTAACTGTTAATTTGTTGTGGTAATATAACAATATAACTACTGTGGTTGCTGTTTCCTAAGCTTTGATAAGGTGAGTCCTTCAGGTTTCGTATTCCTGCATGTGTCAAAGCTCAAATGTGAATCTCACCACATAAGTTATGTCCACTGCCTGTTGTGCATTCAGAGATGCCAAAGGATCAGGCTGAAGCCACCATGTTTTTTACATTTTGCACCCTACTCCTACATGAGCACCTACAGGTGCAGGTCCTTGTGCAAGGAGCTTTCCCACTGAAAGCCAAGCTTATATTTGGCATGTCACCATCCCACACCATAACTTGTAGGCCATTCAAATTAAGGAGCACCAGTGGGCACATAGAGCTAAGTTCAGACCACACTAAGCCTCAAAAGGCTATAGTGGTAGGTGTGTTTGGTAGGTGTGTAATTTAAGGGAAGTTTCACTAAAAATTCGTATTTTTCGGGATAAAAAAAAAAAAACAACTCAAGATTTATTATGCCACAAAGCTGCTAAAAGGCCGAATCTAAAACCTGTCGAGTTCATGTAAAAGTCAATGGCAGAGGTCCCTTGACCCTTTTGAAGATATTTTTTGCCTTCATGACTTTTGGTTTTTTTACTGTGGTTTACATTCGAAAACTTGATCAATTTGAGGTATTCAAGGTTATTTAGCCTATAACTCAATCAAATCAAGGTATTCGAGTTTTCCCCCTGATTGCATTCAATTGAGCTTTATACATTTGGGTTTTTTCATAACTAAGCAAACATTCGAGTTGTGAGTTTATTCAAGGTAGAAAAAAAACCTCACAAACTCAACTTTTGATAAATAACCCCCCAAATGTTGCAAATTCTTTCAACTATTCCACTACATCATTTTAACAGGACGAAATATCAAACATCCACAGCTAAAAACAAAATTAACATTTAAATGAACAGAAGGTTACAGGTCAGTGAAGGAGGGGAATTAAATGAATATTGTATATTAAACACTACTGTGAATCAAGCAAGGTTTTGCATTTGTTCCTAAACTGCCGGGCCTGAAAAGCTTTTGACAGAGATTAATGCAATTGTCAATTGCACCTGACAGTACTTAGGCTCGGCAGAGAAGAGTTCTGCTGCTTATTTGGAATTATGCGATTTACAGTTAAAATGCATTATAAAAGCATAAAGGGTAACTAGAGTAACTAAGGGTATAATGGAGCTGTGAAATGCTTTTTCAAATTGCATACTAAGCTTATTTTTATTCATGTTTAGGCACTGGCATGCAAATTGCATGGACCCTTGACATAGTGCACCTTAGTTACGGCAAAAATAAGTGCTGCATTCAGTTTCACCTTGGTTTACAAAGTTCTAAGGGATTTTTTGTTATTTAAGCCCCCAGTCTGTGGTCGGCTTCACTTGCCTAATGCAAGCATGGTCTTATCCTTGTAGAAACATTGGGTAAGTCTGTAATGTCACTATGTTAATTGTAAAGTTTCCAGAAAATAACATTTATCAAGGTTTTCTAAGAAGGATCCTATTGCCATTATCTCAGGGAGAACAGCTGCAATTAGAGACCTTGTCATGGAAGTCAACTCCATGACTCAGTAGGGATGGCCATGTATTGGTGGATACAGTAGAGTCATGTCATTAAGCCTCTACATGGCTTTGTCCTTGATCAGGTTACAACAACCTATAAAGCATACTGTAGAAAACGAAATAAAACAAACGTGAATCCACCCAACACTTATTGCCAAACCTCCAGACATGGTAAGCACAGGTTTCAAATCCACAGAACACGTCAATGTGTTTCATCCACCTCATATAATACATTTTCTTTCAGTATATAAAGTAGGCATGCACGAAATCCAGGATTTGGTTCGGGATTCGCCGAATCCTTGTGTCTGGCCAAACCGAATCCTAATTTGCATACATAAATTAGGGACAGGAAGTGAAATCACGTTACATTTTGTCACAAAACAAGGAAGTATGAAATTTTTTTCCCCACTTTATACTTTCCCGGCCTTAATTTACATATGCAAATTAGAATTTGGTTCGTTATTTGGACGAATCTTTCGCAAAGGATTCAGGGATTTGGCTGAATCCAAAATAATGGATTTGGTGCATTCCTTATATAAAAAGTAGTAACATACCTTAATTTTCCTCTTTCTTTTATTGTGAGACACCAAATACATTAGGAAGACTTTTTTTTCTTCCTTTCTTTGACTTTTCTTCAGAGCCTTCTTACATGATTAGTTATTAGCTTATTAGAACATGGTATTGTTTATTGTTCTTGTATGAGCTCACATGGGTTCAAGCTCTCTTCCAACTTTGGGTAATGGAATTTATTAATAGGCTAACATTCCAAGGAAAACTGGAATGGGATCACCTCCAACTTCCTTTATCCTCACTTGATTCAGGATCTCAGTTTCACATACCCAGCAAATTCTTAAAGTTCTGAAGGTCGTGATTTATGTTATGTTAGTTGCAGCGTCAAATTTCGCGGAATGCAGATACTGGGGTTTGAGGTGGTACCAGTTAATTTTATGCCAATAGGGTTCATTTTTATATCTCTTTTCTGATTTCAGGCTATTTTCCTTTAATTACTCTAGAAAAAGCTTTTACTGCCCTGCAGTTATGTTCCAAGTGATGCAATTGTAAAGTATTTAAAATTTTAATGCAGACTCTCAGTCAACAACACCTCCTTCATCCCAACACCACTTGTCATTGGGACGAGGAGAGAATCTGCTCATAATGCGGTCTTCTCCTAAAGGCCTGCATTGCCCCCTATTATGGGCCAACGTTTAGCCCTCTGGACAAACGATTGAAACAGCCTGACATGGGCTAGAACAAGGCCATATCAGACAAGGATTTGGTCATTTAGTGACCTCACCAAACTAGGGGATCTTAAGGTGTATGGCCACCTGTAGCGGAACCATTTTTATATTTCTGTTAATCTTTGACTCTTGTGCAAGCCCGGGTCTCCTGCTGAGCACCTCAAACCACAAATTGGTTTTCTTACAAGGGGAGTGGGTTTCTTCTTGTTGTTTACAGTATGGATTACCACCTCAAGCTGTAGATCTGGGGCATATGCACCCTGCCCCAATTTTATACCAGTTATCTTCGACCCATTTGGCTTGAGTACTATATACCTTTGTTGATTTTTCATTTATAGATGTATATGTCCATGAGAAAAGAAAGAATACCTGAAATGTAGCATCCAATGTCATGATTATAAAATTAACCGGCATCTAATTTTAGGTTCTTTTATGAAAACATTTTTTCATACAAAAATTATCTCAAAGTATTCCTAATTTCTTAGAAACCCATATCTAGAATTAATGAGTTTCTGGGAAAATTATATCTAGGTAACCATTACCGTCACAATGGAATAGAAAGTTTTTATCAAATGACCAGCAGCTGTGCAGACGTAGACAGAACATTGCCTTGTTTCTCTGTTTTTATGATGCCACATTTTGTCCATGATTTAAATCGTAGCACCAGAGTGTCATTAGAGAAAAATTGCTCTGACCTTAATTCTAAGTAATAAAATTTGTTGAAAAGAACATCTGTTCTTTTTACGAATGTCAGAATATTCAACAAAGCAGCAAATAACCTATAAGTGATAGAGAAGGGCAAAAGAAGTTGCAAAACCAGACGGAATTATATGTTTCGATTATATTTTATAATAGAATGCTGGTGGCACACTGACTATAAGCAGTGGGACAAGTTCTGCCTGAAAGAGATATAACTAGAAGGATAAACTGGCTGTAAACCAGTGCAGTTATTCCCTTGTCCTTGATGCAGAGTAGGGCCAGGTTCCACTGGTGTCCAAGGCAATACTCTTTGACCCAGCATTCCACCACCCTGCACACTCTTGCCACCACTCTCCTCTCCATAGCACACAAATCCCCAACCAGGCAACCACCACCACCATCCTGGCTGACACTTGCTCACTCCCTCCCTGCAAGTAGCTCACTTTTGAACGCCTACCCCCATTTCCATCCATGCCTGAGTGTTTGACATTTAAGATCCAGTATGCGGGATAGGTTCTTCTCGTTATATAAATGTCACGATTGAACAAGTGCTAAGCTCCCTGGTTCTCCTTCTCGGTTTCGCCTGTAGCAGCCACCTTTCACTTCGGTGGACAAGCAAAGGGGCACGATTGTTTACCAAGGATTTTAGAAGGAAGTCCACACAACACAGGAGGAACCAAACGGAATTGCATGGTCAGACAGGCCGGGTCGTACAGGCAGAGTTCAAGCAAGGTCAGACAGGTTAGGGTCAGGATTACAGAGTTCAGAATAGTCAAGCAGGCATGGGTCAAAACCAGGATACAACAAAAGATTAAAGTAGCAATAGCACCCAGGAATTAAGCAAGTTAGACATAACAACGGGCAATCACTTCAATTCCAAAGTCCCTTTAAATAGGTTTGATTTTCACGTCAATGGTGATGATGTCATCACGCTGGCTTGTAAAACCCGGAAGTGCGTGCCGCGCACGCCATAGGAGAACAAGCACAGAAAGAACAAGGAAGAATGCGGTGGGCGTCCCCACCAAAGGCGCGGCGGGCGCCCCCCACCAATAAATATGTATAATATAATAATAACAGTGGACTGTAATCAACATATAAATTTAGGCAGCAAAATAATTTTATCCATTGCCAAGTCTCATTTCTTTGTTCATATCATGGCTTCCTTTGTGGGAAAACTACTTGACCAAATCTTACTAGTAACAGGCGTCAACAGATTTGTGTACGTGTACAACAACCTTTCCAATTTAATCAGTAAAACATTATACACATTTTTAATAACATGCTGCTGAATCTTCCCCTTCAAATTTTTGATTTTGATTTATTTTGGTTTATTCAGAACTACTTTCCCTTCTTCTTTCAATGGCTTTTTACTCAACAAACTTGCATTTATCTATTTTTTTTTTTTTTTAATAAAACGAAGTCGACCCAACTCCCATTCAAAAATGTATAAAAAAAATAAGGTAGAGAAAGTCTGTGCGAAAAAATGGCACGACAAATTGTGCAACTTTTTTGAATGGGCGCTCTAAAACTCGGCTTAAATTTATTGGGTTATTGGACAAAAATCAGAGCGGATCACGATATCAAGAAACATCTTCCATTGACTTGTACATGTACATTTTAGATGTTAAAGAATTTTCGGATTTGGATTTTTAGCAGCTTTGGCATATATTAAATCTCTAAAAATTTTAGTGTTTTTTCCCCTCTAAAAATATGAGCTTTCCCTTGACCAGAAAAATGAGCTTTAATAAAAAGGCCCCTAGGTGACTCATTTGATCAGATCCCTGGGTATGCTGTCTATGGAACGGCACAGCATCTCTATACTGCACTGACTATAAATAAAAGAAGAAAAGAAAATTAATGATTTTCATTTGTACCTGGGTCAAGATGCCCAATGTATTTGACTATCTTCCAAGAATTTCACCGAACTGATTATGTTAAAACGTAAGATAAAATGAATAGACTTTAGGCGATGGGAGAAAAGGTTAAATATCTCTTACTAATTCCAAAACTATTTTAATGGTTGGGATATTTTAATTTAACAGATTTTCCGGTTTATCAGAAAGGGGTGTAGAGATACTAAAAACTTCATGCCAAGGATTTCTACATTCCAATCAGATGAAGCTAAAAATATCTATTGTGTGTGTGTGTGATGGCTAAGGTTTATTCAAGGTGTGTGTGTGTTTTACTGGTGCATCATGAATTGTGTTCCAACCAGTGAAAATAGATCAGGTCACACTTGCGTGTAACTTTTTAGTATTGTGTACCCAAACAGACTAAGCACAAGAGGGTGGTAAATGACTGGAACATTTTTGTCAACGCTACCTACCCAACCTACCTACTTATTTCCCTTTATGTTGGGGGGAATGGATGATTGTTTTAGAGCTATGATCCCCAACCAGTGGTTTGTGAGTTACATGTTGCTCTCCAACCCCTTGGATGTTGCTCTCAATGGCCTCAAAGCAGATGCTTATTTTTTAATTCCTGGGGTGGAGGCATGTTTTGGTTGCATAAAAACCACATGTACTGCCAGAGCCTGTAGGTGGCCAGTCCACATAGGGCCTACCAATTGCCAATCACATCCCATATTTTGCACCCCTTTTTGCATGATTAGTTACCCTCCAACATTTAAATATGGCTCACGAGTAAGAAAAGATTGGGGACCCCTGCTTTAGAGACTTTAAATTATACTACAGCGAAACATACATTTTTACAGATAAGCAATAATATAACACCAACGTTTTAGAACAAGCTTACTTTAAGAAACATGTACCGTGTATACTCAAGTATAAGCCAAGTTTTTCAGCCCCCAAAATATGCTGAAAAACTCTCTCGGCTTATACTCGGGTCAAACGCAAAAACAGTCGCCGGCGTCCAAGAATAGTTTTCAAGAATATTCGCCGGCATCCAAGAATGGTCGCCGGCATCCAAAAACGAGACGCCGGCACCTCCAATGGGAGCAGAAACCCTCAATTTTTTGATTGAAACTTACCAGAAGCTTCTGCATTTCTCAACCTAGGCTTATACTCGAGTAATAAGCTTTCCGAGTTTTTGGAGGTAAAATTAGGTACCTCGGCTTATACTCGAGTATATACGGTAGTGTTTAACCGACTTTAGATCTTTAATATTCTTTTCAGGAACTTCCTATGGTGAAATGCTATAACTTGCCTGAAGCAAAATGACAAATATTTGATGCATTTTATAGTTTATTTTAATAATGCATGCTTGCAAATACGTGAGTTGCATAAAAGGAGTATTAGGGAACCCTTGTGGACTTATGATGGTTTTATAGTACCCCCCGTACCAGAATCCCAGCATCATTGCAGTTGCAAAGGGACAATGCTCTTGACAAAAATGCACTGTGTCTGATTCTTCAAAATGAACCACAATTTTATTGTAAATAGGGGAAGAACATATAAAACAAACACAACATAGGCAAACAGGAGTGAACTACTCTATGAAGTTTATAAAAGGCTCATTAAAAGGGTACCTATTTTGGGAAAATTGATTCCCTCACCATGCTAAGGATGAGTGAAATATTTTGCATAGAAAAAACACCCATAGGCTCTAATATATAGTATTGAATAAAATGTCTCAAGAAAAAAACGCCCATTGACTTGAATGTTTTTGGCGAAATTTTTGCCATTTCAGCAAAAGCAAAACAGGTCAGATTTGCCCATCACCAGTGTAGCCGAATAGGCAATAGGTTGTTACCCTTATAATAAAAGGGTAAACTATAAGAGGACAGCACACCTAAAACTAATTTTTAGCCTAGCGCCTTTCATGTATGAAAGTATTCTAAGATTCAGTTTGTCTGAGGGACCAGGCAATGGTTTGAATGACAATGACAGATGAGTAGGAGAGGACATTAACTAGAAATAAAAGTAATAAAAAGCTACAATAACAATACCAATATAGAAGGAATGTCCTTTCTCATTGCTGGGAATCACCGCATTTTAGGTTATTGAGTAGCAGAGCTAAAGGCAAAATTATTAAGAAAACAGAGAAAGGAGGCCAACTGTAAATTTCTTTGGGTATCAGTTGCTAGATCATTCTCAAAGTTCAGTATAACAATTTGGCAGAATATACCATCGCAAATGCTTCCTGTTCACATTTTCACGTCTTTTACTCTGAAAAGTCTTTGCAGCGGTGTAACTTTGGCCGGTCTGTTGTTTGGGTAGGTTTGTGCCAGACCCTCTACTTTCTTTGTATCTTATTATTTACCCAGCCCTTATCAAAGTTTTAAGGAAATCCAGACTGTTCTGAAAATTGCACACACTTCTCAGAACTAAGGGTTTATAAAAAAAAAAAAAAAAATGAAGGCCAATAACTAATTCTTGTACCTTTTCGATTGTTTTGATTCCTCAGGCAAAACGCGTTACTTGAAAACCTAACAAAACAGTGTGATTCTACGTCACCGAAACAAATCAATGGCACAAGGTAAGTAGGGACCTTTACATAGAAAGTATGTAATGTATATAACAAAAAAAAATTAAATATTTCTATCACCGTTTAATGTAAAGCCTTGAAACAAATGAATATAAAACTGGTATCCGGAGCACTTTTACTACACCGAATCCAGAATTTGGATAGGGATCTGGCCAAATCTTCGTGCCTGGCCAAACCAAATGAAAATTTGCATATTCAAATTATGGGCGGAAAGGGAAATCACGTTACTTTTTTTGCACAAAACAAGGAAGTAAAAAATGTTATTTCCACTTTTTCCCTTCACGTCCCTAATTTGCATATGCAAATTATGATTCGGTTTGGTGGAATCTTTCATGAAGGATTAGGGGATTTATCCAAATTCCAAATAATGGATTTGGTGCACAACGGCACCGGCTGTTTTTTCACTTTGGACGACCAGACACAATCAGCAGAAAATGAGTGAGCAAAGCATGTTGTTCTGCTTAGAATGACACCTTACTAGTATTGTGTGGGTTGACCTAAAACCCAGGGTGACCACTGGTTGGGTTGAAACAGAGCAAGATGTTCTTTTTCTAATAAACTAAATTTTCTGCTGACTGTGTTAGGTCAGACGACTTCAAGTTTGAGTTTTAAGGGTTTGCATTCTCCTTTTATAAATTGCAATGAGACCTCTATAAATAAACATTACTAAACCTTGAGTGTGACAATAAAAGAAACGGACTATGAGATACAGTATTCATATAAACATAATTTGAATAACTCACATTGCTGGTGACAGCTAATAAATTTTGGCCCACCTCCCGAATAGGCAATTACCTGCATTCGGAAGTTTCTTTATATGTTATTGATTGGACCTATTATAAAAATTTGAGTGTGGTACCTGGCTGATGAGGCCTTCAAAAAAGTAATGTTTGAGATGCAGTTCCTACTTTTATTATAAGGGTTTGAAACAGTGCATTAAAGGAGACTCATTGGTCCAGATTCAATTCCGCGAGAAAAAGTTATCTTGTGGTTTATCACGTGAAAAGTCATGGACAAGATTCAATTCCAGTTTTTTACCCGCATAGACTTCAATAGAGTTTTCACATGACAAATGGTGAGAAATTTTTCTGAACTGAATGGCATCTCAAATTGAATCTTGCCCATGAGTTTTCTCATAATAAATCTTTTTCTCACTGAATTGAATTTGGCCATTAGTATGTAAAACAAAAATGTGCCGGTGAATTATACTCTTAAGTATTGACGGAAAGTGCTAAAAAAAGTTGTGCTTCCGGTTGGTTTATTGAAAACCTCTCCAAAAACGTTACTGGTCCCAACCATCTCTTCCACTTTCTGCTGCCTTCCTTTTCCAGGCTCACTTCATGGTAGGATAGGAACAGCAGCTGGGTGGACCTGATAGGGAACTAAAGCCCGTCTTTGCTTGGGTGACTTTAGGGCCAACATTGCCTATACCCCTCCTACTGTGCTTCTGGCTGGAATCGTTCCAATATCATCATTTGAAACTCCGATAGCGACTCTATAGGGAGCTCCGATAAAAGAGCCATTTTATATTATTTTTATCCCAAAGTAAATTGAGCACCATATTTTATTCATTAATGCCTACAATGTTGGGGGGGGGGGGTTCACTTATCCTGTATGCCTATTTTAAAATCTGGAGATGTTGCAACACTAACTACAAGCATACCAACAATATATAACTGTACTAACATGAGATTGGTATTCAAACACCTGACTGCACGGATTTTTTTAGTAAATGGGCTTTTATTTATTAAGAAAGGCCAGTAGAGTGGAAGGAATGGAGGAAACAAGCAGTTCCTATTGTATCTTGCCAAGTAATAAAATGCAGTTAAAAAAAAAAAAAATACTTTTACAAATGTAAATGTTTTGACTTTCTTTTATCCCTCCCACCAGTTCAAACGAAATACCTTACAGTCTGCCGCTGTGGTTCGAAGAGAAGAATCTAACGCCCATGTTTTTCGATCACGATGAAGATCTAATCGCAGACTACGAGTACCTGTGCCAGCCCAAGATCCTGAAGTGCAGCCCAGAACCCGATGCGTTCAACCCTTGCGAAGACATCATGGGATACAACTTCCTCCGAGTGCTGATATGGTTTATTAGCATCCTTGCCATCGCGGGCAATGCAGTTGTTCTCTTTATTCTGCTCACAAGTCACTGCAAGCTCACGGTCCCTCGATTTCTAATGTGCAATCTGTCCTTTGCCGATTTTTGCATGGGGATTTATCTACTGCTCATCGCCTCTGTAGACTCCCAAACTAGGAGCCAGTATTATAACCATGCCATTGACTGGCAGACCGGGAGCGGATGCAGTGCGGCCGGCTTTTTCACCGTATTTTCCAGTGAGCTTTCAGTATACACCCTGACTGTCATCACCCTGGAGAGATGGCATACAATAACCTACGCAATGCAACTCGACCGTAAGCTCCGTCTACGTCATGCCATTCTGATCATGCTGGGGGGCTGGATATTTTCACTTGTGATAGCAATGTTGCCTCTCGTGGGCGTTAGCAATTACATTAAGGTCAGCATATGCTTGCCCATGGACATAGAGACCCCACTCTCACAAGCCTATATTATATTCATTTTAGTACTCAACGTGGTTGCCTTTATCATCATCTGCGCCTGTTATATTAAAATTTACATAGCAGTGCAAAATCCGGAGCTCACGCCGACAAACAAAGATACAAAGTTGGCCAAAAAAATGGCAGTGCTCATCTTCACCGACTTCACGTGTATGGCGCCGATATCATTCTTTGCCATTTCAGCTGCCTTTAAAGTCCCTCTTATCACTGTGACGAATTCAAAGATACTGTTGGTCTTGTTTTACCCTGTCAACTCGTGTGCAAATCCATTCCTGTACGCCATCTTCACCAAGGCCTTCAGGAGGGACTTCTTTTTACTTATGAGCAGGTTTGGGTGTTGCAAGACACAGGCGGAACTGTACCGAGTGAATAACTTCACCGCCTATACCTCCAACATGAAAATGGACAGTTTATACACGGGACCGAAGAAAACATCCCGGGACGAGTTACATTTGACGGCGTCGGACTGTCAGCAGCTGAACTTACGCGAAAAACCCACCAGCACAGACAGTTAATCTTTATTTCCTCTCAGAATGATCTTTATTTGCTTACAAATTATGTTGCACATCTTTCATCCCAGGAAGTCTGAGCTTTGTCGATAGCCTGTGTGTGTCCATTTGTAAAATGTATGGTTGTAAATAGGACGTCTTATTAGGGACTGGAAATTTTGATGCCTGTAAAGTATTTTTTTATTAAATATTTTAACGAAACACGAGTGATTAGCAATTAAAAAAAAAAAGCATGACTGTATAAGTAAAACACTTAAAGGGGTAGCTTTACATTAACTTAGTATTAGATTATAGAATAGCCCATTTTAAACAATTTTTCAATTGGTCTTCATTATTTATTTGTTTATCTTTATTAGAATTATTTGCCTTTACCTTCAAACGCTTTCCTGCTTTCAAATGAGGGCCACTGTCCCCATCTAAATAACAGATGCACTGTAAGGTGGCCATACACGGGCAGATAAAAGCAGCAATCGGTCCTTTAGACCAATTCGGTATCGGTATCTCATCTGCCCGTGTAGGGGGCGTTACAACGGGTCTCCCCGATCGATATCAGGCCAAAAATCGGCAAGATTTCGATCAGGCAGGTGATTTTTTTGGTGATCGAGGACCTCGTCGGCTAGTTGTGGTCAACAGGGGTGCTGACTACTATAGATGCACAAGGGGTAACAAGAAAAGGTAATGCCGGACCATCTTGATTCATGGTTTACCCGCGGGTCGTGCGGATTCGGGTCGACCGCTCCTTGCAGGTGGCAGGCGGGTGCAGGTTCTCCTGCTCTCCCCGCCCACCACCTTCAAATGCCGGCATCCGACTACCGGGTTCCAGTTTTATAATGTCGCGTCTGCTCGCCCCGCTCCTTTTGTGACGTCAATGGTGGGGCGGTGCGGGTCTATAATAGGCTCCCCGGAAGCGGGTATTAGCAGGGCGGGTTAGGCACAGATAATAGTAAAGCTGATAATACTAAATATAAGTCACAGTGAGCATGCAATGAAGCTGCTGATTAGAAAGTATATTCAGGCGCATTGAGACCCACAGGAGAGTCGATCTCATGCAGGCTACAAAGCACCGTGTGCGTCATTTCCCTAAAGTTCCGGTTCCACACACACACACACATATACAATTTAATGAGAAATCAGTTAACCTGACTGTATGTTTTCTGAGATTATCAGTATTGTACCTAGAGGCAGGGTCGGACTGGAGCACTGGAGTCCCACCAGGTTCCAAACTTCCCAGCCCCCACGGCATCATTGCTTTCTTTTGGGAGTAGGGGGAGCAGGTCCCACTGGGTTTTTCCCCAGTGTCCCGCCGGCCCAGTCTGAACCTGTCTAGAGAAAACACACACATACTGCAGGTTGAAATCAAATAAACCAAAAAAAGAGTCTGGTAGGGCATCACCCAGAGACCCATAAGGGTAAAGCCTTTCAGCTAAATACTTCTGGATAAGCCAGAACCACATAGGAAAGGTTACGGTTACAGGTACAGGACGGGTTATCAAGAACGCTCTGGGTTTTCCAGATAAGCGGTCTTTCCATAATTTGGAGCACTAGAGTCAAGACCTTATGTCTGTAAAAATCATATAATCATTAAATAAATCCAATAGGCTGGTTTTGCTTCCAATAAGGAGTCATTATATTTTACTGTTTTTTTTGTTATTACAGATTTAGAAATGTGAATTATTTGATTAAAACGGAGTCTACGGGAGACGGCCTTCCTATAATTCAGAGCTTTCTGGATAACTGGTTTCCGGATAACGGATTCCATATCGCAGCAACTTGTTGTGGGCTATGCACAGCCAAGAAAGCTCCCAAGCTCACATCATTTTATATCAGTTTTTCACAATTAAAATTTGGATGTCGACCAATATATTTCTTGGTTTACCTGCCAAAAATGTTTCAAACTAAAGACATCAATATATTATTGCATAATTATTAACTTTATTTCACATCTGTTGCAACAGAAAAATACATAGAATTAGGTCATTCATAAACATAAAACTTAAATTAACTCAAAGAAAATGACAAAAAGTTAACTTATTTGTGCTTTGTTTTTAAGTGCAGAATGTTTCTATGAAAAATACTCTCTTCTCTGCAAGTTAAGCTCCGTGGAAAACACTCCTGTGATCACCTTGAAAACAAAAATTGAAACATATATCACAGACACAGTAGATAACAGATAAGTACTACTATAGTTTATATAAACAAGCTGCTGTGTAGCCATGGGGGCAGCCATTCAAGCACAGGATACACAGTAGATAACATATAAGTACTACTATAGTTTATATAAACAAGCTGCTGTGTAGCCATGGGGGCAGCCATTCAAGCACAGGATACACAGTAGATAACAGATAAGTACTACTATAGTTTATATAAACAAGCTGCTGTGTAGCCATGGGGGCAGCCATTCAAGCACAGGATACACAGTAGATAACAGATAAGTACTACTATAGTTTATATAAACAAGCTGCTGTGTAGCCATGGGGGCAGCCATTCAAGCACAGGATACACAGTAGATAACAGATAAGTACTACTATAGTTTATATAAACAAGCTGCTGTGTAGCCATGGGGGCAGCCATTCAAGCACAGAATACACAGTAGATAATAGATAAGTACTACTATAGTTTATATAAATAAGCTGCTTTGTAGCAATGGGGGCAGCGATTCAAGCACAGGATACACAGTAGATAACAGATAAGTACTACTATAGTTTATATAAACAAGCTGCTGTGTAGCCATGGGGGCAGCCATTCAAGCATAGGATACACAGTAGATAATAGATAAGTACTACTATAGTTTATATAAATAAGCTGCTTTGTAGCAATGGGGGCAGCGATTCAAGCACAGGATACACAGTAGATAACAGATAAGTACTACTATAGTTTATATAAATAAGCTGCTTTGTAGCAATGGGGGCAGCGTTTCAAGCACAGGATACACAGTAGATAACAGATAAGTACTACTATAGTTTATATAAATAAGCTGCTTTGTAGCAATGGGGGCAGCCATTCAAGCACAGGATACACAGTAGATAACAGATAAGTACTACTATAGTTTATATAAATAAGATGCTTTGTAGCAATGGGGGCAGCGTTTCAAGCACAGGATACACAGTAGATAGATAAGTACTACTATAGTTTATATAAATAAGCTGCTTTGTAGCAATGGGGGCAGCCATTCAAGCACAGGATACACAGTAGATAACAGATAAGTACTACTATAGTTTATATAAATAAGATGCTTTGTAGCAATGGGGGCAGCCATTCAAGCACAGGATACACAGTAGATAACAGATAAGTCCTACTATAGTTTATATAAATAAGCTGCTTTGTAGCAATGGGGGCAGCCATTCAAAAGGAGAAAAGGCTCAGGTTAAACAGCATATAGTGAATAAGCTCTGTAGAACATAATGTTATCTGTTATCCACTATTTAACCTGTAACATATAGCCTTTTTTCAATTTCCGCCATACAGCAGCTTGTTTATATAAACTATAGTAGTACTTCTGAAGCAAACACTCCAGTTTTACTAGTACAGGTCAACACTACATTATATTTTCATTACTTTAAACCACTTTCATTTTTGGTGTTAGTGTTCCTTTAAAGGGATTCTGTCACAGGAAAACACATCAGTTAATAGTGCTGCTCCAGCAGAATTCTGCACTGAAGTCTGTTTTTCAAAAGAGCAAACTGATTTTATTATATTTAATTTCATATGACATGTGACTTGTGCTCTGATAAACTTTAGTCACTCTTTACTGCAAGTTGGAGTGATATCATTCCCCCCCCCGCAGCAGACTAACAACAGAACAATGGGAAGGTAACAAGATAACAGCTCCCTGACACAAGATAACAGCTGCCTGGTAGAAATGAGAAAAGCGCTAAAAATCCAAGTCCCCTTGCGACTCCTTCAGTTACATTGAGTAGGAGAAACAATAGCTTCTCTGAAAGCAGTTCCACTGTGAAGTACTGACTCTTTCTGAAAGCACACGACCAGGCTAAATGACCTGAGATGGCGCCTGCACAACAATATTACAACAACTAAACAAAAATTCACTTCTTGGATCAGAAATAAAACTTTATATGAGAAAGTGAATTATTTGCAGTGCAAACAGTGTAATTCAGGAATACAAACGACACCAAAAAATCATGACAGAATCCCTTTAACAAAGTTAGTTCTAAAGATGCTTTAAATCAACAACTATACATTTACAAACGACATGAGAACTTTTGTGTTTAACAAGAAGTTGATAAATAAAAATCCATTAACAATGAACTAAGAGGCCTATAGCACGGAGGTTGTTTCTGAATGCCGAAGAAAGCATTTCTGAATGGGCTTTGCAAGTTGCCACCTGTTCCTGGCATAGGCAGAACATTCCCATGCTCTACTGTGGGAAGCAGTGATGTACTTTGGTTCTCTGCCAGAGAAGTATTTTTTAGGCCACAGCCATAAACCTACCATGAAATTATATTTAACAAAATAATAGAATAAAGTGAAACCTGTATAAATCAAGAGGGCAATTCTGTCACTGTGTAATATATAGTTACCATTCCGCTTCTCCAATGGCTTTAGAAAAAACGTAGTCTTTGCCACCGAAACTCATAACTCCATCTTTTAAATAGAATTTCCACTTGTTTTTGCTTCGATGAATCTAATGATTAAAAAAGGAAAAAATACATTAAGTGAAAATTCCCTGAACCTGAGGTGTGTTGTTGTTGCATAGGGCCACCATCAGGGGTGCAAAGGGGGTACCGTTGGACAGGGCCCGGGGCTAAAGGGGCCCTGGCAGCCAGTTTGTTTTAATTTATAGGGGGCCATGGCCACCAATGTTTTTAAACACTTTTATGGGGGCCCTTTTTTTTTTTTTTTAAACTTATAGGGGTGCCCTGACCACCAATGTTTTCTTCAAAAATTTTATGCGGGACCTTGGCCGCCAATGTTTTATGACTAGTGATGTGTAGGCTGGCCCGACACCCAAAGGACCAGCAAGTTTACCCGCGCTCAGGCGGGTTTGGGCCGGCCTCGCACCCCTCTTTCCGGGTCGCGACCTGCCAAATGCCGTCGTCCGTGTTGAACTTTTATAGACGCGCGCCTGCTTGTGACGTCATTGGCAGGCAGGTCTATAAAAGAAACCTGGAAGTCTGGCCTGGGCCGACCCGCACATCTCTAGTACTGACCACCAATGGGCCCCATGATTTCTGATGGCGGCCCTGGTAATCTCAGATGTTGGATCCTCTAATGGCAACGCAAGTGAATGTGATGTGTGTTATCTATAGCATATACTGTGTAAAATATTATTTTATTATTATAGGTGAAATTCATTGCTAAGACGGGATGAGAGCAGGGTAACGATACCTTATCATACTGGCACACAATGACATTGTCGGTATCAAACAAATCCGGGACTTCTTGCTCACTCACGTCGTCTCCAGAATTTAATGGATCCTGAAAGCAATTACATTGAACAGAATTATACAGGTGCATAAGAATTAGGACTTCTTGTCTAACAGACATTAAGGGGGTTATTTACCAAAACTCGTAAAGTTTATCTCAGTTTTTTTTTTTTTTTATTAAAAACAAAGACGACCAAACTCTCATTTAAAATTGGACTAATTTATCAATAATTCTTCTCATAAAGTCAGAGCGTATAAAATTCACGACAAATCGACAGTCAGTCCGAATCGTACGAAAGACACTCCGAAAACTCGACTTTATCAAATTGAAGATGCGAAAACTCGACTTTAACCAGATTATCCAGCGCTGGACACAATGTCACGAAATATCTTCAGGGATATCTGTCATAGACTTCTACATGACCCCGACAGTTTTGAGATGAAGTATTTTCGGATTATTAGCAGCTTTGTGGTACAGGTATGGGACCTGTTATCCAAAATGCTCAGGACCTGGGGTTTTCCGGATAATAGATCTTTCTGTAATTTGGATCGTCATACCTTAAAGGGGACCCATCACCCCAAAAAATTAAAAATCCTATTTTATCAGATTAGTCAAGGAAAATGAACTTTAATTACACTATATAAGTTATTTGAATCTTGTTTCCTTCAGTCTGGGATTTCAAAATTCAATTCAAAAACAAGCAGGCAGGAGCCATATTGTGGGACACTGTTATTAAGACAAGTCTTGTATCATCTCAGAATCTTGTTTGTGCACCAGAATGGGGGACCTGATGTCCATCCCCATGTCCTGGCTACACAGTTATATGGTAAAGAGAACTGGGGAAATGTTTGGGGAGCAGTGACATCTAAGAAGTGCTGAATTGAAAGTGAAAGTAATTGTCTGCCCCGCCTCTATGCCACAGGCATAGAGGAGGGGCAGACAATATTTGATTGACAGCTAAGATTTTTAAATGAGCTTACAACAGCTATGAATGCTTAAATAAAAAATAGAAATTGGATTTCATGTTTAATTTGAAAAGGACTTTTATTATACAGATTTTTGTGTCTGGGTGACAGGTCCACTTTAAGTCTACTAGAAAATCATATAAACATGAAATAAAGCCAATAGGCTGGTTTTGCCTCCAATAAGGATTAATTATATCTTAGTTGGGATCAAGTACAAGAGACTGTTTTATTATTACACAGAAAAAGGAAATCAGTTTTGATCATTTGGATAAAATGGAGTCTATGGGAGACAGAATTCAGACATTTATGGATAACGGGTTTACCGATAACCGACACTATACCCGTATAATAAATCTCTAAAAATTTGAGGGGGTTTTTTTCCTTGACATATTTCCCCTTCAAAACCGTAACCTGATAAATATGAGGTTTAATGGGCCCCTTAGTTTTCACTAGTTGAATTCCTCTGTGAGCTGAACCAGAAGTCAGATTTGTTGCGATAACCTAATGCGTCTGCAGCTTAAATAATCCTCAAATCATTACCCCCAAAGCTGTCCGAAGGAATAGAAACAAATTTAAGCTGCAGAAAAAAAGCGGAGGTGCTTCAGGTTATCAGTACAAGGCTGACTGCAGGTTGAACGCACAGAGCAATTCAAGATTCCGTCGCCTTTCTTCTATGGGGCACTTTGAAAGTCAAATTCAAGCTGAAGATTTGAAAAAAGTTTAAGGGGAAGTAAGCCTTACTTATCATTGTGGCTATTTTGGCGGGAAATATGTATTTAAAAAATTGGTGTTATTGGTCCTTTAAAGGAAAAATATACCCCCCAAACAATGTTGGTTTATATAAAAAGATATTGCATAAAACAGCTCATATGTAAAACCTGCTTCATGTAAATAAACCATTTTCATAATAATATACTTTTCTAGTAGTATGTGCCATTGGGTAATCATAAATAGAAAATTGCCAATTGTCCCCTGGGATCCTATGATTCACAGTGCACACAAACTATACAAGTTGGGTCACATGAGCCAATTAACAGACAGTTCTGTCTTTTGCTTCCAAACTTCTTCCTGTTACAGTTAGAGCTGCAGTATTTCTGCTCAGGTGATCTCTTCCTGTTACAGTTAGAGCTGCAGTATTTCTGGTCAGGTGATCACTTCCTCTCACAGTGAGAGCTACAGTAGTTCTGGTCAGGTGATCTCTTCCTGTCACAGTGAGAGCTGCAGTAGTTCTGGTCAGGTGATCTCTTCCTGTTACAGTTAGAGCTGCAGTATTTCTGGTCAGGTGATCTCTTCCTGTTACAGTTAGAGCTGCAGTATTTCTGGTCAGGTGATCTCTTCCTGTTACAGTTAGAGCTGCAGTATTTCTGGTCAGGTGATCTCTTCCTGTTACAGTTAGAGCTGCAGTATTTCTGGTCAGGTGATCTCTTCCTGTTACAGTTAAAGCTGCAGTATAGGCTCAAGGTGGCTCAAGGCAAGTGATGTAAAAGGACAATATTTACTTAAATATATACTGGTATAACAATTTGGTAAGATTCTTTAATGTGCCACTTACTATTAATAGGATATAAATTATATGTTGCTTAAGTATTTATTTTGGGGGTAAAGTTTTCCTTCAAATCTGTACAATCACCTGTAGCTCATACCAGATTACCTTTCTATTTCAACTGCTGTAGCTCATCAGCAGTCCAATAATTCAAGCAGGCACACAAAGCAAGTTAAACCGGGGTCCTACCCCTGGTGCATTTATTGCGTCACACAACGTTTCGGAGGGCGTTCCCCCTTCGTCAGGTGAAATTGGGAGTGCCGTCTCCCTTGTGCACCAAGCGGAACCAGTTCCGAAGGGCCTGAGTGTGCATGTGACCTGTTCTGCACAGTAGCTCATCAGCACCCTGTGTGCGCCATTCGTTGTGCCATTATGAAGGCTCATTGCAAGATATATACTATAAGTGTATACAGTAAACATTGATGAGATCAGGAGAGCTTTCAGGATTAATAGACCGTCTTTAAAGGTAGTTTGGTGTCCCTGGAACGTTATCTATATTTCCAAACTGATGCCAAACTGATGTGTGTAATAGCAGGCATTATTATGCAGTCTGCTCGGCAGTTCATTTGGATACGCAGTTAAGGATATGCGTAATGTAACCGTTCATTTCCATACAACCCTGTAGCTCGGCGCAGAAGGAATAATATTTTATTCAAGCATAAAATCATTTTGCACCCTGCTGAAATTAGATTAAGCAACCAAAATAAATGTTATTCTTTTCTTTATAAGCTCTAAGGTTATTCCAACTCTGGGCCCTCCGGTTTGTGGGGAAACTACAAGTCCCAGCATTCACCTATAACCAAATGCTAGGGTCCCAATTAGCAACCATGCACTGATTTGAAAGAGAGAATGGAATATGAGTAGGAAAGGGTCTGAATAATATGAGTGATAAAAAGTAACAATAACAATACACATGTAGCCTTACAGAGCATTTATTTTTTAGATGGAGTCAGTGACCCCCATTTGAAAGCTGGAAAGAGTCTAAAGAAAAAGGCAAATAATTAAAAAATATAAAAAAAACAAAATAATAAATAATGAAGACCAATTGAAAGGTTGCTTAGAATTGACCATTCTATAACTTACTAAAAGTTAACATCAAGGTGAACCACCCCTTGCACTCAATAACAGAAAATATCAATGGTGATTAACAGTCCTTGGAATGTGAAGACTCCAAAATCAGTTTAAAGGTATACGGTCGTGAGAAAACATGTTTTTCTCAAAATGCATCAGCAGAATTCTGCACTCAAATCTGTTTTTTCAAAAGAGCAAATTATATGATTATATGATTTTTATATATTTCATTGAAATTTGTCATGGGGTTAGAGACATACTGTCAGTTTCCCAGGAGCCCTCAGGTCATGTGACTTGTGCTCTTTTCTGCTACACTGCAAGTTGAAGTGAGATCACCCCTCCCTTCCCTCCTAGGTGCCCCAAGGCCTTTGGGTCCTAGCACCCGCTATCGGCGCGAACCATCCCCACTCCCGCGCGAGCATGCGTCATAGCGCTGGGGAACTCTGTGTTCCGAATACACTATAGGCTTGGGCGGCATGCCACCCCTAAAATTTTGCCGCCCTAGGCCCAGGCCTTTGTGACCTCGCAGCCAATCAGCAGCCTATTAACAGGGCAATGGGCAGCTAACCAGACAGCAGCTGACACCTCTGCTGAAGGATTTGTTTGCATTGCTACACCTAGTGTGAGACATGGGAATAGCACCAAATAAGGAAAACCCCCGCTTTTTACCTGCTTGAGCGCTATTATCATGTCTACCACTAGGTGGGGCAAGTTTAGCAATTCAAACACGACCCACGTCCTGGTAAAATACAATGAGATGGGAAGAAACAATAGTTGTCTCAAAACAGTTCCATCCTGAAGTGTTGGCTCCTTCTCAAAGCTCAGAATTAGGCACAGTTCACTGAGATGGCTCCTCCACACCAGTATTACAGCTAAAATATACATTTGCTGGTTGAAGAATAACATTTTATTCCTCTATTGCACTATGCAACACTAATACACAGTACACTGACACTGCAATACTTATGAAATGAATATTATGTTTATAAATTGTCTGTAATAGTACATTAATTAACAGCCTTTGGAATCTGATCTTATTTACTTATGATGCTGAACTGGACATGAAGCTTGTTTTGCCACCTCCTGGTGTTTATATGGGAAGTGAATTTCATATTTATGTGGGTTTATCTGCATGTATGAAATGCGTTGGGTGTGGTATCATTTGGTGGGGCTGATCCATGGTGTTACAACTCTATATCTGCCAACAGTAACAAAAAAAAGAATGTAACTACTAGTCCTAGTCTACTGGGAGCTCGAATGAAAGCATCGGTTTGATTGGTTGCTATGGGTTACTGCACTGGTGCAATTTATGTTGGCAAATCACCCCAAGTGTCTCCATCAGGCAGCTTTTTGGAGCCTTGGTGGATAGTTATGACTATAACGTGAACATACAATCAATAGCTAACCTTACTGATTTTATGGGGCAAATTTATCAAGGGCCGAATTGAAAATTTGAATTCGAAATTGAGTTTTTTATGCTAAAAATTATGAAATTTTTTTAAAAAAAATTGGAATTCGATTTTCGAGATTTATCATGCTCTGGCCCTTTAAGAACTCTAGTTCGACTATTCGCCACC
This sequence comes from Xenopus petersii, assembly GCA_038501925.1. Taxonomy (NCBI): domain Eukaryota; kingdom Metazoa; phylum Chordata; class Amphibia; order Anura; family Pipidae; genus Xenopus; species Xenopus petersii. The sequence continues at coordinate 171,526,686 of CM076680.1, read as the reverse complement.
TAAAACCTGCCGAATTGCTGTTAAAGTCAACGGGAGACGTCCAGGGATGAATTTTGAGTTGTTTGCAGCCTTGTTGACATTCCAGTTTTTTTTTGGAGAAAAAAAATCTTGGAGTTTTCAGGGCGATTCTATTCATCAGAGTTTTAAAAATTTGATTTTATTAATACATTCCGATTGGTCGAATTTTGAGTTCATGGGCGTTTATGGGATATTAAAAAAAACTCACATGAATTTGAAATTCGGCCCTTGATAAATGTTCCTCCCCCGTGATTGTGAGGTGACTTGTATATAATGTATTTTGGGGATAATGCTTTCATTAGGACAACTGTTATCATTTTGTAATGAATTATTTTAAACTCACATTACCTCTTCAATCACATCGATTTCTGGATCCTCATCATCACTACTGTTACTAGTTGAGTCTTCATTTGACCCAGTGTCATCCTCTTCTAGAGCTTTAAGGTCCTCTGTGTCAATAATGCCCAAAAATTCGTTTTCATCTAGGTCTCTCACATTTCCTAGGTCTTCATCTGAGGAAGTGTCGCCGGCCCCATCTACTTGAATTATCTCTATTTCCCGGGGTACTGCTTGCTTCTCCACACCAGGTAACTAAGCAAAGCAAGAACAATTATCATTATTCGTTATGGAAACCTTTTGCTACACTTAAAGGAGAACTAAACCCTAAAATGAAACTCTAAAAATACCATATATTATATACTGCACTTATTGCACGAGGCTAAAGTTTGAGCTTGTCAATAGCAGCAATGATCCAGGACTTGAAAATTGTCACAGGGGGTCACCATCTTGGAAAGTGTCTGTGACACTCACATGCTCAGTGGGCTCTGATTGGCTGTTGAGAAGCTAAGCTTAGGGCTCGTCACTAATTATCCAGCAGAAAATGAGCTTCCCCTGTAATATAAGCCGATGCCACCGGTATTAAATTCTGATGCTAATTGCACTGGTTTCTGTGCTGCCATGTAGTAATTATGTGTATTAATTACTAATCAGCCTTATATTGTGACATTTCTATTCTATGTGTACTGTATATTGTGAGTGGCTCCCTAAGCTCAGTAAGTGACAGCAGCACAGAGCATGTGCAGTGAATCAGCAGAAAAGAAGATGGGGAGCTACTGGGGCATCTTTGGAGACACAGATCTTTACTGCTAAAGGGCTGTGGTTGCCTTGGGCTGGTACAGAAGCACAAAACATAATGTACAACATTTCTACCTACTTCTTTAGTTACGCTTTAGTTCTGCTTTAAGGCCAGTTGTAACTGAGATTAAACTGCAGATGAAGGGTTAATCACAGCACCAACCCTTTACAGTGATAGAGCAAGGGCGCATGATCTTACCCCATTAGGGATGTCAATGTTCCCGTTGTCTCCAGCAGAATTTTTACCACCAAGTTCATTATCCATAAGTATCAGCTCAACTACATCGTCAGAATCTTGTGGTTTTAACAGGCTTGAATATTCATGCTCCGGTTGCCCTTGCATGGAGTGAGCCATGTTTAAGTGATTCATCACAGACTCCGAGCTCAGATCAAGTCCTCCATTCATTTGCCTTGGACTAAAGAGCGGTCCGGTTATATCATTTAAACAACTGTCTTCCAAGCCGTGCGTGGGCTGATTCAGCACCTTGTTTGTAAGATGGTCCTGTAGATCTACGGACTGCTGAATAAGCAAATCATCATTATTATTCTGATAATTCGGTTCAACGGAGGCCTCTCGATCATATATATTTAGTCCTTTGGAGCTGTGAACGTTGGCCGGTTGCTGCTGCCATTTTTGTTCTATGTAAGTATTTCTACTGTACTGGCTGCTTGAGGAGGGCCCTAAAGGTTGACGGACATGTTGAAAGAACTGCTGAACTGGCGGCTGGAGTATTCTCGGGCCCCCGGGAGCTTGGGTGACCATTACAGGCACTGTTACTTTGTAAAGTTGACCTTAAAACAGAACATTGAAACGTTTAAACAGAAGAAAGGATCGTTTAGTTTATTTTCATCAGCTTCCAAGTCTACTGAGAGTCCCAAACATATACTGTATACTCAAATATAAGCCAACCTGAGTATAAGCCGAGGTACCTAATTTTACCTACGAAAACTGGGAAACTTATTGACTCGAGTATAAGCCTAGACACAACTACAGCCCTGTCTTCCAGCAGCGCACATTCCGCCAAAGCGACCCCCCCTCCGATCAACCGGACTTCTTTGCAAAGTTGATGGTGACAGAGAATTGCCAAACGGATTACTGTGTACATTGTCCCACTACCATGTGCAGAGGGCACTGTGTGATTTTGCAGTCACTGTTATTCTTTCATATAACCAACAGAGGGCGCACTGTTATTCTTTCATATAACCAACAGAGGGCGATGTGTGATATTGCAGTCTCTCCCCAAGTGAACTGTTGTTATAGGAATGATTAAAAGTGACTGCAATCTCAGCTACTGCCCACTGACTCGAGTATAAGCCGAGGTAGACTTTTTCAGCTTTTTTCAACTTTTTGGATGCTGAAAAACTCGGCTTATACTCGAGTATATACAGTACTGAGTGGGCAATACAGAAGGACAAGCAGAATAATACTCTTTCTGCCAGTGAACCGGGTTGTGGTTGAACTCCTATTTTGTATCGTTAAAACAATATATAATGGCCAGAGGAGTTCTCAATAAAAGGATCAACTATTGGCCAATTATTAGAACTTTAAAGGGGATCAAGAAAATTTAAATTTAATATAAGCTTCCTCATACTGAAGTAAGATCGAGTACGATCGATTAAAAATTCTGCATTGTTTCTGAAATAAGTTTATGTTCACTATTCCTCTCTCAGCATCTGTTTCTCTTCATTCTCTCTTCATGCAGCAGTTGGGTGTCAGATATTCATTGACAGTTAGATCCAATATATCTTATAGGGGGGCTCCTTTCCTAGCAGATGTATTAGAGCTCACTCAAATAACTGATTCCAGTAAAAACAAAATCTAACAAAATAACTGCCTTTTGAACAAATTCTGCATGTAGAGAGAGACATGGGGGCACATTTACTTAGCTCGAGTGAAGGAATAGAAGAAAAAATACTTTGAATTTCGAACTTTTTTTGGGAATCGAACAATTCGAACTAAAAATCGTTCGACTATTCGACCATTCCATAGTCAAAGTACTGTCTCTTTAAAAAAAACTTCAACCCCCTACTTCGCCAAGTAAAACCTAACGAACCTCAATGTTAGCCTATGGGGAAAATCGAGGGTTAATTAACCCTTGATAATTGACCCTAAGTAAATCTGCCCCATGATGTCTGGTGAGTTTAATAGAATGAGCTCTAATACATCTGCTAGGAAAGGAGCCCCCTTATAAGATATATTGGATTTAACTGTCAATGAATATCTGACACCCAACTGCTGCATGAAGAGAGAATGAAGAGAAACAGATGCTGAGAGAGGAATAGTGAAGATAAACTTAATTATTTCAGAAACAGTACAGAATATTTAATTGATTGTATTTAAAAAGTTTCTTATTTCAGTATGATGAAGCTAATATTCAATTTTAATATTCGCAATAGTTCCCCTTTAATGTGAGCACGTTAGTTATCCTGATCAACCAATGTGTAGCCATCTCCTGGAGCAACAGATTCTATAAATATCATCAATATGTCATACTATGCATTTGATAAACACCTTCAATGAGACTTAATCGACTAAGTCTACCCCAGAATTCAATGGGACATGTCCATGTTGGCAGTGTGAAGCTCACATTGGTTTAGGGTCAGTTTCAGAGACATGCAGACGAGGTGCATTCATTCGCTTTATTTTATTAGTGTGATGATTGCACCACAGCAATGGCTTTGCAGCTCTATACTGTGCTTAAATATGCTCACCTATTACAGTTCACAAGCAGCAAAAAAAAGCCAAGCCGTCTTGAATATTTAAAGAACATGGAAAGTTAAAGTCACAGGGGGTTGGTAATATTAGACACCCCTTGTGACTTTTAATTGCTTACCCCATACAGGCACTTTAGGTCTTAAAAATTGCCATGATATGGCAAGGTGAGCTGCCCCCTTATCGATTATTGTTCTTTACAGAGGTGGTTCACCTTTAAGTTAACTTTTAGTATGTTATAGAATGGCCAATTCTAAGCAACTTTTCAATTGGTCAGCATTATTTCAAATCCAAAGCCAAATTTGCATATATAAATTAGGGGCGGGAAATCAAGTGACTTGTCAGCACAAAACAAGGAAGTAAAAAATGTTTTTTCCACTTTTTCCCTTTCCTGGCCCTAATTTGCAGGTTGGATTCGGTTTGGTATTTGGCTGAATCTTTCACGAAGGATTCAGCCAAAATCCATATAGTGGATTTGGAGCATCCCTAATTTTTGAATTATTTGCCTTCTTCTTCTGACCCTTGCCACCTTTCAAATGGGGGTCACTGACCCGTTCTGAAAGCAAATACTCTGTAAGGCTACAAATGTATTGTTGTTGCTACTTTTTATCTCTCATCTTTCTATTCAGGCTTCTCCTATTCATATTCCAGTCTCTTATTCAAATCAATGCATGGTTGCTAGGGTAATTTGGACCCTAGCAACCAGATGGCTGAAATTGCAAACTGGAGAGCTGCTGAATAAAAAGCTATAGAACTCAAGAACCACAAATAATAAAAAATGAAAACCAATTACAAATTGTCTCAGACTATCATTCTCTACATTATACTAACAGTTAACTCAAAGGTGAACAACCCCTTTAATAAGAAAGTTTTTAAATATATAATGTTACCTGTTATAGATATATTTTTCCAAGTGCAAATAAGGAAGCACTAGGAAATGCTGTGAGAAAGAGCACTTTGACTTTAGTGTACTGATATACAATAAATATTTGATCAAAAGTTGAACAAAAAGAAGCCAATCTATCCAGTGTAACTTGGTGCTCAGTAAATACCCTTACCAGAGGCAGTTTGTACAGTCATTCCAGCTGGCAGATGAATCGGGTAAGTAATACCCGCCGGAAGAGAAAATGCACTGTTTGATCCAGAAGTACCCTGAAAAAAAACAATAATACAGCTTCAAAATTATTTTTCAAATAATGTTTTTTTTAGCCAAAATCTGCAGTTCAAGGGAAAGTTCACCTACATCATTTATACCAGTCGCTCCGTGGCAGTGGCAAAGATTACATTTCTTGCATTGGCTGGTGCTCATTTATACAAAAATGGACAGGCCAGGTTCCAGGTTTACAAACTTCAATATGCAAAAGCCCAAGCCTGGGAATAAGGTAAGATGTGGATGATGCACTGTTAGTAATTTCAGCAGGCCAATGCAGTTTTTCCAAAAAGGGAGCAACAGCCTGGAAAAATCCTTAATTTGATCCACTGGTGGGTGCCTTTCATTTTGACAACAGTAAATTAGCCTTTCCTTGACCTTTACATAGGGGCTGAAGCTGCTGAGCAACTTATAAATGAATGTATTGAATTGTAATTTGCTTTCCTGAGCTGCTACTAGGTAATGACACCAAGTATTGGTAACATATCTAAAAGTTTTGGCTGGAAAGAGGTCAAATGTGTTTCACTACTTGTATTAGTGGCTAGATATTAGCTGAAGGTTAAAGGAGAAGGAAAGGTTAAAACTAAGTTAGCCTTATCAGAAAGGTCCACCTAAATATACCAGTAAACCCTCAAAGTAATGCTGCTCTGAGTCCCCTGTCAAAAGAAACACAGCATTTCTTTCCTTCTATTGTGTACTCATGGGCTTCTGTATCAGACTTCCTGCCTTCAGCTTAAACCTCATTGCCCTGGGCAAGAGCATGCTCAGTTTGCTCCTCTTCCCCCCCCCCTCCCTTCTCTACTGTAATCTGAGCCCAGAGCAGGGAGAGAATCAGGCAGGAAGTGATGTCACACCATGTTAATACTGCAGCTCCTAGTCTAAACAAACAGAGTTTCTAGAGCTTTTTACTCAGGTATGGTAAAACATTCTACAGAATAAATATAGCATTCTAGCTTGTACTATTGTGGCTAATCTATTGGCAATAAAATGCCTCCGTAGCTTTCCTTCTCCTTTAAAGGGATTGTTCACCTTTAAATTAACTGTTAATATGATTTAGAGAGATATTCTGAGACAATTTGCAACTGGTTTTTATTCTTTATTTTTTGTAGGTTTTCGCGTTATTTAGCTTTTTATTCAGCAGCTCTCCAGTTTGCAATTTTAGCAATCGGGTTGCTAGGGTCCACATTCCCCTAGCAACCATGCACTGATTTAAATAAGAGACTGGAATATGAATAGGAGAGGCCTGAGAGATAAGTGATAAAAGTAGCCTTACAGAGCATTTGTTTTTTTAGATAGAGTCAGTGACCCCCATTTAAAAGCTGGAAAGAGTCAGAAGCAAAAGACTTAAAAAACTATAAAAAAAAAACAAATAAATGATGAAGACCAACTAAACAATTTCTTAGAATGGGCAATTTTATAACATACTAAAAAGTTAACTAAAAATAGGGACCATTTGAAAACATGAAAACAGAAGAGACAATATAAAAGCAAAAGGCTGAGCACACAACGTATATGGGTGGGATGGGGGGGGGATGTGGTTGCAAATTTAGTCTTGACTTCATATCTCCATCTCATGAGCTCAGAAAGTGAAGGGACCACACGTCTGCTACGTACCATTTCACCTGTTGCAAAATGTGTAACATTTCGATTTCCTGGTGAAAACAGAAAAATATAAAGGTGAATTGAGATATTCCACTGGAAAAGCTCAGTGATCATGCAGATATACAGTATGCATATGAACAGTGCAGTCACCCAGTAAAATACCACAGCATTGGATGATTGCAGGCTCATTGCATTCCCTAACAGAAATATGCAAAAACTTCTCGTTTCCTCAACAAAGCGTTTTATTTTAATGTTTGGATAGAAAAGGCTCAGAATGAATGATGAACCATATTTTAATAACTGCCTGTTGTAACAAATAAAATACACATTTTGGGTACCTAACTAATATGGGTCCAGACCCATGGGTTAAGAATTCCTAAAGAATATGGTTCTGTTTCAAATGCCAGAACCAAAAAGTGAGTAATATATACAGTATATCATCTGCCGGACTGCTAGTTGATTCAATTTGCTTCAGAGGGAAAAAAAATTCCTTCCTGACTCCAAAATGTCAATGGGACCAGTCCCTGGATCAACTTGTACTATGAGCTATCTCCCATAACCCTGTATTCCCTTACTTGCTAAACACCATCCAAACCCTTCTTATACCTATCTAATGTATCAGCCTGTACCCCTGATTCACTTCCCAGCTCTCCCTGTAACACCCCTTTCCCTCCTCTAATCTCATTGGCTCCCTCCTGTCTGCTGGGAGGAGCTACTGGTGAATAAAGCATCCGACCCTTCCTTATACCTATCTAATGTATCAGCCTGTACCACTGATTCACTTCCCAGCTCTCCCTGTAACACCCCTTTCCCTCCTCTAATCTCATTGGCTCCCTCCTGTCTGCTGGGAGGAGCTACTGGTGAATAAAGCATCCGACCCTTCCTTGTACCTATCTAATGTATCAGCCTGTACCCCTGATTCACTTCCCAGCTCTCCCTGTAACACCCCTTTCCCTCCTCTAATCTCATTGGCTCCCTCCTGTCTGCTGGGAGGAGCTACTGGTGAATAAAGCATCCGACCCTTCTTATACCTCTCTAATGTATCAGTCTGTACCCCTGATTCACTTCCCAGCTCTCCCTGTAACACCCCTTTCCCTCCTCTAATCTCATTGGCTCCCTCCTGTCTGCTGGGAGGAGCTACTGGTGAATAAAGCATCCGACCCTTCCTTGTACCTATCTAACGTATCAGCCTGTACCACTGATTCACTTCCCAGCTCTCCCTGTAACACCCCTTTCCCTCCTCTAATCTCATTGGCTCCCTCCTGTCTGCTGGGAGGAGCTACTGGTGAATAAAGCATCCGACCCTTCCTTGTACCTATCTAATGTATCAGCCTGTACCACTGATTCACTTCCCAGCTCTCCCTGTAACACCCCTTTCCCTCCTCTAATCTCATTGGCTCCCTCCTGTCTGCTGGGAGGAGCTACTGGTGAATAAAGCATCCGACCCTTCCTTATACCTATCTAATGTATCAGCCTGTATGACCGATAATCTTAGGAACTAACTATCCCATCTCAGGATCCCAATAACTGACTATAACATCTCAGGAATCAAATATCTAACTATCCCAGGAATCAATTGTCTGTCTATGCCATCTCAGGAATCCAGTGTCTGCCTATGGGCATAACTACATGGGCAATTTAGGTCCGATCTGACGTCACACCACGAAACACTGGCATCAAGTCGGATGCGCCGGAAATAAGGTAAGAAATAGAAATGTTGCATGAAGTCACAGCGTGCATCTGACACTGGGGCATGCAGCTGCAGTATCGTGTTAGATGCACGCTGCGACTACATCCGACATTCCTACAACTTACATTATTTCCGGTGCATCCAACTTGACGCCAGCGCTTCGTCGCGTGGCGTTGGATTAAACCTAAATCGCCCATGTAGTTCTGCCCTTAATTAGCTCATGAACCAGGTGAATAAACATATCCCAGGAACCAAGTATCTAAGAAGGCAAATAATTAAAAAAGTATAAAAAAATAAATAATGAAGACCAATTTAAAAATTGCTTAGAATGTGCCATTCTATAACATACTAAAAGTTAACTTAAAAATTTTAGTATGTTATAGACTCTTCCCAGCTTTCAAATGGGGTCACTGAAAAACAAAAGCTCGGTAAAGCTACAAATTGTTATTGCTACTTTTTATCGCTCCTCTTTCTATTCAGGCCTCTCCTATTCAGATTCCAGTCTCTTATTCAAATCAATGCATGGTTGCTAGGGGAATTTGGACCCTAGCAACCAGACTGCTGAAATCCACAAATAATAAAAAAAATAAAACCAATTGCAAATTGTCCAGAATATCACTCTCAACATCAAACTAACAGTTAATTTAAAGGGGAACAACCCCTATATGTGCCTCTTCTCCAGTTTAAACATCCCCACTTTTTATTTTCCCCTTTGTATCGGCCTAAAAGAAGAGAATAATAAAAAAAAGAGTGGATCTCTTTGTGTATGGCCACCTTTAGAGTCTTAGGATTCAGAAGCCTTGTTTAGAACCAAAGTTAAACATATATATATGAGTTTCAGTAATACAGTTTCAGTAATACATAAAGACAAAACACAATGCCAACCTGTTGAGGTGTGAAGGGAGTGATGCAAATTCTGAGGCAGTTGTAGGACAAATTGTGGGGTGCTGTTGTCTCGGAAGAAACCTTCTGTAGCTTTCGACTGCACTAGCTTGGTCTCCCATAACTAGAAAAAGGGAAAAAGTTCTATCACACACAGACTGCACCATGCAAATATCAAATACTGACCTGGGAGCAATTACAGCACTTGAGAAACTGAAGGATCCAGTAAAGATAAATGGAGTCGTCTCTAGCTGGGCACATGTTTCTACTGAGAAATTGCAGGGTCTGTCCTTGGGATACTTCTGTTTATATTTATAGCCTTGATGCTAGTAGTTGAAAGGACTGCCTCTGTGTTTGCTTTTATAGGATCCATTATCCGGAAACCCGTTATCCAGAAAGCTCCAAATAACGGGAAAGGCCGTCTCCTGTAGACTCCATATTATCCAAATAATCCAAATTTTTTAAAAATATTTCCTTTTTCTGTGTAATAATAAAACAGTAACTTGTACTTGATCCCAACTAAGATATTGGAAGCAAAACCAGCCTATTGGGTTTATTTCATGTTTAAATTAATTTCTAGTAGACTTAGTACATGAAGTTCCCAATTACAGAGAGATCTGTTGTCCTAAAAACCCCAGGTTGCAAGCATCTATTTCTGGATAATGGGTTTCCGGATAACAGATCCCATACCTGTATAGGAAAAGATTGCTGCATCGCCATTGTGACAAGAACATCCAGGAAAGCAAAGAAATGTCCACCCCAAACAGCCTCCTTATTGATTGTTAAAGGAAAACTATACCCCCAAAACAATGTAGGTCTCTATAAAAAGATATTGCATAAAACAGCAAATAAACCATTTTCATAATATACTTTTTAGTAATATGTGCCATTAGGTAATCCTAAATAGAAAAATGCCATTTTAAAAAACAAGGGCCGCCCCCTAGGATTCACGGTGCACACAAACCATACATGTTAGGTCACATGAGCCAATTAACAGAGTTGTCTATTTTGCTTCCACACTACTTCCTGTTACAGTTAGAGCTGCAGTATTTCTGGACAGGTGATCTCTTCCTGTTACAGTTAGAGCTGCAGTATTTCTGGTCAGGTGATCTCTTCCTGTTACAGTTAGAGCTGCAGTATTTCTGGTCAGGTGATCTCTTCCTGTTAGTTAGAGCTGCAGTATTTCTGGTCAGGTGATCTCTTCCTGTTACAGTTAGAGCTGCAGTATTTCTGGTCAGGTGATCTCTTCCTGTTAGTTAGAGCTGCAGTATTTCTGGTCAGGCGATCTCTGAGGCAGCACACAGACCAACACAAAATGGTGGTTAAAGGCAAAAGATATAACTTGGCGAAACTTAATTATATAGACTAGTTTGATAATATTCTTTAAAGGGGTTGTTCACCTTTGTAACAAAATGACAAATCTAACAGTTCACATGAATAGAACAAACTTTTCCATAGAAATAGTTAACAGAAAAAGTACAGTTCAAGAGATATTCACCTCAGAAGTGTCCCTGTACTAATCCTTCAGTTCCACACAGACCCTGTGCTGGGAGGGGGTCACTGACCCCCAAAAACACTACAGTGTTCACTTCCTCTTCCTTATATGACATCACACATTGTACTGGCAGCTAACTTAACTCCTATTGGCTATGTCTGCTGTCAATCTGCCACTGCTTCCTGTGCTGGGGAATTTGAGCAGCATTCAGGTATTGAAGAGAAACTGTTACAAGTTTGTGAGAGGGAGAGGGAGTGTGGGCTGTGTGCTGCAGAGACTTCAACTGTGCAGATGGGGGGGATCAAGGTGCTTGGGACCTGGAGTTTTCTGGATAATGGATCTTTACATAATTTGGATCTTCATACCTTAAGTCTACTAGAAAATCATGTAAACATTAAATAAAGCCAATAGGCTGGTTTTGCTTCCAATAAGGATTAATTATATCTTAGTTAGGATCAAGTACAAGGTACAGGTATGGCATCTGTTATACAGAATGCTTGCGACATGGGGTCTTCCGGATAGCAGATCTTTCTGTAATTTGGATCTTAGTACTAGAAAATGGTGTAAACACTAAATAAAGCCAATAGGCTGGTTTTGCTTCCAATAAGGATTAATTATATCTTAGTTGGGATCAAGTACAAGTTACTGTTTTATTATTACACAGGAAAAAGAAATCATTTTTAAAAATTTGAATTATTGGATTATAAAGGCTACTATGGGAGATGACACTTGTACTTTCCAGAAATATATTATTATTATTATTTTTGGGGGGGGGGTCCATGTATTATTTTGTGTATTTACCTCATAAAAAAGGTAAAATATTTTTCTGGTATAGATCCCTATATCATGAAAAATATAACTTTTTCGTTTTTTGGTATTTAGAGCTCTAAATCTTGTTCCAGAAGTGGAACACTTAAACACTTAAAAAAGTTATCGTTTTCCTAGGTAAATTACCCCCCCCCCCGGGAGAGCGCACAAAATGTTCAAAATACATACCTGCCCTCATCACTGCTCTGCCTGTCACTTAGGGCTGCCACCTCACCCTTTTAAAACCAAACACATATGAAATCCACAGGCTGCATGGCTAATTAGCAATTAATTTAGATGCATGATACATGGCTGCACAGAAATCAGTTCAGTCTGCAGCATCTAAATGAGTTGATAATTAGCCATGCAGCCTGTGGATTTCATATGTGTTTGGTTTTAAAAGGGTGAGGCGGCAACCCTACTGTCCCTGCTAGATGTGTAAGTTACATACGTTTCTAAGCAAGTCAGTGCTGGTTTTGTTGCAATTTTGTAAATAACTGACATTATGCTTAATGCCAAAGGTTGCCAAACAATGTTGCTCCTTCCTTTTCTGCAGTATTTGTCTGCATGGCTGTGTGATTGTTTGTTACAAGGCAGGTTTGTTTATATGCTGTGTCTGTTAACCTCTGCCATTAAAATTGAGTAATCAACCAATGACCATTCAAATTATGTGACTGGTTACAGGTCACAAGCACCCGATAAATTACTAGGAGGAGGGCAGTATCAACATCCAATAGGAAACAAGTAAGGGCAAAGCCTGGGCATGATGATGTCATCATATAGGAAGTTCTTGGTGTGTCAGGTTCAAAATAGGCCACTCCCATCACTTCAGAAAACTGGTCAGAGAGACAGGAGAAGGGCTGAGTTAATAGGTATAGAAATTAGCTTTTACAATGGCATTTTTACTTTTTGTTATGGAAAATGGTTTTTCTAACACATTGAGAGCATTGTTAGTGGTTTCATAAGATTTGTACATTGAAGGTGAACAACCCCTTTAATATGCCACTTGATATAATGTAAACTGTTGCTTAAGTATTAACTTTGAGAGTATAGGTTTCCTTTAAGTAAGTGTATATTGAAGACCAATTTCAATACATCAGGGTATGGATGGAGCACATCAGACGCAGTCTCTGCCGCAAAAAATTCTTTATTGTATCACAACATGTTTCAGACCCCAAGGATCCTTTATCCTTGGGGTCCGAAACATGTTGTGATACAATAAAGAATGTTTTGCGGCAGAGACTGCGTCTGATGTGCTCCATCCATACCCTGATGTATTGAAATTGTCTTTGGGTCTTCTGGTGTGGCCTGTTTGGAGAGTGAGCACGATTGCACAGGTGAAGGTGTTTGAACAAGTTTGTTGAAAGTATATTGAAGACCAAATTAGGTAGAGATCCCTGTTCTACTGCTCCAGGTTCTCCGAGGAGGGAAGTCCAACAGGTTGGAAACAACTGCTCTACAGCCTCCATTGTATTGTTTCCTCAACTTATTAAGGCTCAGCTTAGTCAAAAATGTTCAACCCACCAGCCTTCCCTGTCCTCCTCCATATCAAAAACAAAAGTCAACACATCTAAGGATGTCACAAACAAAAAGGAATGGTTAGGTGATGTCACTAGAAGGAAGGCAGTTGGTGCGAGTGCATCACCAATGGGGAGGGCCCTCTTTTAAAGGGGTTGTTCACCTTCCAAACTTTTTTCAGTTCAGTTGGTTTCAGATAATTGTGGGAAAAGTTTTACTCCCTTGTTTTGTGACAAAAAGTCACATGATTTCTCTTCCCGCCCCTCAATTGCATATGCAAATAAGGATTCTGTTCGGCCAGACAAAAATTCGTCCGAATCTAAAACCTATTGAAAAAGGCAGAATCCTGGCCGAATCCTGTACCAAATCCTGGATTTGAGGCATCTCTATCAAGTATACATCTTCTTTACTACATCTGAATCACACTAAAGTCAGGTTCTACTTGTCTGCACCATTCTCTACTGTATATGTATCTTATAAATTAGGGATGCACCAAATCCACTATTTGGGATTCGGCTGAAACCCCAAATCCTTTGTGAAATTGAAATATTCAATTTTTACAATCCAAATACCGAACCAAATCCTAATTTGCGGGCAGGAAAGGCAAAAAATGTTTACTTCCTTGTATTGTAATGAAAAGTTACTTAATTTCCCTCCAGCCTCTCATTTGCATATGCAAATTAGGATACAGATTGGCCATGCACAAGGAGTCGACCTAATCCTGGCCAAATCCCGGATTCAGTGCATCCCTATTATAAAGACACACATTATAATATGCATTGAGAGTAGGGATGCACCGAATCCACTATTTTGGATTTGGCCGAACCCCCGAATCCTTCGTGAAAGATTTGTCCGAATACCGAACCCTAATTTGCATATGCAAATTAGGGGTGGGAAGGGGTAAAATGTTTTACTTCCTTGTTTTCTGACAAAAAGTCACGTGATTTCCCTCCCTGCCCCCAATTTGCATATGCAAATAAGGGTTCGGATTCGGTTCGGCCTGGCAGAAGGATTCGGCCAAATCCGAATCCTGCTGAAAAAGGCCGAATCCCGAACCGAATCCCTCGTGAAAGATTCAGCCGAATACCAAACCCTAATTTGCATATGCAAATTAGGGGTGGGAAGGGGAAAATGTTTTACTTCCTTGTTTTCTGACTTAAAGTCACGCGATTTCCCTCCCTGCCCCTAATTTGCATTTGCATATGCAAATTAGGGTTCGGATTCGGTTCGGCCTGGCAGAAGGATTCGGCCAAATCCGAAAGGCCGAATCGAATCCTGGATTCGGTGCATCCCTAATTGAGAAACAGAGCACATACCACAGTGCCATGATAAACTAGAACACCAAAAAATTTAACAGTTTTATATATAATGTACCACCAAAAAATGTGTGTTTACTTCATCATTTACGTAGCCAACCTTCAATAGGGCCCTCACCTACATAGGAGATAACAGACAAACTGGGTAAGACCATAAACTCTTTACCTGTGCATAAACTATGCCGTCTTACTGTTACTAGCCTTTAAATTCTTATTATCTGAATAGAAACAAATGTTAACAAAGCAAGAAAGTCAGTTATATAGCCTTGTATTAGCAGTTATACCTCAGACTGTGAGAGTTACTGAATGAAAGCTAGAGAGAAATAATTAAACACATAAAATCCAGAATATAAAAGCTGGGGGTTCAAAAAGAGGCTAGCTTTTAAATCCAGAAAACTTTGGGTCTTCTTAACGGCATCAGCTTTCAGAAGAACAGTCTGAAATAAAAGCTCAATTAAATTCAGAGTAGGAATTTCCGAAGGAAAGTGGGCTCAAGCGCAGAAACAGAAGTGGTCAGAGTTAGTCCAGCCTTTGCTTTTGGGAATGAGTAGTGCCAGGTTACTTAAAGGGGAACAACCTCAAAAATGAAGCTTCATCATACTGAAATAAGAAACTTTCTAAATACAATCAATTAAAAATTCAATATAGTTTCAGAAATAATCAAGTTTATCTTCACTATCCCTCTCTCAGCATCTGTTTCTCTTCATTCTGTCTTCATGCAGCAGTTGGGTGTCAGATATTCATTGACAGTTAGATCCAATATATCTTATAGGGGGGGTCCTTTTGCCTGGAAGATGTATTAGAGGTCACTCTATTAAACTCACCAGACATCATGTCTCTCTACATGCAGGATTTGTGCAAAAGGCAGTTATTTTGTTAGATTTTGTTTGTACTGGAATCAGTTATTTGATTGAGCTCTAAAACATCTGATAGGAAAGCAGCCCCCTATAGGATATATTGGATCTGTCTGAGCCATATAAAAGAAAATAAGCCACCAACTCTGTGAAAAGAGACCAATTTCAAAGACAATATTGGACCATGTATAGCTATAATTATGTAGGGTAAAAAGATCGTAATCTTCAAGGAGAACAAAAACCTAAAAAAATGAATATGGCTAAAAATGTCCTATTTTATATAGTGAACTTATTGCACGAGGCTAAAGTTTGAGCTTGTCAATAGCAGCAATGATCCAGGACTTCAAACTTGTCACAGGGGGTCACCATCTTGGAAAGTGTCTGTGACACTCACATGCTCAGTGGGCTCTGATTGGCTGTTGAGAAGCTAAGCTTAGGGCTCGTCACTAATTATCCAGCAGAAAATGAGCTTCCCTGGCTGTAATATAAGCTGATGCTACAGGTTTGCTGATTATTCAATTCTGATGCTAATTGCACTGGTTTCTGTGCGGCCATGTAGTAATTATGTGTATTAATTACTAATCAGCCTTATATTGTGACATTTCTATTCTATGTGTACTGTATAATGTGAGTGGCTCCCTAAGCTCAGTAAGTGACAGCAGCACAGAGCATGTGCAGTGAATCAGCAGAAAAGAAGATGGGGAGCTACTGGGGCATCTTTGGAGACACAGATCTTTACTGCTAAAGGGCTGTGGTTGCCTTGGGCAGGTACAGAAGCACAAAACATCATGTACAACATTTCTAGCTACTTCTTTAGTTAGGGTTTAGTTTTCCTTTAAAGCTGGCCATACACAGGAAGAAGGGATGCACCAAATCCTCATCCAGTTAGGCAGTGTTGGACTCTCTTGCTTCTAACCTATTAGCATATTTTATGTTCATTCCCTATTTCTTTATGGGAAAAAATGCTTAATAATGGAAGAATATAGTAAGTTGTATAAAAGACTAGGAGAATAAAACAGTTTGAGTGAGGAGAGGAGGAATAATAGTTGGGCCCATGGTCTAAGGTTTTTTTGGTGGGCCCACGGTGTGAGGTTTTCTGGTGGGCCCACGGTCTCCCAGTCTGACACTGCAGTTAGGGATTCAGCCTTTTTCAAAAGATTTCATCCCTGGCCGAACCAAATCCAAATTCTAAAACTCACAAGACTTTCCATCACACAATAAAGAAGTTAAGAAATGTTTAACCGCATGCTGCGGGCACAGTTCTCTTTAGCCCTTCCTTCCACTAATTTACATATGCAAATTACGGTTCAGATGGGGTTAAAGACGCAGCCGAATCTTTCATGCTCCGAATTCAAAATAGTGAATTCAGTGCATCCCTAACAGGAAGATTAATCAAGTAGTAGAAGTAATTGGTCATATCAGATGATTCGGCCTTCCAGGCTCAGGATTATATTAAACTAGGGATATGTGCAGACCCATTGAGGGAGAAGCACATAAATGGCTAAATGTGGTTCTTGTGCAATGGAACTGACCGACCTTCCCAATCAATAACTTAAGTAGCCTCAATAAGATTAGGAAGACATTGTTTGGGCCCCATGTGTGACAATTAAAGGAAAAGGAAAGCTACTGAGGTAGTTTATTGCCAATAGATTAACCACAATAGTGCAAGCTATAACACTACTTTTATTCTGCAGAATGCTTTACCATACCTGAGTAATCAACTCTAGAAACTCTGTTTGTTTAGGATAGCAGCTGCCATATTAGCTTGATGTGACATCACTTCCTGCCTGAGTCTCTCCCTGCTCACTCATAGCACTGGGCTCAGCTTACAGCAGGGAGGGGAGGAGTGAGAGAGGAGCAAACTGAGCATGCTCAAGCCCAAGCCCTGGAGGTTTAAGCTGAAAACAGGAAGTCTGATACAGAAGCCCATGAGTACACAATAGAAGGAAAGAAATGTGCTGTTTCTTTTGACAGAGGACTCAGAGCAGCATTACTTTGAGGGTTTACTGATAAAGCTTACTTACTTTTAACCTTTCCTTCTCCTTTGAACCGCCGACTAAGGCCAGTGTCAGCCCATACTTTGTACTCCATTTATATACAGTATATATCACAACGTCTAAAGAATTGCTTAAAGGAGAAGGAAACCTAGTCGGCGCAAAAACCCTCCCCCTCCTCCCGTGTGTTGCCCATCCTCCCTCCCGTGTGTTGCCCACCCTCCCTCCTCCCCCCTGGCCTACCTGTCCCGCTGGGCAAATGCCCCTAACTTGTTACTTACCCTTCTGCGCAGGTCCAGTCCACAGAGTTCACAGGCACCATCTTCTTCCACGCGATCTTCTTCCTAAAAGCATTAGTCATTTATACATTTATTGAGGCACTGCTAATGTACAGGTCCTTACCTGCTTTAATTCCTTAAGCACTTGCTCATCCACGCCTTCTTCCACAAAAATTTCCCGAACACTTTCCATGACATCTTCAATAATTGATTTGTATAACTTTGGCTGTAAGAGAGAATTAAACAATTACACAAAGAGAACTTTTTTCTCATTTTCAGCAAAAGACTCTCGGTAAATTCATCTTACCCCCACGTCATTTCATAACATTTATTTCATAAATGAAAAAATGTAATGATAGACCGGCAATTCATATTTCATCTCTCCCGTTTTTAGAGCTTTATTCAAAACGTTAAAAGTTTTTAATATGAATGAACATAACAGTTAACAGGGAGGATAAAAACTTTTAGCTGGTAATTAGGTTCACTTATTCTTGGCTGAATAATAATTGACGATCCATACACCATCTTTATATATCGGTGTAAAATCTCTACTAAAGTATATGGTAAGAGTAAAAAGAATTACAAGTTCTGAATAGACAGTTTAACAAGGTTTTATGCATTTTATAAAAGACAATATGGATACAGCAATTAGCTCACATTGGAGCTATTCACAAAGGTATTGTGTATGGTGAATAAAGTAGCCCCTATTGTAAATTATAAGGATATTATAAGTTACCGAGGAGTTTCATGACTATATAAAAACACGAGGCCTCTGTAACTTATAATATCCTAATATTTTGCAACTGGGGGTACTTTATTTATTATAATACACACGTTTCAGTGAGTCATGTGACAGAAATGACATCAGAACGCACCATTTATAACTGATGACATCAGAACTCACGGTTTATAAGGATATAATTTACAAGATACGCATGGCTTTTGTGTATTATATACATAACAACACAATATAACAGCACTCTCCTTTAGTTATATAAGAGTTTGCGGTACACAGCCTTATAGGGGAATTGCCGAGACTCTCCTTTTCTTTTATAGGACAGCACAAATTAGGATTAGGTTCGGTATTTGGCTGAAATTTTCATGAAGGATTCGGGGGTCAGACCGAATCCAAAATAGTGGATTTGGTGCATCCCTAGTAGCTAGTGGTTCAAATTTTTATTTTTGCACGAAAATATCCTTCCTGTAATAGTTTTATGACATGACATAACCCAATTTCATAACAAAGTATATACTAGGTTAAAGCTTCCATCTGACCAGACTGCAGAGATTTAGAAATATTTATGTTAACGACTGTTAGTAGGATGTAGAGAGGGATATTCTGAGACAATTTGCAATTGGTTTTCATTTTTTATTATTTGTGGTTTTTGACTTATTTAGCTTTTTATTCAGCAGCTCTTCAGTTTGCAGTTTCAGCCATCTGGTTGCTAGGGTCCAAATTACCCTAGCAACCATGCATTGATTTGAATAAGAGTCTGGAATATGAATAGGAGAGGACTGAATAGAAAGAGGAGGAATAAAAAGTAACAAAAACAATACATTTGTAGCCTTACAGAGCATTTGTTTTTAGATGGGGTCAGTGACCCCCATTTGAAAGCTGGAAAGAGTCAGAAGAAAAAAAATAATTCAAAAACTATAAAAAAATAATTAATAAAGGCCAGTTGAAAAGTTGCTCAGAATTAGCCAGTCTATAACATATTAAAAGTTACATTAAAGGTGAACCACCTCTTAAACTAGTGTCACAGTTACATGTTTAGGAAAGTGAGACAGATATAACAATGAGCCTGTAACAGCCCCCAGCCCGTTATAAAGACAAGAGTAATATGACTTCACTTCTGGAGAGCCGCCATTCTCTTACCACAGGATTAGGGTTAGCCGAATGGGCCATGATCACAGTCCGACCTAACCGGAATATGGAATCGCGTTCAATCGCCTGCAGTCTGACGTAACGCGTTGGGAGTTCGCTCACGTGACTTTTGCGCGTCGCGCTGCTGCAGAGTTCTCGCGATATTATACGTATCTTTCCGCTGGCTAATGTCTCTGCGCATGTGGGGAGGGGATTTATTACCACTTTCAGTGTTTTATTGATGGTCAGCGGCCGCCATGTTCACTCTGAGGGCAAATTGCTGATAAATGTACAAGGGGCACATGTAATAATATAAGCGCTCTTCACTGGAATGCTGTACTTGCGTCATGTTATTGAATTAATGACAGTTGTGAGGTGCTGCTGACACACTGGGGCTGGGCTTGGCCGCCATTTTGGTTTTTTAAGGGAAAATCCAGAAATCCAGCAAATCGCATACCTCCCAACTGTCCCTTTTTCGGAGGGACAGTCCCTCTTTTGACAGCTCAACCTGCAGTCCCTCATTTGTACTGGAAAGTCCCTCTTTTCTCTGCACTGAACAGCCAGAAAAAGAAACAAAGTTTCTCACTTAATTGGCTTTTAGCAGAGAGCCCAGAACAGCTAACAGGTGCAAATAAGATACTTTGTAACAATTTTGAGACACAAAAACACAGTTTAGATAAGGAGAAATATTTTGAAACTTTCATAACCTGCCAAATTTTGTAAAACAAACATGGTAATTAGGGGGTGTGGCCACAGAAATGGGTGTGGTCAACAAATTGCTGCGCTTGGTGCGGAAAAAATTTTTTTGTCCCTCTTTTTACTTCTAAAATGTTGGGAGGTATGAAATCGTCTGATAATGAAATAATCCCTCAGGGCTCCCTAAACCATCAGTGTGAATTAGGGCTCCCGCCTGGGAATCACCGGCCTAAAAAAAATCATTGTTGGACGAGACAACCCCGCTCCCCCGCTTATAAAAATTCATTGGTCGTGAGGGTCCCCCTTATAGTTATAAAAGCCTGTGGTGATCAGGGCCCTTACAAGTAGGGTTGCCACCTGGCCCGTATTTTAGTGGCCTGGCCGGTAAAAATGATGGTTGATCCCAATGTTATTTATAGGGAAAAATGTTAAATATATAGGAACACCGGTATTTTTTTTCTAGAAAGGGTGGCACCCCTACTTACAAGTTAAAAAAAAAACAGGGTTTTAAAAAAAGGCCATTGGTGTTCAGTGGAACTTACCTTTAAAGCTCTTCTTCATTCTCCTCTTCTTCGGATCCTTCAGCTCCTTTCGCAGCTTTTAGAGTTGGGTCACAAATTTCGATGCCCCCCTAAAACAACGGACACAGTATAGTTGTGCCCCGATTGTGGCCCTGGGGGGTGGATATGGCACAACTGTACTAGTAGTAATTACACTGGCACATCTGGGGTTAATATGCTGCTTATCCATTTTCTCTATTAATTATACTGGCAGATATGGGGTTAACATGCTGGTTGTCCATTTGCGGTGGTAATTTTTTACTGGCACATAAGGGGTTAATATGCGAATTAGCCGTTTTCTGTGGTAATTACCGTATACTGGCACATCTAGGGTTAATACTATGATTATCCATTATTGTGGTAATTATACAGGTATGGGACCTGTTATCCAGAATGCTCGGGACCTGGCGTTTTCCGGATAACGGATCTTTCCATAATTTAGGCCTTCATGCGTTAAGTCTACTAGAAAATCATATAAACATGAAATAAAGCCAATAGGCTGGTTTTGCCTCCAATAAGGATTAATTATATCTTAGTTGGGATCAAGTACAAGCGACTGTTTTATTATTACACAGAAAAAGGAAATCATTTTGAAAAAAATTTGGATTATTTGAAGCCTTTCAGTAATTCGGAGCGTTCTGAATATCGGGATATACCTGTACTAGCATTTCTGGGGTTAATAGGCTGGTTATCTATTTTCTGTGGAAATTATACTGGCACATCTGGGGTTAATGTGTTTTTTATCCATTTTCTATTGTAATTGCGGCAATTATCCTAGCATTTCTGGGGTTAATAGGCTGGTTATCCATTTGCTGTGGAAATTATATTGGCACATCTGGGGTTAATGTGTTTTTTTATCCATTTTCTATTGTAATTGTGGTAATTATCCTAGCATTTCTGGGGTTAATAGGCTGGTAATCCATTTGCTGTGGAAATTACACTGGCACGTCTGGGGTTAGTATGTTCATTATACATTTTCTGTGGTAGTTCTACTGGCACATCTGGGGTTCATATGCTCATTATTTATTTTCTGGGGGTTGTTGTGGTAGAACAGCCATGAGTGTTTATGGTCATGGCCACAAAGATCATCCTTTTAAAGGGGACCCGTCACCCAAAAAAATGATTCAAAATAAGATTTTATCCCATTAGTCAAGCAGAATGAACTTTAAGTGACACTATAAAAATTACTTGAATCTTGTTTCCTTCAGTCTGGGAATTGATAATTATAACAAGCAGGCAGGAGCCATTTTGTGGGACACTGTTATTAAGACAAGTCTTGTATCATCTCAGAATCTTGTTTGTGCAGCAGAATGGGGGACCTGATGTCCATCCCCATGTCCTGGTTACACAATTAAATGGTGAAGAGAACGGGGTAATGTGGGGAGAGCAGTGACATGTAGGAAGTGCTGAATGGAAAGTGAAAGTAATTGCCTAAGGCATAGAGGAGGGGCAGACAATATTTGATTGACAGCTGAGATGTTTAAATGAGCTTACAACAGCTATGAATGATTTAATAAAATATAGAAATTGGATTTCATGTTTCACTTGAAAAGGACTTTTATTATACAGATTTTTGTGTCTGGGTGACAGGTCCCCTTTAAGAGGCAAATCTAATTTAACTTCCTTGAACCTCCACAATACAATGAGCTCTGCTCTCCCTTGTGTATCAATGTGAAATGGCAGAGAATAAAGTGATTAATCATGAGCCAAATTAGCATCTTATCTGCTCATTAGCCGTACAGTAGCCATTGTTCATCTCCTTTGCCTCCCGCTGGTTCTTTTATGTTTTTCTGTTCTATATAAGGTTCTTGCTGGTCTCATGCATCTCTTGCTAAATGTAATACTGTAAATAATAATTATGTAGTATAATATATTGCCTATGGATATCTCACAAAAAGATTTAACTTCAAATCAGAAAAAAAAAGACTTGCATTTCCCAGTCAATCCAATCCACGGCTAACATTACAATCGACAAGATCTCCCGAGAGGGGCGGGGGGGGGAGCCCTAATATTGGTCTCGGTTGATTACAGATAAATTGCATTGCCTGAGCCCTGCTATCTCCGACAGGCAAGTAATTCTGACTGCCCCCAGATGGGAAAGAGTTAAGAAGCAAGAATGTCACTTAGATAAAGTTTAATAGACACATAATGCAATGTCACCTTGGTTACTTGTCACTAACTGCCGCCCAGACTTCACATAACTAAGGCTGCAGTGTTATATTCTCACTGTCGGCTTTTTCACTACATTCAGATATATTGCTGCTGCTGCTTTATTTGCCTGCCTTGTGCCGTGGAGTTTTTTACATAAAGGACAGCAGCTTGCTGTAATAAAATTACCTATGCGGCGGGGTCGCCCGCCGCATGGTCTCTGTAACCCGGCACCGGCGCCATCTTAGTTTCTAGGGCACGCGCCTGCGCACCTCTTAATTGTACAGGCGCACTGGCGTAATTACACCAGAGCGCATTGGCGCACGTTTTGGCGCGAAAACTTAGGGTATTTAAGGCCCATTCTGACCCCCAGCCAGTGCCCGTAATAGAAGTTGTTTCTAGTGGTTTCCTGAGCCTTGGGCATCCGATCTGAATCTCGTCTGTCTGATTTTCCGAGTTTGACTCTGCCTGTATCCTGAATATTCTGAACTCTGTATCCTGACCCTCGCCTGCCTACGACAACTCTTCCTGCTTAACCCCTTGATTGACAACCCGGTTTGACCCTTGCCTGCCTGACGATTCTGATATCCGCCTGCCTTGACCCAGCCTGTCTGACGATTCTCTTGCCTGTTCCATTTGTACCGTGACCTTCGGCCCAAAAGACTCTGCTAAACAGCCGTGCCCATTCGCCAGCCAGAACATCTCGCCTTGTACCCCTCGTTAAGTCCAGGTGGCACCCAAGTAAGCTGAGGGCTCCTCCCGAAGCCCAACGGTGGTCACACTACTGGTGAAGCCGAGCCGAGACCAGGGTGCTTGGCATTTGTTCTGGTATCGGGTGCCGGTCGTGACATTTGGTATGAGTGTGTATAGATAAATATAACATACGTACATGTAGATGATTGGACTGTCTGCGTGTGTGTATGTGTGTGTATATATATATATATATATATATATATATATACAGTATGTACCTGTATATATATATATATATATATATATATATATATATATATATATATATATATAAATAAAATATGTTATAATAAATAGGGTACTTCTTTAAAACAGCACATTGTGAGCTTCTTGGCTTCTTGATTAGCGTCATGATTTTTATGGTGTAGTTTTTATTTCTAAATTACACTGTTTACCCTGCAAATTATTCACTCTACAATTCACTCTACCATATAAAATGTCATTCCTGAACCAGCAAGTGTAGTTTTTAGTTGTAATATTGGTGTGTAGGTGCATCTCAGGTCAGTTTGCCTGGTCATGTGATTTCAGAAAGAGCCAGCACTTTAGGATGGAACTGCTTTCTGGCAGCCTGTTGTTTTTCCTACTCAATGTAATTGAATGTGTCTCAGTGGGACCTGGATTTTCCTATTGAGTGCTGTTCTTAGATCTACCAGGCAGCTGTTATCTTGTGTTAGGGAGCTGCTATCTGGTTACCTTCCCATTGTTCTGTTGTTTGGCTGCTGGGGAGGGAAGGAAGGGGGTGATATCACTCCAACTTGCAGTACAGCAGTAAAGAGTGACTGAAGTTTATCAGAGCTCAAGTCACATGACTGGGGGCAGCTGGGAATCTGACAATATGTCTAGCCCCATGTCAGATTTCAAAATTAAATATAAAAAAATCGGTTTGCTCATTTGAGAAACAGATTTCAGTGCAGAATTCTGCTGGAGCGGCACTATTAACTAATGCGTTTTGGAAAAAAAACTGTTTTCCCCATGACAGTATCCCTTTAAACAAAAACGCAGCCTTTCAGTCTTTTTCACTTCAGAAGAAGCAAGAAGATCGCTACATGGTGCTACTAATGTACCCCAGGTTGGTGCAGGTTTCAGCCAAAAAGAGCTATCAGGTAAGCTGTTCTAACCACTGGCGTGTGCTTAACATTTGTCACACACCCCTTCCTTCACCCCCCCCCGTGATTTCTACTTTCCTTTAAAAAGGGGTCGTTCACCTTTAAAAGAATTGTTCAGTATAAAAATAATAATAGATAGGCTGTGCAAAATAAAAAAAAAATTCTAATATAGTTAGTTAGCCAAAAATGTAATATTTAAAGTCTAGAGTCCATGGGGTATATTTATCAAAGACTGAAGTTAATAGTGAAGTTCCGCCACTAGAGTGAAATTCCGCCACTCTCCATTCATTTCTATAGGATTTTTATAGGCGTATTTATCAAAGGGTGAACTTTCACTTTCACCCATTGATAAATACGTCTTTCAAAATCTCATAGAAATGAATTGAGAGTGGCGGAATTTCACTCTAGTGGCGGAACTTCACTCTTTGGTAAATTTACCCCCATACCTGGCCAAAAATCGCCCTTATATTGATTGGGTGGGTTTAATTTTTCCTGTGATTGAGGACCACATCAACTAGCCGATGCGTTCCTCGATCGCAGGAAAAATCGAACCTGCCCTATCAATATCAGGACGATTTTTGGCCAGATATCGACCCGTCAGCTCCATTTCTTTCATACAATCCGATCGCTTAGTCCTAGAGCTGAACATTCGGATTAACCCGATATCGCCCTGCCGTTGGTTGGTTTAGACAATTTTTAATTTTAACTGTTCCTTGAAATGAACTGTTAGTATGATGCAGAGAGTGATATTCTGAGACAGATTGCAATTGGTTTTCATTTTTTTATTATTTGTGGTTTTTGACTTATTTAGCTGCTCTCCAGTTTGCAATTCCAGCCGTCTGGTTGCTAGGGTCCAAAAGGTGAGCAACTCCTTTAACAAATTGTTTGCTTCCAAGCATATTGTGGTTGTTTTGGGTAAGTTTTGGTTGCACTGTATAAGATCACTTTGGCCAGACTTTCTGCATCTTCAGAAGATGCTGAGTAATCAATGGAGACAGTTCAAGTTGAACTGAAGAAGCTGCTCGGATGAGTAGTGAAACGTCTTCATTGATTACTCAGCAAGTCCAGTTGTTTTTAGATTTAGCTGTACTAGATATACCATGACCTGGATGAATGAAAATCTTCATAGTCATATTCTTCAGAAGATGCTTTCATGAGTCCACTGACTATTATCAGTGCTACAAACATCTTTTCAGATATAAGGAAGTGACATCTGACTGACCCCCCAATACCATAGAGTTGATATTTCCTAGTTATTTGGTGACATGATGCAGTTGCAACACTGGGCACAGACCAAAGAGCTTCTGCAGCGATGGGCATAAAGTGTAATGGAACTGCTGCTGCTCTGGCTAAAATAACTATAAGCACATAAAAGGGTGATCAATAAACTTAGTAAAGGTGGTTAATTATTTACCTCTGGTTCTATGTTTTAAAGGCTGTCACCTCCTAGGGGCAAATTCACTAAGCGCCGAACGCTAGCGTTAATTTTTGTTACTGCGCAAATTCACTAACGAACGCTGGCATAGTTTCGCTAGTGTTACTTCGCACCCTTACGCCTGGCGAATTTTCGCTAGCGACGTAACTACGCAAATTCACTAACTTGCGCAGTATACTAAACGCTACCTTTTACGCTAGACTTCCTTCGCCACCTCAGACCTGGCGAAGCGCAATAGAGTAGATAGGGATTGCTTCAAAAAAAGTCAACATTTTTTCTAAGTCCCAAAAAACGCTGGCGTGTTTTCTACATGATGGGTGATAGGCTGAAAAAGATCGAAATTTTTTTTGGGGCTCCCCTCCTTCCCCCCTACATTTCCTGACTCATGGCAACTTACCTAGACAGTGGGCACATGTGTAGGGCAAAATAACATTTTTATTTGCTGATTTGAAGGTTTTCTAGGCATTTGTAGTGCTGATACGTGTTCCTCCATTGAAATTTGAATTTGGTGCCGTATGCAAATTAGCCTTCACTAGCGTAACTACGCTTCACTTAGCGAATCAACGCTAGCAAAACTTCGCAATCTTACGCTGCCCCTGTGCGCAACTTCAGATTTTAGTGAATTTGCGGAGCGCTGGCGAAACTATGCCTGGCGAAGTGCGGCGAAGCGCGGCGAAGTTGCGCCTGGCGAAACTACGAATGTTAGTGAATTTGCCCCTCTTTTGCATTTCTCCTGGCAATAATAAAAAAAAGATATTAAAAAAATTAATAAATAATGAAGACCAGTTGGAAAGTTGCGTAGAATTGGCCATTCTGTAACATGCTAGAAGTTAACTTAAATGTGAACTACCTCTTTAATGGCGTGATTTGGGTGGCTCTAAAACCAAGTGAAAGTTTGGCCTTGAGGTGGGAACAGCGAATTCATTTTATCATAGTAATCCTTTTGTCTAAAAACCCCTGTTTTTGAAAATATTCTACAGGTGTGGTACCTGTTATCCAGAGTTTTCAGGATCTGGGGTTTTCCAGATAGCAGATCTTTTCATCATTTGGATCTTCATACCTTACATCTATTTTAAAATCATGTAAACATTAAATAAACCCAATAGGCTGGTTCTGCCTCCAATAAGAATTAATTATATCTTAGTTGGGATCAAGTACAAGTTATTGTTTTATTATTACAGGTATGGGACCTGCTATCCAGAATGCTCGGGAACTGGGGTTTTCCGGATAACAGATCCTTCCTTAATTTGGATCTTCATACCTTAAGTCTACTAGAAAATCATGTAAACATTAAATAAAGCCAATAGGCTGGTTTTGCTTCCAATAAGGATTAATTATATCTTAGTTGGGATCAAGTACAAGCTACTGTTTTATTATTACACAGAAAAAGGAAATCAGTTTTAAATATTTGGCTTTTTTGAATAAAATGGAGTCAATGGGAAATAGCCTTTCTGTTATTCTGAGCTTTCTGGATAACGGGTTTCCAGATAAGGGATCAGATACCTGTATTAGCAAACTGGTTCACACTATATTTATAGGTAATCTGGGATATATAAATTAGCACTTCAGTAAAAAGAGATTGAGGACCAAACTACACAACAGAAAAGCTACATATATATTACAGGTATGGGAGCTCTTATCCAGTGGTTAACCAGGGGTTTTCCAGATAATGGGTCTTTCCGTAATTTGGAGCATTATACCTAAAGTTTGCTAAAAATCGACTGGTTTTGCTTCCAAAAAGGATTAATTATATCTTAGTTGGGATCAAGTACAAGCGACTCTTTTATTATTACAGAAAAAATGGAAATATGTTGTAAAATTTCAAATTATATTTAACATTGAGGAGGTTGCATTTTTCAAGGGTAGTTTCAGTAAAAACTAGAATTCGAAATTATACATTTTTATCTGGATTATTTAAATAAAACTGAGTCTATGGGAGACAGCCCATATGGTCTTTGGGCTTTAACCTCCATTCATCCCACCACTGCCTTTTTCTGCCCCTTTTCTGCATCTGTGTTTGACTTTTTAGTTACTCGCGCAGGCCCTGCCCCTTCCGTGACTTCACAGTGGCGCGGTGTGGGTATATAAACAGGGGAGCCTACCAGGTTAGGGTCCAATGTAGTTTGTGTAAGTGTCAGATAGGGTTTCCACCCGGCCGGTATCTTACCGGCCTAGCCGGTAAAACACCTGTCAAGGCCGGGGCCGGTATTACAAATTTACTGGCAATGTAGCTGCCGGTAAATTTGTAATACCCTTAAAAAGACCCCCTCGGCCAGCCCCCAATCCCTTGTAAAACTTACCTTGTCCTTCAGTTCTTGTCCTGGCCACGCCGTGGCCCGCCCCTTTGCAGCATAACCCGCCCCTTTGATGTCACGTCACGCCCCCTTTTTGTAACCGCCCCCACTAGCCGGAATTTTTTTTGGGAAAAGGTGGCAACTCTAGTGTCAGATGCGGCTGTTGCCAGATCGGGTTAGGGTTGGATGCAGCTGTTGCCAGATCTAGTTAGGGTGGGATGCGGCTGTTGACAGATCGGGTTAGGGTCGGATGCGGGTGTTACCAGATCTAGTTAGGGTTGGATGCGGCTGTTCCCAGATCGGGTTAGGGTTGGATGCAGGTGTTGCCAGATCAGGTTAGGTCAGGTGCGGCTGTAGCCAGATCTAGTTAGGGTTGGATGCGGGTGTTGCCAGACCGAATTAGGTCGGATGCGGGTGTTACCAGATCAGGTTAGGGTCAGATGCGGGTTAAATCCACACATCACTACTGGCTACATCATCCATATATAATTCATATAGTTATAAGATGAACATCCCCTTTAAAGAATGGGGTTAATAAGCTTTTTATGACTGTCTAGAGAACTGCACATAGTCTTATACCAGGGTCAGTTTGGGTCTGAGTAAATGTTAGCAATTCTACGTTGCTCATTTCTGCACATTCCTTCCCATTGGAGCCGCAGTCTAAAGAGAAAGGACAACTGAGATTAAGTCCATAACCTTGAGGTTAAAGAACGCAAAACATTCAGAACATGATATAAATGTATTCCCTGCTATACACAAGGTGCCACTTAGCTGCCTCCACACTGGGAAGCAATTTGCCTATTTAGACAATTGGCCTCGGTGAATAATGTTGGATTTATATTCCTCGTTATCTGATCTCAACTTCCCATCTCCTCATTGACTCTGCTGAGAATTCCCTGGTTCTGCCACCAAAGTGCTTATTTCATCCCTCAGACAACAGAAATAGTGGATATGTGTTTCAGCACATCTGAAATTGAAGTTCTCAACTCCGATGATATTACATCCAGTGGATGGCAGGAGCTTATTTGGCACTTTGCTTCTCTTGCGGGAGCACCTACATTTATAGCCAAGATTCATTTCCCCCGGCTTCACTCTAAGTACCGAGCGTTCAGCAATATCACATTGATTCAGAGTCCACTGCTGCTAAATCAAGTGAATCATGTGGAAAAGATATTTTTTTATATCATTTTCAAGTTCAAATGTAAATGTTTGGATGTTAGAATTAATAAAATAATTGGTGTCGTTGTTAAAGGGCACGTGTTGGGCAAAAATATTATCCCCGTTGCCCTTTAAGCATGTTCTGGGCAGTAGTGATGGGCGAATAAATTCACGAAGATTCACCGGCGGCAAAAATGAGACGCCGACAGCATTTCGCAAATTTTTCAAGTTTTTCAGGACATTCAGGATTTGCCCATCACTACTGGACAGGCTTCGTACTTACATTCTGCTCACAAAGTCTATGGAAAAGGAGCGAATTTTATCATCTGAAGCTGATGCAAGTATGGAACCTAATATCCAGAATGCTCGGAAGGAATCTTTCTGTAATTTGGATCTCCATCTATTAAGTCTATTTGAAATTTATTTAAACATTATGGTCGAAATCTATAATCTTTCTTAGGCTTTGGGGAATGATTATAATGGTATTTAGAATTGCATACAATGCTTTTTTTTTTTACTTGCACAGAAAACCTTTACGGCCAGCAGCCGTCATCTCCTTTGCCCGAACCGCCCACCTGCCGATAAAAAAACAGTAGGCGATCTCTTTGTGCTCGCTGGAATGCTAGGACGGCATACATAGGGCTGGTAGTGAGGCCATCTTTAAAAATAACCACCTACTGTTTTTTTTATTGGTGGATGGGACAGGCGCAAGAGACGGCCGCTGCCCGTAAAGGTTTTCTGTACAAGTGAACTGAGCGGATTGTGGGGGAAGACATTGAGAGGCAAGATAACGGCTATTAGAGCATCACAACCGGTAAAAAAAAAAAAAGCATTGCAATTACAAATAGAATTATAATCATTCCCCAAAGCCTAATAAAGATTATAGATTTAAACATAGATCCCCTTTAAATAAACCCAATAGGCTGGTTTTGCCTCCAATAAGAATTAATTATATCTTAGTTGGGATCAAGTACAAGCGACTGTTTTATTATTACACAGAAAAAGGAAAAATTTGGACTATTTCAATGAAAGATCCAATGAATAGGAGATGGCCTTTCTGTTATTCAGAAGTTTCTGGATAACAGGTTTCTGGATAATGGATCTTTCCATAATTTGGATCTTCTTACCTTAAGTCTACTAGAAAATCATGTAAACGTTAAATAAAGCCAATAGGCTGGTTTTGCCTCCAATAAGGATTAATTATATCTTAGTTGGGATCAAGTAGAAGCGACTGTTTTATTATTACACAGAAAAAGGGAATCAGTTTTACAAATTCGGATTATTTGGATAAAATGGAGTCTATGGGAAACAGCCTTCTCGTAATACTGAGCTTTTTGGATAATGAGTATCCAGATAACAGATCCCATATCTTTATTTTGTAGTAGTATTTAGTCATTTGTACATTAAGCTGCTTTTAGCGCCTTAGTCACAGATAAAAATCATCTATACGGGTTTTTACGCTTGAGTTTGTCTATTCACTAGCAGATTACAATATGGGGCAAATTCACTAAGCCGCGAAGCGCCGAACGCTAGCGTTTGGCATTTTCGCTACTGCGCAAATTCACTAACGAACGCTGGCGTAGTTTCGCTAGTGTTACTTCGCACCCTTACGCCAGGCGAATTTTCGCTAGTGACGTAACTACGCAAATTCACTAACTTGCGCAGTGTACTGAACGCTACCTTTTACGCTAGACTTCCTTCGCCACCTCAGACCTGGCGAAGCGCAATAGAGTAGATAGGGATTGTTTCCAAAATAGTCAAAAATCTTTCTAAGTCCCAAAAAACGCTGGCGTCTTTTCTACATGATGGGTGATAGGCTGAAAAAGATCGAAAATATTTTTGGGGCTCCCCTCCTTCCCCCCTACATTTCCTGACTCATGGCAACTTACCTAGACAGTGGGCACATGTGTAGGGCAAAATAACATTTTTATTTGCTGATTTGAAGGTTTTCTTGGCATTTGTAGTGCTGATATGTGTTCCTCCATTGAAATTTGGATTTCGCGCCGTATGCAAATTAGCCTTCGCTAGCGAAACTTCGCTTTACATAGCAAATCAACACTAGCGCAACTTCGCAACCTTACGCTACCCCTGAGCGCAAATTTGGATTTTAGTGAATTTGCGGAGCACTGGCGAAACTACGCCTAGCGAAGTGCGGCGAAGCTCGGCGAAGTTGCGCCTGGCGCAACTTCGTATCTTAGTGGATTTGCCCCTAAGTGAGATGCTCAGAATAATTGGAGTTGCTTGTGAGAGTCTAGACTTATAAATAGTTATTGGCGAATCTGTCTCATTCCGCTTCGCCGAAAAATGCAAGAAACGCCGGAAAAATTTTCGAAAAGCATTCAAGTCTATGGGTTATTTTGTCGATTGACAATTTTCACGCGAGCAGCAATTTTTATACGCGCAACTCTTTTGTCCAAATGCATTAAAGTCAATGTACATCCGAATAATTTTACTAGGGATGCACCGAATCCAGGACTCGGTTTGGGATTCAGCCAGGATTCGGCCTTTTTCATCAGGATTCAGATTCGGCCAAATACTTCTGCCTGGCCGATCCGAATCCTGATTTGCATATGGACGGGGAGGGAAATCGCGTGACTTTTTGTCACAAAACAAGGAAGTAAAAAAAGTTTTCCCCTTCCCACCCCTAATTTGCATATGCAAATTTGAAGTCGGTTCGGTATTCGGCCGAATCTTTCGCCAAGGATTCGGGGGTTTGGCTGAATATCCAAAATAGTGGATTTGGTGCATCCCTAAATTTTACGCATGTCAATACTGACGCGCAGCAAATAATTTTTTTGTCGCAGGGAATTTTTCCACTACGAATTTTTGCAGCAGTTTTGCAAAGAAAAGTACGTAAATTCACCACAAATCCATAATTCGCTCCATCACTGCTAATAACCCCCGACATGGAGGGCTTTTATTTGTCAGCCAAAATGTCTTCTCTGAAACCCATTATCCAGAAAGCTCAGAATTATGGAAAGGCCATGTCCTGTAGACTCAATTTTATCCAAATAGTCCTATTTTTTCCCCTTTTTCTGTGTAATAACAATAGCAGTAGCTTGTTCTTGAGTCACGAGTCTGCTGTATGGTAGCTCCTTCTGCCGTATTATACCCCGCACCTCTGAAGTTTTTTATCGTGGGGGGAAGGGCATCTGTCCCACAGTAGTTACACCTCTGCTGTGGAGTCATAAATGTAATTTAAATGTGATCCTTCCTATATATTATGCTTAATACATTTCCCTGATTTTACATATACCCAGATTTTACACTGGGTATATGTAAATATTCTGGTCCCCATAAAATTTAAAATGGGGGTTCTACTGTGTATGCAAAGTTACTGCAGGGCTTTAGCCTCCAATTGACTTGGAAATCTAATGTCTGTGCCGGGACCTGTTATCCAGAATGCTCTTGACCTGGGGTTTTCCAGATAATGGTTCTTTCCAAAATTTGGATCTTCATACCTTAAAGGGGTTGTTCACCTTTAAATTATATGATGCAGAGACGGATATTCTGAGACCATTTGCAATTGGTTTTCATTTTTTATTATTTGGGGTTTTTCAGTAATTTAGCTTTTTATTCAGCAGCTCTCCAGTTTGTAATTTCAGCCATCTGGTTGCTAGGGCCCAAATTCCCCTAGCAACCATGCACTGATTTGAATAAGAGACTGGAATATGAATAGGAGAGGCCTGAATAGAAAGTAATAAAACAAAAAGTAACAATAACAATACATTTGTAGCCTTACAGAGCATTTGTTTTTTAGATGGGGTCAGTGAAAAAACAATAGAAAATAAATAATGAAGACCAATTGAAAAGTTGCCAAGAATTCGTCTCACTGTGTATTCATATAATGCTGAGATGACAGTAAAGTTTACTTTGACTTGACTATTCTATAACATACTAAAAGTTAACTTAAAGGTGAACCAGCCCTTTAAGTCTGCTAGAAAATCATATAAACATAAAATAAACCCAATTGGCTGGTTTTGCCTCCAATAAGGATTAATTATATCTTAGTTGGGATCAAGTACAAGCTACTGTTTTATTATTACACAGAAAAGGGAATTTTTTTAACAATTGGATTATTTGGATAAAATGGAGTCTATGGCGCAAATTCACTAAGCGCCTAAGGGCGTTTGGCATTTTTCGTTACTGCGCAAATTCACTAACGAACGCTGGCGTAGTTTCGCTAGTGTTACTTCGCACCATTACGCCTGGCGAATTTTCGCTAGCGACGTAACTACGCAAATTCACTAACTTGCGCAGTGTACTGAACGTTACCTTTTACGCTAGACTTCCTTCGCCACCTCAGACCTGGCGAAGCGCAATAGAGTAGATAGGGATTGTTTCAAAAAAAGTCAAATTTTTTTCTAAGTCCCAAAAAACGCTGGCGTGTTTTCTACATGATGGGTGATAGGCTGAAAAAGATTGAAAATATTTTTGGGGCTCCCCTCCTTCCCCCCTACATTTCCTGACTCATGGCAACTTACCTAGACAGTGGGCACATGTGTAGGGCAAAATAACATTTTTATTTGCTGATTTGTAGGTTTTCTAGGCATTTGTAGTGCTGATACGTATTCCTCCATTGAAATTTGAATTTCGCGCCGTATGGAAATTAGCCTTCGCTAGCGTAACTTCGCTTTACATAGCGAATCAGTGCTAGCGCAAGTTCGCAACCTTATGCTACCCCTGTGTGCAACTTCGGATTTTAGTGAATTTGCGGAGCGCTGGCGAAACTACGCCTGGCGAAGTGCGGCAAAGTGCAGCGAAGTTGCACCTGGCGCAACTTCGCATCTTAGTGAATTTGCCCCTATGAGAGAGATGGCCTTCTTGTAATTCAGACGCAAATTCACTATGCTCTGAAGCACCTAACGCTAGTGTCAATTCGCTAGCGTTGGGCATTTTTGTTACTTCGCAAATTCACTAACGGACGCCGGCGTAACTTCGCTAGTGTAACTTCGCACCCTTACGCCTGGCGAATTTGTGCAACGGACGTAACTACGCAAATTCAATAACGTGCGCATTGTACTGAACGCTACCTTTTACGCTAGACTTCCTTCGCCACCTCACACCAGGCAAAGCGCAATAGAGTAGATAGGGATTTCTTCAAAAAAAGTTAAAAATTTTTCTAAGTCCCAAAAAACGCTGGCGTTTTTTCTATATTATGCGTGATAGGCTGAAAAAGATCAAAAAAAATTTTGGGGCTCCCCTCCTTCCCCCCTACATTTCCTGACTCATGGCACCTTAACTATACAGTGGGCACATGTGTAGGGCAAAATAAACATTTTATTTGATGTTTTGAAGGTTTCCCAGACTTGTGTAGTGATTGTATGTATTCCTCCATTGAAATTTGAATTTGGCGCCGTATGCAAATTAACGATCGCTAGCGTAATTTCGCTTATCAAATCAATGCTAGCGCAACTTCGCAACCTTACCCTACCCCTGAGCGGAACTTCGGATTTTAGTGAATTTGCGGCGCGCTGGCGAAACTACGCCTGGCGAAGTGACGCCTGGCGAAACTACGAATCTTAGTGAATGTCCCACTCAATGCTTTCTGGACAACAGGTTTCCGTATAACGGATAACTGTGGCAGTTTACTTTACAATTACTGTACCAGCTAGAAATTAAAGATGGCAGCCTACAAGGAGCACAACGTGGATTTCTTTAGCATTATATTGTTTGCAAATGGCGGGGCCCTGAAGCAATGCACCGGCAGAGGTCGTTTTGTTAGTGATAGTAATAAATGTTAAAATTGTAAATCCCCTGAACATCGTGATGATAAATTAACATGGACTATGTATCAATTATGTGTGTGATTACCTACTTTCCTCTACATTCTTTCTCTGGAAGTCAAGAAGTCAGAGATGAGCCATTACTTACCCAAAGAGTCTCTCATTATCCGGCACATTGATGCATTTGTGGGTGAAGGGGTCTTACAAATCAGGGGCTACATAGGCAGCCGAGGGGGGGAACTAGATTTTTATCTCTTAGTGCTAATTATTGGACTGATTTGCCCTTTGGAATGTAATGAAACAAATAAGTTAGAAATTCTTGTGTAGCTGTAATGGAACGTTGCATCTGATCTTGATTCTGTCTGAGCAGATCTTGCAGCTCCATGTGTAGCCTAATGAAGCAGAGCCAACCAGAAAGCTCTTATATGTTACATATTCTTATGATAAACATCAGGGAAGTCCAACGTGGAGCTCCCAGCAGCCCCACTGCCAACCAAAGGCCAACCAGCAGCTGGAGGACTGTGCGTGTGCCTTCCATTGTTATTTATGGGCACCACTCCTGTTATTAATATCCCTCCTCAAATATACACAAAGGCAAAGCGCAGCTCTGAAACCAAGGTTCTTTATGGGAAAACGTAAACGTGATCCTTTATTGGGAAAAATATGTCATTGCTGGTGTTATAGACAATTACGCAAATAAAGGAATTATATACACTTCTTGTTACAAAAACATGTATAAGGCGTAATTACATATAATTATGCTTTTCGCAGCCCGCGATGGCATTTTTAGGTCAATTCTTCGAATAATTTTAAAAGGAACCCGTAGAAAAGGAATTGAATTTAAGTATACAGTGCCCTCTTGTGTTTAACGTTATAATCATTTTATGTTACTTGGAAGGCTCATTCTGAAACTGCATTCATACACTAAGGGGGTTATTTACTAACCTTCTAAACCTTGATTTTTTTTTTTCTGCGGAAAAAGATTAGAATTTTTATACCCCGAAGCTGCTAAAAAAAAAAGTCAGAATCCGAAAATCCACTGAGGTCATGTAGAAGTCAAAGGCAGCTGTCCCTTTTATATTTGAAGAGATCTGCCCTGGGTTTTGTCCAATAATCAGGAAAATTCAGGGTTTCAGGCGTCAAATCCGTCAAAAAGTTGTATGATTCCAGTTTTCACTCGATTTTATCAAGCTTTTTTTTTTCTGAGTTATTTTATTAATAAATAGGTTAATATCACGGATGGGAGTTTGCTGGTTTATGAAAAAGATGACGTAAATTTGAGTTTTAGTAAATAACCCCCAAAATATGCTTGTAGAGAAGAAAATGATTGGTTATATTTAGCCTACAGTGGCCCCAAAGTTGAAAGTGATGCCTCATTGTTTATATAGAGCCAATATATTACACACTGCTCCCAATACAGCTCATCATTCAATCTCTCCACGACCCTTTCTGCACAGAGGGCAACCTCCAATCTCATAAAGCGGTGTTGCCATTTACACATTTCGAAACGTTAATCCATGTTAGTAGGTCATATTACGTTAAAAAGATTATCTCGTACAACAAGTCTATGATGCACTTGAGAAGGCATGGGTCTGTAAAAATCCCATCCAAGGGCTTGGATTATTATTATTATTATTAACATGTATTTATATAGCGCCAACATATTGCGTAGCACTGTAAAGTAAATGTGATTATACAACTACATCACACAAATTACATATATAGAATATATGGAGTAACAAACATCACAATCAATACAGGTACAAAAGGTGAGGAAGGCCCTATGCAAAAGAGCTTACACTCTAAAGGGAAGGGAGTAATACACAAGGTGTGGGAGTGGCAAGATTGAAGTGGTGTTGCGTTTGGTAGTTAAGCAGAGTGAGGGGAGGCTTCTCGAAAGAAGTGCGTTTTCAGAGATTTGGTTGGGAGAAAGTCGGACAGACCGTGGGAGAGCGTTCCAGAGGAGGGGTGCAGCCCTTGCAAAGTCTTGAATGCGAGCATGTGAGGAGGTAATGAGAGAAGAGTTGAGTAGCAGGTCAGTAGAGGAGAGTAGTAAGCGAGTGGGTGAGTATATAGAGATGAGTTCAGAGATGTAGGGTGGGGCAGAGTTATGAAGTGCTTTGAAAGTCAGTGTCATTAATTTGAATTTGATTCTGAAAGGTAACGGAAGCCAGTGCAGGGATTGACAGAATGGCGAGGCAGAGGAGGAGCGGTTGCTGAGGTGTATGAGCCTCGCAGCAGTGTTCATTATGGACTGGAGAGGTGACAGTCTCTGGAGGGGGAGGCCAATTAAAAGAGAGTTACAGTAGTCTAGACGCGATATGATGAGAGAGTGAATAAGAATTTTGGCAGCGTCTTGGGTGATAAATGATCGTATTTTGGATATGTTCCTTAGGTGGAAGTGACATGATTTAATAATATGCTGGTCAACGCTAAACCTTCTGGCCTCAGCTGACTAAAAGCGGAGATAGACGTTACAATTACGATCTTTCTTGGAAAAGATCTTTCTAAGAAATAGTGTTTGTTTCAATACACACGTGTAGAGCTGAATAGTCAGACATACATTAAGAAACAATAGAATTCTACCTGTATCTGACCATTCAACACTATCAATAGCTGATGTTTGGGTGCCTTCAAAGGAGCCCAATCAAAATTTTCTGGGCAGCCTGCTTGATGAGCCGACCGATATCCAAGTCTTCTGCTGATATCAGCTTGTGTCCTGCCGTGCACGCACCGAATATCGTAAGAAAATTTGTTTATGTCCACCTTAATAACCGTGACATATAGCAGTGGACTGGCTTTTTGATATTTCACTGGCAGGGGTGCACAGATCTGACCTTTAGAATGTTGCATTCTATAGTATATACCTGCTGTTATACAAGCTTAAAGGAATTGTTCAGTGTAAAAATAAAAACTGGGTAAATAGATAGGTTGTGTAAAATGTATAAACGCTGGAGTGACTGGATGTCTAACATAATAGCCAGAACACTACTTCCTGTTTTTCATCTCTCTGAAAGGCAGTAACCAATCAAAGACTTGAGGGGGGGCCACATGGGTCATATCTGTTGCTTTTGAATCTGAGCTGAATGCTGAGGATCAATTGCAAACTCACTGAACAGATATGTCCCATGTGCCCCCCCTTCAAGTCAGTGACTAACTCAGAGTTAGAGAGCTGAAAAGCAGGAAGTGGGATTCTGGCTATTATATTAGACATCCAGTCATATTACATTTCTGCCTAACTAACTATATTAGAAACATTCTTTATTTTGCACAGCCTATCTATTTACCCAGTTTTTGTTTTGACACTGAACTGTTCCTTTAAATTCCACATACCGTATATACTCGAGTATAAGCCGAGTTTTTCAGCCCCCAAAATATGCTGAAAAACTCTACCTCGGCTTATACTCAGGTCAAGCGCAAAAATGGTCGCCGGCGTCTAAGAATAGTCGCCAGCATCCAAGAACATTCGCAGGCGTCCAAGAATGGTCGCCGGCATCCAAAAACAAGACTCCGGCACCTCCAATGGGAGCAGAAACCCTCAATTTTTTGATTGAAACTTACCAGAAGCTGCTGCATTTCTCACCCTAGGCTTATACTCGAGTCAATAAGCTTTCCCAGTTTTTGGAGGTAAAATTAGGTACCTCGGCTTATACTCAGGACCGCTTATACTCAAGTATATACGGTAGTTGATAAGTTTAATAAAATGAATTAACCAAAACAGGGCATGAAATATATGAATGACTGAATGAGAGAAAGTCAACCATACAATAACCAACCGGCCTGCTCCAAATCCGCACCTGACCCAAACCCGCCTGGCACTTCTATTTATAGGCCCGCACCCGACCCACAAATATAGGAGAAGCCAACACAGGCGGGTTGATGGGGGAGAGTGGAAGGAAGAACTCAGTCCAAACCCATCCACAACCTGCAAACTGTGTGCGGAAGTTGGCCCAACCCCAACTGACCCATGGGTAACCCACAAGTTTTGGGCCGGCCTGCACATCACTAATGGACTTTATGGCAGAATGGCAAAAAATAAGTCATTACTCAAAAAGAGCTATGTCAAAGCATGCCTGGGGTTTTGCAAAAAGCATCAGCAAGACCAACTGCAATGTGCAAAAATGTTTTGTGGTCACATGAGACCAAGTGCAAAGCAATATGTATGGTGCAAATACATCACTGCCCACTCTTTGAAAACCACCATATGAACAGTGAATTATATGATGGTGGAAGCACCATGCTGTGGGCCTTTTCCTCAGTAGGGTCTGTTATAATACAAAGAAACATGGATGGTGCCGAATACACGTCAACATTCTGCAGCACAACCTGTTACTAAAAATATGAGTCTTGGGAGAAAGTGCATCATTCAGCAGTACAGTGATAATAGAATTCTTCCAAACGCAAATCCAAGATAACCTTGCAGTGAATGTTTTGCAGTATCTCAAAGTCCTGAGCTAAATCCAGCTGAAAATCTGTTCAAAAATTCAATAAAAAATTTTTGAGACAATGCACTTGGTGGAATGGGCTAAAATCATACAGGAACAGTGTGCACAACTGATCTGGTTTTACCCCAGAAGTATTGACTAGGGGGGTAAATATTTAGGCAACCAGCTATCTTTTTGATACTTTTTGCCACAATATCAATATATTATGCACTTTCAAATTATAATCAAATGATACGAATCCCATTGAATTCAATTTCAGGATGAATGTGAAAAAGTAAAAGGGGGCTTTCATTTAATAAAACCTTAATTTTGCTTTATGTGAGTCACAGAGGTTTGCATTGGGTGATTATTTGAGACGTTGGGTCTGAATCCCTAAAATTTCCGTGGTTTTTCCACCTTCACACTCCCAGATGGAGATTATTCTATTTGGCGAGTTTCAAGCCAGATCCATGGTTAGAGTTTGTGTAAGCCTACATATAGATTTGAGAGATTTGGGGCACTGGATAACCCCACTTACTAGGCGTGTGGGTGGTGTATACAAAATGTCGGGGAGGAAAAAGTAAAATTAGCCCTGTATTTACAAATATGTATGAGAATAATTCCACTGACAAAAATCCTAGCGCCAAACATTTTCCCAACAATTACAGCATCTAAATACAGTACATGGTCGTTTTATGCCCAATATTTGAATTTTTTTTAAATCACAACAGTAAAACCCTAACATCAAATAAATAATATGATAAATAGATGAATGGAATACGTTTGAAATTCATGAAATGCAATCACGAACCGTCCATGAATTTATTTGACTGCCTCCTCTTGATGGATAAATTCATGAAATGCGTGATGATCAAAAGACAGTTATTCCTGGAAACTTCATAATAAATCCAAAACCTTTCATGGAATTTATAACGGCATTATCATAACACAGAATCCCATACTGTATAACGTATCATCATTAATATGCATCGACAGGATTGATTGTTCATTAATGGCGGTGCCCATGATTGTATCCAAGTATGGAAATGAGAGAACAAGACATATATGCAATGTAGTTGCTTAGAATTCTTTCTCCTTCAATCTAAAATTCAAACAATCCAAGAAGAGTAGGATACCAATTTGATGTGCAATTGTTGCAGTTCAGTGGCTCAATCACCAGTATGAGCTGGGGACACCTTCCCTCACACTTTAACTGGCTTAGTGAGGATATATTATTACTGTTACTTGAACGAGAGTCATAGCCATGAATTGATTTACTCCACGGACCCATTTATATACCATACATTTGATCTTAGAGTTTCAGCAGTGTGGCTTAATGAATTGACTATGAAGATTTTCATTCATCCAGGTCATGGTATATCTAGTATAGGTCAATCTAAAAACAACTGGACTTGCTGAGTAATAAGTGAAGACGTTTCCACTACTCATCCGAGCAGCTTCTTCAGTACAACTGACTGGTGTGGGAAGGTCTCGGCACATAAACTCTTCCACTAATGGCACATTGTAACTCTTCAAAGAGGTGACATCTGAAGAAACTCACAGAGGTGTTGATTCTGTGTAGTTGTGATAGGATTATCCAATGTGTCATGTGACTCCTAGATACAGCTGTTACTTGTGAGCAGGGCAGCCATCAGGGGGGAAAGTTGTAGGGGGCCCGAGGGTAAGGGGGGTCCGGCCACGACACACTTACTTGATTAGCCGGGCCCCACATCTTTCTGAGAGCTGCTGACTTCTGGAAGGCATGGACGTTTAAGGGGCCCTGGCCACCAATTTTCTCATAATGTGGGGGGGACCAGGCCACCAATTTTTTTTCTCATGTGGGGTCCAAGCCACCCATATTTTTTAATGGGGGGCCCTGGCTACAAATGTTTTTTTATGGGGGGCCCTGACCACCAATATCTTTCTATTTTTTATTAACATGTGGGAACCCTAGCCACCGATGTTTGTTTTTTTACTGTGTGGTGGGGGGGGACCTGTGGGGTGGGGAGGGCGGACCTGTAGGTGGGCTTGCGGTGGGCACAGCCCAGGAAATTTTGTCGTATGGGGCCCTGCTTGTGAGAGTTGCATGAATGGACGTGTGAAGTGTTCTGAAACTGCCGGGGTACAGATGTTAGAACAGCATTGTATGTAGCAGGATTGTGGTGTCGAAGACCCCCGCCTCTGTTCAGGGATGGTCTCTCCACCTTGACATGAATCGCTTCTTTCATGCCTCGTTCAAACCAGCGTCTTCTTTATCCAATAATGAATTACATTCTTGGGCCCTATGTTCCATAGAGACCTTGTTCTGGTGGCAGATGAACCTTAGCATTCAAGGGAGTTAACGTACACAAAGATGCCTTAGGAAGGGAGGAGACTTTGAGAAAAGAGGAAAATGAAAGAAAGCATGGCTGGTGTGAGCATAAAAGAGCAATATGGGAATATCTAAAATAATGGGCAGAATTACTTTAGCATTGTAAAGAAGAGGGAAGAGGATAAAGATAGAGATGGTTGGGATAAAATAGTAAAGCAAAAAAAAAAAAGTGGGGTGGAAGGAAGGGACAAGTGGAAGGAAGAGGTAAGTGGAAAATCAGTCCAAGATGGGGGGAGGAGTGGAAGTACAGAATTGAACTTTGAGTGGGTTATTTATCAAAATCCATTTTTTTTTTTCAAATTTTTTAATGAAAAAAAGTCAGACCAAACTGGAATCCACAATTTGACCTTATTTGTAATTGACAAACTTTGATAAAATTGGTTTGCGGAAAAAACTCAAAAAATTCGGGCTTTCATGAAAAAAAACTTTTGGGTTTT
Organism: Xenopus petersii; assembly: GCA_038501925.1. Classification (NCBI taxonomy): domain Eukaryota; kingdom Metazoa; phylum Chordata; class Amphibia; order Anura; family Pipidae; genus Xenopus; species Xenopus petersii. The sequence goes on along the minus strand of CM076680.1, from coordinate 171,484,263 downwards.
ATGCCCGAAATGCTAAAATATTTTGTGAAATCAATCGAAACTCTGCACAGACCATGATATCTTCAAATTTCAAATGGGACCTTTGCTATTGACTTGTACAAGACAGCTTTTAGATTGAGTATTATCAGATTCAGACTTTTAGCAGCCTTGGGGGTAAAAAAAAATCATGAAAAATTTTAAAAAAAATTTTCACTTAAAATTTGGATTTCATAGTTAAAAAAAACTCTCTCTCTTCATTTCTGCCTAGCGAAACTTCGTTAGTGCTCTTACGCTTAGGTCAATTTGAATAGGGGCGGGTACATATAGGTCATATATACGTCTTTATTAGAGATGTTGGTGCAAATGCTTGAAGTGGCCACTTATTATTAAACATTCAAGGAAGCAAAATAAATACAAGAGAGATTCTCTAATGCCCTAGACATGAGCTAGTGTTGCCATCCGGCCGGTAAAACACCAGCCAAGGCCGGGGCCGGTATTACAAATTTACCGGCAATGTAGCTGCCGGTAAATGTGTAATACACCTAAAAAAAGCCCGTTGCCGGCCCCCAGCCTGCTCAAAACTAACCTTTTTACCTGGGCTTCGTGCGTATTGGCTCCACCCCTTTTGACGTCACGCCCAGCCAATAGCGCATCATGGCCCCGCCCCTTTAGCGTCACAGCCCGCCCTTTTAACCCCACCCCCTCCACCTGCCAGTGAAGATTTTTTTTAAAAGGTGGCAACCCTAACATGAGCCCACCCTAAATCAAATGTGGCAAATTGGTTAAAAAATGTTAACACACAAATCTTTAGTAGTTAGGACTTTTGAAGACAATCCCGTTTTAAAAAATGAAAAGACACCAGTGTTTTTTTTTACAACTTTTATGACTTTCCGGCATACAGGATGTGATGTCACTGACATAAGATTGAGGAGGATGTAGCTTCATCTTATCAGCACACAGGATGTGATGTCACTGACATAAGATTGAGGAGGATGTAGCTTCATCTTATCAGCATACAGGATATGATGTCACTGACAAAATTGTAGCATTAGACACAGCAATCGGCTTGTGCCGAGCAGCGACCATAAGCCGAACAACTTGTCCGACTTCATTTGATATAAGGGGCCAAGCTGCTTCTAGTGTAGAGGCATCATTATCTGCAGGATCTTGGTGTAGAGACAACAAAAAGATGAGAAAACGTTCTACTAAGAGTTTTAAAGGAGAAGGAAAGCTACTGAGCACTTCAAGCTATAAAACGTTATTTATTCTGCAGAATGCTTTACTATGAGTAACCAGCTCTAGAAGCTCTCTCTGTTTGTTTAGGATAGCAGCTGCCATATTAGCTTGGTGTGACATCACTTCCTGCCTGAGTCTCTCCCTGCTCACTCACAGCTCTGTGCTCAGATTACAGTAGTGAGGAGAGGAGCAAACTGAGCATGCTCAAGCCCTAGCCCTGGAGGTTTAAGCTGAAAACAGTTAGTCTGATACAGAAGCCCATGAGTACACAATAGAAGGAAAGAAATGTGCTGTTTCTTTTGACAGAGGACTCAGAGCAGCATTACTTTGAGGGGTTACTGGTGTATTTATATAGACCTTTCTGATAAAGCTTAATTACTTTTAGCCTTTCCTTCTCCTTTAAAGGGAAGGAGACAGGAACATGGGTTTCCTCTTAGTACTGCGGTTTCCTTTCGTCCTCCACCAAAAAAAAAAAAATTTGTGATTCAATCAGAACTCTAATTCTTATGGATCAACTCCATTTTTTTGTGGATATCTGGAAACCTGATATCCAGAAAGCTCCAAATTAGGGGAAGGCCATCTCCCATTGACTTATTTAAAAAAAAATTATGATTTCCTTTTTCTGTGTAATAATAAAACAGTAGTTTGTACTTCATCCCAACTAAGATATAATTAATCCTTATTGGAGGCAAAACCAGCCTATTGGGTTTATTTCATGTTTATATGATTTTCTAGTAGACTTAAGGTATGAAGATCCAAATTACAGAAATATTCATTATCTGGAAAACCCCAGGCCTTGAGCATTCTGGATAACAGGTCCCATACGTGCCAGCTGGTTAATAGATTAGAAGACCTGAGGGACACATGACTTCTACTTCAAGAGTCAAAATGTGAGATCAGAAAGTGATGCACAAATACTGTGATTTTAGTTACAAATACAGTTACACCAAAACGTTCAAATTTTCAATACACGTTTGTTGGAAAATGCTTAGAATAACTTATTTCATTATTCAAAAAAAAAAACATTTTTGGGGGGTGCAATCCCTTTTAGCTTCTTAACTTCTTCCTCCCCTATACTTTATATCAGGTCTTTACTTCTTTACAGTAAAGGGGTGGTTCAGCTTTAAATTAACTTTATGTATGTTATAGAATGGCTAATTCGAAGCAACTTTTCGGTTGGTCGTCATTATGTATTTTGTATAGCTTTCGAATAGGGACCACTGGCCTCATCTAAAAAAAAACACTCTGTAAGGCTACTCATTTTTTGTTATTGCTACTTTTTATTGCTCATCTTTCTATTCAGGCCTCTCCTATTCATATTCCAGTCTCTTATTCAAATCTGTCCTTGGTTGCTAGGGGAATTTGGACCCTAGCAACCAGATGGCTGAAACTGCAAACTGGAGAGCTGCTGAATAAAAAGCTAAATAGCTAAAAAAAAAACAAATAATAAAAAAATGAAAACCAATTGCAAATTGTGTTAGAATATCCCTCCCTACGTCATACTAACAGTTAATTTAAAGCTGAACAACCAAGTTCCCTTATTTTTCTGATGATCACTGGAGGCACTGGATCTCTTCCCCACAAGCCTCCTATTGTGTTATGTCAATTGTAAGGTACTGGATCTCTTCCCCACAAGCCTCCTATTGTGTTATAAGGCAATTGCAAGGTACTGGATCTCTTTCCCACAAGCCTCCTATTGTGTTATAAGGCAATTGCAAGGTACTGGATCTCTTCCCCACAAGCCTCCTATTGTGTTATGTCAATTGCAAGGTACTGGATCTCTTCCCCACAAGCCTCCTATTGTGTTATAAGGCAATTGGAAGGTACTGGATCTCTTCCCCACAAGCCTCCTATTGTGTTATAAGGCAATTGCAAAGTACTGGATCTCTTCCCCACAAGCCTCCTATTGTGTTATAAGGCAATTGCAAGGTACTGGATCTCTTTCCCACAAGCCTCCTATTGTGTTATAAGGCAATGGCAATGCACTGGATCTCTTTCCCACAAGCCTCCTATTGTGTTATGTCAATTGCAAGGTACTGGATCTCTTCCCCACAAGCCTCCTATTGTGTTATAAGGCAATTGGAAGGTACTGGATCTCTTCCCCACAAGCCTCCTATTGTGTTATAAGGCAATTGGAAGGTACTGGATCTCTTCCCCACAAGCCTCCTATTGTGTTATAAGGCAATTGCAAAGTACTGGATCTCTTCCCCACAAGCCTCCTATTGTGTTATAAGGCAATTGCAAGGTACTGGATCTCTTTCCCACAAGCCTCCTATTGTGTTATAAGGCAATGGCAATGCACTGGATCTCTTTACCACAAGCCTCCTATTGTGTTATGTCAATTGCAAGGTGCTGGATCTCTTTCCCACAAGCCTCCTATTGTGTTATAAGGCAATTGGAAGGTACTGGATCTCTTCCCCACAAGCCTCCTATTGTGTTATAAGGCAATTGCAAGGTACTGGATCTCTTCCCCACAAGCCTCCTATTGTGTTATAAGGCAATTGCAAGGTACTGGATCTCTTCCCCACAAGCCTCCTATTGTGTTATAAGGCAATTGGAAGGTACTGGATCTCTTCCCCACAAGCCTCCTATTGTGTTATAAGGCAATTGCAAAGTACTGGATCTCTTCCCCACAAGCCTCCTATTGTGTTATAAGGCAATTGCAAGGTACTGGATCTCTTTCCCACAAGCCTCCTATTGTGTTATAAGGCAATGGCAATGCACTGGATCTCTTTACCACAAGCCTCCTATTGTGTTATAAGGCAATTGCAAGGTACTGGATCTCTTCCCCACAAGCCTCCTATTGTGTTATAAGGCAATTGGAAGGTACTGGATCTCTTCCCCACAAGCCTCCTATTGTGTTATAAGGCAATTGCAAGGTACTGGATCTCTTCCCCACAAGCCTCCTATTGTGTTATAAGGCAATTGCAAGGTACTGGATCTCTTCCCCACAAGCCTCCTATTGTGTTATAAGGCAATTGGAAGGTACTGGATCTCTTCCCCACAAGCCTCCTATTGTGTTATAAGGCAATTGCAAAGTACTGGATCTCTTCCCCACAAGCCTCCTATTGTGTTATAAGGCAATTGCAAGGTACTGGATCTCTTTCCCACAAGCCTCCTATTGTGTTATAAGGCAATGGCAATGCACTGGATCTCTTTCCCACAAGCCTCCTATTGTGTTATGTCAATTGCAAGGTACTGGATCTCTTCCCCACAAGCCTCCTATTGTGTTATAAGGCAATTGGAAGGTACTGGATCTCTTCCCCACAAGCCTCCTATTGTGTTATAAGGCAATTGCAAGGTACTGGATCTCTTCCCCACAAGCCTCCTATTGTGTTATAAGGCAATTGGAAGGTACTGGATCTCTTCCCCACAAGCCTCCTATTGTGTTATAAGGCAATTGCAAAGTACTGGATCTCTTCCCCACAAGCCTCCTATTGTGTTATAAGGCAATTGCAAGGTACTGGATCTCTTTCCCACAAGCCTCCTATTGTGTTATAAGGCAATGGCAATGCACTGGATCTCTTTACCACAAGCCTCCTATTGTGTTATGTCAATTGCAAGGTGCTGGATCTCTTTCCCACAAGCCTCCTATTGTGTTATAAGGCAATTGGAAGGTACTGGATCTCTTCCCCACAAGCCTCCTATTGTGTTATAAGGCAATTGCAAGGTACTGGATCTCTTCCCCACAAGCCTCCTATTGTGTTATAAGGCAATTGCAAGGTACTGGATCTCTTCCCCACAAGCCTCCTATTGTGTTATAAGGCAATTGGAAGGTACTGGATCTCTTCCCCACAAGCCTCCTATTGTGTTATAAGGCAATTGCAAAGTACTGGATCTCTTCCCCACAAGCCTCCTATTGTGTTATAAGGCAATTGCAAGGTACTGGATCTCTTTCCCACAAGCCTCCTATTGTGTTATAAGGCAATGGCAATGCACTGGATCTCTTTACCACAAGCCTCCTATTGTGTTATAAGGCAATTGCAAGGTACTGGATCTCTTCCCCACAAGCCTCCTATTGTGTTATAAGGCAATTGGAAGGTACTGGATCTCTTCCCCACAAGCCTCCTATTGTGTTATAAGGCAATTGCAAGGTACTGGATCTCTTCCCCACAAGCCTCCTATTGTGTTATAAGGCAATTGCAAGGTACTGGATCTCTTCCCCACAAGCCTCCTATTGTGTTATAAGGCAATTGGAAGGTACTGGATCTCTTCCCCACAAGCCTCCTATTGTGTTATAAGGCAATTGCAAAGTACTGGATCTCTTCCCCACAAGCCTCCTATTGTGTTATAAGGCAATTGCAAGGTACTGGATCTCTTTCCCACAAGCCTCCTATTGTGTTATAAGGCAATGGCAATGCACTGGATCTCTTTACCACAAGCCTCCTATTGTGTTATGTCAATTGCAAGGTACTGGATCTCTTTCCCACAAGCCTCCTATTGTGTTATAAGGCAATTGCAAGGCACTGGATCTCTTTCCCACAAGCCTCCTATTGTGTTATGTCAATTGCAAGGTGCTGGATCTCTTTCCCACAAGCCTCCTATTGTGTTATAAGGCAATTGCAAGGCACTGGATCTCTTTCCCATAAGCCTCCTATTGTGTTATAAGGCAATTGCAAGGCACTGGATCTCTTCCCCACAAGCCTCCTATTGTGTTATAAGGCAATTGCAAGGCACTGGATCTCTTTCCCACAAGCCTCCTATTGTGTTATAAGGCAATTGGAAGGTACTCGATCTCTTCCCCACAAGCCTCCTATTGTGTTATAAGGCAATTGCAAGGTACTGGATCTCTTTCCCACAAGCCTCCTATTGTGCTATGTCAATTGCAAGGTACTGGATCTCTTCCCCACAAGCCTCCTATTGTGTTATAAGTCAATTGCAAGGTACTGGATCTCTTCCCCACAAGCCTCCTATTGTGTTATAAGGCAATTGCAAGGCACTGGATCTCTTCCCCACAAGCCTCCTATTGTGTTATAAGGCAATTGCAAGGTACTGGATCTCTTCCCCACAAGCCTCCTATTGTGTTATAAGGCAATGGCAATGCACTGGATCTCTTTACCACAAGCCTCCTATTGTGTTATAAGGCAATTGCAAGGTACTGGATCTCTTCCCCACAAGCCTCCTATTGTGTTATAAGGCAATTGGAAGGTACTGGATCTCTTCCCCACAAGCCTCCTATTGTGTTATAAGGCAATTGCAAGGTACTGGATCTCTTCCCCACAAGCCTCCTATTGTGTTATAAGGCAATTGCAAGGTACTGGATCTCTTCCCCACAAGCCTCCTATTGTGTTATAAGGCAATTGGAAGGTACTGGATCTCTTCCCCACAAGCCTCCTATTGTGTTATAAGGCAATTGCAAAGTACTGGATCTCTTCCCCACAAGCCTCCTATTGTGTTATAAGGCAATTGCAAGGTACTGGATCTCTTTCCCACAAGCCTCCTATTGTGTTATAAGGCAATGGCAATGCACTGGATCTCTTTACCACAAGCCTCCTATTGTGTTATGTCAATTGCAAGGTACTGGATCTCTTTCCCACAAGCCTCCTATTGTGTTATAAGGCAATTGCAAGGCACTGGATCTCTTTCCCACAAGCCTCCTATTGTGTTATGTCAATTGCAAGGTGCTGGATCTCTTTCCCACAAGCCTCCTATTGTGTTATAAGGCAATTGCAAGGCACTGGATCTCTTTCCCATAAGCCTCCTATTGTGTTATAAGGCAATTGCAAGGCACTGGATCTCTTCCCCACAAGCCTCCTATTGTGTTATAAGGCAATTGCAAGGCACTGGATCTCTTTCCCACAAGCCTCCTATTGTGTTATAAGGCAATTGGAAGGTACTCGATCTCTTCCCCACAAGCCTCCTATTGTGTTATAAGGCAATTGCAAGGTACTGGATCTCTTTCCCACAAGCCTCCTATTGTGCTATGTCAATTGCAAGGTACTGGATCTCTTCCCCACAAGCCTCCTATTGTGTTATAAGTCAATTGCAAGGTACTGGATCTCTTCCCCACAAGCCTCCTATTGTGTTATAAGTCAATTGCAAGGTACTGGATCTCTTCCCCACAAGCCTCCTATTGTGTTATAAGGCAATTGCAAGGCACTGGATCTCTTCCCCACAAGCCTCCTATTGTGTTATAAGGCAATTGCAAGGTACTGGATCTCTTCCCCACAAGCCTCCTATTGTGTTATAAGGCAATTGCAAAGTACTGGATCTCTTCCCCACAAGCCTCCTATTGTGTTATAAGGCAATTGCAAGGTACTGGATCTCTTTCCCACAAGCCTCCTATTGTGTTATAAGGCAATGGCAATGCACTGGATCTCTTTACCACAAGCCTCCTATTGTGTTATGTCAATTGCAAGGTACTGGATCTCTTTCCCACAAGCCTCCTATTGTGTTATAAGGCAATTGCAAGGCACTGGATCTCTTTCCCACAAGCCTCCTATTGTGTTATGTCAATTGCAAGGTGCTGGATCTCTTTCCCACAAGCCTCCTATTGTGTTATAAGGCAATTGCAAGGCACTGGATCTCTTTCCCATAAGCCTCCTATTGTGTTATAAGGCAATTGCAAGGCACTGGATCTCTTCCCCACAAGCCTCCTATTGTGTTATAAGGCAATTGCAAGGCACTGGATCTCTTTCCCACAAGCCTCCTATTGTGTTATAAGGCAATTGGAAGGTACTCGATCTCTTCCCCACAAGCCTCCTATTGTGTTATAAGGCAATTGCAAGGTACTGGATCTCTTTCCCACAAGCCTCCTATTGTGCTATGTCAATTGCAAGGTACTGGATCTCTTCCCCACAAGCCTCCTATTGTGTTATAAGGCAATTGCAAGGCACTGGATCTCTTCCCCACAAGCCTCCTATTGTGTTATAAGGCAATTGCAAGGTACTGGATCTCTTCCCCACAAGCCTCCTATTGTGTTATAAGGCAATTGCAAAGTACTGGATCTCTTCCCCACAAGCCTCCTATTGTGTTATAAGGCAATTGCAAGGTACTGGATCTCTTTCCCACAAGCCTCCTATTGTGTTATAAGGCAATGGCAATGCACTGGATCTCTTTACCACAAGCCTCCTATTGTGTTATGTCAATTGCAAGGTACTGGATCTCTTTCCCACAAGCCTCCTATTGTGTTATAAGGCAATTGCAAGGCACTGGATCTCTTTCCCACAAGCCTCCTGTTGTGTTATGTCAATTGCAAGGTGCTGGATCTCTTTCCCACAAGCCTCCTATTGTGTTATAAGGCAATTGCAAGGCACTGGATCTCTTTCCCATAAGCCTCCTATTGTGTTATAAGGCAATTGCAAGGCACTGGATCTCTTCCCCACAAGCCTCCTATTGTGTTATAAGGCAATTGCAAGGCACTGGATCTCTTTCCCACAAGCCTCCTATTGTGTTATAAGGCAATTGGAAGGTACTCGATCTCTTCCCCACAAGCCTCCTATTGTGTTATAAGGCAATTGCAAGGTACTGGATCTCTTTCCCACAAGCCTCCTATTGTGCTATGTCAATTGCAAGGTACTGGATCTCTTCCCCACAAGCCTCCTATTGTGTTATAAGTCAATTGCAAGGTACTGGATCTCTTCCCCACAAGCCTCCTATTGTGTTATAAGGCAATTGCAAGGCACTGGATCTCTTCCCCACAAGCCTCCTATTGTGTTATAAGGCAATTGCAAGGTACTGGATCTCTTCCCCACAAGCCTCCTATTGTGTTATAAGGCAATGGCAATGCACTGGATTATTGCCTGTATAGCAATATAGCTTATATCCATGCCAGTCATGATCTGTTATATAAAGCTGTATAGTGATACAATTAGTAATACATATACATGAAGAGATGATGTTCACTTCAATACTATAATAAACTCCTATTACTAAGGGCAAAGGTCAGACTCGCACTCAAATCAATGTGAATTCAGATATGAGAAACCGGGAATCTCCGGAGAACAGACGATGTCGGCAGAAAGCATTTCCCTGACTGATAGTAATGATTGACTCTCTCAGCATCTGCCTCTCCTTTAATATTCATGCTAATGGCAAGCTGTCATTGAGAAGGCACATTCTAATTGATAAATGGGCCTGCGATAGTGTTATTGTCATAATGGATAATTCAATGCCTCATTTTCCCAACTTATTCTAATGGCTGGGGATAATATCTACATATCAAGAAAAACAAGTCAATCGCGCATTTTAATTCAACGGCATCTACTCGCAATGTAGTTATAGGCAATTGGGAACAGACAATAGGGAGAAGGGGGAAAAAAATCCTCGAGGTGGGAAAGGACTGCGGTGGGAGGTTTAAATGTATCTTTAAGTATTAAAAATCAATAGTTTTGAGAGCACCTAGTTTTAAAGGAGAAGCTACGGAGGAATTTGATTGAGTATAGATTAGCTGCAATAGTGCAAGCTATAACACTATATTTTACCAAACCTGAGTAAACATCTCTAGAAGCTCTCTGTTTGTTTAGGATAGCAGCTGCCATATTAGTTTGGTGTGACATCACTGCATGAGGTTCTAGCCGCTCATTCATAGCTCTGGGCTGTATTAGAGCTCACTCAAATAACTGATTCCAGTACAAACAAAATGTAACAAAATAACTGCCTTTTGCACAAATTCTGCATGTAGAGAGACATGGGGGCAAATTCACTAAGCGCCGAACGCTAGCGTTACTTCGCTAGCGTTTGGCATTTTCGTTACTGCGCAAATTCACTAACGAACACTGGCATAGTTTCGCTAGTGTTACTTCGCATCCTTACGCCTGGCGAAGTTTTGCTAGCGACGTAACTACGCAAATTCACTAACTTGCGCAGTGTACTGAACGCTACCTTTTACGCTAGACTTCCTTCGCCACCTCAGACCTGGCGAAGCGCAATAGAGTAGATAGGGATTGTTTCAAAAAAAGTCAAAAATTTTTCTAAGTCCCAAAAAATGCTGGCGTGTTTTCTACATGATGGGTGATCGGCTGAAAAAGATCGAAAATATTTTTGGGGCTCCCCTCCTTCCCCCCTACATTTCCTGACTCATGGCAACTTAACTAGACAGTGGGCACATGTGTAGGGCAAAATAACATTTTTATTTCATATTTTGAAGCTTTTCTAGTCATTTGTAGTGCTGATACGTGTTCCTCCATTGAAATTTGAATTTGGCGCCGTATGCAAATTAGCCTTCGCTAGCGTAACTTCGCTTTACTTAGCGAATCAACGCTAGCGCAACTTCGCAACCTTACGCTGCCCCTGTGCGCAACTTCGGATTTTAGTGAATTTGCCCCATGATGTCTGGTGAGTTTAATAGAGTGACCTCTAATACATCTTCTAGGCAAAAGGAGCCCCCCTATAAGATATATTGGATCTAACTGTCAGTGAATATCTGACACCCAACTGCTGCATGAAGAGAGAATGAAGAGAAACAGATGCTGAGAGAGGAATAGTGACGATAAACTTGATTATTTCAGAAACAATACAGAATATTTAATTGATTGTATTTAGAAAGTGTCTTATTTCAGTATGATGAAGCTAATATTATATTTTCATTTTTAAGATACTTTAATATTTAAGAAGACTGTACATTAGTTATAGGGCCGTTACATAGATCCCTCTCCCCAGTGACACAGAGAAGAAGCCCTAGAGTGGCCATATCTGTTCAATTGTCCTACTGTCCCTGGTTCTTTAGTGTTGGGGTTCAACAGTTTGTTTAATCCTATTAAAGTTCCTGTGATGTTTAGGTACAAATAAGTATTAACTCCAAAATATCCGGTCGCCCCTTAGTTACAGATAGACAAATAGATTGGTGTAACTATATAAATTGGATATACAGGTGGGTGACGGACACCCTGATATAGTTCCAAGGGGGCCTAAGTCAGCAAAAAAACCACCAAACTGCCCTTCAGCCCAGTCCCAATGATCAAGGTTTATACGTCTATAGAAATGCTGGTCATATTCTGCTCTAGTTCCAGGATAATACAATAGACTATGGAGAAGCCACACACCACACACTCCCAAAGGTTCTTATCCTGGTGCCCAGTGATAGAGGAATCGGCAGCCTCACAACAAGGGTAAGAAGAATTTCACCGGCACACAGGAATTGTAGTAGCAGGGCAAGCCCTTGCAATTTTATTATGCAGTAGTGCAACGTTTCGGGGTCACGCCCCTTTGTCAAGGATCTCACCCCAAGGGCTCTTGTAGACGAGCGTTTGAGGCTGCGCTCCCCTGCGTTCCGTTTTTATGCGTTCAGCCGCAGGGGAGCGCAGGAGTCGACGCATTACTCACACAGACGCATGTAGGCGCCGAACGCAGGAACAAATGCAGCATGTTTCAACCTGCGTTCGGCGCCTACATGTGCCTGTGTGAGTACAGCCCCACTGAAAAAACTGAATGCGTCTACTCCTTCGCTCCCCTGCGGCTGAACGCATAAAAACGGAACGCAGGGGAGCGCAGCTTCAAACGCTCGTCTGTAAGAGCCCTAACTTTACAATGGAAACCCACTTTGCCCAATGGACTTTCAAGTAGGGGGTTTTCAGTCTTCTATGTATAAAATGATTAAAAACAGCCTCATTTGCGTTTTTGTGTTGTTTTTTTTATTTCCTTCCTACTCTAATTAGGGCTGCACAGAATCCAGGATTCAGTTCAGGATTCTGCCTTTTTTTTTTTTAGCAGGATTCGTATTTGGCCGAATCCATGTGACTGGCCGAACCAAATCTGAATCCAAAAAACGATATGACTTTTCATCACAGAAACAAATAAGTCAAAACGTTTTTGACAGCGTGATGTGCATGTGGTTCTCTTTCCCCCTCGTTTCCCTAATTTATATATGCAAATTAGGGTTCGGATTCGGTTCTGTATTCAGCCGAATCTTTCACAAAGAATTCAGCCAAATCCTAAAATAGTGGATTGGGTGAATCCCTAATAGTGATGGGCGAATTTATTTGCCAGGCGCGAATTCCGGGCGAATTTGCGCTGGCATCAAAAAAAAATTTTCCCCGCAAATTCGCCCATCACTAATCCCTAACTCTAATTGCAGGGGATATATCAGCTGGTGTACTTGCTTTTTTAACTTCACGGCTCTTACACACGGCCGTTTTGCCTGCGCTCCCCTGCGTTGCACTTTCTTCCGTTCAGCCACGTGGGAGCGCAGGAGTAGATGCAGTAAATTATTTTGAAGGAGGCTGTACTCACACAGACGCATGTATGCGCCAAATGCAGGTGGGACGCAGCATGTTGCATTTCACCTGCATTCGGTGCACACATGCGTATGTGTGAGTACAGCCTCCTTCAAAATAATTTACTGCATCTACTCCTGCGCTCCCATGTGGCTGAACGGAAGAAAGTGCAACGCAGGGGAGCGCAGGAAAAAACGCCCGTGTGTATAACTTTCTTCTGTTCAGCCGCAGAGGAGCGCAGGAGTATATGCAGTAAATTATTTTGAAGGGGGCTGTACTCACACAGACGCATGTATGCGCCTAACGCAGGTGAAATGCAACATGCTGCATCTCGACATGTGTTTGGCGGTTACATGCGTCTGTGTGAGTACAGCCCCCTTCAAAATAATTTACTGCATATACTCCTGCGCTCCTCTGCGGCTGAACAGAAGAAAGTTATACACACGGGCGTTTTTTCCTGCGCTCCCCTGTGTTGCGCACTCAATTATTATGAAGGGGGCTGTACTCACACAGACGCATGTATGCGCCTAACGCAGGTGAAATGCAACATACTGCGTCCCACCTGCATTTGGCGCATACATGCGTCTGTGTGAGTACAGCCCCCTTTACAATAATTGAGTGCGTCTACTCCTGCGCTCCCCTGCGGCTAAACGAAAGAAAGCGCAACGCAGGGAAGCGCAGGAAAAACCACCCGTGTGTAAGAGCCCTAAATCCACTGAAAATGTATTTTTTTTAACCTGAAAATGAGCTGAATGAATTCCATTTCCACTGCACAGAAATACATACAATAAGGTGAGACATTACCATACATTTTGGAATGAAGAAATTGCCCACTTTGCAGTTTGCCATGATAGAAGTGTAGAGGTATAAATCTCTTGGTGTAATCTGCTTTCGTAAACAGAAAATGGTCAGCACGTGCCTAAAAATATTCTGCCTCTCTATTTATTAAGCCGCAGATGGATGGGATTTTTAACGGAACATCTACTTTAGCGGAGTGAAACTAGAGCCGTATATACGTCTGTGATGAATGAGCTCCAAACTGATATACAAGTAGATGCATGTGAAAGCAAAGTGTAAAGGAAGCCCTCGCTTGTTCTGCTGTTACACTGAAGGTTTGTCACAACTAGGGGCAGATTTATTAAAGGGATACTGTCATGGGAAAAAGAAAATTTCAAAATGAATCAGTTAATAGCGCTGCTCCAGCAGAATTCTGCACTGAAATCCATTTCTCAAAAGAGCAAACAGATTTTTTTATATTCAATTTTGAAATCTGACATGGGGCTAGACATATTGTCAATTTCACAGCTGCCCCAAGTCATGTGACTTGTGCTCTGATAAACTTCAGTCTCTCTTTACTGCTGTACTGCAAGTTGGAGTGATATCACCCCCTCCCTTTCCCGCCCCCCCAGCAGCCAAACAAAAGAACAATGGGAAGGTAACCAGATAGCAGCTCCCTAACACAAGATAACAGCTGCCTGGTAGATCTAAGAACAACACTCAATAGTAAAATCCAGGTCCCACTGAGACACATTCAGTTACATTGAGAAGGAAAAACAGCAGCCTGCCAGAAAGCATTTCTCTCCGGGGGGCAAATTCACTAAGATCCAAAGCGCCGAACGCTAGCGTTAATTCACTAGCGTTTGGCATTTTCGCTACTGCGCAAATTCACTAACGAACGCTGGCGTAGTTTCACTAGTGTTACTTCGCACCCTTACGCCAGGCGAATTTTCGCTAGCAACGAAACTACGCAAATTCACTAACTTGCGCAGTGTACTGAACGCTACCTTTTACGCTAGACTTCCTTCACCACCTCAGACCTGGCGAAGCGCAATAGAGTAGATAGGGATTGTTTCCAAAAAAAGTCAAAGCTTTTCTAAGTCCCAAAAAACGCTGGCGTGTTTTCTACATGATGGGTGATAGGCTGAAAAAGATCAAAAAATTTTTTGGGGCTCCCCTCCTTCCCCCCTACATTTCCTGACTCATGGCAACTTACCTAGACAGTGGGCACATGTGTAGGGCAAAATAACATTTTTATTTGCAGATTTGAAGGTTTTCTTGGCATTTGTAGTGCTGATACGTGTTCCTCCATTGAAATTTGAATTTCGCGCCGTATGCAAATTAGCCTTCGCAAGCGAATCAACGCTAGCGCAACTTCGCAACCTTACGCTACCCCTGAGCGCAACTTCGGATTTTAGTGAATTTGCGGAGCGCTGGCGAAACTACGCCTAGCGAAGTGCGTCGAAGCTCGGCGAAGTTGCGCCTGGCACAACTTTGCATCTTAGTGAATTTGCCCCCTAAAGTGCAGGCACGAGTCACATGACATGGGGCAGCTGGGAAATTGACAATATGTCTAGCCCCATGTCAGATGTCGAAATTGAATATAAAAAAATCCGTTTGCTCTTTTGAGAAATGGATTTCAGTGCAGAATTCTGCACTGAATCGAATAGTAAATTCTATTTTTTTTTTGGTGTCAGAATTCATACATTAGAACATTAAATACATTAGTACATTACATACATTAAAAAACCCTACCCCCCCCTACCCTACATAGACCCTCCTTCCCCCTCCCCCCAGCCTAAGTGTTACCCCGGGCAAATGCCCCTAACGTTTTACTTGCCCCTCTGTTCAGATTCAGGCATCGGAGTTCATGGGCGCCATTTTCAACCGCTTTGGTGATCTTCAGAATAAGACCGGAGCTTCGGCAATTTACGTGAGTTTCGGCGCATGCGCAGTTGGAGCGATTTTCTGTTTCGTGACAACTGCGCATTCGTCGAAACTCACGTAAATTGCTGAAGCTCCGGTCTCATTCCGAAGATTGCCGAATCGGCTGAATATGGCGCCCGTGAACTCCGATGCCTGAATCTGCACAGAGGGGCAAGTAAAACGTTAGGGGCATTTGCCCGGGGTAACACTTAGGCTGGGGGGAGGGGGAAGGAGGGTCTATGTAGGGTAGGGGGGTAGGGTTTTTTAAAGTTAGGGTTGAATTCTCCTTTAATCAGCTGGCTTTTGCTACATCGTTTCAGGAGTTAGAACCCCCTGTGCTGAGAATATAAACAGACAGATACTGCTTTCAAAAAGATGAAAAGCACTGAACGTTTTGCTGGAGATTTTAGGAGGGACCCGTTTGCCCAGATCCAAACACCTGCTCAGTCCCAATGACTCCTCTGTTTCAGTCATTCTATAAACAAGGCTGACACCTCTCTGCTCTCTTCCCCGCTGACTTTATCATCTATTAATTCCATTCAGCAAAATACAATGTAAAGGAATAGGGGGGAATATAAATGCATAGGCACGCACTTTCCTTTCCAATAGAGAAGAAGTGATATTGTACTTATTTAATTGTCTGCGGCGCTAACTCAGCTACAAGCAGCTGATAATATACGTAACAAAGCTTCATTAATTATGTTAACGTCAATCATTTCTGCGCCTCTTTATAGCGCGGCTATTCATCAGTTGATGGTTATTCTCAGTAACAAGCCAGGGCTGCCTTGATAAGGAATGGCCGCCTATTCTAAATGCAGAAAGACTATTCCCAGAGTGCACTGGGCTCCGGGCAAAAGCAGAGCTGGAAGGAAAGTGTTTATTTACTGATGGAGACGCTGAGGCCGTTTGCTTTCAGGCACAATATGATGTGGTTCCCATTATACACAGGTGAGAGCCTTCTGCTGTGCTCTGGCTAATTGTAAGCAGTTCAACCCGAGGGTTCTTTGTAAATGTGCAAACACCATATATGTATCCTAGGAATATGTAGTACATTGGATTACCTGTGCTGGCACAGTTTTATAGTACAGGTATGGGGACCTATTATCCAGAATGCTCAGGACCTAGGGTTTTCCGGATATTGGGTCTTTCTATAATTTGGATCTCCAAGTCTACTAGAAAATCATGTAAACATTAAATAAACCCAATAGGCTGGTTTTCCCTCCAATAAGGATTAATTATATCTTAGTTGGGATCAAGTACAAGCAACTGTTTTATTATTACAGGTATGGGACCTGTTATCCGGAATGTTCGGGCCTGGGGTTTTACAGAAAATGGATCTTTTTATAATTTGGATCTTCATACATTAAGTCGACTAGAAAATCACGTAAACATTAAATAAAGCCAATAGGCTGGTTTTGCTTCCAATAAGGATTAATTATATCTTAGTTGGGATCAAGTACAAGCGACTGTTTTATTATTACAGGTATGGGACCTGTTATCCAGAATAATCGGGACCTTGGGTTTTCCGGATAATGGATCTTTCTGTACTTTGGATCTTCATACCTCAAGTCTATTAGAAAATCATATAAGCATGAAATAAACCCAATAGGCTGGTTTTGCCTCCAATAAGGATTAATTATATCTTAGTTGGGATCAAGTACAAGAGACTGTTTTATTATTACACAGAAAAAGGAAATCATTTTGTAAAATTTGAATTATTTGAAAATGAAGTTCATGGGAGATGACCTTTCTATAACCTGGATCTTTCTGGATTACAGGTTTCTGGAAAATTAATCCCATACCTGTTCTTTTAAGTCTGCTAAATAATGATCTGAACTTTAAATAAACTAAGAGGGTTGTTTTGCCTCCAATGGCGCAGGTATGGGATCTATTATCCAGAATGCTCGGGACATGGGGTTTTCCGTATAACAGATCTTTTCATAATTTGGATCTTCATACCTTAAGTCTGCTAGAAAATCATGTAAACATGAAATAAACCCAATAGGCTGGTTTTGCTTCCAATAAGGATTAATTATATCTTAGTTGGGATCAAGTACAAGCGACTGTTTTATTATTACACAGAAAAAAGGAAGCCAGTTTTTATTTGGCTAAAATGGGTGATGGCCTTTCCGTAAATTCGGAGCTTTCTGGATAACGGGTTTCCGGATCCCATACCAGTGCAGTGTTTGCACAAACTGACAGGGTTGTATCTGTACCACTTGTGTCTAAACTACTCTAGAGACTGTAAAACCTAATTCTGAAGGAGAACGAAAGCAGGTCATCATACCTTGACCCTCTCTTAAAACTGGAATCGCCTTTTTTAAGCCTCAGCAGGTGGGTAGGAAACCACTGGAGAGGAGACAATGTATTCTAACAGGCTTCTTTGTACTTGTCTTTAAATATGAAACAGTAAGCAGTTAATATATCATTCTGTAAAGGTGTTGCTTGCCTCTATATGGGCTGCACAGTTGTCAGATAACTTCTTTAGCACCCGTAACGTTCCTTTGGTATTACCGTCCCCTTAGATCAAAGTTCCCCAACCCTTTTTTACCTGTGAGCCACAGTCAGGTGGAAAAAGAGTTGGAAACAACACAAGCATGAAAAATGTTCTTGGGTGGTGGCAAATAAGGGCTGTGATTGGCTGTTTGGTCACCCCTATGAGGACTGGCAGCTACAGGAGACTCTGTTTGGCAGTACATCTGGTTTTTATGCAACAAAACTTGTCTCCAAGCCTGGAATTCAAAAATAAAATCAGGGCCCCGTACAACAACATTTTCAATTCTGCCTATTTCATGACATTGGGTCTTTTCGCGCTTCAGGACTTCAGCAGTTCGGCTTTTCAGCACTTCCGCATGCGAGACTTCGGCTTTTCGCCACTTCTGCATTCAGGACTTCGGAAGGAGGCGGCACGGCTTCAGCGCTGTCAAGGGGGGCCTGGCTCTTTCAAAAATTCAGCATTGCCGGGCCCCCTTCAGGCCCAGGCCCGGTAAACTTGTACCCCCTGATGATGGCCCTGTTTGAGGCCACTGGCAGCAACATCCAAGGGGTTGGGGAGCAACATGTTCTTCATGAGCCACTAGTTGGGGATCACTGGTTTAGATGAACCCAGGAGATTAGTGATCAGTGGGACACGCTCAACAGAAAAGTTTAAGAAACATGGCAGCTCTCTTTTCCATTGATTGTGTACGTTATTCCTCTGCAACACATTTAATTTAAAGTTCGTGGCCCTTCAGGGTTCAATGGTGAGTCAATGCCATTCACCCCCACACAGAGGTGAATAAAGAGGGTCATTAAGACCCAACCAATATCTTTACATCCTGCTGTCGGGGTTTATTTCATGTCAACGTCCTTAGTAATTGATGCTTTAGCTACTGCTCCATGTTTGCCTTAGACCTTTTGTTTGTTCTTGTTTTTTTGTAAGATGCATAAGCAATATGTTAGTCAGTCCATGGTTAGGCTGGCAGTTTGTCGGTGTAATTGCACGCGGCCTTTACGGTTAATTAATGAAATCATAAATCTCGCATCGAATTCCGTCACAGAGGAGCAGCGTCGCCCATTGCTTTTAATTGGCTTGATGGAGACTTAATGCAGTGTAGCAGTTTCCCACGTTAACTTCATTTATTTCTCCTGACGGAAACATAAAGATGAGAATTGAAAATCACATCCCCATCTCTACACGTTCTATTGCCCCAAATGAATTACATTGATTCTGGGGACTATAAAAGGAATGGTGGGGCTTCTTTAAAGGGCCATGATCAGGGGGTACAGGAATCAGGGGTCCTGTGGGTGCTCCAAGATGAAAAGGCAAGGTTTTGGCATACTTGAGGCCTAACTATGAATAAAAGGCATTTTTTTTTTACAGTGGGGCCCATTTTACTTTTTCAAAGGTCCCACCGTTAAGGAGGGGGGGGGCCTGGTGACCATTCGGTTAATAATTGAGGCCCATGGGGAAGGTCCCATAGTTAGTGATGGCGGCACAAGCCGAAACTTGATCAGCCAGAGGTTCCAAGCTCTCGTGAAACTGGCGCTTTGTAGACGTTGCTGCAGATACCGCCAATATGTGGTAGTGATGTCGATATTTTAGAAATGCATTAAATGGTATTATATCCTAAACCCAAAGCAACAAGGGAGCGAGGATACAATATTACACATACTCGTCACAGTTCATAAGGACGTACCCCCTGAAAAGTAATGCGGGAAAGTGAATTGCTTTGCCTGTTGACATGGAAACAGAAGGGCCCTGCAAAGATCCGCCGTCTTGCTGTGAAAATTAGGAAACGATAGAGATAATAAACGTCAGGGCAAAGCTGCAGGAGCAACGCTGGCTTTGTGGTTTTTATACGGATCGCTTGAAACGTCAGGGTTTTTCAGCGCTGGGTTTTCACTTTCACTTCTTTAGATGCAACAATTAAAAAATCTAATAAAAAAGGTAAAAAAAGAAAGGTTAGTTAGTCCTTTAGTGTTAACTCTTTCCTGCCCATCCTTTCACAGTCTCTCGGCTGTTCACCAAAAGTCACAATCAAAGAAGGGGATCAGCGACTAGGGCAACGGAGAGACCAGAAACAATATACAGTATGGTGTAGTGTGTTCCAATTGTGCTTAACTACCACCCTGTGTGCAAACTCTTTTTTATGTGATTTCTCAATAACACCTTCCTCTTTCCTTAAAGGGATCCTGTCATCGGAAAACATGTTTTTTTCAAAACACATCAGTTAATAGTGCTACTCCAGCAGAATTCTGCACTGAAATCCATTTCTCAAAAGAGCAAACCGATTATTTTACAGTATATTCAATTTTGTGTGTGACTTGTGCCTGAACTTTAGGAGAGAAATGCTTTCTGGCAGGCTGCTGTTTTTCTTTCTCAATGTAACTGAATGTGTCTCAGTGGGACATGGGTTTTTACTATTGAGTGTTGTTCTTAGATCTACCAGGCAGCTGTTATCTTGTGTTAGGGAGCTGCTATCTGGTTACCTTCCCATTGTTCTGTTGTTTGGCTGCTGGGGGGGGGGGGGGAGGGAGGGGGTGATATCAGTCCAACTTGCAGTACAGCAGTAAAGAGTGATTGAAGTTTATCAGAGCACAAGTAACATGACTTGGGGCAGCTGAGAAATTGACAATATGTCTAGCCCCATGTCAGATTTCAAAATTAAATATAAAAAAATCTCTTTGCTCTTTTGAGAAATGGATTTCAGTGCAGAATTCTGCTGGAGCAGCACTATTAACTGATGCGTTTTGAAAAAAAAATGTTTTTTCCCATGACAGTATCCCTTTAAGTGTCACACCACTGGTTAAGTCTAGCAACCTCCACCCGTTTGGCAGAAACGCCTACATACAGGACCACAATTGGGGTTAACGCATGTAGTATTTCACAGGTAGGGATTCTCCTTGCAGTAAACATTCAGGCTCCAAAGAGGAAACATTGAAATCCCATAGCATGAAACCATTTATTAATAAAATATTTAAAAAGTTTTTTTTTTGCACTCACATTTGCTACGAAGTCAGTCATATAGAAAAAAAAGTCTTTATGGTGACACTCAAGGAAAGAGGAAGGTGTTAATGAGAAATCACATAAAAAGGAATTCAGTTTGCACACAGGGTGGTACTTAAATACAATTGGAACATACTACACCATATATTGTTTCGGGTCTCTCTGGTTGTTTTTGTGAATTAAAGAATCTTGTATATTTCTACAACCAGGAAGATTGTTCCTTGATATGGGGCCCATTTATGTAAAGAATAGTGATGGGCGAATTTATTCGCCAGGCGCGAATTCGCGGCAAATTTGCGTGATTCACCACCAGCGATTAAATTCGCGAAACGCCCGCGAAAATTCGCGTCGAAAAAACGGGCGCCGGCATCAAAAACGAGACGCCGGCGCAGTTTCGCGAATTTTTCGCGAATTTCGCAAATTTTTTGGCGAAGCGAAACGCCGCAAATTCGCCCATCACTAGTAAAGAATATAAACGTCGCCGACCTGTGGTCTCTCTGCTTGTCCTACTGTATCTTCTATCTGCTGTCCTTCACTACTTCTACCTACAACTGCTGCTCTGGGAGGCCCCACTATATGGCCAAGTTTAACCATATTATCCATAAATGAGCCACAGCCGACCATAACAAAGCAAGTAAAGTCAACTTTAAATGGTGCTTTTTGTGAAATATATAAGCAAAAAAATGAATGGTTAATATTAGGCACAACTCCCAGAATCCCCAACAACCCACTCCTGGATTCCTCCTTGTAGCCCACAACTGCAGAACATACATTGTGTTTATAAAGTCCTGTATCTTCCTAACGGTCCCAAACATGGGGAAGAAATATTATTGCCGCATCCTCCACCGTCGGTGAGTGAAACGAGCGAGGTCTTCCCATCGAGGAGGAGAAATAAAGATGAAATAATGGTTTCTATAACACTAAGATATTTCCATCTCCTGCAGTCCATCCCAGAGCTACGTGTGAGATTTCATTTTTCCGTTTCTTTTCAAATACCATCTGATCTTTCCGCACACAAAGTCGCTTATTATGGAGATGTTTTTATCCTTGCTACAAGGACGAGGTTTTCCTACTCCTTATCTTTTAGATGATGGGATGTGCTCCAAAGAAGAACAATAAACAAAAAATGTATATAATCACGAAAAAAAAAACAATTACTCAGAGGTCTCAACACATTTAAACCCCAGTCCAAGGGTTACCAAGACCTGGTGGTAATAAATTCAGTAGCAAAAATAAAGGTAAAGTAGACAAAACGATTAAGACATAAAAGCCTGATGCATTTCGTGCCAACGGGCACTTACTTAGGACTAAGAGTAAATGTCTGTTTGGCATGAAACGCATCAGGCTTTTATGTCCTAATGAATAGTTTTTTTTCTACTTTACTTTGCCTTTATTTTTGCTACTGCATTTATTACCACCAGGTCTCATACACACATTTGGAATTTTTGAGTTTTCCTACTCCTGCCATACAGCAACGAAAGGGTTTCTTCCAAGCTCTACAGACCAGTAAATTTACGGTGTAACGGTTATTCACCCAATTCATCAACAGCTGCCTCTACTGTCTAAGCCATAGGCCTAGTGATGTTTCACACATAGCCTATCATGTAGTTGAGGCATAAACTACAGGTATGGGACCTGTTATCCAGAATGTTCGGGACCTGGAGTTTTCCGGATAATGGATCTTTCCGTAATTTGGGTCTTCATTCCTTAAGTCTACTAGAAAATCATGTAAACATGAAATAAAGCCAATAGGCTGGTTTTGCCTCCAATAAGGATTAATTATATCTTAGTTGAGATCAAGTACAAGCGAATGTTTTATTATTACAGGAAAAAAGGAAATCATTTTTAAAAATTTGGATTATTTGGATAAAATGGAGTCTATGGGAGACAGCCATTCCGTAATTCGGAGCTTTCTGGATATCGGGTTTCCGGATAAGGGATCCTATACCTGTACCATCATTCCGATATTAATAAAATGAATAATCCATTGGTTATCAGTGGGCACTTATAGAGTATAATCTTGTTATAACACAGAATAAATATATTGCTGGCATTCTATAATGTTTCCTCCGGATCTTAGCTGCCGCATCAGCTCCTTCAGTCTGAGTCAGCAGCTCAAGTTGGACTGGGGGGTCCTAAGCCCATGGCTGATGCTGCTTCATGGGACCCCATTCCCCACCTGCAACCTCCCAAGCCACCACAGCAGCACCGTGTTTTCCTTATTTCCTCTTCTCAGGCTGCAATTGGAGGCAGTGGCTGCAGCACCCATGGTTCTAGAAGGGAAGAGGGTCTGGGTTGGTGGGGCCCACAAGGGTCAGACCCACCGGGTTTTTTTCCAGTGTCCTAAAGCCCCAGTCCATCTCTGAGGCAGCTTATCTGCCTGTGTCTGGTGCACCCCTATTGGTCTACCTGACTGATATCTGACTGGAAATCAGGCAGACATTGATTGGACAGGTTTAAACAATTTGATGGGGGTCATAGGAGTGTCGGCTCGTTTCTGCGGTCCATGTCTGATGGCCTGTGTCCCCTCTATGTGATCCAGTAATTCGGCCCAGTGTTTGGATCAGCCTATCATCCACCTCAAGGTTGGAATATTGGAGAAAGATCCGCTCATTTAGCAACCTCGCCCAACAAGCAGATCTTTCGATGTATGGCCAGCGTTGCCCTCCAGCACCAACTTGATCTCCAGTTATATAGAATAATTACTTTAATGGACAAAAGCTCAACCAAAGATCGGGCTATAAATGCTACACTTCAGATTTTGGGCTTCCACAACCTATAGGAAGTAGATCTCTGTGCCTTCAAAGATGCTCCCCATTTTTTTTTGGCGCTTCATTTTGCACATGCTATGGGCGATTGTCAGTTTCCTGATCTTAGGGATCCACTCACCCATACAGTAAATATCCAAGACTTTCATATGATACTGAAGTTTAGGAATTAATACAGATTCCCATTTTGTGGCAGCAGAGGAACCTGTGTATTTTGTGTGAAGATTTCGTCCTGTAGCATCAGCTTTTATAACCAGAGCACTCTGAGCATGTGCAGTGATACTGATGTGGCCTTACAAGATCCAAGATGGAGAACTGCCGGGAACAAATCGGAAGTGTCGATCCTTCTTGTTAGAGGGCTGCCTGGTACAGTAAGTCAGAATATACTATAAATTACACCATTTCTTTCCAGATTTTGTTTAGAATTTTATTTTTCCTACTCCACTTTTAATGACACTAGTGCGTAAGGGAGTTATTCTGCTTATTTTCTGTCCTCATTGCTTATATTATTGCTGATAAACTTTGTCTTTTATATCAGATTAATCAGTAGACACAACCCTACGTCAGTATTCAGTAACCTTACTGGTAACAATATGTTGATGTGGATCCACAATGTGTAAGGCATCTGTGACATTTAAAAGCCCCCCAAAATTGACCCCATGGGGCAAATTTTTCTTATGGTCGAATATCGAGGGTTAATTAACCCTCGATATTCGACTGCCAAATTAAAATCCTTCGACTTCGAATATCGAAGTATTTACCGCAATTTTAATCCATCGATCGAACGATTTTTCTTCGACCAAAAAATACTTAGAAAGCCTATGGTGACCTTCCCCATAGACTAACATTGTCTTCGGTAGGTTTTAGGTGGCGAACTAGGGGTCGAAGTTTTTTTTTAAAGAGACAGTACTTCGACTATCGAATGGTCGAATAGTCGAAGGATTTTTAGTTCGAATCGTACGATTCGAAGTCGTAGTCGAAGGTCGAAGTAGCCAAAAAAAACATTCGAAATTCGAAGTTTTTTTTATTCTATTTCTTCACTTGAACTAAGTAAATGGGCCCCCATGTGTTTCCCTGGCTTTCTTGCTCTAAATTGCTAAGACCCTTTGCTATTGTCAGTGATGAGAGAGCTGTTCTTCTGCTGGAATATTTAGGGGAACCTTGACCGCTACCCTAAAATATCTTCACTTGCGTCAGCAACCGGGGAGCTACCATCTAAGCTCATGTTTTATAAATAAAGAACAGAAGTAGGTAGCCATTAAGTTAAATGGGTGCTGCACTGACAGTGGCCCCCAGGGACCCGAATACACAGGTATTAATTATTCACCTGTCTAACGTTGATGTTTAAAAAGGTTGGTCAGTTTATTAAATAACACACTTTCAATATACATAGATGTATCATGAACATTTAAATGCTATATTGTGAATGCTATCCCACTTACTTAGCCTAACATGACATACAACCCCTCTTGAACCCCCAACTTACAAATCAGGGGTATTCAAGGCACATCAAATGATGCCAACATTTCCCAACAGCCTTAGGCTGACAGGGGATGCTGGGAGTTGTACGTCAATGAAATCATCCCTGAGGAAAATGCAACACTGTTATTACATGGACGAGCTTTGGAGAAAGGCAAAATATATATATATATATACATAATTCCATTTTCAACATGATGGAAAATGTTAATTTAAAGGGCCACAATACCCTTCCATTTTTCTTTAGAATTGTTCTTAGTGTTGAGTAATATCTCTACTGGTTTTGTTTTATGGTGTCTATCTCTGTACAGGCTATGAGAAACCCAATCCCTCTGCTATGGAGAGTGCCATTGTTTGGTTGGCCACACCCCTCTGCTGTAAAGTCATGCCTGTTCTGTTTTCTTGCTACGGTTTTATAACACAATAGCAGGTAATAATGGGACAATTATAAAAAGAAGGATATATTTGACTGGAACTCACTCTTTTATATACAGTATATACTCGAGTATAAGCCGAGTTTTTCAGCCATCAAAATATGCTGAAAAACTCTACCTCGGCTTATACTCGGGTCAAGTGCAAAAACGGTCGCCGGCGTCTATGAATAGTCGCCGGCGTCCAAGAATAGTCGACGGCGTCCAAGAATAGTCGCCAAGAATAGTCGCCGGCATCCAAGAATGGTCGTCAGCATCCAAAAACGAGACGCCGGCACCTCCAATGGGAGCAGAAACCCTCAATTTTTTGATTGAAACTTACCAGAAGCTGCTGCATTTCTCACCCTAGGCTTATACTCGGCTTATACTTGACTCAATAAGCTTTCCCAGTTTTTGGAGGTAAAATTAGATACCTTGGCTTATACTCGGGACGGCTTATACTCGAGTATATACGCTAGGTCTGGGTAATGGGGATGCAATGGAACAGACTAACATCGTCCCTCTGCACAAGTCTGTAGCTCAGAATCTACAAGGAAGTCTTGATCTATCTATCTATCTTCTAGGCACCACTGATCTAATAGTTATTATTACTATTTAATACTAAGGGGTTTATTTATAAAAAGATTGAGTTTTTTTCCATGAAAAATCAGCGTTTTCGTGGGTAATTTTCAGTCAAAACTTGAATTTTCAGGTTTGAGATTTATTATACCCCGAAGCTGGAAATAGCTTGAATCCGAAAATACAATGAAAATGTTTGGGAACCCCTCAATTCTTTGGAGTTTTGTTTATCATTGGCTGAGCTTTCAAAGTAGCAACTTCCATTTCATATATAACTTGCCTTATGGAAACAGTAGTATTTCAGCAGTGACATAAAGTTTATTGGATTAACAGACAATATGAAATATGCATCATAACTAAATTAGACCGGTGCATACATTTGGCCACCCAACAGAGATTTTACATCAATACTTAGTTGAGCTCCTTTTGAAAATATATAGCCTTTGATGAGTGTCTGGATTGTGGATGTGGGTATTTTTGACCATTGGTCCATACAAAATCTCTCCAGTTCAGTTAAATTTGATGGCTGCCGAGCATGGACAGTCTGCTTCAAATTATCCCATAGATTTTCCATGATATTCAAGTCGGGGGACTCCAGAATATTGTACTTGTCCATCTGCATAAATGTCTTTGTAGATTTCCAAGTGTGTTTAGGGTCATTGTCTTGTTGGAATATCCGACCCCTGCAGCGGAACTTCAACTTTGTGACTGATGCTTGAACATTATCCTGAAGAATTTGTTGATATTGGGTTAAATTCATCCGACCCGGGACTTTAACAAGGGCCCCAGTAGTCCCTGAACTAGCCACACAGCCCCACAGCATGATGGGACCTCCACCAAATGTGACAGTCGGTAGCAGGTGTTCTTCTTGGAATGCCGTGTTCTTCTTCCGCCATGCAAAGTGTTGTTATGAGCAAATAACTCCATTTTTGTCTCATCAGTCCATTTGTTCCAAAATGACTTGTCTAAATGAGCTTTTCCATACAACAAGCGACTGTGTTTGTGTGAGTGCAGAAAGGGCTTCTTTCTCACCCCCCTGCCATACACATGTTCTTTGTGCAAATTGTGCTGAATTGTAGAAGATGTACAGATACACCTGCATCTGCAGCAAGATGTTCTGCAGGTCTTTGGAGATGACCTTTGGGTTGTCTGTAACATTCTCACAATCCTCCGCATATGTCGCTCCTGTATTTTTCTTGGCCTGTCAGACCTGGGTTTTACAGCAACTGTGCCTGTGGCCTTCCATTTCCTCATTACATTCCTTACAGTTGTAACTGACAGTTTAAACATCTGAGATGCTTTTTGTAGCCTTCCCCTAAACCCTGATACTGAACAATCTTTGTTTTCTGATCTTTTGAGAGTTGCTTTGAGGATCCCATGCTGTCACTCTTCAGAGGAGAGTCAAACAGAAGCACAATTGCAATTGGTCATCTTAAATACCTTTTCTCACAAATCTAGTGTTGCCAGTAATCAGTATTGAGCAGTTACATGCATTCAAATTTGCAAATTTTTTCCAGTTTTTCACATTTGATTTCATACAACTGAATACTGCTTTACTAAAAATCTTTGTTCAGAAAACACCCCAGTACTCAGATGTTCCTGGGAAATGAAAGACATATCACTGTTATCTTTTTTGGAGTAAATTATTTTGCAGACTGAGAGGGGTTCCCAAACTTTTTAAATATGACTGTACACATCTGAAACCTGTCCCGGGTCATATAGAAGTCAATGGCAGGGGTCTCTTGAACCATTTGATGATGTTAATAGCCTTCATGATGTTCAAGTTTTTGTTTTTTTTCCGGTGGGTTTTGCTCGTGCGATTTGATGGTTTTTTTTTTTTTTTTTGGAAAATTTGGTCAATTCGAATTTTCGGGTTATTAACCGCGAATTCACTGATTCAAGTTTTTTTTAATTAGAAACCATTCGAGTTGCAAGTTAATTCATGGTCAAAAAACCTCACAAAGCTCTAAAATTTGACCTTTCACTTTATCAAAGGTATTTGGGATCCAGGCAGATGTTCTCTCGACTCAAACCCAGCCCTAGATACAAGTACTCGGATTCTCTGGTAACTGCTCAGGAACACGCCAGTCCATTTGCATTCTAGTCCGTCGCTTCCTCTCCCCGTGAGTTGGCTAAAGGGATCCATTTGCATAATTTTCCCTGCTTTATTGCGTTACGCAATCTCCAGGCCTGCTCAGATCTTCTCCTTCGGTTCTTATCCATTTTCTTTCAATCTCCACCTGTGGTGAGGCAAAAAAGTAGAAAAAAAAAAAAAAAGCCTTTCAAGCAAACGGTACAAATTCTTGTGAAATATATTTCAGATATGTAAATAGCCTGCAGTTTGGCTTTTCAGAATCTGTTTGCACAGCCACTGCTTCATTTCCATCTCACACTAAGGCGAAAATTCACTAAGCCGCGAAGCGCCGAACGCTAGCGTTAATTCGCTAGCGTTTGGCATTTTCGCTACTGCACAAATTCACTACGCTGGCGTAGTTTCGCTAGTGTTACTTCGCACCCTTACGCCAGGCGAATTTTCGCTAGCGACGAAACTAAGCAAATTCAGTAACTTGCGCAGTGTACTGAACGCTACTTTTTACGCTAGACTTCCTTCGCCACCTCAGACCTGGCGAAGCGCAATAGAGTAGATAGGGATTGTTTCCAAAAAAGTCAAAATTATTTCTAAGTCCCAAAAAACGCTGGCGTGTTTTCTACATGATGGGTGATAGGCTGAAAAAGATCGAAAAATTTTTTGGGGCTCCCCTCCTTCCCCCCTACATTTCCTGACTCATGGCAACTTACCTAGACAGTGGGCACATGTGTAGGGCAAAATAACATTTTTATTTGCTGATTTGAAGGTTTTCTTGGCATTTGTAGTGCTGATACGTGTTCCTCCATTGAAATTTGAATTTCGCGCCGTATGCAAATTAGGCTTTGCTAGCGTAACTTCGCTTTACATAGCGAATCAACGCTAGCGCAACTTCGCAACCTTACGCTACCCCTGAGCGCAACTTCGGATTTTAGTGAATTTGCGGAGCGCTGGCGAAACTACGCCTGGCGAAGTGCGGCGAAGCTCGGCGAAGTTGCGCCTGGCGCAACTTCGCATCTTAGTGAATTTGCCCCTAAGTGACTAAGATTCCATAAGGAGCCACGGTCTCGCATGCCAATATTTTTGGTAAAAAGGTACTAATATAAAGCTTGGAATGTTTTAAAGGCAGACTAAAGGTGTTTCTATTGTGCTTTCAAATTTTGACGAGTCGATAACATCCGCTATCCTCTCCTAAAAACCCTCTTCACATAATTGCTCCAATAGATAACTATGTATAAAAGACTTGGTGCCTTGGTTTAGTATTTCGGGGGGTGGGGTTCCCATCTTTGGGGGTGACACCAAACCAAAGGAGGGTTGAAAATTGGTCCAGCGGATAAAAATGACATCTAATGTTATTAATAGGGAAAAAAAGATCACAGAAGGAAGAAAGTGAAAACTTTCCATTTATATCACCAAAAAAAAAAATCACTAGCTCGTTCCTAGCTGGTTGGGAAACATAATGACTAATAGTGGTATATACATCCCATGTACAAGATACAGTCAAGGAAACATTACAAAGTGTTAGATTGAAGGTTTTCTTTGTCAGTCTGCAGTCAAGAATCCAAAAGGAAAGTAATTAAAGTGGAGACAGGTGTGGGAGAAGAGATGAGTTTATAGCAGAAGATATGGACATGCAGGATCAAAGACTGGTATACAGAAGATACGGAAATGCAGAAGAATAGAGCAGAATACGGAAGATACGGAATGCAGCAGAAGAAACATCTATACAGAAGATACAGGATCAAAGACTGGTATACAGAAGATATGGGCATGCAGGAGAAGAGACAGGAATCAGAATTTACGGGCATGCAGGATCAGAGACAGATATACAGAATACGGGCATGACAAGAATACAGAAGATATGGGCACGGAGAAAAGAGGCAAGTACAAAAGATATTCCCATCCAGGAGAAGAGACAGGGGTACAGAAGTTACAAGCATACCAGATCAGAGACAGGTATACAGAAGATATGGCCATGCAGGATCAAAGACTGGTATACAATAGATATGGCCATGCAGGATCAAAGACTGGTATACAAAAGATATGGGCATGCAGGATCAAAGACTGGTATACAATAGATATGGCCATGCAGGATCAAAGACTGGTATACAAAAGATATGGGCATGCAGGATCAAAGACTGGTATACAATAGATATGGCCATGCAGGACCAAAGACTGGTATACAGAAGATATAACCATGCAGGATCAAAGACTGGTATACAAAAGATATGGGAATGCAGGATCAAAGACTGGTATACAATAGATATGGCCATGCAGGACCAAAGACTGGTATACAGAAGATATAACCATGCAGGATCAAAGACTGGTATACAAAAGATATGGGCATGCAGGATCAAAGACTGGTATACAGAAGATAGAACCATGCAGGATCAAAGACTGGTATACAAAAGATATGGGCACGCAGGAGAAAAGACAGGAATCAGAAGTTATGGGCCTGCAGGATCAGAGACAAATATACAGAAGATACAATCATGCCAGATCAGAGGCAGGATTACAGAAGAAAATATGGGCATGGCGAAAAAAGACAAATACAGAAGATATGGGCATGCAGCAGAAGAAACAGATATGCAGACGATAGGATCAGAGACATATATACAGGCATGCAAGATCAGACAAGCATACAGAAGGTACGGGAATAGAGAAAAAAGACTAGTACAGAAGATGCAGGCATTTAGGTGAAGTGACAGAAGGTACAGGCATACAGGAAAGAGACTGGAGTACAGAGGATATGGGCAAGCACAAATGAGGTATACAATACATAGGATACAGGCATAGAGGAAACCTAAATGCTAGTGTGTTCACTTATTATTAGCACAGATTCATGCAGCAGGTGGATTCCATATGTGGCTCATACAGTGCTACACAATATGTTGGCGCTATATAAATACATGTTAATAATAATAATAATAATAATATAAAGAATAAACTGAAATGCTGTTGGACAATTGGACAAGGAAGTAAAACAAGTGGATAATATAAGAGTAAAAAATGCAGCCGTGTTTAATTAAACATCGAAACCTTTTCATGATGCGCACATCAACCGTGCTGGCAACAAAGTGAAAAATCAGGTTCTGCCGATAAATAATTCTTATTCAAGAAAGAATGCTGCCAAAGTTGGGAGAATTTCGGGGGTTTTTTAGGTACAAAGGATGTATATTTTTCCAAGCATGAGCAACATAACTACATAACCGTACATCTTAGACAATATTATTTGGCAGGTTCCCAAATCAGATTGCTTTGCAGGTAATGGTGCCTGATACATCATCTAAGTGTATCATGTACTAACTGTCAGCTGAAAAAAAGGAGAAGCTGCCATTTTCTTCTGCTCTGCAATATAAAGGTACAAGTAAAACGCCTACATGTGTGTTCCAGTGGGAGAACCCCTGGGGCATTCAAGTTAATGTCCCGTTGGACCTGATACCACCCAACTTAAAGTTATAAAAGAAGAGCTTTCCGGTGCAGGGAGTGAGGTGTGTGTTCTGTATTCATCTATATACAAAGTGTAGCTCGAGCACTTCGTCTAAATCGGGAAAATATGTGTAGAATTGACTTATGTAAGTAACAAGCGGGGACATAGAACTGACGACACTGCTACTTCTCTGCCATCAATTCTACAATTCATGGTGCAGATTAAAGAGAGCCTAGTTCCTAGATACAGTTATAATAATGTAGATCTGTTTAAAGGAACGTGGGTTGAAATGTGGACCTCGAAGGGATTTGGGGTTTTTTCTTTGTCAATGGCTTGACAAAATACAAAGAATATCATTTTAACAGTGGCCAGGCCCAAGGAAAACCAAACTTTGGCCCTTTAGCTACTATTAAAATACAATTCTCAATATTGCGCTAATGTGGCCATCTTGCTATACTTTACTTGCCATTCCCATTATCTACCCACAACCGCTGCTCTTTTGGGCCCCCCATGAGGCAGTCTCCATTGCTCTCTGGGTTCTCTCTAGGGCACCCCCCCTCCTTTTGCATTTCATAGAGAGCCCTGACTATACACCCCCTCCAAATCTATTATTTTGGATAGATAGCTGAGAAAAAGAGATAGAGTAGTGATATATACAATACATAAAGCTACTAAAGTCTTGGGTTTATCAACTCCTCATAGAATCGCTGCAGAGACTTTTCCATCTGTAATTGATGAAACAATTCGGACCCTCTGCTCTATTAGCACCTCAATGACCTTAAATCCAATAACTGGTATCAGCAGCTTAGGGCTGTCCAAAATGTGGCCCTCCAGTTAATGTTGAAGTAACATTTCCTCCTCAGCCACTCACAGGCTAGCAAAGAGTGATAGGACTTCTGTGCTATTTGGACATTGTGGCTCTATTATCTTGCACGGTGTAGAATTGAAGTCCTGAGTATGATTCTGCCATAGGTATTGTCTCTAGGTTCTCACCATATCTGCATGGGTTACCTCTATCACTTCAATATAATAGTAATGGGAGAAAACCCATATGCATTTCCTTGGTGGGAATCCAAACCAGGATCCCAGTGCTGCCATAAATCAATGTAACTCTTTTGGCACATTACTTAAGGCTCAAGGGCTTCTTCCTCATCTGCCAATGCAGCAGGCACTGACCAACGTTTCATCAGAAGATGACATTTTCAAATCTGCCCTGATCCCTGAACCAACAGTCGGGGTCGGCGACCACCATACACATGCAGATAATCTTATCTGTGAATTTATGGCCACCTTATGATATACCATGATCTTATCTGTGAATTTATGGCCACCTTATGATATACCATTACCGTACCATTCTAGGTTCCTCAACAGTAGATATCAAATTAAATTCACCTCCTGGCTTTTCAGTGTCCCTTAAAGGTAGGAATATGAACCCAGCTGAAATACAGCTCCGATGCCCACTGGTAAGTCCACCACAAACTGCAGAAGAAGATGTATTTAATAAGAGCCAGCAGGCCACAAGTTCATCGCTCGCTCCCCAGAGACCCACCAAGATAACGAGGAAGAACATTTCAATGAACCTAAGCTGTTAAATGTGTTTTTAGGAAGCAGATAAACAGTTTGCAGAGAGTCACGCGTAAGCACTTTTGTAGAATATCATCGTTCAAAAAAAAAAAAAAAAATACGATGATTCAAGCAAGTTTATTGCTGGCACGGTATAAACGGAGCCGTGTTTCTCCTGCTCTCCCACAGTTACTTTTTATTTCACCAGGCTGTTGTCTTCATTATTTTTTTTTATCTCTTTGTGTCCTGCAAGAGTATTATTTTTATCCCCTGCGCTTCAGTCTTATCTTTATTTTTTTCCCCCTAACCTTCTTTTCACTATAAATGGACTTCTTTAATGTAGTCGTAGAAAAGCTGCTGCTTCCAGATGTTTATTAACCCCTAGATTGGTGGCGGTTGGATTTATATCAGTTCAAGCTCTACTTGGAGGTTCTAACTTTAATCAGAGCCCCTTTCGTTCATTATAGGGTTATAGATGTAGGTATACATTGGTGTATCAACCATAGTTCCAAGAATATCTAGGGCAGCAAATATGTTTTCAACCCAAAGCTCAACTGACCTTCTAGCTTGGTCTTCAAGTGTACCTAGAAGTAGGACCCAACACCCAAACTGGCCATAAGGCTGAGCCTTCCTTGCCACTATTTTATTCACCTCCCAGGGGTTAGGGTTAGGAACAGCCCACAATTTGAAAACCAATTTTAGTCCAACCACAGGGTTCTTTTTTTAACACTAATCTTGGTTAGTTAAAGTGACTTTTTGTCAACCTGCACCCGACCCTAAGATGCCCAGTCCACACCAAACCCACCCAGCACTTATATGTATAGGCCCAGACCCAAACCACCCATCTCTGATGTCACAAAAGGGGGTGGGGCAGGCACGCGCCTATAAAAAGACGCTACCGGAAGAAGAAGCTGACACAGGAAGGTGGTGGGTTGGAAGAAGGAATGAAGATCTCAACCCAAACCCATGACCCACAAACTGTGTCTGGAAGTCGGCTCTAGAATAGTGATTTGGGCATTGATGACAATCTGATGTCACACCTGTCTGCCAGATATTTTGTTTCCCATTCAGGAGATTAGGAAGCATCTGCCTTCAGGGGAAACTATTTGGATCAGCGCAGGTCCCTTCCTCCTTAGAGGACAACTGCAACCGAATGCCCCCCCATAGCTCTGCCTCTATGTAGAAACCTAAACGGGATCTAAAGAAAAAGGAAATATACTTTCATCATCTTTAACTGCACTAGAGCAGTCCCATGTAACGGCATCACGTTAGTTGCTATGGGTTACCAGACGTTTCAGCCATTGGTAGGGCTATACAAAAAGAAGAAGAATTCTGTATATTAAAATGGAATAAATGTTGCTAGCATTAATGGACAAGGAAATGTAAAATGACTGAGGAGGTGTCCAATTATTAGCTACCTAATCCCTTACCCCCTGCCTCTTCTTAAAAAAGTGCATTGACCCATGGTGCTTTTGTCCACAGCAGACGGCCGCCATCTTTTCCCCGGTTCCCAGGCATCCTGCGCGTGGGTTTAGGTTCGAGGAAGGAACATTACAGAACAAACCGACGCCCCAGTAGTTTTATATTTCCTTGTCCTTTAAATGGCTTGAACATTATAAAGTAGGAACTCTTCAGCTGGAGCGTTTGAAGGAAATATCTGTTTCTCACATACTGATGGGCTAAAAAAAAACGTGTTAAATTAGTTTATCATCTCCCGTGTGATGAACGTGCCGCAAATTCATTGAAGCGGCCGCCACTGAACTGGTGTCCATTTAATGAGAAATGCTATAGAATGTATTGTGCCAAATGAAAGACATACCTGCAAGTTGTAGCAAGCTTTCTGCGTGATGTGTTTGTGCGGTTGCACGTCGCTCTCTATTCCCACGGATTTCACCTCGGCCCCGGAGGCGCACGCGGCAGCCATGACAAAACGCACCTCGGCGTATGGATTCCAGTCGTGGGGGATCTCCTGGTCTGAACCCAACTCCAGTTTACAAGACAGGCTGTGCGGCTGATCTTGACCTTAAAGGAAACATTCGCTTTGACATATACAGATATTAAAACATAGGGGCAGATTCACTAAAAGGCGAATTGTCGGCAGCTACCACTTCGCACAAATCGCACCACTTCAATCAGGCGCAAATTCCCTACCACTACACTTATTTATTAATATGCGAAGTTGCGCCCCGGGCCGCTGAGCGCTGGCGACTTTTCACTAGCGTTACTTCGACAGTGCGAGCATTTCATAGCGAAGAAACGCTAGCGTTCGTTTGTGCCTAGCGAAAATTCGCAGGTGATCTTGCTCTTAGGTCAATTTGCATAGGGCGGGTAATTTAAAGTTGTATGGACATCATTATTGTAAATGTTGGTGCAAATACTTGAAGTTACCACTTATTATTACAAATGTCCAGGGAACCTTAAAGGGATCCTGTCATCGGAAAACATGTTTTTTTCAAAACACATCAGTTAATAGTGCTGCTCCCGCAGAATTCTGCACTGAAATCCATTTTTTAAAAGAGCAAACAGATTTTTTTTTTATATTCCATTTTGAAATCTGACATGGGGCTAGACATATTGTCAGTTTCCCAGCTGCTGTCATGTGACTTGTGCCTGCACTTTAGAAGAGAAATGCTTTCTGGCAGGCTGTTGTTTCTCCTACTCAATATAACTGAATGTGTCTCAGTGGGACCTGGATTTTACTATTGAGTGTTGTTCTTAGATCTACCAGGCAGCTGTTATCTTGTGTTAGGGAGCTGCTATCTGGTTACCTTCCCATTGTTCTTTTGTTTGGCTGCTGGGGGGAAAAAGGGAGGGGGTGATATGACTCTAAAGGTGGCCATAGACGTAACAATTACGATCTTTCTTGGAAAAGATCTTTCCAAGAAAGATTGTTCATTTCAATACTCATGTGTAGAGCTGAATCGTCAGATATACAGGTAGATATACGGGAAGAAACAATAGAATTCTACCTGTATCTGACAATTCAGCACTAACAATGGGCGATGTTTGGGTCCCTTCAAAGGCACCCGATCAAAATTTTCCGTCCAGCCCGATCGACGAGCCGACCGATATCCAAGTCTTCTGCCGATATCGGTCGGCTCTTTTTCCACCATACACGCAACTAATATCAGACAAAAATTTGTTTCATACGATATTATCTGTGCGTCTATGGCCACCTATACTTGCAGTACAGCAGTAAAGAGTGATTGAAGTTTATCAGAGCACAAGTCACATGACCAGGGGCAGCTGGGAAATTGACAAAATGTCTAGCCCCATGTCAGATTTCAAAATTGAATATAAAAAAAATCTGTTTGCTCTTTTGAGAAATGGATTTCAGCGCAGAATTTTGCTGGAGCAGCACTATTAACTGATTCATTTGTGGAAAAAAAATATTCTCATGACAGTATCCCTTTAATAAAGACAAGAGAGTTAATATAATGCCCTACACATGAGCCCACTGTAAAATGAATGTTCCATATGTTATGAAATGTCTGGAAACATTTTACCCCAAAAAAACATGTTTGTTAGGACTTTTGCAGGCAAACCCGCTTAAAAAAAGGAAAAGTTGTCAGAGTTTTTTTTTTAATTTTAATGCATTTTTGGCACACAGGATATGATGTGACAGAAGATTGCGGAAGATTTAGCTACTTTTTAGCACTTTGCCCAGTCTGAGGTGAAGAAGTCAAATCTGGCAAATATCTGAAAACGTTCAGTAAAATCCGCACTTTAGTGAATTCGCAGAGTAAGGATCGTTCGCCAGAGCGAAAAGTCGGCCGGTGATAGAGTGCGAATGAACACTAGCGACTGTCTCTTTCGCTATCGGATTGACGCCTGCGTCTGTCAGTGAATTGGCGATGTTCCTGCGGGTGTGATTTCTGGCGAAAAGTCGCCCTTTAGTAAATCCGCCCCATAACATACGTTTAAAGGGAACAAGAATAAGTTCTACAGAGTCGTCCAGGTCATTACAGCAATATTTGCAGTTCTCAACTTAACCCCCCTCCCCAGGGCTCCGTTTCTTTGTCTCCCACCTGGCTGCTCACACTTACTAAGCCGGATCCAGCGGGAGGGTGGGAGGAGCAATACACAGAAAATTTTTCTAGTTTTTAATTTGGCTTTTCGCTGTACCATTCAAACTCAGCCTGGAGCAGAAACTTGAGAAGATCCGGGAAGAAGAAGAAAATGGTGGCATGGCCCTCCTACAGTTGTACCCCCAGTGGCACTGGCTCGGGGTATTAGGAAGTTATTACAATCACTTGGGGTCCCTCAATAATTATGCCTTTCCTTCTACTGCTCCCTGGGACCCTCCATTAGTTGTTACAACCCGGAGTGAACAGCGGCAGAACCTGGAATTCAGTTACAGTGGCGTATGTTGTGTGAACTCCCTGCAGCCCCTCATTACGTCTGTTCCCCACAAACATCTGATGGGAGATTCCGGCCAACGGACACGGCTGCTTTTTCTCGGTTTTCAGGTTTAAAGTTGGACCTGGAAAGGTGTAAGTGTTGCACTCAGTAGCCACAGGAGCCAACATTAGAGCTGAATGCACAAAACATCGATCAAGAGCATTTGTTCTGCCTTCAGGTCAGGCATCGGCTCCCGCAGCGAAGGATGAAATCAATTAACACTTGCCTTACTGCGCAATGAGACGGATAAATCTGTGCTACGGGGCAAACGCGTGCAGCTATAGAGCCATAGGATGGTCTTTAAAAGTCTGACGCTGGCTACCATCCATTTTGGAAACAGCACGGCAAGAAATAATAGGCATTAAATGCTAAAACCCAATATACAGCCCGAGTGGCAGCACAAAACACAACGTCATTCATTTTGCTTCCCCAGCTGTTCTACTTACTAATTGTTCCCTTTGCTTTCATGTAAATCGGCCCTGGGCCAGCTGCCAGTTTGAGAGGCCCGCAAGCCTCCCAGCGTTGATATAAAACAGCGCTTTAAAGGGATCAATTACATGTAAGTGTAATTTGTCAATTATGCCTAATTATAAGGCACGAGTCAACGGCGTAGCAACTCACTATTGAGCACTCAGCGTTGGATACAGCGCAATTACTGGATACCCACGTACTGCCCTTTATCTTTCAGAAGCAACTTCTACCTATTTAAAGGAGAACTAAACCCCCTTTGGTAATCTTCGTCACTTTGTAGTTGAAGCGAACCTGGAAAACGCGCATGCGCCTATACAGAGCTTCCTTAGTGAGATTACGGAGTGGCTAAAGATGGCCCCTGTGAGCTCCGCTGCGCCGACTCTGCAACAAGGGGTAATTACCGGTTTAGGGGTATTCTGTGTTAACTCCTGTGTGGAGGGGGGACTATGGAGGGTAGGGGTTCATATTAGAAAGGTGCTTAGTTCTCCTTTAATAACCAGGGTACATTCAACTTTTTATGGCTGGTTTCAGCAGGTCTCATTACACTAGGATTTTGGGAACCATTGCTGCATTGAGGGTATAAAAACATAACCAATGCCTAAATGATTCTTGTACCTTGCACTTCCTCACTACATTCAGTCCATAAAGGGAACAATGGCAGTTTTCTTTACATAAAAGGGATT
The DNA here is from genome assembly GCA_038501925.1 of Xenopus petersii. Lineage (NCBI taxonomy): Eukaryota > Metazoa > Chordata > Amphibia > Anura > Pipidae > Xenopus > Xenopus petersii. The sequence continues at coordinate 171,445,831 of CM076680.1, read as the reverse complement.
CTGCTTCTAGGCCGTTCTTCTTTCCAGAGATTGTCTGCACTACCCACTATGAACAGCAGAGGGACCTGGAGTCTCAAATCCATCACTTCAACACGGTACAAGGTAAGGGAGGGGCTCAGTGACTCCACTAGGGTGGGCGGGGACATGGTCCATACAAGTCCGATGCAGCAATCATGGTTTCCTACATCGTATACTGTACTTTTTTTATAAAGGTTCAACTAATTGAGCCCATGTCAGTTAGCGGGTTGTTTTTATTTACCTTTGCGCTATAACATGCAAGAATAAGGCTTTTTAGGCATATAGGGGCAAATTCACTAAGATGCGAAGTTGCGCCAGGCGCAACTTCGCCGCACTTCGCCAGACGTAGTTTCGCCAGCGCTCCGCAAATTCACTAAAATCCGAGGTTGCGCAAGGGGTAGCGTAAGGTTGCGAAGTTGCGCTAGCGTTGATTCACTATGTAAAGCGAAGTTACGCTAGCAAAGGCTAATTTGCATACGGCGCGAAATTCAAATTTCAACGGAGGAACACGTATCAGCACTACAAATGCCTAGAAAACCTTCAAATCAGCAAATATAAATTTTTTATTTTGCCCTACACATGTGCCCACTGTCTAGGTAAGTTGCCATGAGTCAGGAAATGTAGGGGGGAAGGAGGGGAGCCCCCCAAAAAATTTCGATCTTTTTCAGCCTATCACCCATCATGTAGAAAACACGCCAGCGTTTTTTGGGACTTAGAAAAAAATGTGACTTTTTTTGAAACAATCCCTATCTACTCTATTGCGCTTCGCCAGGTCTGAGGTGGCGAAGGAAGTCTAGCGTAAAAGGTAGCGTTCAGTACACTGCGCAAGTTAGTGAATTTGCGTAGTTACGTTGCTAGCGAAAATTCGCCTGGCGTAAGGATGCGAAGTAACACTAGCGAAACTACGCCAGCGTTCGTTAGTGAATTTGCGCAGTAACGAAAATGCCAGACGCTAGCGAATTAACGCTAGCGTTCAGCACTTCGGCGCTTAGTGAATTTGCCCCATAGAGTCTAAGGGGCAAATTCACTAACAGGCGAAAATTTGCCAGCGATGGCTTCGCGCACATCGCAACACTTCGCCAGGCGTAAATTCGTCTGGACAACGTTAATTCACGAAGATCTGAAGTTGCGCACAGGATACCGAACGCTGGCGAAATTATGCTCAGCAGTCCGAAGTTACGCTAGCGTTGGCTAATTAGCATACGGCGTGCAGTTAAAGTACAATGGGCGTATATGTTGCAGCAAGTACATTACACTACACAAGGCCTGGGAACCTTATTAAATTATATAAAGTTGTTATATTGTCCTACACATGTGCCCACAGTTTAGTTTAGGTGCCATATGTTAGCAAATATAGGGGGGAAGGAGGGTACCCCCAAAAAAAATTTTACGATCTTTTTCAGTCTATCACCCTTTAAATAGGAAAAAAACGCCAGCGTTTTTTGGGAAAAATTTTTAACTTTTTTTTGAGGAACTCCTATCTACTCTATTGCACTTCGCCTGGACTGAGGTGGCGAAGGCAAGTCTGGCGATAGAGGTAAGGGTCGGTAAAATCAAAAACTTAGTGAATTTGCATAGTAACGCTCTTTCGCAAGACCGTAAATTCGCCTGGCGTTAGAGTGCGAAGTTGCGCCAGAATCCATCTCCTTGGCGAAATTATGCCAGCTACCGTTTGTAAATTGGCGAAGTGCCGAAATGACGTCACGAAGTTAGTCACTTCAACCTTTAGTGAATCTGCCCCTAAGCATCTAAGCTTTAACATACCTGTAAACTAGGGATGCACCGAATCCACTATTTGGGATTCGGCCGAATTCCAAAATCCTTGGTGAAAGATTCGTCCGAATACCAAACCGAATCCTAATTTACATATGCAAATTAGGTTCAGGAAAGGAAAAAGTAGAAAAATTTCTTCTTTTGCGACGAAAAGTCACGTGATTTCCCTACCTGCCCCTAATTTACATATGCAAATTCCGATTCGGGTCGGCCAGGCACAAGGATTCGGCCGTATCCGAAACCTGCTGAAAAAGGCCGAACCCTGCTGAATCCCGAACCAAATCCTGTATTTGGTCCATCCCTACTGACCCTATACACATGTCACAGTCCCAATTTGGTGCCTTGAAAATGAGTGTTATTTACTGTAAGTGGGTTGAGTTAAGGACAGAAGAAGGCAGGTCGGTTTCTAATTGACCGTTTAAAAGTAACAATAACTACAGGGTGGAGTTGAACAATATGAATTGTTTAAACTGGAAGATAACAAAGTCCTTTCCAAACCTTGTCACAGCCTCACTGTACTCTGTAAATAGCAAAGATGGTTAAACGATATGATATTTTTCATAGAACAAATGTATATTTACTGTTTTTATCTGGAAGTCGGTCAATCTTCCACACAACCGCCTTGTAAGCTTTTTCGTACTTCGCTGTTCCTACGGTTACTTGTATCACTGGCTCCGATTCTGTTTCGTAGGTTGATCCAAGGCAAGTCCTTCTGTTCATCTTGGTTTTTAAGGAGCGCTGCCTCTGGAGACCAACCGTCCAAAGTGCTTTCCTCCATGTTGCAGGAACTGGAAAGTGTATTGCAATGTTCTCACAATACTTGGCTGAATTGACGTGTAAATTGTCTGTAAAACTTGGAGACATGTTTAGGAAAGCCTGGAGCTCCACATACGCGCCCTGCACTACGGCTGAGGTCTTCACTGAAAATGGAAGTTCTTCCCCACTGAAAGAAGTCTTAAAGCGCATGAGCTCAAGGCGGCAGGCGTCAACTGGGATAAATTTAATGACCCTCGATGTGTGGAATTCCTGTACTTTAACAGACTTGTGGAAATGATAGTTTGTTATGGCTATTAGCCTTTGATCACTGACCTCATAAAAATAACCCCTACAGACGTTCTGAAGTTCCGCATCGTTTAGTGTTAAGAAACACTCTGTTCCATTGTTAACAAAACAAAGGCAGTGCAGACGGCAAATAACAGAAGTTTCCATCATTTTCCCTTCTTTGTTGATCCTTCCCCAAAAATTGTCCACTAGTTCCATAATCATTTCTGGTTCTTCGTAAGTCTTCTTCTGCTTAGCCGTCGGTGGGAGGTTCATTAGCTCTTCTTCTACAGCTGTAATGAAATCTTTAAGATCCAGGTAATTGGTCGTTCCCAGTTTTAGCATCTGTTCAACTTCTGCTTCATGAAAGACTTCAAGTTTTGGGTGATACTTCCTTTTCTCGGTGTAAGTAACATGCTCTATTTTAACAGTGTGGATTTTATCTGAAACACTGAAGTTCTCCACCTTTGGCTCCGACAGCCTACACAATTGTCCAAGTTGGAATTCTTTGAATGGCTTGTCAAGGCCCTTCTCATAATACATTTGCAGAATCCCCCCAGGTAGAACCTTTAAATAAATGGGCCCCCACTGCCTAGAAGACATCATGTTCTTTTTTTCTGGAATCCTTAGCATGAATGGCCACCCATCTTTTCTTTCACTTCTAAAAAGACTGTGTGGAATAAATGAGAGGCTGTCAGTCTCTAAAAAAGCATTTGGATGTTTTGGATCATCGGGTGGGTCTTCTGTCTTTAAGTGTTGAAGTTTCTCACAGACGTAACTGAAAGAAAGTTGATTTAGACTTTTCTGATGATCATCACAAGTTTCCTTTTTGTTTCTCTCATGGTCAGGTGCAGAAACCCCAGTGGGGGCCTCATTATTCCAAAATGGGCTTGAAAAGGCACATCTGAGTTGAGGACATTCAGTATGAGCCCGTTCAGACTGAGTTGCTAAATAATTATGACATGGGTATTTGGGAGTACTTGCCTTGTCTGGGCTGGGTGATATTGGCAAAACAGAATTTGGTAACAGTGGAATGTTGGTTGATACTATTGGTGAGTCCGTGTAGGTAGAATAGGAAATCCTTGACACGTCAGAATTAGGAAACAGAATAAAAGACCCCGATGTTGGTGTGGAGGGGGTGCCTGAGTAATTGCTGTTAGGCCTACAAAGAGGCGTGTTCCTTGGAGGACTTGGACTTAAAAATAAATCAATTACAGGAGACGTATTGGGAGTAGTGGGGTTGGAAGCTGAGGAACAATCGTAGGACGTGTTGTACAGATTCAGTTTAAGCCCACTGGCTTTAGGCATGTAATGATTCCCCTGGGGGAAATGCAAAGACTTCTGGGCCGGCTGGTACAGATTTTCATCATCAAACGTCACCCAATTCTCTGGTTTCGTCGAGAACATCTTCCTTAATTTGATTGATTATTGTCTGAAGGACCTAATAATACACAAAATCAAACCAATTAGTTCAATGGCAAGGTTAAGTGGCAGACTATTAACAATGATAGAGATACCTAAAAGGGCAGATTTACTAATGTTTGGTAAGATTTTGCAGCTGTATATTTTGGTGAATATAGAACATTAACGGTTTTAGATTGGCTACAGCCTAGGACCACTTTTCTTGTCCCTCCCAGACTCCTATAGTCCCTGTCGTACCAGACTCCCCAATGTCCATCAATATCCCTCAGCAACTGTATATGTTTGTTCATTGGCCCCCTGCAACCCTAGTATTCTTACATTCTGCATATCAAACTCTTTTTTTGGCCAAAGCAGCCACTCAGGGCCTTGGTACAGTTGATCTCCAGGGTACTTGTTCCATGGCCTCACATATTATTTAAACATATAGAAGCAGTCCTTCTACCTGATATCAACCTACTCTCTTTCAGAATATACAGAATTCACATTTCCCTTTGCAAAAACTAGAACCATTCAGATTCTGTCTTACTTACCCAACCCAAAATGTATACAATGCAATATATATATATTTTTTTTTCCCACAAAATTCAAGTTCTTGCTGAACAAATTGCAGTGCTTCTCTGCAAGCATCATTTGTAGGCCAAGCTTGTTGTATTTAATTTTAAGCCATCAGTGCCGCATAAGTCTGAAGTCATAATAAGAACAATAATTAAATGTAAATTTAAAGGCTAAAAATGCAAAGCAGATGTGACTTTGAAAAGTTTTTCACAATGACAAAAAAAACTTACCAAACCACAAAATGATAAAGGTAATGTTTTTTTTGCGTGTGTGGAGTTCATATCACTGCTATATGAATTCCCACCTATAGAATTAATACTTATTAAATGTTTATTAATATATACTATATATGTGTGTGGATTAAGCGAATCTGTCCCATTTCATTTCATCAAAAATTAGCAAAAGTTCACAAAATGCATTAAAGTCCATGCTGTAATTAAGGGATACTTACCAGCCGCTCTACACCATGGACAAGATGGCGGCGCCCATGAGTTCCACGTGGCACGTTCTGATGCCAATGCGTTCTGAAGCATCATGACGCTGGTGCACCAAAACACGCAGCGCCAGCGCTTGACGCATGACATCATTACGCTCGTTTCGCGTGAAAATTCGCCTATGAGCCAGAGCCTTGCCCAATTATAAGTTCAACTTATTGTGTTCCTGGGTGTGATTTACTTCTCCTGATCTTGATTCTTGTTATTGACCTCGGCCTGTTATATCCACTAAGAACTTTGCTGCCTGAACTGACCTTTTGCCTGGACTTGATTCCTCTTCTTCTTCAACTCTTTGGATACCATCAACTGCGTTGGTCTTGCTGCTTCTTCCTCAGTCTGCAAATCCTAGCGGAGCCTTTGGGCCCTGACACATGGACGTATTTTGCTGTGAAACCTGGGAGACAAATTTTGCTCATTAATATTTACTAAAACTCAATTTTTTTAAATTAAAACCAAGTTGACCCAACTCCCATCCATGATTTTACCTCATGTATCAAAAAGTTGGTGCGGAAAAAGTGGCAACAAAAATCATGCGACAATTTGAATTCTGCAGCTTTTTCGAATTTGCCGCTAGAATCATAAGACTTTTTCGAGTTATTATAGGATAACCTCAGCTTTTTCATATTATCGTACAAAAAATCAGCGCAGATCACAATGTCAAGAAACATCTTCAAAACATCTGCCATTGACTTCATGACATCGACAGGTTTTTAGCTGGAGTTCGAGTTTTTACCAGCTTTGGGGTAAATTAAATCTTTTTTTTCCTCTAAATATTCAACTTTTTCCCCTTTAAAAACTCGAAGGTTTAATAAAAAGGCCCCAATATGAGTGTGAGGCCATACAGTATGTGTATATATATATATATCTTCGTATACATGCATTACTTTCCTCTAGAGACTGTGTCTTTCATGAAAATATTTCCAGAAGTCATCTGCAGATGCTTCAAAAATACTATGCACATAAATATATTCAGCCTCCTTAAATGGCATCTAGGTATCTGACAGTTAGCGACATCAAGACCCCGCACTTTAAAAGACTATTCACTGAAGTATGGATCACACGTGGCAGCCAGAGACTTAACATTTTCTCTAAATGACTTTGCTTTTGTCAATATTTCCAAGTCTACACAAGTCAATAGGACGTGGAAACCAAGTGATAGTAGAGATTGTTAGGAATATAGATTTAAGAGCCAATGAGCGCTATGTGGATTTACCTCTGCCTTTTCCCTGTTCTGATTCCAAATGCTAAGCCACATTTTGGTGTGAAAAGCACATTTTACCATCAAAGGGCACTTAACCAGATACAAACAAAAGATTTCCAAGACTGAATATATCTGGTGGAATGAGTGCAGGAAACAATAACAAGACTCTAAGACCCCCGAGGCTGATGGCACACCAATGGTTTTCATGGCCAACATAATGATGTACTGGAGGAAATGTGCAAGTGATGACATGCAGTTGACAATAAGTCTAGTGTAGGCTGCATGGGTGGTGCTTTTCTGCGCCGCCACAAAAGCCACATGGTGTGCCATCAACCTTTATGTCCTCACTTCAATCACAGTCCTACTGAACATGATGAAAAACACCTTCAGTATTTGGTGGATCCAAGAGAAATGAGGGGTTTCATTCATCCAGACCATATACAGCATCTAGCACTGATTGGGCTAAAGCAACTCGACATGCTGAGTCATTTTGAAAACATTTCTCCACTCATCCGGAAGCTTTTTGAACAGAAAAAAGATCACTTCATGGAAGTCTAGGGGCCGACTATGGCCCTCCAGATGTTTTTCATAGTCTCCAGTTTAATTTAAGCTTCCCTGTAGGACTTTCGTACAATCTGGGCACAAATGCTGTATGCGTTATCAGATATATGGCCACCATATGAGAAACGTTGGACAACACTGATCAGTGAAAAGAACAGAAATCCAACCTTTTAGTACATAATGCAATTATTTTCCCAGAACCTGGGGCTGCAAAACTGGATTGTTATCCACAAGACGACAAGCTGGACCCGGAACACGAGCCATAGGCACCATTGTGAGAAGACCAACAATAATGTATAAAATACAGAATATTGTGAGCTCACAGCCACAGCTATAAACTGGAAAAAGAGATCACACCCTGGTATGTGGAATAAAGAAGCCAATCATTAGTAGTCTTGAATCATTAGTAGTCTTTAATTAAAAGGGAAGATTGTCTTAGAAATACATTTTAGTTTTTTTTTTTCCTCTCTATTTCTCCATTCTCTAACGCAAGACCAATGTAAAGGTTCAGCCCTTGGCCAAGGTCCCCTCTGAAGGTCCAACCTTTGTTGAGGGCCCCACCCTTAGCTCATGAAATTGGTACAGACATAGGAAATATTTGTGTATTATCATAGTTTCAAGAATATCTAAGACAATAAATACATAGTCATAGTTTCAAGAATATCTAGGACAGTAAAGACATAGTCATTCCAAATCTCACCCTAACTGACCTTCAAGCTGGGCTTTCAGGGGTATCTAGGAGAGCAAATGGCAATTCTCACCACAACTGACCTTCAGGTTTAGCCCCCCCTTAACCCACAACCCTAACCTGCAATGTTTGGATACATTTCATCCTGGACCCACCCAACTGGAAGTCAACCACTACCCCTAAGCTCATAACAAGATATAGGAAAATATTTCTGTATCCATTGAGAACTGTAAATGAGCATTCATCCCAAATCTCCTGCTAACTGACCTTCAAGCTGGGCTTCCATGAGTATTTTGTAGAGCAAACAGTCTCCCCAAATCTCACCTGACCTTCTCACACTGTTCCCCCTTGGAGGCCCAGTCTCACCTATAGGGTGGTGCAGTATAACTATACACAGATGTATTTCCAGTAGAATGTTTGTATCCCAGGTATTTACTGGAGTATAGAATATTTTATTTTGCTATAAGATTTTACACTGTAGGTTCTTTTAAAAAGTGTTTTTAGCCTTATATATATACAATCTTCACACTCGGTCCTGCCCAGTGACATGATTCTGTCAAGGAAGGAATATTTCTGGCTTAATATTCCATTTCATGACTGTGATATTGTTGGTGTGTGTAACGCATCAGTGTGATACTCGCACATGTTTTTAACACAACACACTGTTTTTTTTCCCCAGAGAGATTAACCAGAGCCACGCCACTCACACGTGGATTTTTATGGTTCCCAGTGTCATAACCGGTGGCTGTGAAAAGAAGAGCAAGTCATTTATGGGCAAAGATCTGCACCCTGTGTGGTCGACAAGTGCTGGAACTTAGACTGAATGTTCTGTAATGTAACAGGGCAATATAAAATTGCCAATTTTTCACCAGCTCCTTATTATTACCAGTTATTTATACAATGCCGACACATTTATGTAGATGATACATCATTCACAGGAGTCCCTGCCCCAGTGAGCTTACAATCTAAGGTTCCTATAACATTGACACACAGTAGGGCTTGTATGTATTTGAAGAGTGGGAGGAAACCGGCGTAGACCCAGGAGAAACCCACGCAGATATGGGGAGAACATAAAAGAGAGGACTGGTTGGAATTAAACTGACCCAGTCGCCTGCTGCCCGTCTCTAGTGCACAATGTCAAACTGGAGCTGCTGAAAGCCGAGAACACGGTCATCAAGTTTTGCAACTGGGGTAGTGGACCCTAGTCTGACACTGGGGGTGAAGGGAAAAGCTATTTTAATTGGCATACAACCATTGTACCTGGGAAGCTGGACGTCAGCCTTATGTCCTGAAACAAAACAATCCACAGAGATAAATGACCCAATGTCATCAGAATTTAATAATAATCCACTTTAGAGATTTTTGAGACCTTTTTTAGTGTTACCATTTAGAGTAGTGGTCCACAACCTTTTTCACCCATGAGCTACAGTCAAATGAAAAAAGAGTTGGGGAGCAACACAAGCATGATGACAAATAAGGGCTGTGATTGACTATTTAGTTGCCCCTATGTGACCGACAGCCTACAGGAGACTTTTAGTTTACATGGTTTTATCCAACCAAAACTTGCCTCCAAGTCTGGAATTCAAAAATAATCACCTGCTTTGAGGCCACTGGGAGCAACATCCAAGGGGTTGGAGAGGAACATGTTACTCATGAGCTACTGGTTGGGGATCACTAATTTAGAGTAGGGGTGCACCGAAACCAGGATTTGGTTCAGGATTTGGCCAGGATTCGGCCTTTTTCAGCAGGATTCGGATTTGGCCGAATCGAATCTGAATCCCAATTTGCATATGCAAATTAGGGGCAGGGAGAGAAATTGCGTGACTTTTTGTCAGAAAACAAGGAAGTAAAAAATGTTTTCCCCTTCCCACCGGATTCGGCCGAATCCTTCGTGAAGGATTCGGGGGTTCGGCCGAATCCAAAAAAGTGGATTCGGTGCATCCCTAATTTAGAGTGACGAATAATATATTTTCCCAGTGGGGAAACAACCGGTGAAACGAATTCCAATGTCATTATCATTCTCTTACAAAGCAAAATTACCGGCACACAGGAGAGGATGCGAGTGTGGAAACCCCTTATTAAAGTGTAACGTTACGGGGGAACCTTGGTCAGACACGTTACACTTTAATAAACACGCAGGGGTTTCGGCGCTTGCATCGTGTCCTGTGTGCCGGTAATTTTGCTTTGTAGTATATTGGAGGGTGCCGCTCTTTTCTACCGTGCACTGGACCGTCGCACAAAAAAAGAGGCCAGGGTGTGCTGGTGGGCCATTTAATGGTTATCATTCTCTTCACGTAGATAAGTCTTAGGCTAGTAGTAAGCTGGGTATTTGGAATCTGGTGGCCCGTCGGCACAGAGTGCAGTTTGGTGCGGAAGCCGGTCACCGTTGTATGTGCGTCCGCGCCTCCCTGAGCACCAATCACAGAACAGGGGACTCATTCACAAAGACGTCAGCCCCACGCTCGCACCCAAAAAGTGAAAACGTTGCACTTATTGGCACACAGTGATTGTTGTACCTGCGTTTGCACATCCCTCAGTTGTTTCTTTCCTGTTTTTTCTCAAAACGAGAGCCGGCACCTGAGCTTGACTCCCGCTATCCCCCGGCACTGACTTCAGCCCCCTCATTGACACCAACATAATTCCCTGAGCTGACAGAGTTCTCTTTGTACTGTCAGGGAAATCAGCGGTTGTGCATGTTGCTGCATCTGACAGTGTGTGACCTGCCATAATGTTCTATTACATCTGAATTACTCACTTCTCTGGGATTGTTGCAGACTCTTCTTTTGCAAACGCTGTATTGGAGGAGGCCATGTAAAGCTCGCTACTGCCAGCTAGTGGCACGGAAACCATGAACAAAAAAAAAAACCCGTAGGGGGAATAAAAAGCGCAGGTTCCTGACTCTGAGTTTTAATTACACACAGATAATGCAGATTTCCCTTTTAGGACAAGGCTCATTGATCCTTACAGCTGTAATACATCGCACAGCGTCAGCCGGGAACAGTCTCCATAGAGCTCAGCGTTTCATCCATGTGAATCTGCTTGTGCCTCTATATACTGTATATCTATGTTTATTGTCTCTGCATTGCTGCATTGAGAGGAAGACAAGAGGCCGTATAGAACACATTGCAATAAGAGATGCTTCGGGCTTTCAGAACATTCCTATGTCCATAATATAAATCATTAATAATTATTATTATTAATTACCTCAACACAAGCATATTACATTTGCTCCAGGTCCGGTCTGATAACCAATCGGATGTTTTCCTTTAAAGGAAACCTAAATTCACTAAAGGTACCAAAAAATGTATCAGCCCATGGTACTTGGATGGGGAGCAGAGTGTTGTCATGTTTCTTTAGCACCCAGATATTCATTGCACAGGCTTGGGGTTGGCACATGCACAGTACAGGTTTGAGATCCGTTATCCGGAAACCCATTAGCCAGAAAGTTCAGAATTAGGGAAAGGCCGTGTCCCATAGACTCTGTTACAATCAAATAATCCCAATTTTAAAAAATGATTTCCTTTGTAATAATAAAACAGTCGCTTGTACTTGATCCCAACTAAGATATAATTAATCCTTATTGGAAGCAAAACCAGCCTATTGGGTTTATTTTCATGTTTACATGATTTTTCTAGTAGCATTAAGGTGGGAAGATCCAAATTACGGTAAAACCCGTTATCCGGAAAGCCCCAGGTCCCGAGCATTCTGGATAATAGGTCCCATACCTGTATTATCAAATTGACACAGTATATGAAGGTGCCAAAAACCTTAAAGCCCTCCTTAATAATAGAAAGGCCCCTTTGTGCCTGACCGACCCTTCACCAGCCAGAAGGCCTGTAATGGCAAAGATCTGCTCCTTCTTTGTGCCCAACCAGAAGGCCTTCAAGTGCAGGGTGACAAGAGCCCATGTGGCCCTGAATATTTCTGACTCCATGTAAGCTTCAGAGCTTCTGAAATATGGAGCCAAGTCCACATGTTGAGACCCTAAAGCTTGTGAGATGGTCTCCCATTTTGACCAACTTCGCAAATTGTTCTCCTTTATATAGGGGGACATTGGCCAGATATCTAAAGGGTATAATCTACAATCCAGTCTTATAACCAGCATCACTCCGGACAGGAATAAAAGGCCATAAAACCAACTCAAAGTCATCACTGACTGAATCACATGGAAATAATTCTGTGTTTATTGCTAGATTAAAGACCACATAATACTGTGACAAACTGCTTCCTTTAGATGGACAGCACACAAGCATCATCTAGGATCAGGGATGGACAAATTCCAACAGTCAACCAGTTTTGGGGAGTACTGTTGTTATATTTTCCTACTGGTTCCTAAATTTTATTGGTGTCTTCACACACGATGGCCGCCATGTCTGGCCATGCTCTTCCTTTCCCTGACTCTTTGGTGGCGACTGTCAACCAGATGTATGCCAACATCATGCTCCTGTTTGGGTATCTAGCAATAGTCATATCTCCTCTAGCTAAGAATCCAATACCTACAATGCTTTTAACACCTTTTTAAACCAGTTTAAAATTAGTCTACGTTGAGTTATCAAAAAGAAGGACCAACCACTTCCTAATAGTCTGTTTTGGCTCATGACAGTGCTAAAGACCCAAGCCTTTAATTGTCAGTACAAAGTACGTATCTAGGAAATAGTAGAAGCCAAAAGTATCAAGGAGGTCCTTTGTGTTCATTGCTGGTGGGGTGTCAGGCCTGGAAGAGCCTGAAGATCTTTATCATTGGGATCTGTATGGAATCCATGTGTGTCACTGCCTCCGAACTGCCTTCCCCAAATCTACAGAAAGTGTCCTCAAGCTCCACAAAGCTAAACGGCCCGGCTCCAGGTTGTGTAAACGTAATGGGCTGTAAAATGGAGATTTTATTTCTAGCAGACCTGCCAAAAAAAGGAATATGAGTAATATAATCCAAATATAAATGATCTCATATAAAGTAATGGAACATTTTCTCATTCTAAATCTTAAAAGTAGGGTATATACTGCGGAGAAGTGCGGATTCATTGTGCAATAAAGTCCTTCCGTTCAGCTGCAATTCAACCGTCTCCATCCCAACCTCTCCGGAACATCTTCATTTAATAAAGCTGCTACATTTGTTCAACAATCAGTGTCTTTTAGTGAATTCTACTGCGCCTGATCCATAAACTCCAACGTTCTTCTCGGCACGCACCTCGCTATAGGTCTGACTTTTTCTGGCACCCGGCTCTTCATTTTAAGAAAGTTATAAAGATTTAAATGACAAAAGCACTCGCTGTATAATTACATTTAAAGGGGAAATATTTATCTGTGCAGAATGAGAGCAGAATATTCAATCCCGGGCTCGGCATCCCTACAGGATCACTTTAATCAAAAGTGCCATCTATTGCTCTATAATAATCAGGCTGCTTCTAATGGAGTCTAAAGATCATTTATCTACAAGTAAGTTCAATATGAATAAATGCAAATAAAGCCTCATGCAATGCAGATAGCTAGAAACCAAACAGGCATCATACATACTTTATACACATATATATATATATATATATACTGTATATTTGACATTAAAGTGCACCAGGTCTAATATACAGTATATCATCTCACAAAACACTTTTCCTGCATTAAGTCCAAGGAATCAGGAGGAAACTCCCTTTCCTTTTTTAGTCCAGCAGTCCAGGAACATTTTTTCCTGCATTTAGTCCACTGGTACAAGTAGAAATCAAATCAATGTATTTAGTCCAAGTAAACACCTTCATTCTGCATTTAGTCCAGAAGTTCAAGTATAAATATTCCTGCATTTAGTACATTGGTCCACGTGGAAACCTTCTTCCTGGATGTAATCTAACAGTTCAAGAGGAAACTGCTTTTACATATTTAGTCCAGCAGTCCAAAATCTATTTTTTTCCTCCATTTAGTCCAACAGTTCAAGAGGAAACTTCCTTTCCATACATAGTCCAGCGCCCAAGATCACATTTTTTCCTGCATTTAGTCGAAGTGGAAACTGTCATGTTGAGCCACAGGAGAGTGGATGGCAGGTAGGAGCCTATGTGCTGTGTAACGTGGGTGATATAAAACTGGAACTTGAAAGGCAGCTGACATTGTAAGAATGAAGATTTATTTAAGGAAGAACAAAGCAGGAATTCATGTAGATACAAGGAAATACACAAGTTCTTTACCAGGCCAATGGTCGAAGGCAGGCGGCTGACGAGGAGAATCCGATAACTCGCAGAGGGTCAGGCCAGGCGGCTGAGAAGGAGAGTCCAAGAGGTAGGCCGAGGTCAATACCAGAAAATCCAAAAGAAATAAGAAATGGAGCGGCGGAACACAGGCACGGAGCAGAAACAGGGAACCAGGTGGGGACTAGGGAACTATGGCAGGAATCAGGAACAATGGCAGGAATCAGGAACTATGGCAGGATTCAGGAACAATGGCAGCAATCAGGAACTATGGCAGGAATCAGGAACTATGGCAGGAATCAGGAACTATGGCAGGAATCAGTAACTATGGCAAGAATCAGGAACTATGGCAGGAATCAGGAACTATGGCAGCAATCAGTAACTATGGCAGGAATCAGGAACTATGGCAGCAATCAGGAACTATGGCAGCAATCAGGAACTATGGCAGGAATCAGGAACTATGGCAGCAATCAGGAACTATGGCAGGAATCAGGAACTATGGCAGGAATCAGGAACAATTGCAGGAATCAGGAACTATGGCAGGAATCAGGAACTATGGCAGGAATCAGGAACAATTGCAGGAATCAGGAACTATGGCAGGAATCAGGAACTATGGCAGGAATCAGGAACAGAATAAAGATAGATCTGGCTCTGAGGCTTCAATGATCAAGCAATGAGGAGTTGCTTCCAATGGGCTTATATAGCCCCTGAATTGAACAATTGGCAACACATGATGTAAATGAGTTGGGCGGAGGAAGAGACCAGCAGGAAGAGAGCGACCCATGACCATCAAGATAGTTGACCCACATCCATTCTAAAGAGTAGGTTAATGCAGACTAGGGTTTGAGAACAGGTCCTGACAGAAACCTTCCTGCATTTAGTTCAAGCGGAATCTCCTTTTGTGTATTGAGTCCTGTGTTCAAGTGGAAACCCTGTAACTGCATTGAGTCCAACAGCCCAAGAGGAAACTTCCATATTTAGTCCAAGTGTCCAAGATCTATTTGGTTTCCTGCATTTAGTCCAACAGACCAAGTGGAGACCTTCCTGCATTTAGTCTTGTGTCCAATTAGGAAGATTATTTCTGCATTTGGTCCAGCAGACCCGCCCCCACTCTGGATTTTAGTTCCTTGTTCTCAATCTGATTTAAACCCTCACCCCCCCCCCCCCCGGTTCTCTCCTATTTCTGGTTTGTTTACAAGAACATAAGGAATATTTTCTTCACTCGTTATTTTCTGCAGTGATGTATCAGTTTAACCAGAACTTCAAAAAAAATGTTTGTTTTTTTTTTTTACAACCACGAACCAAAAACACAAAAGTAAAAGTGAAAATATTAGTTGGAGCCGCCGGAGTCACTCAAAGGGTAAGTATTCCTTGTAGATACAAAGTGAGAATAATTCACATATACATGGCATTTGTTTTCCTCGCAATCACTGCTCAACGTAAACTGGCCCAGGGAAGCTCATTTAAAATACACATTTTTAGTTGAAGATGAATTGTCTCAGTGTTTTCACAGACATTCGGGGTCGACATCTCGTGCACTTGATGGTGGGACGTGTAGTTCCACAAACCTTTGAAGGGCATAAGTTCCAACCCAGATCATTTGGAAATAAACTGACAGTTCTGAGCTCTCATTCCGGCAGATAATTGGGCAACGGATCAGATCGTTTGCGCTCGTCCCAAACAGCTAATCACAAACGTGTGCAACTCAACTCAGAAATGTGCCAGGAAATTCCATTTGCACAGAAAAAAAAGAGGTAAGGAATTTGCTTGGAAAATCACATCATTCCCGGAATATTTCCAACTGCCTGTTTACTTAAAGGGGAGGTTCACATTTACGTTAACTTTTAGTATGTTATAGAATGGCTAATTCTAAGCAACTTTTCAATTGCTCTTCATTATTTATTTATTTTTTTAAACGGGGGTCACTGACCCGATTAAAAAAAACAAACAAATGCTCAGTAAGGCTACAAATGTATTGTTATTGTTACTTTTTATTACTCCTCTTTCTATCCAGGCGTCTCCTATTCATATTCCAGTCTCTTATTCATATCAGTGCATGGTTGCTAGGGGAATTTGGACCCTAGCAACCAGATCACTGAAACTGCAAACTGGAGAGCTGCTGAATAAAAAGCTAAATAACAAAAAACACAAATAATAAAAAATGAAAACCAATTACAAATGGTCTCAGAATATCCCTCTCTATATCATACTAACAGTTAATTCAAAGGTGAACAACTCTGTTTAAGGTTACATAAAAAGTGATAAAAAAATGAAAATCCCAAAATTAGTCTATAGTAAGGAAAATCTTGCATCACACGCTGGGCTCAGTAAGGAATGTTCTTCCCATTAAATCAGGGATCAAGTGTCAGTTTGGACAGAACCTTCTGCAAAAGGATAAACCGGAGCCACAAAAGGAATGAATAGAATAAACGGTCCAAACCATCAACCTTCAACTCAGGGGCAGATTGATTATTTTCAAAAATAGTTTTTTTTTTCTTTTTGCGTGTGCAAGTTGATGCAACCTTGATGCAATGGCGGGTGCCATTTCTGCCAGGACTCAGATGACACTTTACTAGGGCAGAATAAAGCCGTTAGCAGTAACTTTAGCCAGGGCTGGGGTACCAGGGGCCCACTGGACTAGACACAGGATTTTTCCCACTATCCTTATTGTCTAGTCTGACTTTAGGACCTAAGTATTATGTTTTTACCATAAATTGATCTTTTTTATTGTAGAGGGCACAATGGCGTTTGCTTGATACCAGCGTCGGACTGGGGGCACCCAAGCCACAGGCCCCCCATCTGCAAGCCATCCAGCCCAACTACAACCCCCCACGGGCGCATACCTTATCTTCTTTTATTGGGGCAGCGTACATTAGTGATGTGTGGGCCGGTCCGATACCACGGGTCATGGGTTGGGTTTGGGCCGACCTTGACCCCACCACCTTCAACTGCCGGCTTCCAACTTCCGGCTTTATAGCTGCGCGCCTGCTCGCCCCTCCACTTTAGTGACATCATCGGCGGGGCTGCGCGGGTCTATAAAGGGAAGCGGGAAGTCGGGCGCGGCTGGAGGGAGGGCGGGTTAGGGTCGGGTGTGGGTCAGGAAAAACCCTACCCGCTCATTACTAGCGCACATGATTTCTGAAGGAAAGTGGCCAGTTCTGGGTCGCCTGGAACCACCAGAGTTTTTCCTGGTGTCCTGCCAGCCCAGTCCGACCCTGCCTGATAGATTAGAGACTCGCCAGTGAACAGGAGGTAAGTGAGGTGGGTCATGTTGTCGAGTCTGTTGTCCCAAGTGTCAGTAGGCCCCGACTGCCTATTATTATAATTCCCTGAATTCTCAGGTTTCCTGCTTAATGATAAAATGACATGAATTTCGGAGAATATCTGCTGGGCCTATTGACTCAACCTGCAGTGGGAACATTGGAATTACTGCCGGCTGGCGGGTGCTGAAAGCTCAAGGCTTCCCCTGTGCTAATAATCACACATTCCTGTGACTTGGAACAGAAGGCAAGACAGACACACTCGTTTTTTGTGCGACTATAACAGTCACAGTCATAAATGAGCCCCATGGTTAAATATCAGATGCAAAGTTTACCCCAGGTCTGGTGACTCAAAGCAACCAACAAGCAGGAAGCGCTTGCAGGTGAGCTGCACTATGACATCTGATGGGTTGCTATGGGTTACAAGACCTGTAGCAAATGACATGACTTCCACCCTACGTCGCTTCCTCCCTGCCATACTTTGAGGTCCGCACCCGAGGTGCATTTTTAATTTTTTTTTCAGTTATTTAGGCACCCGAGGGCCACCCCTGCCTCCCTAGGCACAGACACCCCTGAGTACATTACCCTTTTAAAGTGCCTTCATTCTCTTCCCAAGTGACGTCCAAAATTGAATTCATCTCCATCGGTTGTTGAGCTGTTGCATGTGACTGGTTGCCAGGGGCTGCTGGGAGAGTTAGTTCAGAACTGCAGCTTTGTACAAATGGACAACGCTTTTCCCTTAGAGGTGAGGGAAATACAGGCCATTCCTCAATCTCTTCTTCGACGACAGTTAATGTTCGTTCTCTGGCATCTGAGACTGCTACGGGGTCAGCACTTCATTCAGTTACAAGGAAACATCTCTCCCCTAATTGAGTGATGCACAATAAGATTTCCATCAGATTCCAACTCAAGCAGAACGGCCTTTGAATTTGCTGCTGCTCCCGCCTGAACCTGAGCCAGAGATCAGAGAACCTGCTGAGCTGACAGTTGCGTCCCAGTGCCGGCAAGCAGATGGCAAGGGCAGGGCAGACGTTGGCGTCCTCACAACTTTTTAGCCAGAGCTGAATATCTGAGCTTTGAGAGAGCAGCCTGGCCCCACACAGGGCCACATTGATTGTTATAAACGGTGACTAGTGATGTCATTGTTTATAAACGGTGACTAGTGATGTCATAATTTGTCACATGACTCACTAAAATGTGTGTATTATAATAAATAAAGGAACAAATATGAGGATATTAGAAGTCATCTTGGAGTTCCATGACCTTGACTTATAATATCCTTATATTTTACAATAGGGGGTAATTTATTCACTATATTATCATGGAGGAACATCAGATGTGTGACTATAGCAATAGACATCTTAGTACTCACTACTCATAGACTGCACAACATGAGATTGAGGTGTACAGTGACAGGGGGCCCCCACATTTCCAGCACAGACAGTTTAGATGCTCAGGCGGCTCGTGGCCTCCTCCTCTGGTAAAAAGTGGCCACAAGCTCCATTACAGTGATACAGCCACAGGCTTTTCATGTTCCGGCCACTTCCTTAGAATGTTCCACCCAAAAGCTCAGGTGTCCACATACACATTGTTTCAGGAGCCAGGCCCAATTCTCAGGTGGTTACACCCAAAACATTTCAGGGCCATGGGCCCTACTAAGGTGATACAGGTATAAGCTTGCTGGGGGCACGAGCCCAAGGTTCCTCTACCCGCCATTCATTCTTTGAGCAAATCCTCATCTGATTAATACAGAACATTGAGACAGAACCTCCTTTGCCTCTTGCACATCAGTCGTTAAACCTGGTTGTAACTACAACTTGCCCTTTAATAATGAAATCCCACCCATAGGAAGTAGCAAAATGATAAAGATGGACAAAGAGACCCGCCCATAGAATGTCTCTAGCACGCCCCCTGGTGGCAACCCATAGAATGGTATTCACTAATGCTCTACTCTTCCCAAGGAGCTAATGCAAGGGCCCGAAGGCGCAGCAGTAGAAGTTGCGGACCAAAGAGGAGACAAACACCGGGTTCGAAGTACAAAAGGTTTATCCAATAGAGTCGTCAGGGTACAGGCAATAGGTCAGTTCAGGCGGCAAACAACAGAGTCAAGAAAGCAGGCAAGGGTCGGTACACAGAATATCAGAAATCAGAAATCACACCCAGGAACACAAGTCAATGGAACCTATAATTGGGCAAGGAAGAAAAGGGCAATGGGGTTTAAATAGTCCAAGGCTTGGCGCCCAAAGTTGATGCGCTGGCGTCAGACGCAGACGCCAGCGTCCCCACGCTGACGTCCTGACGCCGGCGCCCGATTCTGACGCCGGCGTCCGTTCCGTCGCCGGGCGACCAATCCCAGATCGAGAAGACGCTGATGTCACAGGGCAGCGCCCAGCAGGAGCCATGCGGTGGGGCAGGAGGTCGCCATCTTGGACGCCATCTTGGGTAAGAATAGTAGTTTCCATTACAGTACCCCCTTCCCTAGGGGGGGCCTCAGGACCACCGGGACCAGGACGAGAAGGAAACTGTTTGTGGAACCTGCGGACAAGGATGGGGGCATGAACATCAGACTTCTTCACCCAGGAGCATTCCTCAGGACCGAAACCCTTCCATTCAATGAGATATTGGAGAGCACCCCTGGAAAGGCGAGAGTCTAAGATTCGGTTAACTTCGAATTCCAAGGAATCATTGACGACAACAGGAGCTGTGGAAGAAGAAGAAGGGGAGGAGACTGCAGGTTTAAGAAGAGACACATGAAACACATTAGGGATCCTCATTTCGGGTGGGAGAAGAAGACGGACAGCCACAGGATTGATGACCTCAATGATGGGAAAGGGACCGATGAACTTGGGACCAAGTTTAGGAGAGGGAATCTTAAGACGAATATTTCGAGTGGATAACCAAACCTTATCACCAAGAGAGTAATTTGGCGAAGCAATCCTCTTTTTGTCGGCAAATTTCTTTTGGGAAGAAGAACTTTTCCCAAATTAGCGGCCGTGACATGCCAGATGGCCATCATATGGGCTGCTTGATCATTGGCGGCAGGCACGTTGGTAAGTAGGAGGTCCTGAGGAAAAGCCAAAGGGTTTAAACCATAAACACAGAAGAATGGAGATTTCTGGGAAGAAGAATGAAGGGAATTGTTGTGGGCAAATTCTGCCCATGGAAGGAGGTCCGACCAATCATCCTGACACAAGGACACATGACAACGTAGAAATTGTTCTAACGCTTGATTGACACGTTCAGCGGCTCCGTTGGACTGAGGATGGTAGGCGGAAGAAAATTGTAGAGAAATGTTCAAGGCTTTGCACAGAGACCTCCAAAACTTAGACACAAATTGAGGTCCACGATCGGACACGATTTCGGCAGGAAAGCCATGCAGACGAAAAATATGTTTAATGAAGAGTTCAGAAAGTTCCGGGGCAGATGGCAGTTTGCGGAGAGGAGTGAAATGAGCCATCTTACTAAATCGGTCGATCACCACCCAGATGACAGTGTGGCCGGAAGAACTTGGAAGATCGACAATAAAGTCCATGGAAAGATGAGTCCAAGGTCTAGAAGGAATGGGTAAAGGTAACAAAAAACCCTTTGGGGGAGAATGTCCGGACTTAGAAACGGCACAGGTGGAACAAGAAGAAACAAAGTCTTTAACATCCTTTCTTAAAGATGGCCACCAAAGCAGACGAGACAAAAGTTCAGTGGTTTTTTTAATCCCAGGATGACCGGCCTGTTTAGAATTGTGGGACTGAGACAAAATGGCAGGACGAAATTCAGGAGGAACAAAAGCTAGACCCAGGGGAGTCTCTTCAGGAGCAGAGGCTTGAGCGGAAAGTAGTTGAGGAGCACAGGCAGGAAACAAGGCTGCGATGATCTTGGAAGAAGGGACAACAGGTTCAGGGTCTTCGGAGCCAGAATCCTCAGGAATAAAGCTTCTGGATAGTGCATCGGCCTTCCTGTTTCTGGACCCAGGACGAGAAGTAATGACAAAATTAAAACGAGAAAAGAAAAGTGCCCACCTGGCTTGCCGGGGATTGAGGCGTTTGAGGGACTGAATAAATTCGAGGTTCTTGTGATCAGTGAAGATTGTTACCGGAACAGCGGAACCCTCTAATAAGTGTCTCCATTCTTCTAAGGCCAACTTAACCGCAAGCAGCTCCCGGTTGCCAACGTTGTAGTTTTGTTCTGGGGAAGAAAATTTTTTGGAAAGAAAAGCACATGGATGAAGTTTACCATCAGAAGAAGACCTTTGAGATAACACGGCTCCAGCACCGATGTCCGAGGCGTCGACTTCGATGAAGAATGGTTGAAGAGGCTCGGGGTGTCTAAGAATTGGAGCGGAGGAAAACGCTTCCTTGAGAGACTTGAAGGCTTCCAAAGCTTGAGGGGGCCAGTGTTGAGGTTTGTTTCCACCACGGATCAAGGCAAGAATTGGAGAAAGTCTGGAAGAAAAGTTTTTAATGAACTGTCTGTAGTAATTTGCGAAGCCAACAAACCTTTGAACAGCTTTGACGCTGGTAGGAAGAGGCCAGTCCAGGATTGCGGAGACTTTGGCCGGATCCATCTTGAAGCCAAGAGAAGAAATAATATAACCCAGGAAAGGAATAGAAGAGACTTCAAAGATGCACTTTTCCAACTTAGCGTAAAGATGATTTTTCCTCAGTCTGGATAGAACTTCACATACTTGGTTGCGATGCTCTTGGAGGTCCTTAGAAAAAATAAGAATATCATCCAAATAGACAACCACACACTGCCCCAATAAATCACGAATAATGTCATTAACGAATTCCTGGAAGACCGCAGGGGCGTTACAGAGACCAAAAGGCATGACCAGATACTCATAATGACCATCACGAGTATTGAAGGCGGTCTTCCACTCATCCCCCTCACAAATCCGAATGAGGTTGTAGGCCCCACGAAGATCCAACTTAGTAAACAGGCTGGCACCCCTGAGTTGATCGAACAGTTCAGAAATGAGAGGAAGAGGGTACCTGTTTTTAATGGTGATTTTATTAAGTCCTCTGTAGTCAATGCAGGGCCGCAAGCTACCATCCTTTTTTTCGACAAAGAAGAACCCCGCTCCTGCAGGGGAGATGGAAGGACGAATAAATCCTCTCTGAAGATTCTCCTGAATATAGGACTTCATAGCAGAAGTCTCCGAGGGGGAAAGTGGATAGGTGCGGCCACGAGGAGGCATGGAACCGGATAAGAGTTCAATAGGGCAGTCGTATGGACGATGAGGTGGAAGATTCTCGGCAGAACTTTTATTGAAGACATCGGTAAATGCTTGATAGGCAGATGGGAGAGAAGGTTTTGAAGACACAGAAGAAATTTTAACGACAGGAACAGCGGGTAAATAGTTCTGTAAACAAAATGGGCTCCACCTGGAAACTTGTGTAGAGGCCCAATCAATGACAGGATTATGGAGGCACAACCAGGGTAGACCTAAAACAACTGGAGTGGAGGGGCAATCGATAAGAAAAAAGGACAGTCTTTCCAAATGCATGGTGCCCACCTTGAAAAGAGAGTTCTTGGGTAGTTTGCGAGATGACAGCGGAAGACAAGGGACGATCATCTATCGCCAGGACTCGAAGCGGACTTGCCAAAGACTGGAGAGGAATGGAATGTTTAACAGCGAATACTCGGTCCATGAAATTTCCAGCTGCGCCCGAATCAAGGAAGGCCTGAGAAGAAATCTTTTTGGAACCGAACTGGATCTGCACTGGGAGGAGGAAACGTTGAGCAGAAGAATGGGGAGAATGACAAATTCCACCCAGGTAAGTCTCCCCAAACTTACCTAGGTTTTGGCGTTTCCCGGCTTCACTGGGCATTCATGAGCAAAGTGAGCTTTGCCCCCGCAGTAGAGACATAACCCCGCCGCCCTTCTCCGATTCTTCTCCTGTTCGGAAAGACGAGCCCGTCCGATCTGCATCGGTTCCTCTGCTGGTAGAGAAGAGGAAGAAGCAGAAGCCGCAGGAGGTGGAGAGGGCGAGATGTGAGCAGGATCGTAGAGCAAGGGTCTCTGAAAACGGGGGGCCAGGATAGGCTGGAAACGTGAATTCCTCTTAGAGCGTTCGCGATCAAGTTCGATCTGGAATTCCCTCTGGCGGGTATCCACTTTCACGGCCAAGGCGACCAGGTCCTCCCATCTGGAGGGAATCTCTCGGGACACCAGGTCGTTCTTAATCCGCATAGCTAACCCATTGTAGAAGGCTGCATGGTAACCGTCGTTGTTCCAAGAAGTCTCCGCCACCTTGTTGAAGCTGAAAAAGCCTGGCGGAGGATGAAGTGGCACGGCCTGGAGCATCAAACACCGTACGGAGTTCTTGAACGAATGCCCTGGCGTTATCAATCAGAGGATCCTCCTTTTCCCAAAAGGGTGATGCCCACTCCAAAGCCTTTCCCTGCAGACGGGTGATTATATAACCGACTTTGGCACGTTCAGAAACAAACTGACCTGGCAGCAGGGCGAACTGAATCTCGCACTGGTTGATGAAGCCCCTGCACGCTTCTGGATCACCGCTAAAAAGAGGTGGAGCAGGGAGACGAGGTTCAGAAACCTGAAGTGGGATAGGAATGGCCGGAGCAGGCACAATCGCAGGAGCCGCGGGTGACAGAGCTGTCAGCTTCTCCAGAATTGCCTCCAGAGCCTGGCCGAAATGGGATTGCTGGGCTTCATAGGTTTTCATCCGCGAAGCCAATCCACGAATGGCCCCTCCTACGTCAAGAGGTGCTTGGGCCTCCTCCGAAGGGTCCATGGCCCAATTATACTGTAAGGGCCCGAAGGCGCAGCAGTAGAAGTTTCGGACCAAAGAGGAGACAAACACCGGGTTCGAAGTACAAAAGGTTTATCCAATAGAGTCGTCAGGGTACAGGCAATAGGTCAGTTCAGGCGGCAAACAACAGAGTCAAGAAAGCAGGCAAGGATCGGTACACAGAATATCAGAAATCAGAAATCACACCCAGGAACACAAGTCAATGGAACCTATAATTGGGCAAGGAAGAAAAGGGCAATGGGGTTTAAATAGTCCAAGGCTTGGCGCCAAAAGTTGACGCGCTGGCGTCAGACGCAGACGCCAGCGTCCCCACGCTGACGTCCTGACGCCGGCGTCCGTTCCATCGCCGGCGACCAATCCCAGATCGAGAAGACGCTGATGTCACAGGGCAGCGCCCAGCAGGAGCCATGCGGTGGGGCAGGAGGTCGCCATCTTGGACGCCATCTTGGATAAGAATAGTAGTTTCCATTACAGCTAAAGTCCAACATTCAGACCCAGGATTTCTGGGAAAGTTGCAGAATTATAGATTAAGAGAATTTTTGTACATTTATAAAACTGCTGTGTTTTTTGTAAATGACCAGTTGGGCTATGATGGTGCAACTCAGACTGTTCCAATCAAACAACCTCAATCCCAAAAACGGAATTCCATACGGATCCACATGCCTGGCCCACCCCAGTCCCACCTGGTTATCATTTTAGCCCTATATATTAGTGATGTGTGGGTCGTGTAAAACCCAACCTAGACCTGGCCTCCCTCCACATACCTGAGCCCCACTTCCGGGTTCCTTTTATAGACCCACCCCACTGATGACATCACAAAAGGGGCAGGGCGAGCAGGTGCGCGGCTATACAACCGGAAGCCGGCAGTATAAGTTCATCTGTAAATTGGGGTGTGAGGTGGCCCGAACCCGACCGCCCCGTGGGTCAATCCATGGGTCCCACGAGCATGGGGCCGGCCCGTACATCACTACTATACATGAGCACCAGGCTGTCACTAGGACATGCAAATGGGCAGGTTTACCTACCCCCCAACATTTTAGAAATAGAAAGAGGGGCAAAAAGATTTGCCGTGCATAGCGTGGCTGAAATTTTTTGACCACACCTGTTTTTGTGGCCACACCCCCTAATTACCAAGTCCATTTTACAAAATTTGCCAGGTTATGAAAGTTTGAACATATTTCTGTGGTTTTTATGTGTTATTACAGTTTGAGTCCTGCTTATCTCAAATTTTTACAATTGCTTTTTTGCTTATCTTAAATTGTTACAAAAGTATCTATTCTGAGCTCTCTGCCAAAAGCCAATAAAGTTTCAGGCTTTTTCTGGCTGTTCAGTGTAGTAGATCAAAGAGAAAGTTGGGACATTTCAGTAACAATCCGGGACTGCGGGGACTGTCCCGTGAAAAACAAGACTGTTGGGAGGTATGGGTTTAGTAAATGATGCCCCATGTAAGCACATAGTTACTGCTACAATATTTTCTTTTTATGGAAAAGATTATCTGCAACTTGATCTCCAACATCTGCATCTCCTTCCCGTATGGATAATGTCTGACAAAAACGAATATTCCAATTACAGGGAGGAGGAGTCGGCCCAGAGACTGACTCCTCCTCATCGGGGGATCTGCCTTTGAAGCTGGAGCTCAGAATCCCAGAGGCAACTCCCGACAATTCACTCAATTTCCCAGCATCCCTAGTGCTGTATGTGTAATATAGATACATGAGAAAATAATTCCCCATAATAACTGCAAAATAGACCTTGGATCAAGGACCTGAACATTTTAGCATGTCAAAAGGAAATCTGGGAGTTGTAGTTCATTATCAGAGAGAGGAAGGATCTAGCTCTATTTATTACAGCATGCAATTATTATAAAACTACCCCAACGCATCTCTTGGCAGCAGTGCATTAAAGGGGTTGTTCACCTTTAAATTAACTGTTAGTATGATGTAGAGAGGGATATTCTGACACAATTTGTAATTGGTTTTTATTATTTGTGGTTTTTGAGTTATTTCGCTTTTTATTCAGCAGCTCTTTAGTTTGCAATTTCAGCAATATGGTTGCTGGGGTCCAAATTCCCCTAGCAACCATACATTGATTTGAATAAGAGACTGGAATATGAATAGGAGAGGCCTGAATAGAAAGATGAGGAATAAAAAGTAGCAATAACAATATATTTGTAGCCTTTCTGAGCATTTGTTTTTTAGATGGGGTCAGCGACCCCCATTTAAAAGCTGGAAAGAGTCAGAAGAAGAAAAGTTGCTTAGAATTAGCCATTCTATAACATACTAAAAGTTAACTGTGAACCGCCTCTTTAAAATGAGAATGAAGTCAGAATGGTTGAGGTTTATTTTGCCAGGAAGCCGCGTGTGATACTATTTAAAGAAATGTCGTTTTGGGCAAAAACTTTTGCCGACATGGAAAACTCCATTTCCTTTCTAGCAGCTCCGTGTTGCACAATGGGGAGACACAGCAGAGCAGCACAATATCAATGCACCCCATTTGTGACTTTCCACTTCTTTTTGCAACACTCATTTTACTACAGCCCCACTGAGTATGTGTGAGAGGAGAAGTAGCACCTGTACAACAAGGAGTAGCGTCTGTATAAAAAAAAAACAACGTCTGTATAATAAGGAGTAGTAGCTCCAGTATAATGAGAAGCATTGTCTATACAACAAGGAGTAGCATTTATATAACAAGGAGCAGAACCCATACAACAAGAAGTAGCACCTGTATTAAAATGAGTAGTGTCTGTGTAAGAAAGAATAATGTCTGTATAACCAGAAGTAGTACAATCTGTATAATAAGGAGTAGAAGCACCTGTATAACAAGTAGTATTGTCTGTACAACAAGGAGTAGCATCTACATAACAAGGAGCAGAACCCATACAACAAGAAGTAGCACCTGTATTACAAGTAGTGTCTGTGTAACAAGGAACAATGTCTGTATAAGAAGGAGTAATAACACCTGTATAATATGGAGTAGCATCTGTATAACAAGAAGCATTGTCTATACAACAAGCAGTATTGTCTGCACAGGAATAAGTAGCACCTGTCTGTACAACAAGGAGTAGAGTCTGTGTTAGAAGGAGTAGAACCTGTATAACAAGTAGTAGCACCTGTATAACAAGAAGCTTTGTCTATAAAACAAGCAGTAGCATCTATATAAGAAGGAGTAGAACCTGAATAAAATGAAGCAGCATCTGTATTACAAGGAGTAGCATCTGTGTAATAATGTCTGTATAACAAGAGGTAGTACAATCTGTATAAAAAGGAGTAATAACACCTGTATAACATGGAGTAGAATCTGTATAACAAGAAGCATTGTCTATAGAACAAGGAGTATTGTCTGTACAACAATAAGTAGCTCCTGTATAACAATCTGCACCTCGTCATTCCAATCTGCACCCCCAAACTCTTTCCACTTTCTCTATTTGGAAGTTTCGGGGATTGTGTTTAGAATTGCGAGTCTCCCCCCCCCCCATGGGAATGAGAGACAAGGGGCCCCTGTATTTGGGAAAGAACCAGTTCTGTTTCTTTAAAGGGGAAGTTGTGCCAAAAGTTGTGCCAAAAATAAATCAGCAGCAGCCAACGTCTCTCATTATGTGAATGTGTCTGACCCAGTGGTGTAACGACAGGGGGAGCAGTGGGTGTGACCCCAGTTGGGTCCATCAGGGTCACCCCTCGCCCAAACCAAGGCCCAAAGTCATCACACAACTTCTAATGGGAAGGGGGGGGGGCAGACTGGGCGGCTGAGATTCAGTAGTCCCCTAGTTACGACACTGCTGTACCCCAACATGACACCTTCCTCTGCAGAGACTACAGCACTTAATAAGGAGGCTCCGATGAGGGAAATCATTTTGGGTGAGCGCTGCCCTTGTGTAAAACTAATCAGCTTCCCAATAGACATTCATTAATTCATTACATGTTTTCCAACTTATTTGTAAATGTCATTTCTATTGAAAGCCGTGTTTGCCTGTCCCTTTCTGTTTTCTGCACTGCTGGTTCTGATTACAGAAATAATGTACAGTGTAATGCCCAAGGCCATACTACTCGGCCCAGCACCTGACCCCGCTGCATCACCCAAATACCAACCCCCATGAAAAAGCCTCCAACCTCCCTCCCCCCACCCATCTGCACCCAATGCCCGTGGCTTTGCTCCCCTTTAAAACCCCCAGTTGTGACTGTGCAGTAAAGTAGCAAAATCAGCTGATTGTCAGGCCTGGAGGGAGGAGCATTTACACTATTTTATTTCCACAACCACAAAGGCACAAACAAGCACTGCAGCCACCGAAACTATTAATATCCCGATAAAGCTGCGGGGGTCAGACTTTTAAAGGGGTTCTTCACCTTTAAATTAACTGTTAGTAGGATGTAGAGAGGGATATTCTGAGACCATTTGCAATTGGTTTTCATTTTTTTATTATTTGTTGAGTTATTTAGCTTTTTATTCAGCAGCTCTCCAGTTTGCAGTTTCAGCCATCTGGTTGCTAGGGTCCTAATTACCCTTGTTTTTTAGATGGGGTCAGTGACCCCTATTTGAAAGCTGGAAAGAGTCAGACGAAGAAGCCAAAAGAAAAAAATGAAGGCAAACTGCAAAGTTGCTTAGAATTATCCATTCTATAACATAATAAAAGTTAATTGGTAAAAGTGCAAGATTCCTTGGAGGTGCAACATTGACGTTTCAGCCATAGGATCAATCCTAATTACGTTCAAATTGGGCTCCCCCCCCCAATCAGTAACTCAGGCTGAGCCCCCCTCCCCCTTACCAATGTTCCAGGCACTACTCATTTGTGAACCACCGCTTGGAAGCCACGGCCTTGCCCCATTCTTTACACAACTGTCACTTGCATAAAAAAAACACTTCCAGGGACTACGAAGAGATTAGAAGGAGAGTTGCCAGTGACTGTCAGGAGGTGGCAGTTGGGTGGGAGGGAGAGATGAATGTTTTATACAGAGAGAATGTAGCAGAGCTCAGTCATTATATAAGTCTCATTTATTCACTACAAAGGTTATTGATGCAAAGCTGAAACAGAATGAGAACAGCCACAGCCTGGGGGTCTCTAACAGAAACAGGGGGGCGGCAGTTGCACACAAGGACTGTCTTGTTAATCACTGTCACATGGACACATGCCCTATAGTAAGGCTAAGTATATCCTATAGTAAAACTAATCATATCCTATAGTAAGGCTAGGTATATCCTATAGTAAGGCTAATCATATCCTATAGTAAGGCTAATCATAACCTATAGTAAGGCTAATCATATCCTATAGTAAATCAAATCATATCCTATAGTAAGGCTAATCATATCCTATACTATAGGATATGATTAGCCTTACTATAGGATATGATTTGATTTACTATAGGATATGATTAGCCTTACTATAGGTTATGATTAGCCTTACTATAGGATAGGATTAGCCTTACTATAGGACCTATAGTAAGGCTAATCATATCCTATAGTAAAGCTAATCATATCCTATAGTAACGCTAATGATATTCTATAGTAAGGTTTATTTCTGATTACCCCTGTTGTACTTTCTGTTTGTTGCATAGGATCATTACACTGCACGCATCTGCACGTCTGTCTTCTCTGTGTTCTTTACTTGTGTCAAGGGGGAGGCTTAACCATGGGCACTGCCTGTGGCTCAAATGAGAGACTTGAGGGATTGTTTTTGTTACACAGCAATGGCCTCTGCCTGTCAGATTTAAGTCCCACCCACAGGAAGTCCCCAAACATAAGCCCTGCCTCTTCCATGTCACGGCACTGTGAAGAATACAGAAAAGGCAAAGGTGCAGCCTCAGAAGTGTCCGGCCTGATGTCAGCACAGTCATTTAATATTGAACAAATATGGGGGGCACTTCATGATAAAGGGGGTAATGTATCCCCTATTGTAAATGAGAATATTAGACGCCATTGGGAGGAACGTGAGTCTATAATGGCAGAAAGATAATGGCCAAATTATTTTATACAAGTCAAGGGTCTTCCAGTAGAACAGGACTAGTACTGAATTCTCTTGGCACAAGTCAGTTGTATTAAAGGGGTGGCTCACCTTTAAGTTAACGTCTAGTGCAGCGGTCCCCAACCTTTTTTGCCCCAGGGATCGGTGTAAAGCTCAAATTTTTATCAAGGACTGGGGGGGCGTCAACTGTGTACAGCATTCAAATTTCCTGCGCGCCGCATCAAATTCCGGCTCAGCTCAGCGGCAGTTGGGGACCCATGGTCTAGTGTGTTATACAATGGCTAATTCTAAGTACATTTCTCATTGGTCTTCATTATTCATTTTTTTATGGTTCTTCTTACTATTTCCAGCTTTCAAATGAGGGTCACTGACCCCATCTAAAAACAAATACACCTCCCAACTGCTCAACCCGCAGTCCCAGATTGTTACTGAAATGTTCCGACTTTCTCTTTAATTTCCTTCACTGAACAGCCATTACAAGATACAAAGTTTCTAAAACTTAATTGTCTTTTGGCACAGAGCCCAGAATAGATGCTTAGATACTTTTGTAACAATTTAAGATTAGCAAAGGAACAATTGTAACAATTTAAGATAAGCAGGTCTCTTGGGGAAACTGTGACTTGCAGCTTAAAGGGCAATTCACCTTCATTAGCAAAACTGTAATAACATAAAAAACACAGAAATGTGTTCAAACTTTCATAACCTGCCAAATTATGTAAAATGAACATGGTAATTAGAGGGTGTGGCCACAAAATGGGCGTGGTCACAAAATTTGAGAGGAGTGCAGCAAATCTTTGTCCCTCTTTCTATTTCGAAAGTGTTGGGAGGCATGCAAATACTCTGTACGGCTACACATGTATTGCTATTGTTACTTTTTATTCCTCATCTTTCTATTCAGGCCTCTCCTATTCATATTCCAGTCTCTTATTTAAACCAATGCATGGTTGCTAGGGGAATTTGGACCCTAGTAACCAGACTGCTGAAATTGCAAACTGGAGAGCTGCTGAATAAAAAGCTAAATAAGTCAAAAACCACAAATAATAAAAAACGTAAACCAATTACAAATTGTCTCAGAATATCCCTCTCTACATCATACTAACAGTTAATTTAATTTCCACTCATTCCTCTGTGCCTGCAGTTTGAATGTTAACCAATAAAATCCCAATTCCGTGTCATTGGCCAATAAAAGACAAATATAAAAGTCGCTGAGCTGGAAATGCAGCAATGAGCAGCCACTGACATGCATGAAATTAAATGCACATGTGCAGCCGCAGAAGCCGGGACCCTCTTTTCCCTTTCCCTGTTAGTATGATGTAGAGAGTGTGATATTATGAGACAATTGCAATTGGTTTTCATTTTTTATTATTTGTGGTTTTTGACTTATTTCGATGTTTATTCAGCAGCTCTCCAGTTTGCAATTTCAGCCATCTGGTTGCTATGGTCCAAATTCCCCTAGCAACCATGCACTGATTTGAATAAGAGACTGGAATATGAATAGGAGAGGCCTGAATAGAAAGAGGGGTAATAATAAAAAAAGTAGCAATAATAATGAAGAGTCAAAAGAAGACGGTAAATAATTCAAAAATAATTCAAAAACTATAAATAGAAGAAGACCAATTGAAACGCTGCTTAGAATTGGACATTCTATAACATACTAAAAGTTAATTTTAAGGTGCCCAGATATGCTCAGGTAGTGAGCTCAGTTCCAGCCCATCTCATGTTTATGGCTCCTTGGGGTTCCCATCAGTCAGTCTGATCTCCAGGGAGACACAGGGCCACCAATCACAGGTCCCTATAATACTAGCGGCTCAGCACTGCCAACAAGTGCCCTGGATCCCACGTGGGACAAAAGTATTTGGCACTCACATGACCACATTCCAATGCGCCATTATGCTGAAACTCCGCCCATGATCCACCCAAACCACACCCACTCCTCACGCAGCCTCAACAATCACATTTCTACATCATTCAGGACCACCTCTGTCATTGGGGCCCGACTGCAGCACCACCTGTAGCCCCCGGCTTTGAGACCAACTGAATGG
Organism: Xenopus petersii; assembly: GCA_038501925.1. NCBI lineage: Eukaryota > Metazoa > Chordata > Amphibia > Anura > Pipidae > Xenopus > Xenopus petersii. The sequence goes on along the minus strand of CM076680.1, from coordinate 171,413,886 downwards.
ACCAATGACCTGTTGGCTTATCCATGTCGTCGGCCAGAGCACCCAGCAATTGCCAATTAGGGTGTAAAGAAAGAGGGGGTGGAGTTATGGATGGAGGTTGGGCACAAGAAGACATATAAGGAGTAGCCACATATAAATACTTGGCATTTGTTTTCTATTCTGCTTGTTGCCAGGGCTCAGTGCCCGGGGGCCCAGGTGACCAGTGAGTAATAAGTGGGGCCCCTGGAGGGAGGGGGTTCCTGTAACTTAGCAGCATGGGGGGCACTGGGTTCTGACGGCCCCCTGGCAGTTCTGTACAATAAGTAAATCCAGATACAGAAAGAGGGCCCTTGTCACCAGAGCTTACAATCTAATGTAACTGATGCTCTAGACAAAGCCTTCCCTTCACTGCTAAACACTGTGCAGAATTCCACTGGATTTCCAGCTCTTATTCCCAACGAGAGAATCTCTGAGGCTGAAACACATGGGGTTAATTATAGACCAGCTGGAAACAACCCCCCCCCCAATATAAACAAAGATCTCACATCAACTCCCTGGGAAACTGCCCTTGGGCTGCTCACATGTTCTGTCTATAAACTCCTCCCAGACACAGACACTACAACTCCCAGAATCCTCTACAAAGAGCTGAGCAAGTGTCAGGTCTCTACACCAGGAGGAGCCAAGTGTCAGTTCTTGTTGGACTTTTCAGTTCAAGTCCCCCCTGGAAACACAACTCTGGATCTGAACCCCAATAAACCCGACAATCTAAAGGAAAATACTGGGGTGTCTGTCACATACGTCTAGTTCAGCAACGCACGGCTCACTGTCACCTGACCTGGACTTTGTTACACTCACTACAAGTCACTGTTATATTTACAGTATATTATTTATATAGTGAATAAAGTAGCCCCTCTTGTAAAATATAAGGATATTATAAGTTACCCAGGAGTTTCATGACCATATAAAAGTACGAGGCCAAAGGTCATGGAACTCTGAGGTAACTTCTAATATCCTTATATTTTACAACTGGGGGTACTTTATTTATTATAATACACACATTTCAGTGAGTCATGTGACAGAAATGACATCAGAACTCACCGTTTATAACTGATGACATCACAACTCACCGTTTATAACTGATGACATCACAACTCACTGTTTATAAGGATATAATTTACAGGATATTCATGGCTTTTGTGTATTATATTATTGATATTATTGATATTATTTATATTTATATTATGTATATTTATATTATTTATATTTATATTATTGATATTATTGATATTGATATTATTGATATTTATTCCCAGTTGACAGTACAGGGAGGGGGGAGGTTGTTGCACATTCAGCGAATCTCAAACAGTCACTTGTCATTCAGACAAACCCTCAGATTCGGGGAGATCAGTCGCCCCATTGACAAGTCGACAATTTCTTTGGGCGATTAATCTCCCACAACTGCCCCCCCCCGGCTAAAATGAAAATCACCTGAGACAATTCCCACGCAGCTCTTTGTTTTCCGAAGTCGCCCGAAGCCTCACGAGGAAACTTCGGGCGACTTTGTAAACTGATCTGCGGGAAAGAGAAAGAGTTTGTGTTTTATGTGGGGGGGAGGGAAATAAATGAGACTGAGCCTCAATATAAAGAGAAAT